>JACAXG010000001.1:31898686-32498686 GCA_018881555.1 Amblyornis subalaris | reverse complement strand
TGTGGGCAGTTTCCTTCCCCTTGCTGCCAGCTCCCTGGAAGAGTGGCCAGTTGTGCCTTTTTAGCCTGGCACTGGTTCTCACTCACAGTTTGATCATCCCCTAACAGAGGTTGAGGTGCTGCTCCAGCCTCTGACCACGCAGCCTGTGATGAGACTGGAGATGTGAAAGTTGCTTTGCGATAGTGAGTGTTTGTGCCAGGACTCTCTAATCTCCATTTCTCTGGCACTTTGGGAACCTGTGGTAACAGGCCATATTTGTAGGTTGAGTGTAGCGAAGGGATGGGAGGAGGGAGGCAGGCAGAGACCAGGCAAGTTACTGAAATTTAGAATCCAGTGCTTGTGGTGGCCAAAATTGCAAATACTGTCTCTAAGAGGATTTTTGCTCCCTTGGTCTATTACAGACAGGAGAAATAGCATTGTCAAATCTAATGAGGGGAGCCTAATGCTGAGATTGAGCAATCCTACATAAGCTTAAATTGCTAAGCTTCACTTGCAGGATTTTTGAGTATCATGTATTTGCAGCATTCTTGGCTTTTGTATTCAGTGATGGACTTTGAGTTGTGGTTCCCCTCCAGCGTAAGGACAAAATTACCACTTACATAATAATTGCAAAGTATAGTAGGGATTGACTGCAGATCTATCCCCTAGGCTGTTTACACCCCCCCCACCTCGATTATTTAATAAGTGGTTTCTAAAGAAGGACTATTTATTCACTAGTAATCAATATTTTCATATGGTTCTGGAAGGGCAGTCCGGACAAATGAATTGTGTCTGTTAACATTTCTGTTGGTGCTCAGGGCTTGCAGTTACTCATCAGTGCAATTTCTTGCTATAAACATAGTGCAATTTCATATCATAAACATTATGACTAACTGCACAAGGAGAGAGTAAAAGAGAAATATCATAGATTTCATTCTCTTAAGTGTTTTGTGCCCCAATGAACATAAAATCAAGATTTACAAATTTTTGCTAGTGCAGCTCAAGACACAACTTCGTACATTTAGTCTAATAAAAAATATAAATCAGTTAGATTTTACCTTCTCTGAGTGTGTTCAGGAAAAACAGCTAACTGAGACAAGAAAAAACTGTCTTCAGAGCTCTAACTCTGCAGGTATGCTAAGTAAATCCTTGTAAACGGTGTTGCCAGAGCTTTCTACTTTGCTCTGAGATGCAGGAGTTATTGAGGATGACTGTGGATATTTTTGGAAGTGCTGCACTTATGGTGAGAATGAGAAGTTGGTGTATAACCATGAGTATGACAGAGATCCAACTTTTCCATTGAGGAGAATGCTTTTTGTTTGCTCCCTAAAAATCAGGACCTTCATAATTTCCTGCTTGATATTTTTCAATATATTTTTTGTGGTGGTCTGAGAAATATGTGCTCAAAATCTGTCTATTCCTACAGGTGGCCATGTAGAGTCCCAGTATCTTCTTTGGGAATTGTGCCAGTATATCTATGAGGAGTAGGAGGTGCTGCAGCCAAAAAAATCCAACAAGAATGTGTTAAATAAACCTGCAAACTTGATCTTGTATAGTGTTGCCCAAGATGACAGCTGACTTATTTCCTATTTAAAAAAAAAAAAGCATTCGGTATTAATTTTTCCTCCCAGCATTGCTTGTTTAGAATTCTTGTGCCACTGTATGAGGAAAAAAAGACAAAGAACTGCAAAGAAAAGTAGTGTTCTTTTCTTAGATGGGTAAATGAGCCTGTCCGCAGGTCTCAAATAGAAGTAGGAGCTCTGAGGCCTGAATGTCAGAGCACTTTCTGATAGCTTAACTGACTCATGTTAACATATAAACAATTTGAGAAGGAAGATGACTGATAAATGGGATGCAGAGACAATGTTAGCAAAGGTGGGGAGAAACAGCAGCAGTTACTGCCTACAAGACATCTGAAAGCTACCTGTTGATGAGGAAAAGCAGAGAGAGACATGACATTCTGGCTACTGCAATAACATTATCATCAGGGGTTCCACATCTTACTACCTAAAAGATATTTTGTAGGTCTACACATCATTAAAGCTACAACAAGACTGTCCAAGGCCAATAGAAGTGAAAACCAGCCCTCATTTTGACTTACTTAATGTAATTGCAAATAGAGATGATGTAGTTTTTAATTATATTCTTTCTGTCAAATTTTGCTTGCCTTAGTCTGCCAAACAAGGATACAGAATATGCTAAATACTTCTAAGAGGAAAGGGCTAGGAAGACTTAATTGCTGCTCACTCTTTCCAATAATCCCGAATCCATCTGGTGCAGTCTGTGCCTATAACCTATGGATACATTTATAATAATCTTATAAGCAACATGTTGGAAAGAACATATTCATGCCTGTCACGTAGAAAAAATAAGTTTGGACTATTAGATATCTGAGACATCTGGAAGGGCCATGAATTTCCTGGTGGAAAACCATCTCAGTGAAACATCTGGGGCTTATTTCTCTGTCTAAAACCAAATAACCTGAAAACTGTTTGAAGCATGTATTTAAACATAATAGCTAGCAGGATGTTTGCTCTACCAGCGAAGAGCAATGAAATGCTTTAGAAAAAAAGGACAGAAAAAGCCCAACCTGAAATACCTCTGCTGCAGAAATTAAAAGTATCATTTTCAAAATAAAGGAAGAGTAGGAAAGTCTTGTGTGCGTAGTTGCTTTTTGCACTGAGCTGACATTTAGAGAAAATGTTCTCTCATCTTTTTTGTTGGGATTTTTTGGCTTTTTTTTGTTTTTATGGAGGGGAAAACTGTATTTTTAATTTCTTACTTTGAACCTTCTTCATGTATGACAAAAAGGTGCATTCCTCTCCTGTTCTAGGATGATTGAGTCAGCTATTCTTTGCCTGTCCAAGCTGAACAACCATAGCTGTTGTTTTCTTTTTAATTGGGCTTCACAATGGCTTTTGGATCATCAAAAACTTCCTGCTACTTAAGTTGTCAGCAGTTTTCCAATCTGTGGATCTTTGTTTGTTGGCTTGTGTTTTGTTTGGGTTTTTTTCCTTTGGACCACTGCCAGGATGGGCTTGAATGTTGCCTCTTGCCTTTTTTTTTTTTAAATTTATTTTTTGCCCTGGAGGTGAAAGGTCATCCAGAGGGACTGCAGGCAGGAGAAGAGTGAGTATCCATGGCCACAGGAATGCCCCTGGGTGCCCAGGGTTGCCAGGGCCATGCACCAACCAACTCCAATAGCAAAGCACCTGTAGAGAATTTCAAAACTGTCTTCTCTTTCACAGACTGCCTTTTGAATGCATCCCCAGTACTCAGTTCTTGTTTTGCCCCTTATAAATAGAGAAGGGCTAGCGTTTCAAGAGAGCAGGGTGCATACGCTGAAAAAAAAAAGTGTAAACTGTCTGGGTGGTCAAGTCCAGAGAGTGGTGGTGAATGGAATTACAAGCCAGTAGGCAGCCAGTTACAAGTGGAGTTCCCCGGGGCTCATTATTTGAGCCAGTCCTGCTTAATATCTTTATTGATGATCTGGATGAGGGGATCAAGTGTACCCTCAGCAAGTTTGAAGACAGCACCAAGTTGAGTGGGAGTGTTGATCTGCTGGAGGGCAGGAAAGCTCTGTAGAGGGATCTGAACAGTCCAGATTGCAAGGCCAAGGCCAACTGCATGAGGTTCAACAAGGCCAAGTGCTGGGTCTTGCCCTTGGGTCACAACAACCCCACCCAGCTTTACAGGCTGGGGGCAGAGTGGCTGGAAAGGTACCCAGTGGAAAAGGACCTGGAGGTGCTGGTCAACAGTGGCTGAACATGATCCAGCCGTGTGCCCAAGTGGCCAAGAAGGCTAATGGCATCCTGGCCTGTATCAGCAATAGTGTGTGGCCAGCAGGACCAGGGCAGTCCCCTGTACTTGGCGCTGGTGAGGCCGCACCTTGAATCCTGTGTCCAGCTCTGGGCCCCTCAATTCGAGAAAGACACTGACGTGCTGGAGTGTGTCCAGAGAACGGCAATGAAGCTGGTGAAGGGTCTGGACCACAAATCTTATGAGGACCAGCTGAGGGAGCTGTGATCGTTTAGTCCAGAGAAAAGGAGGCTCAGGGGAGACCTTATTGCTCTCTACAACTACCTGAAAGGAGGTTATAGTGAGGTGGAAGTCAACCTCTTCTCCCAGCTAACGGGCAACAGGGCAGGAGGAAATGGCCGCAAGTTGCATCGGGGAGGTTTAGATTGGATATTAGGAAAAATTATTTTATGGAAGGGGTGGTCAGCCACTGAAACAGGCTGCCAAGGGAAGTGGTGAGGTCCTGATTCCTGGAGGTATTTAAAAGATATGTAAATGTGGCAGCTGGGGACATGGTTTAGGCGTTGACTTGGCAGTGCTACAGTTAATGCTTAGACTTGATTGTCTTAAAGGTGTTTTCCAACCTAAATGATTTTATGATTATATGAAAGCTAAACAAAAAGATTGGGCCTTGTTGCTTGTTGAAAGAACCAGTTTCTTATTTCACTTACAAGCTCTTGGAGAAGATGACATCATCCCCGCAGAGCTGATAAAGTTACACCTGTGTGTATACATTGTAAGTATAGAATGGCACCAAAGACTTCCATGCTTGGCAAACTGCAGTTGTTTATATGCTAATTTTTTTACTTATGCAGGGGTTATGCCTCTGTCCTTTTACTGTGGGCAGCTTAACCAAGCCGCACTACTCTTCCCTCTGTAAGAATTGCTTTCAAATTAATTGGCAAACAAAAGCACCATGAATAAAACAGAGCTTTGTGCTTCGTATTTCAGAGTTTTTGATTGTAGCTAGCTCCCACTGGAGAGTGTGAGCTATGTGAGACATTTGCCTGTAGTGAATGAAAGTGGAAGGATGAATAGCAACAGCTCCAAGGTAAAGCTCTGTTATGTTGTTGCAGTATGATAGCAGTTAAGCTCACAGTGAAAATAAATTAGTTCTTGCTGTAATTTGTAGTAAAATCGATACTGAAGAGAGAGACTAAGGGCTATTTTTTTTCCTTGAATTTGTTGTTTACTTGTTTTTGTGTTTTATGGCTGTGCTACTGTTTTTTTTAAGTCAGTGTAGAGTATTGTGATTATAGAGGGAATATATGAAGTGAGAGACATTCCTGTTTCTCCCCTTCATATTAGTTGCTCAAAATGAACACTGTTTTATACAGAAGAGAGAGTTTTCTGTTTTATTTGTGCCAGATACTTTGTAATGTGGTTAAAGTAGCTTTATAGAAGGGGAACCTATTTTATTCATCATTACTAGTTAGCATAATGCTTTTTTTAGTGTAAGGTAGTATGTAATTAATTCTTGTGCTGGAAGAAAGCATATACTTTTGTTTTGAGACTTTTGAGTCTCAAAACAAGTACCAAAAGGCCATGTTTGGAAAGAGGGAATGAGCTTGTGATGAATGCCTTGATCTAACGCTCGGGAGAACATTTGCTCTTTTTGAATGTGCCAGAAGCTTGCTGTGTGACTGTGGGTTAAGCACCTTAGGGTTGCCTCTGCTGTGGGAAGTGTGATTCCTCCCACTGTTTTAAATTTGCTCCTAGCTTTGTTCCAACTTCAAGTATCGGGCATGTTTCTCCATGTGAAAACCTTAAAACTCTTTTCGACTTTAGTATTAAAGGTGTCTACATGCAGTCATGTTCCCTTCATCAAGCACATCCACATTCTCATTCAACTCAAAGCCATAAATCATTGTAATCAGTGTGCTTACTGGGGATTTTTTTTTTTTTTTTCTTTTTTACCTAGAGAAGTCCTGCATCACAAAGTTGGGAATTCCCTAGTTTTGTGAGGTGCAAATACGGTGTTCCTGCACCTTCCGGGAAATATCAAACCAGACAGTCTGTACAGCTTCAGGACATATTCTGTATGTAATAGGGTATTCCAGGTTGCTGAATTACAGGCAGCTGCAAGGAGCATCTGAACTCAACCAAATGCTTATAAAGGCTTATCTATGGTACAAAATGTTACATCAATTAATTTGGGAATGGAGAGCTGTGTGTGGTCTAGGCCAGCTCCTAAGAGCATACCCCTAAGGACCAGATCTACCCAATAGCCCTGGGCTTCTCCACAATAATTTTGACAGATAATCTTCAAAATAGTGTCTTCCCATTCCTTGCTAGTTATCAGCTGTCTAATGGCTGGTTCTTCCATGATACAGGGGTTTGGTGGCAAGTCTGAATCAGACACTTCCAAGCAGCTGGTCCTGGGCTGTTTTGACAGCTTGATGCCCAGTTGCACTGCAAGGAAAACCCAACCATTTGTTGTGAGGTAGATTGCCAAAGTGATCTATGTTACAAGTTACAACTGCTGGGCAAGGGCTGGAGTACACACATGAGGGTGTTTGCTCTGAAGCTGACAAGTACCAGCTTGGCTGGCGAGGACCTGTAGTTCCATAAAGGTGTCACGTACATATGTATATCTTGTAGGTGTCTGTGACCATTTCCAGAACCTTTTTTTGCAGCCAAATCCATTTGAAATGAATTAGATAGACCTCTGTAAATCCAGTCAAGTACTGCAGAAAACCATGTTCTGTCTTAGTGAGTTTGACCCATTTTGTGTATCAAAACTGCTATTTATGCTTTATTTTGGACATTCAGATGTTGGGGATTTTTTAAATTTTGTGATAAAGCACCGAAAACAAGGGGTCCAAGCGGATTGGTTTATATGAACTTTTGTGCTTATAGCAAAGCACATGTACTTTCTAGCTTTTTTGTGAATACAAGAAAGTGATAACTAATGTCAGTGATCTATAATAGCAAATGCCAGGTATTTAAAGAGATCACTGAGGTGATGCAGGCACATTCCACAGTGGAGTGGGGGATCTGGACAAATTCAAACTCAAAAAAGAAGCATACAGAGGGTGGAAGCCAGGACAGGTAGCCCGGGAGGAATACAAGGAAATTGTCCAAGCAGCCAGGAATTGGGTTAGGAAAGCCAAAGCCCTGATAGAATTAAATCTGGCCAGGGATGTCAAGGACAACAACAAAAGCCTCAGTAGGTACATCGGTGATGAAAGGAAGATTAGGGAAAATGCTGGCCTTCTCCAGAAGGAAACAGGAGATCTGGAGACCCAAGATATGGAAAAGGCTGGGGTACTCAATGACTTTTTTGCCTTGATCTTAACTGGCAAGTGCTCCAGCCACACCATCTGAGGTACAGAAGGCCAAGGCAGGTATGGGGAGGATAAAGAACTGTCTATTGTAGGAGATCAGGTTTGACACCATATAAAGAACCTGGAGGTGCACAGATCCATGGGACCTTATGAGATATATCCATGAATCTTGATGGTGATGAAATTGCTAAACCGCTATCCATCGTATCTGAGAAATTATGGCATTCTGGTTCGGTGCCCAAGTGGAGACCAGTGGTGAGTGGTGTTCCTCAAATGTCAGTAATGGGATCAGCGCTGTTCAACATCTTTGTTGGTGACATGGACAGTGGGATCGAGTGCACCCTCAGTAAGTTTGCTCATGACACCCAGCTGTGCCATCCAGAGAGACCCTGACATACTCCGCTCCTATGAGACCCCACCTGGAGTACTGTGTCCAGCTTGGGACCTCCAACATAAGAAGGACATGGATGTGTTGAAGAGAGTCCAAAGGAGTGCCACAAAGATGCTCAGGGGGCTGGAACAGCTCTCCTTTGTAGACAGCTGAGAGAGTCGGGATTGTTCAGGCTGGGGAAGAGAGGCCTGCAGGGAGACTTTATAGCACCTTCCAGTATCTAAATAGGGTGTAAGAAACCTGGATAGGGACTTTCTACAAGATCCCGTAGTGATAGGACAAGAGAGAATGGCTTTAAACTGAAAGAAGGTGGGTTTAGATTGGACATTAGGAAGAAATTTTTTACAGTGAGGGTGGTGAGGCAGTGGTACAAGCTGCCCTGAGAAGTTTTGGATATGCTACCCCTGAAAGTGTTCAAGGCCAGGTTGAATGGGGCTTTGGGCAGCCTGGTGCAGTGGGAGGTCCCGCTGCTCATGGCAGGGGGTGGAACTAGATTATGTTTAAGGTGCCTTTCAACACAAACCATTCTATGATTGTATGACCTGTACTGAGTACCACCCTAATGAACCAATTTAAATAATAGATATTGGAAACATATATGTTTTATTTGCTCTTAAGTACAAAAAATTAGCCTTCTTATTCCAAGAAATATTTAATTGCATTTGAAAGGTTTTGAACTCCAATTGCAAGCTTTATTGGTCCATTAGGTACTGTTTTGAATGTTCACTTTTAAAGAGTTTTGCATTTCTTTCAGGCTAAAAGCATAATTAACTTTCTTTGTATTGTTGTTCTGGAGGATCGTGATCCTCTCTTGCTGTTTCCCCAAATTATTTCAGTCTTTTTTTTTTCCTCTTAGGGCATCACCTAGTCCTCTGTGGTACCATTTAGAGTCTGTCCACTATAAAGAAAAATAGATCAGGAATTTATTATTAAAGCCATTTGTTTCTACTTATTTTCTTGATGTACTTTGAAACAGGGTGATCAGAGTGTAAGCAAGGAATGACTATTGTTGAGATATGGCTGGTAGTGTTGCATTCATTCTTTCCCCACAAACTTATTATTTTACTTGTAACTGCATTGAAGAGTGTGGTTTTTTGTTTCAGTGTTATTCAGATGTTATCCTAATGAATTCAGAGGGGTTTTTTTGTTTGCCTGTGCTAGTCCAGACAACTGTTTTAAAGCTGGGGGTTGAAACTTCTTGGCAGCTAATCAAACAAGGAAGAAATGACTGATTAAAAAAAAAAAAAAGATTAAGCACAAGTGCCAAATAAATTCTGCTTAAGGGTAGAAAATGTCACTTGAGATCCTTTGTGCTTTTATAAAATCTCGAAGTTAAGAAGACAGTCTGCAGGGTACATGTATTTTCACTATTTTTTCAGTGTTCTTATATTGAGTTTCATTCTCATAAACTTTAATCTTACTCTTTTAATGACATCCCAATTGATGTTTGGTTTAGAAACCACAAAGCCTTTAAGAGGTAGTCTAAGTATTAGGAACAGTTGATGACTGTACTCATTAGAATATTGTTAGTAGAGCAAATCTTTCATTTAAACCTCCAAGGTTCAGGCTATGTCTGAAAAATGATTCTGTTGACAAATGTATGATGTTCTCTTTGATAGTGCTGCCATACTTTATTTTCTTTTGTATTTCACTTAAACCCTTTGTGTGAATAGGTAGAGTGTATTTTCTTGTATCCAAACCTATGGGTTTGTGCTAGTTTTTGTTGTTGTTGGGGGTTTTTTAGCTTTCAGACATCTGATCAGAAGCCTCTGAGTCAAATTTTAATTATAACAAGACATTTCATTCTGGGTTTCCTGTAGTCTTCCTATAGGATTCAGTCTTTGACTCTCATCAACCCCCCATGTCTTGTGGTTTATCCCTCAAAAGCTTGTGAATTTTATTAGAACTGCTGTTGTTTCAGAACTGCTCCCTACTCCTCTCCCTCTGAAGCTGTCTTCTCCAGGACCTCCCTGTGCTAGGGCTTCAAATGGCCTGGTATCTTGTCCCTACTTTCTCATTTTTCCTTAGTTTCGATTTTTCAAAGAGAAGAGCTCATGGATGCAAATAACCACTTCTATCAAAGTACACCTTATCTCAGGACTGACATTTCAGCTGCACTATTTTCAAAAAGAGTGCAGATGTGGTCATATAGATGGAAATGCCATCTGCACACTAGGTTAGTGATTGGTATCTTTCTTTCTGTGGTTTATTATCTAGTAGGTGTTCAGCCACTTATCGCAATGAAACCACCACAGCTGAAGATGGGTAATTGCGTTTATTGCTTGCTGTGTGCTTTCCTGTGCGTCTGTAAATGGTGTGGGTGGTTCTGAAGTAGTCCAGTATTTTAGTTTTGTGATAGAGTAGTGAGAAACCTGCAGTGCCTCAAATGCAGTTAGAGTAGCAATGGTGCAATTCTTAGAACAATCTGTGTATTTTAACTGCGCAAGAAAGGTGGAGGATGCCAATAGAAAGCTTTTTCTCAGGATTATGTCTTGAGAAAAAAAAGGCTGCAAGTTTTATGTTCATTCTGCTACAGGACTTCAAAAACCCTTTTTCAAATATGAAATACTTCAGTTTTCAATTTAATAAGAGATGTACAAAAGAAGACAGATGGAATTGTCATGAATATAGTTATTATTTTTGCCTTCCTGGACTACTACTTACCTTTAAAAGAATGATTTCTGAGATTTTAACTCAGTGCTTCCCCTACACACAGATACACACGGTCTGAACAAAAGATCCCTCAGATGATAAACTCCATTGAAGCTAATCCTTTCCCTCCTCCTCCTCCTCTCACTTTTCTTGACCTATCTCCTTTTTTGAGATTATTTCCATTTCCTTGGATACCTTCACAGCAATTCCAGCCAAATGGTAATGAGAGCTTGTCAGCTGTGTGCATTCCCTGTGTATCAGCCAAAAAGCTGTATATATTTTCAAATAAAGAATCCTATTTTTATGGCCTGTCTCCTTTCTGTTCAGCTGAAGATGTCCTTAACCGTAAAGGTGAGGAGAGCTAGCTCTTTGTCTTCTTAGTTAGGAAAAGCTGAACACAGGTGGGGAAAAAGATTTGAAAAATCTAGATGCCAAAAAGTTTGAGAGGATGAAGAGGTTGGGTTATTCTCATGCTATAGGTTTGTTATGTTTACTGTGAGAAATATATTTTTTTTGAGCTAAAGAGATGGAGCATTTTGGGTCTAAATTTGACTTTGCTAAGTTCCATTGCCTGTTTGGTTTGTGTGTAAGCTCAAATTTAAATAACTTAAAATGATTTAGTTAGGTGGGAGGGAGAAAATGTGCGTTAGTACCCCATCCAACATGTTATTTGCTGTGTTTTTATGCAGAAATGTAATTATTTATAATTTTTTCAGTTAACTTTTTTTTTTAAATTTATATTAAACATTGCAGTAACACCCATCTCTAAATGAACTTGGCTTTCTTGTTCCACGGCTATTGACATTTTGAGCATTCATACGCTTTCTAACAATGCCTGTGTGGCTGCTGTTGGAAGCCACGGTGTCACACTTGGATGCAGATACTCTAATAAATTCTAAATTGCTCCCTGGGGAGCACTGTGTTAAAGGAAATCACGAAGCAAAAGGTCTGAGAGTCAGTGACAAAGCTGCCCAAGAATAGCAACAGGTAAGCATCCACTCGTTGCGTGTTCACTGTGGTGTGTTGTCTGTATTTCAGAGACTCGTGAAATAGCAGTTTCAGAATTTTGAACTCTGAACTTCCTTTTGTTATTCTAAAGTCGAACCCATAATATTAATATAACAGCTTTCTGTGTTTGTTTTCAATGTCTTTGTTATTTCAGGAGAATATTTTTATTGGCAGTGTATTTTTCCAGTGGCTCTTGAGGATCTAATGTGGCATTTATGTTTCACTTCACCCACTGTATTACCTGACCCCGGGAGTATTTTGTGGCGTCTACCAGACCAGAGATAAAAGCTGCTGTTTCAGACTAGGAGTGCAGGCTATGTTCAAAATACCACCATTTCCATATCAGAGTAGCAGTTCCTTTAAAGTGATTGTGCTCCTACGCCGAGTTGCACAAACCTTTGGATTATCCTTTGTGTGAAGGCATGGCTTGGTCAACGCAACTGCACATAAGCTCTGCAAAGCAAATGCAGTTTATGAAGTAGTTGACAATGGCAATTACTGTGCTAAAAATAAATCAGATGTGCATTAGCATTAATAACCACTCCTACAAGATATGCTAATGACTCCTCAAGGGCTGAAAAATTCAGGAAAACTGTTGTACATGCTAAATTACTTCTTATAATGTAAAGTTTAAGATCCGGGAAACTCTTAGGGCTTTTTCCACCAATCTCTAAATGAGTATGGAAGAGCAAATTTGCTAGAGTTCAGAAACCTTACTGACTTGTGAGCATGGGTGAAGGTAGCACAGTGGCCATTGCCAAAAAGACCTTCTATATAGAGCCTGACCTTACTTTTAAAACTCTGACCTCACAGAAGTATTGGTTTAATTGCAATTTTAAAAGATAGGGTTTTTTGCGTTTTATAGAAAATACTTTGAGTTACAAAATTAGCTTTATAAAGAAGAAAGGTGTGGGTGAAGGAGTATAGTTTTGTTCAAGTAATTGCAGTGGAGCTGCTTGGCACATAGGGCTTTTAGATCAAGATAGTGCTTGTGTGTTGGGTTACTGTCATACTTGAAAATGAGAGCAGTTTTTAGTGTACACTGCTAATGTTAGGCACTAACATGTGGCTTACATACAGATTACTTGCTTTTCTTTTATCTCATTAATGTCAAGCTTTTTACCTTGGGATGGTTGTGTGGCATCAGTCCTGGGCTAGATGCTTTGTTCTTTCTCCATCATATTGCCCAAAATGATGATAACATGGCACAGACTGGGTAGCACCTACTCGTGAGCAGAGAGAGACTGAGGCTCTTATCAAGAGAGCAGTTGGTTGTGACTCTAAAGCCAGATAAATAATTATGTTTGGTTTGCCGTGATCTGGATGCAACCAGACCAGTCACATTTTTCATTAGTCTGTGAGAACTAACAGTGACAGCAACCCTGTTACATTTTAAATGGCCACTGGCCGCGTGCAAGTACAGAAAACCTACGTCTGCTGATCTGCAATAAAATTTGAAAAGCATTAAAATATGGTGCATTCTGAAAATAGTGTGGTCATTCTCAGTGTGAAGCTTGGCCTTGAATGAAACAGTATTAAATATTCATTTGCACCAATCAGTTTGTACCAGTTTGCTTAAGCAGTAAGATCTGCTTTTTCTGCTTTTTCCTGAGGAGTAATTGGTTTTAGTAAAGAAGGGAGGATACAGCAATGCAAAGGGAAAACTGAGACTTGTTGGCCTTGGTAACAGGATTCTCATTGTGTTGGAAACAGCTGAACCAGAAGGGAGAGTGTTTAAGAACTGCATAGCCTGAGTGTGTGAATGTGTCAGACTTGTGATGTGTAAAGTGAAACAAGGCTTTGGATTTAGAAAGGGAAAACACAGCATAAAGAAACTTTGCTTTTCATCAACCCTACTCTGCAAAGCATGCTGTAGGTGAATAAGGAAATAAGGAGCACACCACCATTAATAAGAACAATTGTAACCCAATAATGTTTAAATGAAAGATGAGCTAAGACATTTGAGTAAGATAAGGATTTTCAGAGGCTGTGCTAGAAGCTAGAATTGAAGAGGGATTTTTATTTCTGCAGCTTGATACTGGATTACTCTAATCTCTCCCTTTCTCATTCCCTTTCTCTGTCATTTTGTAAACTACCAAGTGAACAAAATAATCTGTCCAGTGGGTCTACCTCAAATTACTGGAAATCTGGTGAGAGCTGGCTGTGCTTCCAGCCAGTGGCTGCAAAGTCAAGTGGTTTTGGTGATTTGTACTAGCACTAGTAAACAAGCATATCCTCTCATCTCATAGTGTAGGGCCCTTTGTCCCGTGAATGTGATTCTTGATCACTATCTGAACTGCATTTTTGCAGGGTGCCTACACTGGCTCTGCTGACTTGGTAACACTTTCTTTTGGATTTATCGTGGATTGGTTTGCGTTAGAACTGACCTTAAACATTGTGCAGCTCCAACCCCCTGCCATGGGCATTGATGCCACCCACTAGATGAGATTGCTTAAGGCCCCATCCAGCCTGGCCTTGAATACTTTGAGGAATGGCACATCTGCAGGTTCTCTGGGAAACCTGTTAGAGTGCCTCACTACTCTGAGTAAAGAATTTCTTCCTAATATCTAATTTAAATCTCTCCTCATTTAGTTTAAAACTCTTCACCCTTGTCCTTTTACTATCTACTTACAAAAAAAGCTGTTTTCCCTCTTATTTATAAGCACTCTTTTAAGTACTGGGAGGCCTCAATGAGGTCTCTCTGAAACCTTCTCTTCTCCAGGCTGAAGAACCCCAGCTCTCTCAGTCTGTTTTCATAGGAGAGRTGCTCCAGCCTTCTGACCATCTTCATGGCCTTTCTCTGGACCCCTCTAATAGATCCACATCTTTCTTAGGCTGAGTACCCCAGAGCTGGATGCAGTACTCCAGCTGGGGTCTCAGAAAGGCACAGGGGGAGAATCACCTCCCTTGATCTGCTGGTCATGCCATTTAGAGAGATTTGTTCAAAATATGTTCTTTTGAGTGGATTCTCAGGGCAGGGCGTCGGAGGTGAGGAAAGAGCATTTCTCATGATTGATTGTTGAAAAAATAGAACTCTCTGGTCTTTGAACAAACAGGGAAGAGAAGAATGGCTTGTGGCTCTGCTGTGCCTTTTTGAAAAGCCAGGAGGGTGTGTTTGGCATTTCCCCTCCCCCCCTTAACCTCTGCCAACCTACTACTGCTGTGGAACAGAGACATTAATCCAAGGAAAGTCCACTTTGGATGTATACTGATCTATCAAAGCCTTCTGGAGGAAGAGAAAACAGATTTGTGGGCGTTTCTGTTGACACACTAAAATGTGTGTTGCCTTTGCATTGAATTATGTACCCACTGAGCTTCTGGAGTGAGGAGACTGGTGTGTCCATGGAGCCTCGCAAGGGTGCGTGAGGAGGAGCACGTGGCAGTCCTCAGTCTGTGCGTGGATGTAGGGGTTCCTTCGTTCTTCTCTCCTCACACCCCTCACCCTCAGTTTCTAGGTATTTCTCTTGGATTGTAAGAAGCTAAAGGCAGTAGATGAAAACAATGACTGAACTCAGATTTACTTATTTATTTATTTACTTTTATTCCTATTAATTCAACTAGTTTCCATATATATACACACAGACATATAGATATATATATGGAACTGTTGGGATGGTAGTGTTTAGGTTTGTGTGTGCATGGTGCTTTTATGTTTTTCCATTTGTGCCAGTTTTGTTTGCAGCGTAGGAGCTATATAGGATATGGACAGGGTGGGTCAGTTACCACTGTGTGGATACCAGTTATGATCCAAGAAAGTGCAAACATCTCTCTGTTCTTCCTTTGGAACTTTTATTACAGAAAAAGTGGTTTAATTTAGTAGCTCTACTTGCATGTCAGGCTGTTTTATAGAAGCATCTGGTTCTCTCACTGTTTCTATGTTTCTGGTCAGTTATGGAAAATCAGTGAGTAGCTAGTGAGGTCAGTGTTGCTTAAGAAGCCTTTTCCAGGTCCTCGTCTTGTCCAAACAGACAGCAATAAATCAGTGAATCAGCACCAAGCACCTATTACTTCTTCATACCTATCTTGTCACAACAGAGTACGGATCTTAATATTTCAGTATGAAACTGAAGATGATAATTAGCACATCAGTTACATTTTTAATGAGGAGGACTGGCATAAAGACTGTCTTATTCTTCTTGCTTACTTCATGTAAACCCAGTGGGTAGCTCTGACTATCCACAGCTGGCGATTCTGACTAAGGCACTTGTTTTGTTGATTGTTACATGTGTTTTTGTTTCTTCACTCCTGTGAAAGAGACTACTCCTAGGAAGTCCCACTCTTTGTAGAGACAAGAGATTTCAAAAATATACCATGGATGTTTTCCCAATAAACTGTTTATTTGAGATGAGAATGTAATTGAACACATAGGTTTTTTTGTAACTTGATGATATCATTTAATGCTTAAGCTAAAATCAAAAAACTTGAAATCTTGCAGATGACTGATGATTGAGTAACCCTGTGTTTGACTCGGATAAGTAGCTTTATGTTTGTCCTGTCTGATGGTGCATCCTTCTGTTTATGGTTCCATGATGCCTGCAGTATTCTTTCAAAGCGACTTAAGGAAAGTATGGAAAAATGCTGTAAGGCCTACAGGATGAGTTCCATTTAAATGACTTGTATCAACCTTTTGGCTCTTCTGGGCAATACAGTAAAGTGTGGTGCAAAAAAAGATAAGTGATTTGAAGGGACAGGTAAGAGATTTTTAGAAGAAATGGGTTTGTAAGATTTTGAAAAGGTCTTGGAGAATCTCACCTTTCGGCAATAGTATAAATGAATTATGCAGTTTAATAACAACAAAATGCAGATTGGAAATTTAGACCAGGAAGGAATGCTGAAGAATTAAAGACAATTGTGAAGAAAACAGTGAAATAAATAAAACTAATTTCTAGAAAGCTGAATAGCAGTCTCATTCTTGATGATGTAAAACAGCTCAGTTAAATGTTCTTTGAAAGACTGTCTGTATGAATTCTGTCTTTTGATTTTCCTAAGAGAAGATGGCGTTTAATAAGGATTTTAATGTGAATTATGGGAAAAGCATGTAATGAATGAACTAGATGGGGCCATTTGTGATGGTCTCCAGAGGCAGGAGAAGTGATGTGTAGCAGATAAACATGGGATTAACGTTGAGCAGAGGAGAGGGACCAACATCCTGAATTGTTACTAATAAGCACTAATGAGTGAACATTAGCCGTCCTTTGTGTTGAAAAATGCAGGCAATTTGCTAATTAAAAATAATTCATAAAGTGGCTTCTCTTTTTGTATTCTGCCTGTAAAATGTGTGCAAGTGAAGCTTGGAGGCAGAGTAGCAAAGTGATCCTATATAAGGATGATTTTAGAGTTCATTGCCTTAATACTTAACTTTAAAGCATTGTTTTGCTCCCTTCCATCTTTGTTTGTACACGTGAAAGAGAAGGAAAAAACCCAACTTTTTGGTGAGACATAGCATTAAGTAATAGAAATAAAAGATATTGCCATTTCTCCCATCACCCTAACACCTATTAACAAATACAGCATGCAATGTACAGTGCTTTAAAGCCTGAATGAATACGATGTTCAGCTGAAACTATGAAAATGAGATGAACATAGGTACAATGTACTATTCTTATTTATTTTGTACATGAAGGACTTCCTGTTCCTGTAGTGCTTTTCGTACACTAAAGTCACAAGATATTGGTAAAGCACAACTTCTTTTCCCTAATTATGCAGTATAAATGGAAGTTGTGGGCAAACCTCCTAATCTCCATAGTGACAGCACAACATTTATCTAATTAGTTGTTTGCCTTTTGGCATTACTTTGAATAAATTAGCATTTCATTACCTACCCTGAACTACTTGGAAAAAGTTTCCCAGAGTAGTATTTTGTCTTTCTTCTCTAAAGAGTGTATTTTGAGTTAGTATAGGTTAATAATGTCCTTTGTATCTGGAAAGAGACAGAGTAGCAATACTGTTTTATTTTTAATATCAGAGGGTTGCACTTTCAGGTTCTTTGCTTTCTTTAATCCCCAGGAATCGGAGTAAAATCTTATGTCACCTTATTTAATGGCTTACTCTTTCACCAGGGAAAAATCCAAATGAGCAAAGCAAAAAAACCGGAACAAGTTTGAAATACAACTTGACCTCCTCTCTCTACCCTTTATCCGGAGGATGAACTTTTCTTTCAGACTGCAAACTGGGCAAAGCATAGTGGTGTGGACTAATCCAAAAGTTGCACTCTATCACTAATTATAAATGTGCTTTTCTACGGTATTTCCAATGCAGCTAATCCTAAATACACTGTTTGTTTTCTTTTCTTGTGTATATAAATCAGTGGCAGGAAAAGGGGTGACTAAGTTTAGGTATTGACTGCCAGATAGGACGAGTAGCTGCTTTTTGTGCTTTTCCTGAACAGGTACTGGGAATCAAAACTTTGATGAGAAATTAAAAGAGGTAATTTATCACAGATAGATTTTAATTGATTTTCTTTCTAAGTGTTATAAAGAGCAGAAAGAAAAATCCACTGATGTGATAAAAGATGGTAATTTCCTTTCCTTGAGTCACTGGCTGTTTCAGACCCCTGCTTACCCCTTCAGAGTCATTGGCTGCCACCTGTKGCAAAATATGGTGTTAAATATTCTCCTCTTCTCAAAGTGGCCTTTGCAGCAGGGATGTATGGTTACACCACCATTGCCATGGTTGCCTTTTGGTAGATGGAGGCATGCAAAGAACCTGTCAGTTTGTTTTTGCTAAATCCAGAGGAATGAAACATCTTCATTTTGGGTTCTTTKATCATGACACTGAGCCAGCATGCTGGCAAGAGGCAGGGTACGTGTGTGTCAAAGGGGCAAAGGATCTTTGCACAGGAGTTAGCAGGTCTCACTCACTGAGAGAGCTTTAAACAAGATTTGATGGGGTAAGGGATAAAATCATGAGCACTGAGGACAAACCTGGAGGCAGCATGCCACTGTTTGAGAGACAGTGTGAGAGTGGGGTCCTTTGGTCTGCTGTCTTGTTAGCGGTAGGGGATGGAGATCCGTGCAGCAGAAAGGGCTATTGATGTGCTAGAAACCGCAGAAGCACTTGGGAATGCTTATGCAGGAATTGGAGCTTCTTCCCCTGAAATGGCACCGGGATTGATCACCCAGACAAAGTGCATCTATACATGTGCACACAGCATGGCAAACAAACAGGAGGAACTGGAAGCCATTGTGCAGCAGGAAAACTATGACATAGGGGTTTGGAACGAGATGATGTTTAAGGTCCCTTCCAACCCAAACCATTCTATGATTCTATGACAAGAGGAAATGGCCTCAAGTGGCACCTGCGGACGTTTAGATTGGATATTGGGAAAAATTTCTTCACTGAAAAGCTGGCCAGGCGTTGGAACGGGCTCCCCAGGGAAGTGATGGAATCACCATCCCTGCAATGTTCAAAAGGCATGTGGATGTGGCATGGAGGGGCATGCTTTAGTGGTTAACATGGAGGTGCTGGGTTAACAGTGGGACTCGATCACAGAGGTCTTTTCCAACCTTAATGATTGAATGTTCTCTTTGACAAGTCAGCCTGAGACTGCCTGGCTGTCAGACTGGATTTTGTATCTAGTAGCACAACACACCTGGTGCTTACAATATTTGCGCAGTTGGAACCAGTTACAGAAGGACCCCCAGTACAGTGCTACACATGGAGGTCCCAGCAGCCTGTTCAGCTGGACTCATTGGTGTCCATTTTTGTGCTTCCAGGCTGGATTCTCTGAGCAGGTGGTCACTTACCTCCCTAGTTGTGAGGCAGGATAACCCTGTACCTTCACCTGCCCCCTGTTAAATGTTGTCTTGTTTCTCTGCCCTGGGAAAGCCTTTTTCCTCATTCTTTGTTATTTGACACTGGGTTATGTCATGGTGAGAGAGAAGCTCATGTTTCTTTCTATCTCTTCTCGCAACTTCTTTAGTTATCCCTCTCGATCCAGCAGTCATTTTGCATGCCTTTTCAATGATTTAGCCAGAGGTTTGGGATGATTCTTCCTAGATCTTCTAGTGTGATGAGCACCTTGCGAAAAAAACCTCAGAAAATTTCTTTTCTAGCTTTGGTCAAATCTGGCTTTTTTTAACAACAGCTGGAGCAATTAATGGAAAACTTGATGATGAGGGAAGACAGGTTTATTTATTGCTCCCTCCCTCTTTAACATCATTGCAGGCAGGTTCTTGCTTTCACGTCTGGTCCTTAGTTACCTCAGTACCTTTGTAGGAAGTTGGCACAGGTTTCCAGTCCTCCCCCACCACCCAGTGCCTAGGAAGGTTGTCCTTGCAACCTCTGAGGCTGGTTAGTGCCTGGCCCTAAAGGCAGAATGCCAGAAAAATCTGTGACTTGGTTGACTGTACTCCCTCTCACTGCCGGACCCTAACTCTTGGCTGCCACATTTTGCGCTGTCCCTTACCTGTATCCTTGCTCATGGTGGCCATTCAGTAGCTCATGAAACAGCTCCTTCATCCTAGTACCTTCATCCAGAGGCCCAGAAACTCTACTTGTAAATGTACTGTAAGAACAGAGAACAGTCATTTATATCCCAGATACACCTTGAAATTAAGTTCTCTTTCTGTATTGCATTTTAAAGGCACTGTGCTCAACCCCTTTCATCTCTTTCTGTATGTCCAGATAAATTCCTCTGTGTTTGCTAGTTGTGTTGATGTTGTTGTGTACAGGCATGGTCTAGTGAACATGGATTTGGGATTGCATAAAGTTCCAAATGGCACCCATTTTTCGTATCTGCTCCCAACATATAGTTTGTTTTAGGAAGATCTTGTCTGGGGACCTGGAAAATGGGAAGGCAATGTTAGAGTTGTGTTAGAAGAATATCTGCTGTAATCTCATGGTCTGAATTTTGTTCTACAGCTTGATGACTGCACCCTGCAATTGTCTCATAATGGTACCTATCTGGATCTAGAATCCACCCTAGCAGAGCAGAGAGATGAATTAGAAGGCTTCCAAGAGGATGCTGGGTAAGTAAATGTTTACTAAATTTTTATAAATAATCACTGAGGCTTCAGGAGAGTGTGTGATTAACTTGATATGTTCAGTTCAGCATAGGAACAGGAAAGATAAAAATCTGTCCTTTGTATGCCTGTACATCTGTCCCTTTGTATGATTAAGATTCTTATGACTTCTCTGTCTACATTCAGTGTTATGGTTTCTCTAATAGAAGATGTCATACTGTAAAGAAACCTATCAATATGAGTATCTTGATGAGTCTAGTAAGATTTTATAGTTCTTTGGAACTTGGTAAATGAGGATGGTTTGTTTGGAGGACTCTGAGATCTTTCTTGTGGCAATAGTCACGTGGAGGATTACATTGGGGTGGTGTTCCTGCAGTTATAAACTCCATTTCTTTTTGCCTTAATATTTAAGTCTTCCATTTATACTTTTTAAGAAAAGACCTCTATTGATTTCTCTTTTTACTCCTGGAATTGATTTAGCCAGGCCACAGGGATGGGGCTGCATGTGGTTTTTTGAAAATTCTCCTCTCTCGCTTTTTTCCTTATTTGGTTATTGCTGGCACTCATGGATTGCTATGACACAGCTTTTCATAGTCATCTCTTATGAGAACTGAAAGTGAAAGCAAAAGTTAGCATTTGTGTGTTTGTGTGAAAGCACATAGAGAATCTGGTTTTTTGAAGAATTTTCTGGACCTTTCATGTGACTGTCTTGGTTAAGATGTAAAATGAACAGAAAGTCTAGATCTGTTTTTGTGTTGCTGGTTACTATATTGGACTGGATAGTTGTAATTATTTTATGGCTGCGTTTTGGCATGGACTTCACACAGGACTAATGTTACTTTGCCAGAAGGAAATTCATAGAATCAATTACTGGCCCTGCACAGGACCCCAAGAGTCACACCACGTGCCTGAGAGCATTGCCCAACTGCTTCTTGAACTCCGTCAGGCTTGGTGGTGTGACCACTTCCCTGGGAGCCTGTTCCAGTGCCCAGCCACCCTCTGGGTGAAAAAGTTTTTCCTGATAATTAACTGCATTCTGAATTGATCAGGGTTAGTTGACATTAAGAGGTGCAGCCCTTTTGCTTATACTCCTTCTCTACTTTTTCTTATAGCTGTCTTGCCTTTGTTGAATACGTCTCACAAATTTAAACTGTGCTACTGACGATTACTTTATGTGGAGAAGAATTTTAAATAATATGTTCCAGATATTCATGTGCGTGCATTTGTATATCTCTTATTCACACATACCAGTTTGGGGCATGTTTTATAACCATTACAACATAAAAACTGTTGTATTAGAAAGTAGTTAGAAGAGAGTTCTTCAATAGACAGAGTAGCCAATACAAGCTAAACTGAGTCTCCTTTCCTATGGAATAGGAGGGTTGAGTGGAGAAGTTGATCTAGTCTTCAGTTTTATGCACAGGTAGTAAATGAGTTGAAAGCAAGTAAGATGAAGGAAATTTTTTTAAAAATTTTTTTGTAGCAATATGTTTCAAGTTTGTAGTGTTTTCTTTCCCTTCTATTGGTATCTCCATGATAATTCTGGTAATTTTAACTTCTTTACTTTTGACACCCTACAGTAGCAATTTGGCACTGCCAAGCAATTTGGCAAGTAAGAGACCACTTGGTGCTCTTCCTGCCAGCCTTTGCACTTGAAGTGGCAAGCTACTGTCCACCTTGTTTTATTTTTATGCTTGCATTGGGCATATAAAATCAATTATATGAATTGTTCCTAAAGCATGATTCTAATTTTGTCTGTAGTGGCTATCCTAGGAAAAAAACAAAACAAAACACATGGAACTGCTGCTTGGGGTTTTGTACTGGTGAGGATTCAGATGGATTTCGGCACCTTATTTTTGTCTACGTTTTGTGAGAGAAGAAAGGATAAACAAGAACAACCAGAACTTTAGAAATTTGTGTGATAAGCTTCTCTACAACTTAGTAACATTGTTACTTCAGGGTACATGGAATTTGTGTGATCTTCTTCAGAAAGACGGAATGTTCTAGATATGGGGTAGCAAATGCAGTCAGTAATATTTTCCTGTATTCTGTGTTTCAAGAAGCTTTAACTCCATTTTGGGCCTTGCAGTTCTGAGAGCAAAGTGGTGAGCTGAAGCGCTCCTGAGCTGGAGCTTCTGGCTGCAGACCTTGGGAGCTTAGCAGCAGCCCACTGTCTGGGAGGGACTGGCTGCAGAAACCACTTAGTCTCTCTCTTTTTGTGTCTGGGTCATTTCAAGGTCCTGCTCTTAATCTTCAAAGCTTTTAATTTTCTGAGATTAGGCTACCTCAGGACCTGCCTTTCTGCCATGCCAAAGCTGCTGTGCTCGTCAGGGTCACTGACGCTTGCTGAACTCTGAGTGAAGGCTTTACTAGCTGGATATTCGTGGCATTTTTAAAATTTTAGAACCTCAACTGTGGAAACTCCTATTCAGAGTGACCAGAATGTCCTGTAATCTGGCTGTTTTCAGCATCTTTTTGCCAAAAGTTCTTGTTCGTCTGAGGAAAAATGATGAAGTTTTTTTTTTAACACTGTTGAAAAGAGACATAAATAAAACAAAACAAGCAGAAAGCACAGTCTTAAAAATTTTGGTTAGTTTGAGAGACTGTAGATATTTGTTTTCTCTGGGAGGGATTGGGTGAGCATAGTGGAAAACATGAAGGATTTTTCTTCAAAAGAAAAGAAGAGGATGATGGCAGTTGCTGGAGGTTTATAATGTGTATCTGTAAATAACCTGTAGAAGAAACATATGCACTCATTCAATTTCAAATGAATGCTCTTCTGTTACTGAATATAGTGAAAAGAAGTTTTTGGTAGTTGCTGTCCACTCTAGCAGAATCAAAACTTGGGTTTAGGGAAGGAGAAAAGCCAACACACATGCCCTCATACCCTGTAGGGCTAACTCTAAACAAATCACGGATGGACATTGGACTGTTCTCCTGTCTCCACAACTTTACCTGCTGTCATTTGCACCCTTGGGAATAGCTGTGGGATTCAGGAGAATCAGATTGGTTTTATATGAGAGTTGGTTTTGGAACAGCTGGGATGAACATCTGCCAGGTAATGAGGCTGGCCCTGCAGAAGGTGTTGCAACCAGCAAAAGGGTCAGTAGGAGAATGTAGGAAAACCACATTTCTTTTCAAGTCTGGAATGTATTCATGGTTTGTTTGCTTGTTGGGTTGGTTAGTCGTTGTTTTTTTTTCCTCTTGCTTCCAACACAAGTTATATTGTGGATGCTTAATTGTGTAGGATGGTAACATGGAGGCTGTTTAGGCGGGCTGGCTGTTTCGTTAGGGTGTCGGTGACAGGCAGCGCTCCTTTCCTTTGTTTCCTTGAGATTTTACAGAGCAAACAAGAATTGTCAAGAAGCTGATGTGTTTAAATTACCATATAATTGCCAAAGCTCTCTTTGTGGACATGTCTTAACAGGCCCTCATGGTAGCCCACAAGGTAACACAGTCCTAAAATGCAGAACATGAGTTTCTTCAGACAGTATGCTGTGAGCAATGAAAATTTCCTCAGGGAATATGTTTTCAAGACTTCTGTTGAGCAGAGAGATTGTTTTAAAGTACTTCTGACAAATGGCTTCAGGGCTAATGTTTTTGCATTCCTTCCAGACACCCTATCTCAAGTAATTTTGGCTGGGCAAACCCCATGACAGACCTTTTCCCTCTCAATGGTGCTGTTCATTCTGGGCTTGATTCAGAATCTATTGGAGGCAATAGGGTCTGGCAGGGATCTCTAATGTTCTTTTCCTGCTTATGTACTCTATTTTTGCCCACTTAGACTTTGCAAATAGGACAATTGTGAGAATGAAAGCTTTTCATCACTTGTTTATGTGAGGAAGTTGAGGATGCATTTGAAGGTTAATTTGGTTTTTGTATTACGAAAATAGTGTGGCTCAGTTTTTGAAAGAGTACTGAAAACTAGCAGATTCTATGCTAATTTTGTATTAGTTTAAGCAGAGTGTATTTGTGTTTGTTCACGGTTGGAAAATGCTCTCAACTTCTGATAGCTTTCTGTGTTTTGTCTTGATGTCATTTCTATGTTTCTCAGTTCCAATAGCAAGAAAAATAAGGGAGGTGCCAGGGAAAGATTGTCATGGTGTTGCTACAAATAGTAGACTGTGACTGCTTATTGAAATTATTTACTCATGTTGTGAAGAAAATTAGTCCACCCAAATATTTTGATTTCTGTGATATTTAGTTAATAGTCTGATGAATTGCTGAATCTGAAAAATGTAATCGATGGTCACAATAAAAAGCATGCAACAAAGCAAGGAAAAAAAGGAACAAACGACAACAAAACCAACTTCCTAAAACATCAAACTGAAAAACCTGAGCTGAGAGGTTATGGTAATTTTTGGAAGGTGTAAGAATTTCTACAGGGTAGCAGTATTCCACTCTATAATATATCAGATTGCAATATTGAACCACATTTTGAATGGATCCTTAGCTAAAACTTTACTGTTGCAGAATAAATGGCCGTAAAGATTAAGATATCACGTTCCTAAAGAAATACATTGTTTTTATAGATGAGTAAGTTGATACTGTTTCATTACCTCACAAAGATTGAGGGCAATAGCTATTACTACCCATGTTTTCAAAACTACATGCAGCTTTTTAACTTCTTAATTTTATTCCTAGTACAATTTTTTTGTTTATGAAAGAAAAAATAATTAGGTAAAATATTGAATTTAATCTTTAGGTGGAACTGTAGTAATTCATTTTCATAGTTATCTTGTGATAACTATGAGCAAATGAGCAAAATGAGATAAAATTACTGATCCCATACAGTTTCCCTGCTATAGAACAATAGGCAAAACATCTCTGAGCATTCCTGCTTCCAGAACATGTAATCAAAATAATTACATAAATGTGCACATATTTTGTAGGCCTGACAAATGAGACATGTGACTTTGACGGATGTGCTCCGAAAGTAGGATGGAGGCAATTAGTTCCACCATGGAAATTATTGACCATTTATGAGATAAGAATTTCTTGTGAGTGGATCTCCTTGAAGAAGTATCTTATGAAGAAATGGTTGTCAAACTAAGGTTCCTACTTGTTGTAAAATGCTACTACTTTTGTAGTTAAAAAATTAATACTGATTCATCAATGTAAAATGTATTTAGAAAACAAACATCTGCAAAATAATAGCAAACTTGAATAAATTTTACTGCAGACCAAAGCTTGTTTTCTTACATAGTTTCAGCCTTTAAGCTGGCTTGATGGTGTAGAAGTAAATATCTTCTGTATATACCAGGTCAGAGATTGCAAGCCACTTTGCTCCAAAAGACACAAAATGCAAGGTCTATGTGGGCTTGTGAAAAGAACCTGTGGTCCCCTACTTTGGTGTGTGCTGTCTAGGAGGGACCCGGAGCGTGGCAGTAAGCCCAGAAATTACAGGGATCACAACTTAGCTGTGGTGTGTAGTAGAAGTCTGGGGATGTCAGATGGGGGTGCAGTCTGTGCACCTTACAGCTTCATTCCCGTTTAGATGGAGAACCTTCAGGCAAATAGCCTACAAAACAAAAGCTGTGATACTGTGTAGTGTTAGCTTTCACTGATGTACTGAACGTGTCCTTCAAAGGGAAGCAGAGTTGGTTTTGCTCTTCTCCAAGTGCCCCAGTCTTTGAAGCTGTACCAAAATCCTTCCAGCTGAGAAGGAGCCAGCATCCATAGTAGTGCTTTCCCTGGCTTGAATGAGGAGGCTTCATGAGCTTTTTTTTGCCTCTCTGTGTGATTTTGGTTTGGGGTGAGCAGGAGCCTGGGATTAGTAGACTTGACTGGGGCAGGTCGTGGGCAGCTCTTGGAACTGACACTTATGAAATGTGAAGGGACAGAGCGCCCATGTGCCTGAGAGTAGTTTCAAAAGCTCACAGCGGCTTTTGGGGTGTCAGACAGCACCTCAAATACCAAGTACTAAAGTGTTCTGCAGTCTGGTTTTGTCCTGTGGTGGTTTTTTTTGTGGGTGGGTTTTTTTGGTGAAGGTGTTTTTCTGTTGGGTTTTTTGTTAGAGCTTGACTCATGATTTTACAGCCTTTGTTTGTCAGTACTGCAGCAGCTGTGTCTCTATCTCTCCCACTTTGCCCCAGAGTTTACTTAGTTGTAAAGGGAAAAATCCATGTCTGTATCAAGGTACCTGTGGAAACATTTGAAGATTTACTCTTTTCGAATTTAGTGATTACTGCTGGCAAATAAATGCAATAAGAGTGCTTTTCTTCAACAATCATTTCCATTGCAAAACATATTTAAAAAATACTATTGTGCTTAGCTCTCTACCAGTCCATTACATACCAAATAAAGTGCCAAACCAAAAAGCGTGTGAATAATTCTTAGAGTTTTTCCTAGGACAGCTTTTTTTTAAAGATAGCCTAATTTGGCATTCAGGTTTACATGTGAAAATAGCTGAGAAGTCCAGTATTTTATGGTGGAAACTGAAATAAAAACAGCTTACGGAAACAGCTGATGCCAGATGTTCTATTTAAAACCGTTTAATTTTATTAACATTGAAGCTGCTTAATGGCTGTGTTTGCACTCTGCCCTCCTCCTCGATGACGAGGCTGTAAGTTAAGTGAGCAGCTCTCGAGGCTTGGAAATGTGTTTCTCTTCAATTTGCAAGGAGGAAATCCCTTCCTCTCTCCATAAACAGATCATCTGCGAGGCTTCAGGTAGGGCTGCCAGCAAGCGCTGCAGGACTGCTCTGAACTCAACTCCTGTTGCGAGTAAAGCCACTGCTTTGAGAGTCCAAACCTGGATCAACAACAGCACCGTGGGCACTCCCCGTCTGCTGGGGGAAACCAGTGGAGTGTTGCCCAGAGCGTGTGGGCAGCTGAGGGAGTTTGTGCTGGGTAATTAGTAAAAGCTGTAAACCAGCTACACTTCCTATTCCATGGCAACTATTCGTGTGTGTGCTCCTGCCCTGTGGTAAACGCAGAGGTTTGTGTAAGCAAGCTCGCACTCAGTTTTATCCCGTGGGAATCTGTTTGTCTGTGTGCTGGGTGTGTGGCGTGTGTTTGTTTGGTTTACCCCCAACTAAACTAAGGTGGTAATCTGCTTCTGATAAAAATAAGTGTCTCCAATTTAACCTCCAGTTATGAGCTAACAGCTTAAACCGCTGCAAATCTGTGACTAGCCCAGGATCTCTGGTAATGAAGCCATGAAAATTAGTGAATACAGCCAGGGTTAAGACCACAGCAGTATAGAAAAAGAGTAGATAATGTCACATTTACTGCTCAGTAATTGTGCCTGCTAGCAAAAGCATTGATGGCCGAGCAATAAATATAAAGCCCATTTCTGAAGTGGAATTAATATGGAGAAATAAGTGTCCTGACAGCAGTGTTTTATATTTAAGAATTTGTGCGTCAAGTTATGAAGAAGCTCTTGCCAAATATGATGCTAATGGAAAACTTCAAAATGCAGAAAGAGACACAAAGTAGTATGTTGATCAGCGCAAAGTAGACTTTATTTTTATGTACTTACATACACATATGCATGTTCTACTGCAAGGTAGGACAGCTTTAAAATAGTTCTTGCTGAGTTTGGTTAAAATGATCACATTCTGAGAAAGTGTAAATAACCAATTAAGCAAGTAGGATATTGCTTTGAAATGTGTTGTGTCACTTTGAATATCTTCTTCACTTTGTTGTCTTTTCAGTATCATCAATTAAACTGGAAAACCATAAAAGATAGGGGTTTTTCCCTTAAGGTAGTAGAGAATGATTTCTAGTAAAAAGTAAATGTTTATGAAAATTTCTTAAAACTATTTTTTACAAACTAAGTTTTTTGCTTTTTTAAATTATGAAAAAAATTAGATGCCTCTTTTGGAACTGTAGTCAGAGTTAGGTCAGGTAGCAGGGGCCTTTGTGAGAAAGAAAATTACTGTGCCGGTGCTGTTTGCTTTTTCTCTGCAACTATGGAACTTCTAATGACGCTGGTCACAAAATCACTGAATGGGTCAAGTTGGAAGGGACCACAGTGGGACTTCTGGTCCAACCTCCCTCCTGAAGCAGGGTCATCTCAGAGTACATTGCACAGGATTGTGTCCAGATGGTTCTTGAATGTCTTCAGGGAAGGAGACTACAACCTCTCTGGACAACCTGCTTTTGTAGGTCATCTGCACAGTAAGGAAGTTCTTCCTCATGTCCAAGTGGAATTTACTGTGCATCAGTTTCTGCCTGTTGCCTCTTGTCCTATTGCTCRGCACCACTGAGAAGAGTCTGAATCAATCCTCTTTACACCTCCCTTCAGGTACTTATGGGCATTGATGAAGTCTCCTCTCAGTCGTCTCTTCTCGAGGCTGAACAGGCCCAGCTCCCTCAGCCTTTCCTCATAAGAGAGATGCTGCAGTCCCTTAATCATCTTTGTAGCCCTCTGCTGGACCTGCTCCAGGAGCTCCATGTCTCTTGGACTGGGAAGCCCAGTACTGGACACAGCACTCCAGATGTGGCCTCACCAGGACTGAGTAAAGGGACAGGATCACCTCTCTGGATCTGCTGGCAATGCTCTTCCTAATGCAGCCAGACCACCCGACATGGCACTTTGTTCCCCTGGAACCAAAACTGTGGGTCCCACATTGTGGCTGAGAGCACTAGAGGGACCCTTTGTCTGATGAGGTAGAAGCATCAAGTGACCCAGCTGGTGGAGATTAATCTATTTTACTTTCCTCTCCTCCTTGCCCTTGTCCTGTAGGTTTCCAATTTTTTTTTTTGCTCAAAAATCCAGATCTTTCAAGGCATCTGTTTYTCCAAGTGTGAAGAGGTTTTAAATGAAAATCCTCATGTAACGTGAACTTCAAAGTACAGGTGATAGCAAAACCACATGACCAGAAATTACCTGGTCTAAAGATTCCTGGGAGGAATGTGCAGCTGGAGCTTGAGAGTTACTGACAGCAGTGGGAAATACATAACCTAAGAACTGGAAAGCATTGGTTAAGTGATGTGTCATCTCTGTGGAACAATGTGATGTGAGATTGACAAAAAGTGTGGAAACAATGCTTTTGGTTTTGTGTTTTACCCAGAAGCAATCTTATTGTTAAAATAGCTCTTCTAATGCAAATCTCTTCACCTTTTTCCACTCATAAAGTTTGTGTTTTCTTAACACAGAAATATAAGATGGAGATTTAACTGATCATGCTATCAGTGTTTTACAAAATGACAGGATAAACATCCTGCTGAAAACAATTTTATATGGGTTGAGATTTTGGATCGGGAAGGGACCTAATTTTCTTCATGAATGACAGCTCTTGAAAAATGGTCATTTGCTGACTGTGAAGGCTGCAGCCAGCCGTCAAATATTTGAGGGGCTGTTGGAAGGTTTTTGTTTTAATGTGTGGAAATTGAACCATTAACAACTGAGAAATAGCCAGCACGATGATTCAGAAAGTAGGGGGAGGAAGTGGGGAGAGGATTCTCACTTTCCAGCTTCTGAAGTTTGCTTGCACATAAACTACTAAAAAGGACAAATGGAACAAATGTCCCCTTGTTTCTAACTCATTGCATTTTACAGAGTGTAAAAGTGATTCATTATCTTTTTGGCAAAAATCATTGCCTTGTGGTGAGGTACGCAGAAGACTCCACCTTTTACCGACATGTACTCAGAATACATCAGTAATTAATAATGTGGTACCACTCATGTGGCTTACAATGCATGCTTGGTAGAATCCCTTGATTGTTTCACTCGACACTTTTCAGTTTCTCATTTTCTTCCTCTTTCTCCTTCTATCCCATTTTGTTTCCATGTAAAATGAGGGGGGAAAAAAAAGGAAAAGGAAGATGACAACCCTGGCTAGTAAATGTGCTTGGGAAGAGTTAGGGGGACATAAAAACCTAGCACCTTGTAGTGACAGTCTTATTGCACAGTTTTACAGACAATGGTGTGTCAGCCAGGATGCTCTTTCACTCACTGCATTCATATGTAACTTTTTTTGGTGATTTATAGGTTTTTTTATACTTTGTTCCTTTGTATACTGTTGCTTGCATGAATAATTGGCAAGATTTTGCCTGCCCAGTTTTTGCTGTCTGCTTACTTATTTTTGTCCAGTCTTGCCAAATGATTGTTACTTTAGTAAATAGGTCATTATACAGGAATGCTCTGAATAAAAACCACTATGCTAAATAATTAGATGACTTACAAGTGTATTGCAAGAACAGGAAGCAGACACATTCTGACTTCACACTAAGTTTTTAGATGGAAAAGCTGAGGTAAGAAAGAAAAGCCCACTGACTTCCTATGAGGATGAGTGTGTGTTTGCCTCCAACTGCCTGTCATGTACCAGAATAGGTTACTAGGGCTGTCATCCATTTGAAGAGTATTAGCATTTAAAATACTTATTTTTAATTATTGATTTTATTTCCTGAGCCCCTCTCTTTCCATTATTCAATGRCAATAACATGAGCTTGAACATGACAGTTGGATCTTTGGATAATAATCACTGAAGAACTTCTAAAAGGTTATTTGTTTGGATAAGATTTTCAGATGAGTTTTAGAGAGATTCTTAATTCCTCTCTCCATGCACGTGCACTCTCTCACTTTCGAAAGTTGGCTTTTATACAACTTTTTTTTTAAAGTGTCAGAATTTTTTTTTTCAATCTCTTGAATCTTCAGTTGAATGAAGAAGGATATCATAGTGAAACTGCAGTCAAACCGTATCTTAACAGATTTGAAATCAAAGCCTAGGATTTATGCTGTCTGATTAATAGCAGGTTAAAAAACACTTTCCTTATTGTGTGTGTGCTGGCTTGCAGATCTTTTTCAGGGAAAACCTGATAGACTTGAGTGCTTGAACTCTGGCAAAAATTTCATCCTTTATGCATTCAACAAGGAACAGTTTGTTTTCCACTGCTGCTGTGGAGTACCTTTAACTATGAAGCAACTGATGGTGAGGCATCACCCCATTGCAGAAGCATTTTTCACTCCCTAAAAGGTGCGTGCAAGTGAAGATGAAAATGCATGTATTCTGGAATGAAAAAGTGCATTTGCAAAAGTACCATTTGCAAAAGTTATGCACTCTAGAGCAGGTCTGTTGCCATGTGTCTGCTTCTGGTGGCATACTGTAGTCTAGGTTTCTTTTGTGGGAGTCACTGATTCCCTCTTGAGCTTGGGAGTTGTTGGATGCTGTTCTCATTAAGCTACTTCTCTTGGAAAACATGGATGTGATTATTGGAGATGGTTAATGGTCCACGAAGAAACCTGAGTGCTGTGAGAGGCTGTAACAAAACGTGAAGCATGTGTTATGCACGTGTACTTTGAAAGCAGCATCTGTGTTAGATAGGTTTTCATAATGGTTAGATTGTTACATCAGGCAGAATTAGGTGCAGAATTCTTATAGGGTAAGTTGTCAGGTTAGGCTGATGTTAAATGCTGTCCAAGTCTGGAAATATTTTCGGTGTTACCAAGCTGGTTTTCACCCAGCCTTTGCCCTCTTTGGGATAAATGGGCGACAGCCCATGGTTTAGCTTGGTTCAGTAACCTGTTGCGTTTGCTTTGGTAGTGGTTGTGAAGGATTATGAAAAATTCATCCGTTTATTTCACGAGAGGCTGGGGACCAGGTAAATGTATGCCTGGCTGATCTGATACCGACTGGTTCAGAGTTGGCCTTGCTGTGAGTGGTTGACTGATACTGCACCTCATAGCAGTGTTCAGAAAAACTGAATATGGAGGGATCTGGAGGCTGGGGGAGCAGGAAACCTTCCCATCTAATAACAATTAAATTAGTATTTAACTAATAAATATGCAAGGTACCTATACTGTTTGCCATTGTATGATTTCACCCTTATTTTCATGGTGAAACTTAAGAGAGTAAACCTAATCTAACCTGTAGGTTTTCACGTAGATTCAGGAGTTACATGCAGGCTGCAGCTGTGAGCTGGTTGCTCTTTGCAGTGCTCCTCTAAAGTAGGATGAGGAAGAGCATCAGCTGTGCTGTTAGCCCACTGCAGTGGTGCAGCAGGAAAGATAAGGTCCATGCTCTGGACTCTCATCCTTACAATCTGTTTGCTGCTATTGCCAGTTTGAATTTAAACTTTTAGTGTTTGTTTTCCACGACATCTAGTCTGTTTCTGGAAGCTTGGCTGGGATCTGAGGGAAACGATACTTGTTAGTTTAAATCAAAACACATATGTGCAAAAGGAAACTACTATAGTTTTCAGAGGTTTTGTGTAATTGTCCTTTCTAGCACAGCAAATGATTTTTCTCTCCAAGTTATCCTTCAGAATTATCTCTGTCTGCAACTGACTGATAACACGAATCTTAATGGATGAAATCCTTCCTTGGAACAGAGTAAAATGACAGTTGTGGGAATATGCTGGTTTAAAACTTCTCTGAGGGTATGATTGCCTATTATAATCTATTTATTTATTTTAAAAAAACAAAAAAAACCAGGGTTACCCCAATAAGACGCATCACTCTTAGCTGCTGCTGTGCTGCCACCTGAATGTGTGTAGGCCTTCATGAAAGTTTCAGATCCAAGTCTGCCTTTACAGGGCTAAGGTTTTTTATGTTCTTTAAATATTTCAGAAATAGAAGAGTGTGCAGACCCTAGCTAAAAGTAGAGCTTAGACACTCTTTTATAACATTAACTGAAAGGCTCCAAGTTGTTAATGAACTAAAATTATGGGTTCTAACAGCACCAGACCTAGCTTCTGCTTATGATGGCCTTTTGATGATTCAGATGCCTGCTACAGACTTTTTTTTTGAGCAGATACAATGAAGAATAGTAAGTTTGTTTGTCTATGCTACTAGAGAGTGTTATTAAAACCATTGCAATTTATCTGCTGCTGTGCTATAAAACTGTAGCTTTTTCCATGGTTGTCAAGTATTGCCTAGAAAACTGAACAGGAGGAGCCCACAAGGATGTAGCATGGCCTTTTGTAGAATTAACACCTTTGATCTAATGAACTTTATTGAGTTATTAAGCAATCACTAAGAAAGTTTGAAAAGTGATTTTCTACTTTGGTTTTAAATGACAAAATAATGTGTTTTCAGAAGCAGGAGATTGTTTTAAAAGAGGCTAAATTTATTGAATTGAAATATCCAGGCCTTTGGAAGAATATTAGGAAGTCTGAATAGTTGCCTGTCCTGAAAGAAAGAAAACATTGAAATAGAAAATGTATGTTAATTGATGCATTCTCCTATTTTACAAAGATGAGCTTTGTCAAGAAAATGATTGTGGTCTATCTTGCTAATAAGAGCAGTGAATCTTGGTTGGATATTTACATAAAAATCCCATTTTGGATACCAGCAAGTCTTTAGTATAAGTCCGAGGAGGAAGGATGTCATGTCTTAATGAAATAGATTCTCTTAAATGTTCCTTTCAAAGTTTCCTGGAAACGTTAAGAGGAAAACTGTGTGTGGTGTTGGTTTCTTTTAATGTGTGGTTTGTTTGTTTGTTTTGGAGTTAAATTATTATTATTTTATTTATTAATATTTTTTTCCCTCTCTACCCCAACAACATTCTTGATATTTCTCTTCTGGTCAAGGGATTACTTGGCTCAGACATAGGCTTTACTTCAAAACAAGTAACTGTTTAAGACAGCCAATTGAGGTACTATTTTCAAAATGTCACTTAAAACAAGTCTTGGAAATGTGTAATTGAGTTAAACTATTTGTAATGTGGTACATAAACAATGACGAAATAAAGCATTCCACAGGACAGGCACTCAGTGAGCTGTTGGGATGTGTTTATTTGCATTAATTTATTAGAAATGTTGAATATAGAAAACATTTTGTATCTTGCTAACTCCAAAGACTAGAAGTTAATCTTGTAATGATTCTGATCTCAGCTTAGATCAATAGAATGCTATGTCAGCACAATATTTGAAATTTATCTACTCTGCTACTGCTAAATTGCAGCTGTTAAATTAACTCTATTAAATACCTGTTGGTTTTTTTTTTTTATAATTAGTAGCCTGTTGCACTCACTAAAATATTTTGTTTTAAAAAAAAGTCGTATCAATAAAAATATAAGCCTTAGTTAAGAGTAGATTACAAACTTTGTTACGTGTCTAGGTTTTGTTTTTAATAAATGAAGCTTGTTTGTTGGAAATACTCTTTTCTGCAGTGCATTTTTGAACCTATTTTGTTTTTAATGGAAATAGCCTGTCTGTCCCGTATTACTCCCTTCCCTGCCCAGGTATCAGGACAAACTTGCCTACAGGCATGCTTTTGAATTCTATTTGGCTAGTAGTTCATGAGTCTGCGAAATCATAGATAGAGTTCGAGTTACCCCTTTTTTGGGCATTTATTATTGTAACATGCTTGACAGAAAATTGGTGTGTGTAGAATCATGGATGTAGTAATTTTCGATGGTGATCTCCTTTTTGCAGAAGTAGTATTCATGCTGCATGATAGTCAAAAGTATTCAGCAGGATATTGCACAGTTTTTGGTGTTTTACATGTGACTGGTCTTACTTTAATTAGCTGCTCTGTAGTAAATCTAGTATGTGTAAACCCCACGAAATGCCTCTGTAGTTATGATCATAGTGTGGCCTGGGGAGAAGGGGTAAAATGCACCATCATAAGTGAGTCTTCGTCTTTGTAATTTCTGGGATTGGAATCATATATTGGTAGACTGGAAAAATTGCCAATGCGACCAGTGGGAGATAAGAATAAAAATTAATGTTTGTGTGTGTGAGAATTTTCTGTCTCAGGAGCTATACAGTTGTGCTGATAGTGTAGAACAGAACCTGTAGAAGACAGCTTGCTCTGAGTTTTCCTATAAGTTTTCAGGGGTCTTTGTACGGAGGCGAGGTAAAGGAGGAAGCAGTGCCACTGGTGAAGCTTGGAGATTTACCAGAAATAGGGCATTGTTCGTATTGAGAAACATCATGCATTGGATTTTTGGAAAAGAGGGAAAAACTGTATTAAATTGTAATGGGCCTGAATCTCTACAGGCCTTAAAACGTTGCTGATTTCTTAGGTCCTTGTGTTCATTCACTCTGATTGATGGCTGAGCACTACTTGCTGTCTGTTCTGCCAGCTGATCACCACAGACCTGTAGATTTCAGCAGAGCTGGTGAAGTCATTGTGCTCTACAGACTGCTGAAACACTAAAGAGTAGCATGATAAGAATGTTGGGTTGTTTGTTTTTTTTTTAATCTTTGTTCAATAATTTTTTTTTTAATCTGTAGAGAAATGTCGCCATTCTGAAACTGGAACTAACTCCCCTACTAGCAGGTACATAGGTCCACATTAACCACTTTTTTCCAGTTCCTTACTTCTCTTTTTTTCCCCATATGTTTTTTGAGGGCTAGTATTTTTCTGAAAATACCTGTCAGTGCTTCACTGACCTGCCGCCTTCTGCAAGGAAATAAAAAATATGTTTGGCTTTTTTTTTTTTTTCATGAAAATAATTGAAAATATTTTTTGTTCCACAAAACAACTGTGGGCAGGAAAACAATAAGGTGGGGAAGAACTTTTGTTGTTACCAGAAAACTCGGGTTTTAAGTTACAGTCAGTAAAAAATTCTGATGGGTGTCTGTATCTAGGGTTTGGCCCTGAAGCCTCTCAGCAGAGTTGCAAAGTGTATAATTGAGAAAGACTGTGCTGGTTTGCGATCTTAACTTGTACGTAGAAGTGGGTCTAGGATTCTCATGACACAAACTAAGCTACATCTCATTGTGTTCTAAAAACAGTTTGCCTTCATGCGTGTTTTCCCACAATAAATTCACTGAATCACAGAATGGCTGAAGTTGGAAAGGACCTCTGGAGGTCATCTGTCCAGGAATTGCATCTTTAGTTTCAGATAAAAGGAGGAGAATATGCTGCTGTACAAGCAGAAAAGACATTTGGCTTTTCTTACCCTCCCATCTTCCATCAGGTGAGCAAGTTTGGTGCAGAGACAAGGTGCTGTCTGTGCCCTCATGCCAGTTTGCAGGTGTAGCACCTAGAAATCAAAACGGTGCTCTTGTCCAGGTTGAAGAAATGCAACTAATAGTAATTTGGCTGAAAACCAAATGAGGTATGTATCAGCTAGTTAAAATAGTCATTCCATTTAAGACCAGTATGGAACTGAGAGCCAGAGTGAAGAACTCAGTTTTGCCTCTTTGCACGGAAAACACAGCTACCTTTGTGCTTTAAAGACCCATTAGACTACATAAGCAGATCTGTGAAAGTATCAGCAACCTCTTGTTTTACCTTAGATTTTCTTTTAATGCTTAATTATACCTAGCATTAAAGTATTTTTGTGAAAATCAAAATGTGCAGTCATCACTTGACACTTCTCTGATATGGATTTTGTTGTGGTGGGTTGTCCTTGGTGAGTGTTCATATGCCCACCCAGCTGCTCTCTCTCTGTCCCCAGCAGAAGGAAGGGGAAATAAGACTAAAAAACTCATTGATTGAGATAAAGATGGAGAGATCACTTAACAATTACTATCACAGACAAAACAGTCTTGACTTGAGGAAAATTAATTTGTTGTAAATTAAAATGGAAGTGGATTATGAGAAACAAAGACATAATGTCTAGCACCTTCCTTTTCTTCTCACCCTTTTTTTCTAGACTCAACTTGACTCGTTTATTCTTGACTTGCTTATTTTTCAGTTCCTCTTCTTCCCCACTAAACCTTTATATATTTTTCTTCTCTTTTCTTTTTAGGAGAGGCAAGAAGCACAGTATAATTCTGAGGACCCAGCTGTCAGTGAGAGTCCATGCCTGCATTGGTAAGTTCCACATGCCTGAAAGAGAGCAAATTAACAGAATCGATTTCCAAGAAGCAAATCTGGGGAGTATGAATCAGACTTGGCTGTGTTCCAAGATGAGGATATTGGCCAATAAATTGATTTTATTATTCTGTTTGTTGCATGCTGAAATTAGGTTGTATTAGCTACACTACCCTTAAAGCATGTTAAACATCCCAGGGAAGTATAGCATTTGACAGTGAAGTGAGATAGTTGGGTGGTGCTTTGAAGAATCTTCGATTATCTGTCTTGTCACAGCCTTTGTGTGTGCCTGAAAAAGACTGTGTTCTGGATTGGGAATGGGATCTGAAGAATTGTTGGCTGACAGCTAACTGCTACATTTTAATAGCATATAAAGTTTATTACTTCACATCTTGCAGATCTTGGCTGCATATTTGTCATTATCACAGTGTCAGTGTCTTAAAAACCCTGGTTAAAACAATGCTGTCACAAGGAAAAGTCTAATGAGAGTCATAAAGTGCATGTCAAAAGAGCTTTAAGATTGCATGAATGGAGGCTGATGTTCTGGGATGGTGTAAATATGTTCACCAGCGTTCTACAGAGCAGAGAGTTTCACTGAGTGTCAGTGGCAAAGCTAATGCTCATGTTCTGGTGATGCTATGGTAGATGTTATGAGAGATGTTATGATTCAAAAAAAAAAAAAAAAGATTAAAAAAACCTGTGTATCTGTGCTACAGTTGCCTGTTTTGTTTTCAGCTTCTCTGTAGTAAATTCAACACTCTAACATGTCTAATTTGTTGTTGGTCTTGCTTCAGGAGACCATAACTGAAGCCTTGAAATACAGGTATTTTCCTTAAAAGGAGGAGGAGGAGAAAGTCAAAATTTTGTGTCATTTCCACAGTGACACTGCTGTTGGACGATTCAGACTTTAAATACAGCTAAACATTTTCTCCTGCCCCCAGGATATGTTATGAAATGGCATTTCTGAGAATTCAAACTGAGCACAAGCAACCTACAGAATTCCTCAAATGCCTCTCATTGAGAATGATCTCTAGGCTGCTTCATGCAGGAAAAGTTTCTCCTCTACTACCATTGACGTGAGGAAGTACAATAGAGCAAGCCTACGTGTTAATTGTTAGAGGAGGAACAGAGATGATGCAAAGTCTAAACTGATTTTATAAATGTGAATGAAATTAAGAACAGCTTGGAGAAGATTTTTCTTGTTAGGTCTGGAAATATATTTGGCAAAACAGACCAGTGCAGCAAGACAAGATTTGATAAGTTTCCCGGATTGAGGTTTTATAAAAAGAATTTTCATGTAATATTGTTTTCTCCAGGGTGCAGCCATCGAGGAATTGGAGTACATCAGGTTCTGAGCTTCCACGTGCGGTTGCATTGTTGTTATCTGTTCTCATTCAAGCTTACTGTGGGCAATTAGACATATTACTGTGCATGTATCTTAATTGTTCCTGTATGAAAGTGTATTCCCTTGTCAGGTGCTGTTGCTCTCTGGCAGCAGTGATGCCTTTACCAGTGAATACAGAGGAAGCCAAGCTGCAAAACTTGGGTCCAGATTTCAAACTCCTAGAAAAGAGGTGTGTTTGGATATGGGCTTTTGGCTTGGTTCATTATAGGCAGAAAAGCCAAGTGCAAGTTCTGGTTCTAATTTCCATCCCCCCTGCTGAAGTTTAGATTTTTGGGGTAAGTTTTTGTTTCAGCCCATAGGCTTGATGTAATGTAGTTTCTTTTCTCTTATTTTCTTTTTCATTTTTGTGTATCAGGGTTGTCTTATTTTTTGGTATGGGATAGCTCAAAAGAGTCAGGGAACACTCTGTTTGTTACTACTGGTCCTGTTTGGAGAGCTGTGCCTGTCAGTTAAACCTGTCACAGAATAGGAGGATTGTTTTACTGGCACAGTGGGTACTGCTGCTCTTCATCTTCTGTGTGTGTGCCCATCAGCTCTCTGTTAACATCTCTTTTGAAATGTGAGCATTAGGTTTAGAGGTTAAAAGATGTGTTACATATTTGGAGTAGAAGTGAGGAGCTAGAGGAATCTGAGATGGTGTAATGTGGAGTAAAATTGTCTTGCTTTGGCTATTTTCTTTCAGTCTTCACAGTATCCTTGGAAAGCATTGTGGTTAGCAATGTTATTGACTCTGCAAAGTTCCCAACAGGTAGCTAGGGCTGCTTTCTGAGAAGATGTGGTTTACTATGTACTGACCTTTCTGCAGAGCCTTCTGCCATCTTTGTATTCAGTGTTTTACTTTGCTCTTAAGAGCTGATAGGTGTAAAGAAATAGCTTTCCTGCCATAAACTCTCCCATTTCGAAGTTGGATCAATATTTTTTCCTTCTTCCCAACTCATTGTACTTTTAAATTGTGGGAAATAACAAAAGTGTTTATGTTCAGATGTTCAGATAAAGTTTTCCATCATTAGTGACTTCAAATCTCTGGAGAATTCATTGGGTTTTAGTGTCAGAGGAGTACTGACTACAGGCCAATATTTTCTGAGACTTGGGAGGACTTAGCAAATCCCATGTCAAGTGGACTGGGGTTTTTTTTTTGGTTTTAAGCAGAACAGGGAAGGAATAATGCTTAATAACTCGAGTGCAGAAGTTGTAGCATTTTCTTCCCCATTGCATACGAGTCCCTCTTAAGTATCTTACTCAATTTAATGCAGTAATACTTTCTTTTTTTTTTCCTCTCAATTTGAGTTCTTTTCTTATGTTCATACTAAAGATTTTCAGCATGGAGGAACAAATTTTCTTTTAAATATTATTCTACTTCTTTTCCTGTTTTGGCTTCATCCTGATTAAATTATCAGGCCTAATTAATAGCTAATAAATTTAAGTGGTTTTAGTATAAACTTCAATATTTAGAATGTTTATATCAAAAGAGCATTGCTGAAACCAGTTTTGTTCAGAGAACATAACTAATTGAAAATTATAGGTGTATTTTTGTACTTATTGTTATTCAAAGACCTTAGTGGAGGAATCATGGAATACATAGGGTTGGAAGGGACCTTAAAAATCATCATTCCAACCCACTGCCATGGGCAGCAATACCACTCGTTAGAACAGGTTGCTCAGGGTCCCACCCACGGTGGCCTTCAACACTTCCACAAATGGGGCGTCTGCAGCTTCTCTGGGCAACCTGTTCCAGTGCCTCACAACACTTACAGTAAAGAATCTGTTCCTAACATTTCATCTAAATCTGCCCTCTCCCAGTTTAAAACCGTTGCTTGTCCTATCACTATCTGCCCATTTGAAAAGTTGTTCTCCCTGTTTTTTAAAAGCCCCCTTTGATTGCTGGAAGGCTGCAATAAGGCCTCCCTAAAGTCTTCTCTTCTCCAGGCTGAACAGCCCCAGGTCTCTCAGACTGTCTTCACAGGACAGGTGACCAGAGGGCTGGAGCATCTTTGTGCCCTCTAGACCTGCTCTAACGGGTCCATGTCCTTCCTGTGCTGGGAACCCCAGAGCTGGATGCAGCACTCCAGGTGGGGTCTCACAAGGGCAGAGCAGAGGGGCAGAATCCCTCCCTCGCCCTGCTGGCCATGCTTTTGATGCAGTCCAGAATGCAGTTGGCCTTCCGAGCTCTGAGTGCTCCTTAAATCAGATAATGTCAACTGTGGTTTTTTTTTCCCACAAGCTTTCAAATTTGACCTTTTATTCAAATCACATTTATTATGAGTTAATACTCTTGTGGGAAAAGTCTTTTTAATATTTTTGGCAGCCATATGACTTTGTTTGTATTTAATTGTGTCTTAACATTATTTTAGTTTGTATATATTTAACAATTACAGGGCTCAGCTGAAGCCTTGATAAAGTCTAATGTAAATGAGAATGTAGCTATACAGAGTGAACACTAACAGTGTCAAAAGTTGTAGCCCCTGAAACTAAATGGAAGGTTTTAGTCAGAGCAATATCTTGACAGTGAAGTTTTAAAGATCTTAACCAGCTCCACTTTTCCTGCAGAGGGAATTGGTGTAGCCATTAGGCCCTTGCTTGGACAGCTCTGTTTGTGGCTCCTGCTTAATTTGTTTGTTCATTGCTTCATAGTTTTTTTCGCAAAATCTGATGGGATCTCTGAGAGAAAAGGCACCATTTGCTCTTAACGTATCTGGACGCTGTATTTAGCCCAAGAGACCCTCATGTCATCTCCTAAAATGCTTATGCCTGTGATGTTAAATCAGGAGTGTTGCAATCAATACTGAGAATGATGTTTGGACAAGGATCCATGACAATGACTTAGAATGATTCTGCCAAAAGAAGTTTGATATAAGCTTCAGTTGTTAATAAAGTGTAATACAAGAAGAATGCAAATAACAAAAGTTGATGTGATTCTGAGTGCATGTATTGACCTGGGATTACTTAGAGTACCGTGGCTTGGAAGGTCAGCAAATGTTGCAAGGAGTATTTTAAATTTTACTACCTTTTTGTGTCAGTTTGTTATTAAAAAAACCCCGAACCAAATAAACCAAAAAACCCAACCAAAACACACAAACAGTACTGCCAGTCAGTTATTTAAAATGTTTGTGCACTATAAAATTACAGTTTTTTGGTATGGTTATATCTCTCAAATATATATATATATTTGTGCAAAGTCTTTCTTTTATCTGTCAATATATTAGAAATAATTTGCATAGATATTTGTGTATATTACATTTCATAGCTTGATCCAGTGAGGACTCTAAACAGTGTGCAAGTATATTATTGCAAGAGTCTTGCTAAATAYATGATATAGCTTCAGTATTAGTTGCTATAACCTTTTTATAATCCTGTTCTATTGGCTTTTGCACATGAGCAGATGCAGTTACCTCAGCAGTGGATTATTCCCAACTCTGGGACACAAGGGCTGCTGTGCCTCACTGCGGCTCTTTCTAGCCCCTATTATCAGGGCATCTGTGTTAACCAGCAGTGTTAGCACCAATAACCCAGCCTTTCCACAGAGCTCTTGGGATTATCTTTTTGATATCCTCTTTCTCTTGATATCATTTATGCAGTGTAGCCATAAATATCTTCTTGAGCCTGTGTTGTTCTGGGATACCTGAGGGAAGCTGTAAGCTGGTTGTAACTAGGGGGCTAGTAGAAGCCAGCTGTTTTTATTTGTCCTGTAATAGCTGAACTATGCAGCTAGTCCCTTTTTCCATGTACAGTTTTCCCTTCTGTTATCCATTATGTGGACTTGTTGCATGTGTTAGAGCAGATATGATTAGATTCTGCAACTATTTATGCATCTATTGAACCTTCTGGTAGGACTTGCACCTCAAGCATGTGCAGGGAGAAGTTCCTCCCCGGTGGAACCACAGTGCTTTCACAAAGTCCTGTCTTGAGTCTGCAACTGTACCTGGCCCTTTGTTGCAGATAAGTTGAGAGACATGGACTGAAGGGGGGTTTTCCTTTTAAGAGTATAAAATGGCAGTGTTGAAAAGTCAGTGCTATKATGTTTAAGGAAATGTGAAACCATGTTGCATTTCATTCTCTGAGAGCAAAGTTAAGCTTGTGCCTACAACCATGTTCTTGGTACTGTCTCACGAGATGCTCCTCCCTGCAAGTATCATTATCCCATTTCATCTGTCTGGCATAGGTGCGTTTGCTGTGTCCTGAGTGCTGGAGTAGGTTTTTCATGGCYGTGAACAATGTGAAGTTCCTCCAGTTCATGCTTTAAAACTTTGTTGTTTTGATTATTTAAAGGAAATAACTTATAGATTTTAAAATAAACAGTTTYCTTTTGAAAAGGGAGTTTCTGAACACACTAAGAAAAGGAATCTTATTAAAAGTTTTCCTAAAGGAAGCTTAATTGTGGGACTGTGAGYTCTTCATTTGGGCAAGTAGTGATACATTCCAAAGAAAGAGAGGAACTTTGGGTTGTTTGAAGGACATTTTACAGTTTTATGTTCAGTGCTAGGCATTCCTAATAGAAAACATTTTCAGTTTGAGAGAGGGAACATGTGGAGAGCATTAGCAGTTCAGTAAAAYGTGCAACCAATTCGGATTTAATTTAAAGGGAACAAAAGAGGTGCCTTGAGAATTTGTCGGAAGCGCTGTGGTTTTGCCTTCTTTGCACTGATGGTAACAGGAGAGAGAGAGAGGTGRGTTGAAATTGCTTTATCGAATATCTTCTTAGCATAATTGGGACCAAAAAGACTGTGATTAATGGATTTAACGGTGCTACACAGGGATCTTGCATGCATTATGGATTTGTAATGGTGATATGCTTCCTATGACTCTTGCTGTAACTTGGTAAAAGTCCTGACTTAAATGAAGATAATAAACAACATGCTTATTAGATGTAAACTGACATCACACAAATTGAAAAAACATGAGAAGGAATGCCAGAACTCGGGGGGAGTTTTTTAAGGGTTAGGATTTTTTTAATATAATAATTTGAGTTCTAGTTAAGACAGTGCACACAGTACTTACTGGGGCCTGCATCCAGATGTGATTGGAGATATCTGGTTCAGCTCTCTTTCAGTTTGAGTGAAACGTGAAATAGCTCAGAGGCTGTGATAAAAATACCTTTTTCAGCTTTTAGGATTATTTAAATTTTCTTTCCTGAGAATGTGGAACACAGATGCTCTAAGTAAAATCCCCTAGTTCCTAGATCAGATTACTTTGTGAAAAATCTATCCATATAAAYAACTTGTGGTTTTGCTTTAAAAATGTACACCTCTTTAAATTGAAATGTTAGATTTCTGTTGTACTTCTCGTGCATGTGTTTAGTCATCCTCCTTTGTGGGGATGAACCACGGTACTTCCCCATAACCTGTGATTTACCTTCTGATATCTCACTGAGAAAGCTCTGGGCCAATCCTGTAGGATCTCAGAAGCTGTTTGAGACAAAGGTAGATTTTCAAGGTTTGTCCCTCCTTATTTAATTTAAATTATAAGACTTAAAATAGACTTGTTAGCAAGAAAAACCAAGAAGCTGTAGAGCAGATAAAGCCTCCATTAGCATTGGCTTGTCACATTAAAGGGGTAGATTTTTGCATTAGATGGGCTCGTTCCAGGTTTGAAAGGACATCTGTGGAGCATTCTAGTGGGAAGCTTTTCTTGTCTTGGGAAGCTTTGTTTTAAAATGTGAATGCTTATCTGACTTGKCTCACACTGGGAAGTGCTGCAGAAATCAGTGAAATGTATTTGAATTGGGATATCTGACCTTTTTTTTTTCCCTGACAACTTTCCCCCTTTTTTTTGCTATATGTAAAAATCTTCAAGGAAGACAGAATCTACTTTTGACTTTGAAAACATAGGGAGATTTAAAACAAGTCTTATTTCTAAACAAAATARAAACAACAACAGATTCCTCAATCATCTTCAATGGTACCATAAAGGAAACCATCTCGTCATAAAGCCAGGAAGGAAAATCAGTATGGTACTTTGCTTCCCACCTCCCAACACAAGCCCATTTAGACTTGTTTCAGATTTTTTTTCTAAAATAATTATGAAGTACCGTATTACTGATGCATGGAATTTTTKTAAGTGTATTTTTTTTCCTGCAATCTAAACACATCTTTTTGAAGATTGAAAAAATTCTGTATAAAAATTTAAACTGTTTATAGCTGGTTATAATGGACCTCAAAAATGGACCCCTCTGGAAATAACTGGTAACAGCAGTTGTATCTACATCAATGAGGTCAGTGCTTTTGATAGCACATCAATAACTGTTGATAGTTTTAATATAGTTTCCCTTTTTAGCTGTTTGCACTCCCCGCTTACTTTATACATATTTGTATTGACAAACAAAGCAGTTCTTCCTCTTTACGGTCAGTGTTCAGACTATTGAACTCATTTTGCTGTAGACTGAAGTACAGCACGTTCAAGCCCTTAATTAGGGGGGAAAAAAGTTAAGTTCATATTAAATATCTTCAAATAAATTAGCATTACTCCTGGAAAGGGGCAGAATTATTTGTTTCCTACCTCCATGTAAACCTGTTCTATACAGAAAATATGAACCACACAAGCGAATTGGATTCAGACTAGTTCTCTTGAAACTGTCCAACACTCCATCCTGTTTTAAGCTTTACCCTGCAGAATTTAGGACAGTAAAACAAAATTAAGGACCTAACCTATGGAAGAGAAATTAGAAGCTGATGTTTAGAAGCTGCGGGTTTGGAAAAAGAAATGTTCATATTTCTTTGTGATGTTGTTCTCCTGCCACTGGTTTAGCTTTTTCTGTAAGGAAGGCAGAGGGATGCCAATTTTGCTGAAGTGGAACTATGGTAAATATAGATCCCAGCCTCTCTGAGGTGTTTTAAGATGCATTGACCTGTACATGTAGTGTAATAAAAGGGCAGAAGGGATGTTAGTTCATAAAGCAGGGAATCATGCTACTATGGAAAGGAAGTTCCCTTCTCTTCAAAATTAATCATTATATGCAATGCTTTTGATGCCTTATGATGGTTTATTTCATATTAGGTTAAAAAAGAGAGTCTGTGTGGGTCATTGAAATGCAAGGTCAGGAGATGTATGTTTGAACATTGTCAGACTGCTTATCTTTAAAAATGGTAAGCAAGATGTGCAAACTCATGGTTAATGATGCTTCAGATGAATGCTACTTGCCAACTTTTTGTGAACTTTATGCAAATCCAGCTATATGGGTATCCTATTTTCAGACCAGGGCTATGTTGCTTCAGTCCTTACATTCAGTCCTTACTGAAAGGAAGGTTAAGTTTTGTTACCATTGGAAGATCTCACAGTGGAAAATGATATAAAATACATGAGGTTTCATAATGCTGTTGGACTGATTTTTCATGTTAACTTTTTTCCCACAATGATATAATTCACTAAATTCACTATCTCATAATTCAACAGTCAAGAAATAGTTGCTCTCTGTTGTTGATTTTTATTGTGGCATTCAATAGTGTGTACTGTTCTTTCCTTGCCTTCAGCTATTCTATTCCTCTTTCATTTATATTCTTTTCATCTTTTTCATGTGCAGCTGCTTTTATTTCTGTAGAAATTAAGATGATTTAATTTGTAAATTGTGCGCCTCTCAATTTATTCTTTTTTTGAAAGAAATACTTCAAAGACTGAGGAGCTTTATTTAAATAGGTGGCGGGGCACCCTGATGTAATATATGTTGTTTTCTCTGAGACTTTCAAGTGAGATATCCACCAAATCTATCCAGTTTCAAGATTAAAGTGTTAACTATCATGCAAAATATTACAACAGTACCTCTGGAAGCATTTATATGAAATCCTCATGTTGGGCTCAGAACATGCCATGGTCAGATGTGGTCACCAGTGGTGGGAAAACCACCACTCATTGTCATTATGGTTTTGTACTTGTATGAGCTTGATGAAATTGAGGAAATCATGATATCTCTGTCTAGAAAAGGGCGAGAGAGAGATGGCAATATTTAATTGGCAATGTTATGTAATGCAGAAAACTTGCTTTATTTCACAGCTTTTCATGTCTTCAAGTGTTTTTAATCATGAGCTGTCCTTTTCTGGGTGTGAGGGTTTTGGTTTTGGTGGGGGGTTTTGTTTGTTTTTTGTTTTTTTTTTTTTTTTTTTTTTTTTGTTTGCTTGTTTGTTTTGGTTTGTGGTTTTTTTTACGTACAGCATCTGTATTTTAATAATGATAACAGCTTCTTTAAATCTTTCTTTTCCTGCTTAAGACTCAACAAGGCACTTAAAAATTTAGGCTCCAAAGAGGTAAAGTTACAACCTCTTAATTTAGAACCTTAGCAGTTACTGTGGCTGAACAGCATGCTATTGTAAGATGTAGGATGTCATAAGCCATGTCAATTCATATTTAGCAGTTTGAGATAAGTCTGGTATGTATGAAGTTATATATCAGGTTTCTTTTAACCTTTCAGACATTAAATATTTAGCTCTGGTCTTACTATTAAAACATGAAGAGGGGTATGTTTGTAAACTCTGTGCTTAAAAAAAGGCCCTCTTTCTGCYGGTTTATTTCTCCCTGTGGCTGCCCACAAGGTTTACACTTCAGCTTTAAGAACCAGTTATAACTTCAGAATGTCTTTAACAGGCATATCAAGTTAACTTGTTTTCTGTGCTGAGCAGTAAAATATAAATGTTGGAAGTCTTCCTTACTTCTTCCCATAATCCTAAATTTAGGTTCAATGGACACTTAAAAGCCTGTTCAGCATGAAATGCCACTGGAGACATTTGCTTACTTCTTGACTTTTTGTGAAATAGGGACAGCTGAGACTGTGGAAAGCTTCTTGTCAGGATGGGCACAGGAGGAGGCCTGGGATTGATCTCACCTGTGCCCAGGGTCTGGGGTTTTCCTCATCCCTTTTAGTGGTAGAGCTGAATTCTGCAGCGTATGGGGGCTGCCTGAGCTGTTCTGGGTGGGGAGGATGGTGACGATGTCGGCAAGGCAGCAGCCAGCTGTGACAGCCTTTCTTCTTCTTGYTGCTCAGAGCATGCATGAGTGGTTCCCTGTAACTGCATCAGAAATACATCAGGAGGCTTCCTTACTTTTTCTTTTTTTCCCCCCATGCTGTTACACTAAAATGCTTGGTGTTACACTTAGGATAAACTTGCTGTAGAAAATGTGGGCATGTTTGCATGAAAGGTCCAGCATTATATATAAGTAACCATAAAGGCTTTATTAAAACCCTCACAGGGGAGTTCTGCCATGTTATTCAATTCAGCAACAGTATATTAAAAATATTGATTAATTTTTATTAATACCAATATGGTAAAATTCACAGTATATTAAAAATATTTGAGATCCAAAAAGAGTGGGTAAGGAAATAAAATCCTCCCTATATATTTGCTAGAATAGCCAGGTACTACTGGAGTATTCTCAGGGATGGTGCACCCTGGGAAAGGGGAGCTACAAGGATGTTCTGAACAGCTCCTCAAAGCCCGGGGTGTGGGCACATGCGGTGCTTTTGACACAAGGCTAGTACAAGTGATGGATATGCAAACACCCACAGTTACCCTAAATAACACACTGTGGGGCACTCTGGTAGCAGTGACTGGGTCTCCTGGATTTTCACCCTGAGGTTAGTGGTCTGCACATTGCTGTCACCGTRGTCTTCCTGTTTTGTATTGTGTACTGCAGGTGTTGTGTGTGGTCTTCGCTTCTGTACAGTGCATGTTTCCGGCTGACATTCAGTCATTTGCAGATCTTTACTAGGACTTTAGGAGAAATTTTTCTAACCCAACAGCTATGAGATTGAATCTTTTTGTTTCAAAGCCTATAAAATGCATAGAATTTGGTACAAACTCACAGGACCTAAAGAACCATCTCTGAGTTGGCAGTACCTGTTTGGCAAGCTGCCTCTTACCTTGGGGTGCTGGGTACTGTTTCCAGCTGGCCCCTGCAGATGCTTGTTGGGAAGGCAGGAACTGGGAGCAGTTCAAACAGAGAAATGCTCGAACAGTTTCTAAATTTCTTCGTAGGAAAAGACTAAAAAAAAAAAGCTAAACAGAAGATCAGAAGGTGCTATGCAGAAAATGTATTTTTGTAATCGTATCTGTTTTATGAAGACTAGTTTTACTCTTAAAAAATTAAAAAACAAAAAAAGAACACCCAGCCTTAAAAAGAATCCCCCAAAGCAAAAAAAAAAACCAAAAAAACCCAACCCAATAAAACCCCAACAAGCCAAAAGCAACAAGAAAATAGCATGGACTTAGTTTTTCCCTCATTTCTTTGTGGCAGGAAAGGGCTAAGACCCTTGCAAACCTAATTCAGCTGACAGATTGCTTGGAGTCACCAGCTGTAGTTATCCTTTCTCATATATCTSGGATTGCTCTTAACTATGTAGAAAAAGACTGTTTCTAGGTGAAGCTTTACTGCTGTGTCACTGCCAGGAATGCTCTTGTTGTCAGCCTCTCAGTGATGCCAGGCATGCTGCTGGGTCCCCTCTGTCATGGGGAGCAGAGCCTGCCCAGAGGGCACACCGGAGCGTCTCAGTTATGTTCCTGCCCTGAAGTGCTCTTGATCCATTGACCATAAAGGGAACAGATTAGGGAGAGGAACAGCCTGGCTGAGAAGTACCCACACAGTTCAGTGTCCATTTCTGGTTTCTGTCTTCAGAGTCCTGATAGTCATTCTCAAATGACAGCAGCTTTTTATTGAAATTTGGTTCCTTGCCAAGCTCTGAATATAGTACACCGATTTCTTTTTCTTAGTTTCTGTGAGAATCTAATATGTAATTTGTGTATGTAAATTTACTTATTGGAGTAACTCCTCTGAAGTTATGCTGGAATGAAATTTGGTAAGAGCAAGTAAGATTCAGGCTATGAGTTGCCTCCGTTGGCTCTAAGACCCATCATATAGGCAGAAGGAAATGGAGATGGTGTCTGCTCTGCAGTTGTACCCAAGGCTTTGCTAGGACTGAGACAGAAATTGTCAACATTGAAGCACAAGACTCTTCCTGGGCAAACCCTTACCCCAAAAGGTGGTTTGGGGTGAGGGTTGGTCCATTTTACCCTTACAAAACACCAGACTTGCACTCAAATGAGATGTTGCTTTTTGGTAACTTGTACCACCCAGTTTCCTGGGGATCAGATGTGCAGGTATGTGCCTTCTCAGGAGAAGAGGAAAATTAAAGAGTTTTACTCTGGTCTTTCTGACACGACCTCCCTCAGAGGAAGCAAGCAGCTTCCCGTGCTGCAGAGCCTGCCGTGTTACGTGCCAAGCTGTGAATGCTGAAGAGGAGGATTTCTCTTTATTTTGTGTCTCTCCCACTGCTGCCGTTACTTTCTGGCATTGCCAGACTCTCCTGAGCCTGATGCCTTGCAGCTGGCAGCTTCCAGAGGCAGCTGCCGCCCGCCTGTGCCGCCTGCTGATGGATGGGTTGGTGTCAGGCGGTCCGGCAGCCCCGGCGCCGGGCACACAGGCTGCTGCTGCCTGTCCCTGCCTGGGAGAGCCGAGTCAGCTGTACTTGGGCATTCAGCTCTCAGCTGGAAAGATCTTTTCTGTGTTTCCTAAGAATAACAAGGAAACGGAGGAGAGAGTTACTTCGTGGGCTGAAGCTGTACCTGCCCTCTCCCCACCGAGAAAACAAGGGGTCTGTTTTCGGGGAAGCTGAATGTCCTGGGCATCTAAAGGAGATACCTTATCAGAGGTGGCTGTGGCACATGTCAGCATTCACTCCTTTTGTCCTGTCTTGTTGGTAGATCCTGGAATTGTGATTTACACCTGTCAGTTCTGCCTTCCCTATGGGATATGACAGCCCGCATTACAGTGACCCAAGTCTATCCCGGTGACCTCTTCATACCTGTCTGTACTGCTGCTGTTTATGTGCTTGCACATGCATGACAACATTGCTTTTAATTTTCCTTTTTTTCTTACCTCATTGATAGAACATGAAGTGTATTACAACCTTAGTACTTCTTATCAGGGTTAGCTTGTTTTCTTCAGGAAGAAAAACAGTAGCAGTTTGGACGAAGAACCCAAATTCCTACCTGCCCACCCTTTCTTTTCGTGAATACCTTGGGGTTAAGTAACATCAGAATTATGCAAGGAACCTCTTATATTTACTTTCATCAACCTCTAATTTCAGAGCAAAAGTAGCTGTTGTGGATGGAGTATTTGCTTGCAGATGTGCGTTTGTCATTTTGAGCCCCATATCCARTTTGGAAGTTGAGTGTTTTAGTGTTACAAGGATATTTCATTGCTGATTTAAATTGGTGTGGATCCCTGCCTTCAGYATTCACGTCTTTGTCTGTCCAGCAGTGGCCTGAGTAGCTGTGTCCCTGTCTTTCTGTTGGTCTAGTGCTTTTCCARTAATCCCATGGTCCTCATGGGGCAGAGAGAAGTGTGTGTGCAACTGAGAACTTGACTTCTTCTCCTGAACCTGAGGCTCCTGATGGGCTGCCTCATGCCTGACAAAGCAGGCAGCTTGCTTGTGGCTTTCAGAGGCTTTCATCAGACTGAACAAAACACATGCTGGGCAACAAGGTGATGTTCGTGTTCTGTGGATTCCTCACATATGCCCCAAGTGACTGGGTCAGTTTTTCCCTTATGAGGTAATTAGGATTATATTTCTCAGGCGTGCTTCCTTGACAGTCTTGGTCAAATATAAGGAGATTAAATTTCTTGGAAAAATGGATTTTCCCTAGAATGGGTATTTCTTTTCCATTTTGATTCATAAGACTTTCATTAAAGACCTGTTAGTGAATAGCCCAGTTTTCTCAATCTTATGTTTATTGTTCCATGGTCTCTTTTGGTAGCTGCCTGGTACTTTGGCTGCTTTRAACTGCACAGGTAGGAAGGCCATATTGTGCTGCTTATGTTCACAGAAAATGAATTAACACCTCTGGACAGCTGCAAAACAAATGCTGGTTAGTTAGAGACACTTGGTTCTCTGCTTTCAGCACTGGAAAATTCCAGCCTGGATTATTTTTTTTTTTTAAGTGCTGCCTTTCCTTAAGTATACTTTCTCTCTGATCATCTCCTGAAACCTGAATACTGTTCCTTTTGCAGCTGAATCACATGTGCAGTAGGAAAAATTTTAGTGTCTCTTGCCTGGGGACAACTGTGCAAGTAGAAAACAGAGAGTCTACAGCAGGATCTGTGGGAGCATTCCTTGCTAGCAAGTGAGGCAAAAGCATAAAAACTTACTCTGTTTTGTAAAAGGAAACCACTTTCTAATCCCTAGCAACCAAGAAGAAGATCCCTAGYGAGCAAGTAGAAAGAATAATACTATACCCACCCCTTGCAGCATGGGTTTGCAGATTTGGAAAAATAAGCAGGTAATAATGTAGTGGTGAATAACTCCAGCATCCTCAGGAAGCAATTATTTGTAGGAAAGTTGTGTATGTTTGCTCTTCCTATTGTGCTTTGATGAAGTGAAATAGACTTGCAAGCACATATAGTGTACAGGTATAGTGCAAGTGCATGCAGAACTAACTTATGATAACCTGAATGACCAAAAGAAACTATGAAGGTGATGGCTTTATTTTGTAGAGGATTATTTTACAGAAATTAATTAGGTTTTTCCCAATGGATAACTTCTGGTTGATTTTCATCTTCTCTCATAAAAAGACTGGGCAAACATAAAGTAATTCACAAATGGGCTATGTAACAAAATGGCTTTTGCTGGATCAGATAATAGGTTCATCTAGGCCAGTTCCCCAACTTTTCTGCTTCTCTTTGCAACAGCTAATTTCAGTTGCTGAAGTGAAGAATATACAGAAGAGAGACAGTATTTTGCCAGAGCATTCTCCATCCTCTGGCAGTTTTGTGCTTCAGSAACACAAAGGTGGTATCTCCAAGGTGGTGTCTTCACGGTTGGTCATCCTCTGTGGATTTTCCTCCTGGAAACCTGCCCAGCTACGTTTCAGACACCCTTCAAACTTTTAGGGTGTAGAAAATATCACAAGTCAGGGTTCAAACAGTTCCACTGCATCTGGGTGAGGGAGAGGCTCAAATTTTTTTTTTTTTTTTGTTATTTTGTACTTGAAACTAATTTTATACCCAGTAGCTGTATTGGAAAAGGAATTCCTTGTTCACCTTCAGCCTTTTGCTGAAACCTCAATAGCCGTCTCTCTCAATTCCCTTCTCACACTCTCACCAGATCATCTCTTTAAGGGGTGGAAATGCCTGTAAAGTATGGGAAATGCCTGTAARGTATTTAGGAGTGGCCTAGGTGGCCATTCCTCCAGTGGAGGCTGGACTGGCTTCACCATGTTATTCTTCCTTGAAATATTTCAACAGTTATCTGTTATGACAGGGYTGATTAATGGCAAAACTGGGAAATATGGAGAATTATGTAGTGTTCAAGACTCAGGGCCTCACATGTACTCGCTGTTGAAAATGTGGGTACACAATTTCTGTAAACAGTATTTTAATGATGCTTTCTTCTTTGTGTTGTATTCCTTTTAAAATAATTCCAAGGATTGTTTTGCTCTGGAGCAGCTAAAAAGCAGCGTTGCTACAGGACTGGTATAACCTAAGCAGCTTCTGAGTGATAAAATTCAATTCAAAGCCATCATTATATGGAGGGTTTGTATGATTTTAAGAACCCACCAAAATACCACAAAACCCCCAACCAAGCAACCCAAACCCAAAAAAACCACAGCAAATATGTAACACTGCTCTGCGCTGAATTTCATCTGTCACTTCTGTCACCCACTAAGTCAGTATTGGATGCTTCTTTGGCAGTTCTTCACAGTAGAAACTCTTACCTCCTTTGTTCATTCTCAGCTACTCAAACTCATCTCCCTTTCCATGTACTGATTTTGTTCACATTCTTTATGATTTTGGTGATCAGCACAGGGTCTGTTCATCAGATTGGTTAGCTAGACCCTGAATTAACATTTTCTAAGTATAAATTGGATATAATTTTAGCTCTGGACTTTCTGAGAGGTTAATGAAGGTCTGAGTTTGCCCTAATACATCTCTTCTGATGTGAAAACGAGAGTGTAACCTGATGCATGTTCAGGTGTATTGAAGAGCCAGAACTAACCCTTATGTTCATTGTGCCAGGGTGGGCTTGTCTTAACTCGAATGTGATTAATCACCACACATCTGTTTTTCATTCTAATCAAAATGTAACTAATACCTCTTTTTGCTTGCTCATCACTGATTTTTCATGAATCCRTAACAGACTCAAGAAAAAAGTTTGCTGTTTGGCTGAAATTTGAGATCATTTGAGTAAAATTACTTGAATATCACCAGTAAATTTCAATTAATGTTATTTAGTAAGAATAATGACTATAATTTGACAGAAAAGAGATCTTTGCTTTATGAGCTCATTACCTTATCAGAAATAACACCACTCCTCTGTTACTGCAGTTTCCCCTCTACCTGTTGAGCTGCTGAAGATATCGCGCTTGCAGGGATGATTTTCTCTTCTTCCTCGTGGTGGTACATTCATCAGGCTCGAATGCAAGAGTTTTCTGCATGCATTTGCTGAGGAGATTTCTGTGTTTGGAAAGGTCCAGATATTCGTTGAGCCTGTTGATGACTTTTAATAATTAGGATTTAAGAAGGGTCAGTGTGTTGTCCCAACTGCTAGTGTCATGCCTTGTGCACGTTTGCAGAGCAAAATGAAATACAGTAATAGCTTTCTAGCTCCTGGTCAGTTTGGTGATTTGAGAGAGCTGGAGGACCCTGTGTGTGTTGAGGATTAGCTAAATTCAGGTCATGGTTTCCAAGGGGGACTTGCTGAGTGCTGCCTCCTGCCCCTCCACCATGTTTTGCTGTCCTCTCCRTCACACGGGTACCTCCGCTAAAATGTGCTTCTTGCTCAGTCATCAGAATTTAGTGGGATTACAGGCAGAAGTCACAGTCTTTGTCCTGGCAGAGGAGGGAGATGGACTCCAAGCACAGAGTGCTAAAAGATGTTTTATACACTTCTCAATTTCAACCATAGAAGATGAAAATCCTGTTTAAAAAAAAAAGAAAAAAAGGATGTTTTTCTGGTAGGTCCTAAACTTCTGAGGATTAAGAAAAAGCAATCTGCATCACCTGTGCAAACTGTGAGTGTATCATCTGTTCTGTTGAGGGAATTTTTTCCTTGTCCTGCTTTATCTAACATGTTTTAAATCTCCTGATCTCCTTGTCCWCCTGTTATTTCCACTCTCTGAACAGATTTTTTCAATTTCAAGCCAGAAACAGTTGCATTAATTTCTGCTGAAGCTCTGGGAGCTTAGTTTTTCTGAAAACCAGTCCCTTTATTTGTCAAATATTCATATTTTTTAGATGTGCTTTTTTCTTCCGCTTTCTGCTTTGCAATGTCTTAGAGCTGTGCGGTTCAGTGACTGGTACTTGTTCACCAGCAGGCAATGTGCTGATGACTTCAGTTTTATTACTCAGTTGCTCAGTGATTGTGAATTCCCATTTGATGTGGGTTGAAAATCCTAAAGCTGCAGAGCCTGTTTTCATGTGTAAATCTGTCCCAGAGTGGCAAAGAAAAGTACGAGGGTGCTGAGGGCAATTAATGGTGAGCAGGGAGGGCAGCTGATACACCCTGTGTATAGAGGAGATCAGTTTACCATGGAAACGCACAAAAAGTCTCTGCAAATCTGCTACCTGTATAGGAAATATAAAGTGACTCAGGAGGTATAAGCATTGCTTTCCATGAGGAAAAAAAAGAATCCTCTACAGTTTAAGATTTTACGCACAAGGGTGTTTATGTATGTTAATTTGAAAATTTGTGCACGCTTTCAAAACTGTGTGCTGTAAAGAACGTGCTCTGGGAAATCAGTGCTATTTTGCACTGTTCTGTATTAAAGTTAGTTTACTACATCACATCTAGTAAAAATAACTTTAGACAAGTATTTATTTTCTGCTAGTCTCTATGAAGGGATTTAAGACTGGCAAGGGCATCCTCTGAGAGCAGTCCTCTGCTATCCCACATTACATAATCTCCTCTATAAAATTCCTACTTAATGTACATGAACATTGCAACGACTGCTCTTTTTGCTTTCARTTGCATCTACATATTGCTAAGTTCACCCTGTAGATCCTGGATAAAATTGAATTACTGCTAGCCCTGCAGCCTGAGATTTAATTACTGCTGACCTGATTTGGCATCCAAAGTTTGGGAACAGCTGTGTGTGCTGAATGAGATCTTCAACCCATGTAAACTAATTCTTCTGGAAGTCAGCTGAGAAGCTGGGACAGCCTATATGTAATTTTTATCACATATAGATGTGGAATACTTGTGCTGACCTTTGTTGTTGGTCTATAGATTTTGAGTTCAAAGCAGCAAGGAGCTTCCAAGGTGGAATCTCAGAGTGGAATAAAATTAAGATAAACACAGTTGGGGTGGAGATCAGCAGTCAAAGAATAATTAGGGTCTTATGCTCAAGTTTCRGAATGAACATTTCTGTTCAGCAGCAGTTCTCCCTAAAGAATTCTGCAGAATTAGTTTTATGCCAAGTGTATTCTCATTGCATTGATTTTAATCAGCAGAGTATTGTATGTGTCATGTGTTAACTGAGTATTGACAACTGAGAAGCACTGGACAGATGTCTAGAGTAGTGGGAAGGAGGAGACTATGAGTTTGTCTATGAATCTTAAATTTCTGAATCTGAGCAATTTTTCTTGGCCAAATTATGTTACGGATTGGTGCTGGATGCTGCTGTGTTGCATACCCTGCAAATTTCCAAAGGAGCAGCTGTGAAGGCAGTTAAATTCACTGAGGACTTTCCCTGGTATTACAGTAGGGTATTTGGCACCAAAAATGAAATTTGAGGATATAGAAATACTCTCGAGGCTACTAAGCTAACTCAAGGGGAAAAAAACCAAGCAATTCACCCTTCACTCCCCTCCTTTCCTGAGGGAATGCCTGCTTCTGAGGATGAGGAATGTCTAAGCAGTGTATATATACATTACAGTGGTCTTGGTCACCTTCATATCCAAAATGAACAGTTGAATTTCCTCATTGCTTTAGGGAAAAAATGATGATGTTATTGGGGAAGCCTTCAGTGCTGCTGTAAACAGATACCTGGAGTGAAATGAAGCTGAGTTAATTCAATACAGGCTCACTCCTGGAGGACGGGTCAGACGAGCAGAGGTAAAAATACTGCTGCAGCAGGCAGACAACTGCTTGGGAAAGAGATTGAAACAGAGTAAGGTAATTAGGGCAGGAGACAAATGTATGGCATGACACTACGTACATGGCTAGGGCTGGAATCAACAGTAACCCTCCTGGAGGTCTTTGGCTGTAACACCAAAAGGAACCAGTATAAAAGTGGAAACAAAGCATTATTTCTATTATGATTTCTTTTGTATGCTTACATGCAAGGTACTTTCCAAATACTTGAAAAGGATAATCTCTGCTTCAAAGCATTCATTTTTGACTACGGAAATGTAGAAAGAGGTATGTGTAGTTTAAATGCCTAATTGCCCATCCAGAAAGTATTTGAAACCGTTGAGCTTAATAGTTAAACTTTCAAAAGTTAGGAACAGTGGAATTATAGTAGACTTCAAAGCTTGTATTATGATATATTTCAGAACTTTTTATCTSTGTATCTTTTCTTGGCCATGCATACTATAGAAGAGGAAAAGGCTGACTAGGGATAATTGCTTATGGAGTTTAGCTCCTGCTACTTCAGACCCCCTGCGTGTGTTAGATGCTGGGTGAGAAGGACCTGTGGAGCAYGTACCATGGGTCATGGCACACTTCTCACCATCCTGCAGGCAATTAAAGGGTGGAGTTAAATACTGAAGGATGTAATCACAGCCTAGAAGTGATGGTGGGCAGTGCAATTCCCAGATATGACGTTGTATGTTCCCTAATTAAGCATGGCATAGAAGTCCTAGAGTTGTGTTCAGCTTGCAATGTTTTCTGAAAAAGACTCTTGTCAAATTCTGCAGTGTGGCATCCAGGGCTGGGTGGACTTAGATGARTCTGTGTTGTGGACTTCTTGGCACAGCTGGTACTGCCCTAATGAATGGTGTGGGAAGGTTGAGGTGGTCTGTGGGAAGTCATATTTTGCCAGTGGTTTTCTCAGTTATTTGCTGACATCAAAAGTGTGTTCACATTAACAAACTCAATTTAATTTCAGGTGTTGGAGGGAATATGTGTTAGAAACCATAAGCTTTTCTGTTTTGGTAGCTTTTCTAGCTACTGATAAAGGAGAAAAGGGACAAAACAAAGTTTCTCTCTTCCATAACTGAACCATTTTTCCTTTCTTGTCTTTCCCTGCCTTCCTCTTTGCCTCCCAGGAGGGGAAGAAGAGGGGAGAGACAGCAGACCAGATGGCTGAAGTYTGGCTAAAAAAAAATAAACAGTGAAGAGTGGGGTCTTAAAATAACAAGCAATTAGGTGACATTAGCAAGAGGCAAAGCTACCAGACTGACTTGTAGCTAACCTACTGATGATGTTCTGGGACAGAAGTGTCACTCAAAGGTTGCTAAGGATGACTGATAAAACAGCTGCTTCTTCCATCAACATTAGTGAGCAAGTTCTCATTAAATAACAATTAAACAAATATAATTTTAACTTTCTTAGTTTCTGTCACTGAAATGAATTTGGTTGGTACAGTGCACCATTGAGCCCTTCCCCTCTTCTCCTTTATTTTTAGTTCACTAGTTACCGAAAGATGTAAATTATCCCACCGACTATAAAGACTATGCAAGAAAAGCTTTAGCAATAACATACACATTTGAGTTGTTTCTGAGTCAGCTTTCAAGACCATATCCAGCAGTTTGAATATCTTTCCAAACGGAGGCTATTGCCAAGGATTTCTTGTGGAGACATACCATGCGTGACTGCCAATACCTCCAGCAGGCAATTTATTGCAGGAAAAGTGCCACGTCAAAACATAAGTACCTCAGTTGCCAGACACTGGATTGTGGATTTTATTGTTCTATTTGCAGCTCTAGGTGGCCATTGTATAGGTTATGTGTTATCTCAGAGGTCCAATTCAGGTTAATCTCATTTATTTCTTTTCCTCCTCCATTCCCCATCACTTCCCCACTGTTAGATTCACAATCTAAAGGAGTGCCCAAGTCTGTTTGTTCTTTGTATTGGTACACAAAAAAATGACAGTCAAAATACTCTACAATTCAATTAAAATAAATAAATGTATTATTTTTATAATAATATTTAAATATATTTAAATAAATAAGAATATCTCCTGTATGGCAAATCGGCCAGGACTTGAGATACAGTATATTTGAAGCACAATTTTCATGTTTCTTTAAGCACTTTTCTAGGCATGGCTACAACACTGGGGAGGTGAGAGGCTTTATTATTACTTAAAAATGAGTGAAATTRTGTGGGTGATCGTAGAATGAAATGTAAATGGATAATATTGCTAAGGATTTCACACTCTAAATTTGATCTAGTTGTATTACTTTAGATTTTTTTTTCATATGATGACTTTATGTAATCAGGTATTTAGCAGCTCAGTGATTGTTTAGGTATCTCAGTGTATCTCTTCAGCTAKTACCCGTTTTCAGGAAATGTACACAGCTGTGTGTACATCCATTCAATTTTTACTTCTCCTTCAATTGAACTGCTGTATGGAGCCTTTCAAAGAACTAGTTTCTGTGGAAGTCTTAAAAAAGAGGCTGAGAGAAGGGTAAAATATTGCATTGCAATCTCATGGTTACCCGCATTACAAGGACCATGTACTCCTCCAAAGCTTAATTTTCACTGTTGAGGCCAACTTGTTATGGCTGTCTTGGCACCCCTGTGTTCTGCAGCCCCCTTTAGGCTGGCTCCTCGTTTCTGCCATGGGCTGCATTTTTATGGAAAACACTCTGGAAGAGCAATCATCCTCCAGGGGCTCGGGTGAGTAACGATTTTTAAAGAGCTGGGCTGGAGCTTTGAAACATTTCTGTGACCAGACTGGCAACCTGTTGGGGGTTGCTGAATGGTATTTGTGTGTGGCTGGCATGTAGTGTGTGTGATGCTGTGTGCTGAGCTACCACTTACTCCTCTTTGGAGGAGTCTGTCTCCCAGAGGCAAAGTGTGTTACACCATGTCACTAAGTGTCCTCTGGGACCATCTTGAGAGCACAAGTGCAGTCATCTGGCTGGCACACAAGTTTCTGCTGTTGTTTCCAAGCAGCTGTTTCCCTGCCCATGTTACTTCTGTCTCAGCAACTTAAAGAAAAACAAAAAATCAAGCTCCACAGGAGAGGGGATCCCCAAGCTCTATTTATAAAAGCTTCTTACTCAACTTCACATTGCATCGAGGCAACTGCAGTGAAGCTGCTGTACTAAACACACTTCAACTACAGTATTATAATTTCAGTTCCTTTGGCTGTAGGATGCAGTGGTGTTGAATCATGTTTGGGGAATCAGATAGAAAATACAAAGTCATTGAAGTAGAATTTTTGTTTATCCACCTCCAGGAAGGCTTGTGACATTTAAAAAGAGATCACCTGTTAAAGAGAGATACCTGTAGGTCTGTGTACATACACAGCTGTGTGTGCATCCATGTTCAGCATTATAGAAAGCACTGTATTCCTGTTTGCAGAAGGGGACAGCAATGAAAGAAGTCAGTAAGTGAGGACATCAATTAAATGTCAGTATTTGAAGGACAAATGGTCCTTGCCTCCTTTTTTGTTGTCATTCTCTAAAAGCAGAGGACACTTGAGCTTTTTCTCTTGAGCTGAGCAGGAACCTTCAGCTCCTTGAGTGGTTCTTCTAGAAGAAACAGCAAGGCAATGACATGGCTGTTTGTTTTTACTATTCTGTTTGTTTCGTTGGTTTTTTTTTAAAGCTTAATGCATATAAATTTAAAAAGAATTTTTYGCTGTAAGAGAACCCGATAGCTGAAAGTAAGGAGTAAGTAACTACTATGTTCTAAAATTTGTGTTGGTACTTATCAACTCTGATTATCTTGTACAGTATATCTTATATAATGTTTTGATTTATTTGTGTCATAACTCTGAAAAACTTTGTGATAGGTCRTTAGACCCTTACGCCAGGTGACAACTTGTCTTCATTTTCTGAAATAGCTTGTTCTTTTTTAAAGAGACCAGAGAGTTTGTTGCTCCTTCAAAATCAATGGACTTCTGAATTTGCAGAGGCTATATACTGATGTGCCACGGCAATGTAGCAGCCCTGAAATGTTCAACAGGTAAATTCTCTAAAGCTTTGTGGAAATACTTATTTTTGTCGATCCACACATAAGACACCCTAATTATCTGCTCATTACATTACTGAAGTTCAAGAGAGTCCTGTTACAGCTAAATTGCTTCCTCCCTTACTAGCTTTTCAGACTAGTGAAGTACATCCTGCATTAGAGTGAGCAGAAATAAATTAATATGATGTTTTTTCCTTTGRACCCCTTTTACTATCTTAAGGTTTGGATAGTGAATGTAGGTAATCAGATTTGGTTCCTTGCTGAAGAAATTAGCTGGGTACTAGTGGGCTGATCTGTCTGTCAAAGGAAATCAGATGTCTTGTGTATATAGAGACAGGTTAAGATGGAGGAAAGTTCAATTACAGTTAAAGCTGGATGCAGCACTGTTGTATTAGATCTTTTGTGGTAGGTTTGTTCTTTGTGACCAGTCACAAGCCTATATGTAGAACAGCTGCCATTAGGGTTAATAGATTGAAGAAGAGCTTCTTCTTCTGTTAACAGTCCCTGAAACCTGCCAAGTACAACTTCACTCAAAGCTCAAAAAGATATGGAAGTGATAAGAGACCTTGTGCTCAGCAATTGTATCTAAAGGAATTGGGTAACAGTAGAACAAGAGTTTAAAAACCAGCAACAACATCTGTCCTTGCCTTCCTGAGCTGAAGTCAGCACAGCCCTGTGGTGTCCCAGTGTCCCATTTTCAGGACCAGAGCTCTGCCCAAACTTCAGTTTTGAATGTCAGGTCATCCTCTGGGGCAGAGACCTTCAAGTGTTGCCAATGATGGTTGAAAACAGACTGTGTGATGGCTGAGACTATGTATAGGCTAYTGGAAGTTGTGGGGACAGGCTGCATCCCTAAATCTCAGCCTGTCCTGTGGCTCGGGCCACGTTCAGGAGATGCGCAGGCTGAAATCTGTCTGTGGGGATGAAGTGGGGTCAGAAGGTCTGAAAGGCTTTTTTCAATTAGGAAGCGGGGGTGATTCTTTTTTTCTGATGCACAGTGGGGTAGTGACAGGGAAAGGTCCCACTCCTGGTGGGCTGATAAGCACTTGTCTACCAGCACCTTCTGGCTGAGCACAGGAGGGTGCATGGGCGGCCCTCAACAATGGGAATTTTTTACGTAGGTTTCTTTTTAAAGTCATTATGTTGAGCTGTGTCCCTCAGTTGTTAATTTCTGTATTGAAATGTTGAGAATATTTATTTCCTGTAGTGTCAGCATTGCACTTAGCTACTTTACTTATTCCATAATATATATTTTCTTTTTTGTCGTTATGTTGGTAAGTAAGTAAGAAAGTGTAGCCTCCTGGTGAATGTGCGCACATATAACTTAATTGTATGTGAAATGCAGTTTATGTCTTCTCTCTTGACTTTCTAATCCTCTCAAAGGAAGGGGAACATCTAAATCCCGAGTTTTTACTGTCGTTAGATGTTCCCTATCACTTGGTTTAAGAAAGAGCTCCCTTGTCACACTGAAGCCATAACCTCATGCCCAAGTCAGGGGTTCAGGGCAAAACACTCTTCTTGTACAGAACTAAAAGGGAAAATAGTATGATGCATTATCAGTAATCTGCGAGCCAGTTACCAGGTATGTAACACTTCCTAGAAATATATTAAGAGCAGAGCAGCAGGTGCCTCAGCTCTGTCTTTGCTGAATGGAGGCTAACAGAGATTCAGTATTGCTCAAAAGTTAGGTTCAGTTTTCTCTTCTCCTACACTGGAGAAAAGTATACATCAAAAAAATGCTAGTGTGACTTTTCTGACTTGTCTCATGTGAGTGCTGTTAATAAATGTTTGTTTTGCTGCTGGCATAGATTGGGAAGCCCCAAATGCCTCATGAAATGAAAGTTATTAATAACAAAGAGTTTTCTTTCATTTGGTCTGAAATGGATTCTTTCTGCAGATTTTAACTACTTCAAGACTTTTCTTCTAGGCTGGCACAATTCAGCCTGGGGCAAAGGCAGATGCCAGTGGGGGAGTTAGGGTTTTCAGAAGCTTTGTGTACCTTTGTGCATTCTTCAAAAATAATGGAAGTATGTTTGATTTTCCCTATTGAATGCAATGGATATCTGGAAGTAGACAAGAACAGTAGCATTACTAGAAGGATTTACAGAGATAACTAAGATAATTCAGGCTAGAATTTGTACAAAATTTTTATTTTAAGTTGGTCACGCTAGTGCCCTGAGTTACAAGGCTAGCCACCAGTTATTGCTGGGAATACAGCGGCAACAGAAAATCGGATTTTGGACTTCCGTTCTGTTGCATCTGATGGAATACTCCATTGGTTTGAAAAGTGATGAGAATTTGTTCCCTTTCGCAGAATTATTTCTATAAATGTTATGTAATGCTGTGCATGTAGTGAGATTTTACTGGCCTTTACCACCAGATTTCACTTTGATTGAATTATGTATCTGATATAATACAAGCAGCAACTTCAGCACTCAAGTTCAGATTACCTGTATTCGTCCTGTGCAGAGGTGCTGCTCCTGAGTAGGGTTTTTAGTGAATGTTCTTAACTTCATATATTCCTCAAATGGCAGCTAAGAATGGCCTAGTAAAGAGCTGAAGCACGTTCTGCCAAGTGTTTAATGTCTGGAATACAAAGGGAAACATAGTGAAARCAGCTAAGTGTCTTGCTTGCTGCAAGGAACAGGTTACATCCAATTGGAAACAGAGCCTGGTGGCTTTAAAGTCTCTTTAGTACTTGAAGTGAAGTACAGTTATACACACTGATAGCTGTTCTTTGCAAAAAATTTTGTAATGCCTCACGTCAAGATGCGGACCGATTCYGTGAAAATTGCCACCCACTTCTATGAAATTGTGACAGATGCATATTTTCTTGCACAGTACTGTGTGGAACAGGCAAGACTTGGAACATGACCCTCACTCTTTGTTCCTGTGGTGAGTACTGCAAGTACCATCAGTACTGTCCTGAGGGAGCAAAAGCTTAAATTTTAAGCTATTACTGAATGCTAGAGTTTTGTAAGAGGGGTGGCATTAGCATTACAGCTCTCAGTAGTACATAGGATAAAATTGGCCTTGCTGAGATGTGCCCTCTGTTGCAGAAACTGATCTTACKTGAATTGGGTCTCCTCTGCTAAAAGTGGGAACAGGTGTAGCATTCTGTGGTTTGGGGAAACATATAGTCCATGCCACTTTACTTCTGAGTCCTAGAGGGGTTTCGGGAAAAAAGGCATCTACAGGCTTTCTGTAGTGCAATTTAGTAATCCTCTGTAGTTTAGAGATTAATGAGTTTGTGCACATTATTGAAACAYTTGTATTTAAACACTAATACTATCCCTGTCATTGTTTGTAATGGTTATCTGTTGCTAATTTTATTATATCGGAAACTGTCATATTCATAAAATGATAGCAGTTGCAATTGGATTTTTTTTCTGCATACTGCAGTAGAATTCATTTTGATTTGTCATGTAACTTGTATGAGAGTAGATTCTTTCTTGATTCTGACTGTACGAGTAGTTCATTAGATTTATTTAAAATGTAAGGTCATCATTCTCTAAACTTTGGGGCAAAGCTGGGCCTCTTGTGTTTTGAAATCTATCAATAATTTTGTAGAGTATCTAGGCAGGAGATTTTACAGTATGTATATGACATACCTTAAGATGTCTTTTTAAAAGGCAGGAGTTTTTAGTCATGACTTGTACTTGATCATATATGAATCTCTAGAATGAAGATTCTAATTATGTGCAAATTAATGAGTAATTTGGTGAGATATGGTCAAATCTGGACACTGATATGATTGGTGTTGGAGGCCTGTAATTCTAGACTATATGCAGCRTGGAGTCTTCAAATTTATTTAGTTGGTCCCTTGGGCTGTCTCACCCTAGTGTATGTGTCCCTCGCAGCTATGTAAAAGAGTAAAAGACCAGTCATTGACTTGGACTTTCACTTTGTCCTTAGGAGTTAGAACATATTGTGTGTTGTATGTCTGGATCATGACTTCTGGTTTAATTTATCTCTGAAAGAAGGAATATGTTAGCATACACCAAAACTGCTCTGTAAACCAAACCAACGAATGATTAGTGGGAGCAAACTGGGGATTTTTTTCTTTCTAAACAACTCCAGCTGCTATCAAAGGCAAATTTAGCTGTCAAGAGAGGTTCCAGAAATTCAACTGATGGAAATGCTTTGCTATAGTTTTCCATCTAGCCTGTCACATCTAGCAGTGTCGCTTATGCAACAAATTAAAAAGAAATGCTGTTCAACAAAGTACTGCCAGTGATGTCTTTCCTTCTGGGGATATGGTAATGATTTGCCATCAGCCAGAAAATGTTCTATCACTGTTTTCAAGGTGGTACCATTGGCAGAATGAAATAGAGAAGTGCTGCTCATTTACATTTCTGGCTACTGCTGTTGTCAGGCTTGAGGCCAAAGGGAGATCCTGCACCTTTCCATGCCAGGCTGTTATTTCTAGTGATTGTGGCAGTGGGTTGTGTTTGCCGGTTAGGCAGCATGACTGGAAATGCAAGCACACAAACTGGAGTGTTATTTCAGAACTGGTGTTTCCCAAATGCTCAATGCGCTATGTAAAAGCAACGTGGGTGTGTACAGCACCCACCCTCCTCAGACAGGTTTTCCTCCCTCTTTTTTTTGTTAAGCCTTCATGTATCCAACAGAGGATATATATAGATATATAACCATGTATACTTTTCTTTATTAACTGGGGAGTTGCGGCAAAAATCTCTCAAAATAGCACACTAAATTTATTTTATATGTTTCTATTTTCACATCAACTTCATTATCAAAGGATTAAAAAGTTGGAGCAAGATGTGAGATACTTGTTTTCAGTTTTACGTCAGAAGATACAAATGGATGTTCGTTAATTATAGTGAACATGCCCAAAAGTTTCTATGTTCCAAGTGAACTAGTTGTCATCATTTCAGTATGTAATTACCAGAGAGATTGCAAGTGATCTATGCTGTGAATCTAATCCCCAGAGTGCTGGTGCATATAAATAACCCTAAGCATATGAACTGACTCCACCAGTTGTACTCAGTGCACTCTTGTGCTGCAATTGCTGTTCTTTGGAGCAGGGTCTTGGAGGAGTTGACATGCCACCAAACTGCAATAATTTTGCACCTCTCAAGAGAGAAGTATTGCTTTGTAGCATTCAAAAATGCCTAAACCTGAATGGTGTGTAGCATACTTCTTTATAATGAAGAATACAGTCTTCACACTTCTCAGTTTTCTTCCTGCTTTTGGTAGTAATTTGTGTGTCTTTATATAAAAAAAAATCTTTCCAATATATGCATTAGAATGCTTACTGTACTACCCTTTATATAGGACTCAACTCTTAATTATGCTGTGGCTTTTTGCCATCAGAAGCCTGAGAGAGAAAAGGATTTGTACTTGACTCCACAGAATTTGTCTTTGCACAGTGTGCAATAATAAAAACAGAGGTCTGGGGCTTTTTTGTATCAAGCACTCCTGTAATTTCAAATAAATGTGTATAATGTGGAGTGGGAGTCTGTCATATGGAAAAAAATCATGTACCAGCTATTTCTCAACTACTGTGTCTTTTATTCTGAAAAATACCACTGTTGCATTTCTTGAGTGTCTTAATTTTTAGGTTGTGTGGTTTGCACTGTCTATAAATGTGCAACTGTAAATTGTATTAAAATGAGTTAGATGTTGTAACTAAAAAGACTACGCCCCTAAATTCTGGACCTGCTTTGTTCTTGCACACTTCAATATTAGTTTTACTGGAGAGAGGTGGATGGCTTGTTTTTTTTTTTTTTCTGGATTGTGTTTGGGCTTTTTTGGTGACTAAAAGTACAGAGTGAATTCAGACTCACATGGATTTTAGGATTATACACAAACTRTGATGCCTAGGCAGAATGTCAGAGTCTTTGAATTTCTCATTTTTAGTGAGTTTACTTGTGGGTTTAAAATATTATTTTTAAGCATTGCCTTGACGGTGCTAATATGATGTCCAAGTCCAGCAATACAGAAGCTTGTGGAAAGCTGGAAGCTGACAAACTGACAAACAGAAAAAGACAAAAAAAGACTAACAGGAAGACCTCAGCCAACCTACATTTGCTTCATTCAAGCTGAATAAATGATACAAGTTCCATAATGGTATTTTCAAAGTCTTGGCCGAGGAAACTGTATATATAGTCCATGACCATGCCAAAAYTCAGGGTGAAGGAAAAACAAAAATTAAGTTTGTGATTAACTTCTTAAGATGGGAGTCCTTCGTGCATTCTTCGTACAATAATACCTTTAGTTACTATCCATAACTATTATCTGCATGGCAAAAATTACTTTGGGAGGATATCATGTTGTTCACCAAATCACTACAGATCTTTTCTTGATGTTGTAATAAGTATTGAGAAATGCAGACACGTAGTGTGGTTAGTAAGGAGGTAAGATTAGCTGGTAAGGGAGACTCTAGGGAAGCCACTTGTTAGGCCTTTTCATGGGTATTGTAAAGTAAAAATACCAGACTTATTTCTTTGACTAATGTATTTTTTGCAAGGAGATTGGAAGCCATTGGATCAAATCTGTGGTGAGGTTTTATCAGTCACTTTATATCTAGTTCTGTATATGTCTCTAATGTGTTCATATTCTCCTTGGCCCTGTACATATCTTTATTCTTGCCAATACCACTGAGATGAAGATAGCAATTTTTCTGTCAAGATGTACAGGGAGCAAGGAAGAAATGTGCTCTTGAAAGCTGTTTAGTGTTGGATCCCAAGAAATGGGTCACATTTTGTTTTGCCATCGGATTTTGGCATTAATGTTACTTAGTAGCATGTCATGTTCCAGGCAGTGACTGAAAAACAATGAACAGGATATGAGAGTAATAAATGAATTTACAAATAAGGTGCATTTTTTWAAAATAGATTTACTTTAAAATGTGGAAAATGAGAAAAGCTGAAAGCTCTTTTTTCCATTAGATACTATGGTGGGTAGGATCTGTTCATGCACTCTGTTTCTGCTCTCACCATTATTTCTCTTTCATACTCATATTTTCCACTGGTTTTTTCCAACTTTCAGAGTTTAGATTGTCTCCTATGTATTCCTGTATTTCTGAAGGTAGTCTTCAAAACATAATTATTTAACATATTGATATCATTATTTGGCAACCTAAGCAGAAGAGGTTTAATTTACAAGCAAGGATCAGATGGTGCTCTTCTGGTTAAAGTCATGGGAACACATTTGTGTATTTTGAGGGTGTCTGAAAATTACTCAACTTTTATTTCAGCAATGGTTAAATTTTCAGCCTCCAATTTGAAAAAGTTGGGTGTAGATGGTCATATTAAACTGGAGGGGAAAAAATGTGGTTTGGTTTTTGGTGTGTTTGTAATAAAAGGGATGTAATAATTGTTTGGGTTGATGATAAGAGTAGAAACTCTAAAAACCTTGTAAGGTACCTGTGGGATGACTTAGGGGGCTGTGAAATTGCGTAGCTTTACAGAGCTTGATTTCCAGTGAAACTGGTTGGAAAATACTGGCACATGAAACTGGACTGATACAAGAAGCAACTGGAGCCTGTAATTCAGATGCGAATTTTACCGTTTCTGTTGGGTGAATAAAATGGAAATGCTGGAATTATCGAATGTGTGCTTATATATAAGCAGATGAAAGTGAAGATTTTAAGATATTCTGTTGTTATGCTTRAGGACAAGAACTGTTGTAGCCTGAAATCCCTTTCTCTAATTCCCCTCAGTTGCTTTCTTTAAGTCCTTCACATAACCTCAAGGATGAAATCTTTGTGCACAGCAGTGCCAGCATCCTGAAGAGAYGCAGGGATGCTGCTCTGGGAGCAGAGCTCCTCTGGGAACTGCCTCCTTTATCTTCCCTCCTTGAGGTGGGATTGAAAGATCTTTGATGCCATTTGCATGTCAAACGGCAGCTGGGAGTCCCAGGGCACCCCCTGAAAGGCCTTTGCCACCCCTGGCACAGGGGGCTGTGGGAAAGCAGCAAGAGCAGTCGGGGCTTTGTGCTGCTGGCTTTGTTCAAGCCCGAGCCCCATGAGCAGTCACCTAAYGGTACCAGGGACAAAAGGCAGCAACCTGAGAAATACTGCGCTTGGATCAGCATGCGGGCTGCGTTTCTCCATCCTGAAGTTACACCATCACTGAAAACACATGAATGTAAAATCAGTTGAAAGTAAACAGTATAAATGTTTCCTTGAAGTTCACGTGATTTATTAATGGTGGGGTTTAAAACAATTTTTGTTTGCAAGTGGACTATTGCTCTTTTGTGAGCCTACCTGTAGATGTTGTAGAGATGAGCCAATTAGTACTTCAGTTATTTTAAAATTGAGACAGAAGAACAACAGGCAATTACATAATTTCATAGGTCTTCCTTGGTCATTGCTTTTGTGTTAGTACTGATCAAAAATGAATAAAGAGGAACACATACTCATAATTCTCTCTGATGRAAGATGTAGTAAGAAGGTGTTTCTTGTGACTACAGTTCCTGCTGGTGGTCTGTTTGATTGTTTTCGTGTAAAATTTTCACGTGAAGGAAGGGGATCAATGGTGTCGTATTTACAGCTGTATCTGGTGGGATAAAGTCTAAATGTTACACCTCTTGATTTCTTTGGATGAAGGCAAAGACCAGTTTAGCTCATGCTTTTTTACAAAGAGTATTTTTCTTAGCTGCAGGTGGAAAAGTCCTTAAGAGGAATATTTCTGTAGACTGTAGCAACTTAAATGAGGTTTTGGCACTACTACCATCTTGTAATAATRTATTTTTGACAGGTTGCTTTTGACCATTTGATGCTTAAGAGCGGAGTTTGTAATTCTCCAGAAAAGGTGAAAGAAATTAAACTTTGTCAGTGGTTTCAAATATTGCCCTCTCYATGTTTTAGGACCTTACCTTGCCTTCAATTTATATGAGTTTTGGAAAGTACAGTGTTGACTTCTTCATAACRCTCAAGTATTGATTTAAATCAATACTTTTTTTGTGGAGGGGTGGGTGGTATTTTTTTTTTAAGAAGTAGTAAGAAAGGGAGATGTTTGCCAAGRAAGAGAAGGAAAGGAGTAAAGGAAAATATTTTATACTTTTGAATGCTTTAAATGTCAAAGGAAGGAGGTAATTGAGTAGCAGCTTTGTTTTAAGGTCTTCTTAGATTGTGTCATTTTGATCAGTAAGATGCTTCCTATGACATGTGTTGTATTTAATGTAAAACCTAATGAGGAATAGTGCTTCCAGCTGCAGAACCCAATCCAGAGGCTACTGAAGTTAGTTGGAGTCTTTCCACTTGGTTCCCTGAGCATTGGATCAGACCCTTGAAAATCAGCTTTCAGAAAGCTTAAACCTGAGAAAGATTTGAAATTCAAGAGGTTGCATTTCTGAGTCCTTTAAGAAATTGTCAAAGAGACCATGCTATCAGAGGAGAAAGCCACTTCTGAACCSTTTGTCAGCAGTGGGTCGAATTCAGCCCTGAGATGAGATCTCTCATGGGACTGGAGTGCCCCTTGGACGCCYAGTTTAAGACTTCACAGTAAATTGTGTATAAAATGAACATGAGCCTGCTTGGGCGTTTTTCACAGGAGCTGGACGATTGGTATTTGCACGTATTCAGAAGTAAATAACACATGTTCAGCCTCTGAGCTTCAGGGATTGAGGTGACTTTATTTATTTATTTTATTTTACTTTATTTAATTTATAAAGCTAAAATTTGTCTTGTAAAACCAAAAGCCAAAATTCTTATGCAGTTTCTGGATTTCAGGAACTGGAACATCAAGAAAAGAATATTCTCTCAAAAGCGAAGTACTGTCCCAATGTGTTGTAATGTTGTGCTGTTAATTTTCGCTCCATTGCAATCTTGCCTAAGGCTGCAGTTGTCTGTATGTAAAAGTTCATCCGGTTTTGATTCCAGATTTTTGTTTGTAGCAAACCTGAGTTCCCAACATATTTGTATTACGCCCCTATGTTATCTTATACTAAATTCATATGTTTATTTTRTTTCATAATTAGTGTGTGGATATATATAATCTAAACTTAGCAGGATATCCTGCAAAGTGCATGACGTCATTGCTAACGGGGAATCGGCCGTGTCACAACCGTGTGCACGGGGTTGACGCTCTGTGGGTGCTGCGGAGCCCAGAGCAGCAATCTGCACGATGAGCTTAAGCTTGTCAGCAGCCTCGCTTTTCTTAACTGTTGTTTGCACACCCCTTTCAAATAGTCCGTGGACCAAAGCTTGAAAATTGCCTGTATAACGCAGAAAAAACGTTGAAGAGTCGATACATATGYGCCTCAGAGCTCTTGCAGTAGGTTGCAGATACAAGGGAGTGCAGCAGAGCTGTGCCTACCCCAGCGAGGGCCGGCTGGAGCTGGGTGAGGTAGAGCTGGCATCGTGCAGCGTAACGCGGAGACGCGCTTCGGATGCTGGCGGTGACGAAGTTTGGTTTCTATTTAAGGCTGCCTATTGTATAGTCTGCATTCCTGCCCAAATCCCTCCGTTTCGCTGGAGTGCTGCTCTTGGGTTGAAGTCATTAGAGAACTGCTTGAAGAGTTCACTTGTACATTCTCTATATAATTTTAGCAGCCTGCTCACAGGCTTAGTTATGCCAGGCATGATAGTGAAGAGCATTTATTATCTTTGGAAACCGTTGACATGACAAAAACACATGGGCTGGAAATTGTTTCTGTAAGCTCATATTGTAACCAGTTGAAGTCAGCTTTAGATAAAAAYATTCTCTCTGTTCTCTTAGTAGTCTTATTTCATGGATAAGTATCATGATACCATAGTACATTCAGAGGGAAAAGTGGAAGGAAATTAAATCACACTTTTCMCTTTACACTATTTCTGTTATAATATTAATTGGCAATTAAATAAAAAAGTTGCAACAGTTTGTAGGTGTCAGCCCTGGAATATCACTTGCTACTTTTAATTCCTAATTCTCTGTTGAGCCTCACTTTGCAAAGATCCTCCCATTTGCCCCAAAGTTCAGGAACGATGAAAAGCATTATTTGTGCTGAATGTGTTTTGAGTGCTGACCAATAATAGCCATTTAAGTTGACTGTGGAGCTGAAGTCATGGTGGTGCTAAAGGTAGGAAAGTTTCAAGTTGGATGTACTAGTCAGAAAGGAGTTAAATGTCTCTAGTTCCCAGAAAAAATAAAATCTCCTTAGGTGATTTCCAACTGAAATCATGACCTTTTTGGATGCCAGTGTAAAATTAGTATCAGTCAGATAAGGGTGGGGATTGAAATGTTAGGTCATGAGCATTATTTGATCAAGTAGCAGCAGGTTTGATTTCACAGTTTAAGAGGTCTTTGAATTCCCAGATCAGTCTGTTATTTAGTTCAGTTCCTTTATTTGACAAACTTAAGTAGGATGTACAAAAAAAAGGGAGGGATATGTGTATGGATGGATGTACTCATGTTTAATACTTATATAAATTTGTTAAAGACTATGAAAAAGCCAGAGTCTTGGAAAGATTAAACATGTACTTCAGTGTAGTGTTGAAAGAAGAAGCTATTAGAATTACAACACCAAGTGGGATTTGAAAATGCCTTTCTTGGTGGAAACAAGAATGAATTCCATTTTATTTTTCTGCTCTTATTTCAATAGGAAGGATTTCTTTTCATTCCTGTGGGAATGGTCACGCTTTTGAGCGGATTGGTCTCTCTTTAATTAAGATCTTGGATATATCACCAGCCAAAGTTTCCATGTAACAAATTCTTCTTAGAGAAATGCAGATACTGTTTGTGTTTTTATTTCAGTGTGAGCTTGTGAGGGAAGGTTACAGTGAAGACACAGGGTCRATGATGGAGCATAGGATGTAGTTAGTGTTCATATGGAATGGAAAGGTATTGCAATAAGTAATTTTAGACCTGTTTATGTATCCTGGTTTGGTTTATGTTTTCCCTTTCATGAATGTATGATCAAGTCTGTGTCTTGAGAGCTTCTAGTCTTGTAAGTGGTTTTATACAGAGGTTCTGAAGTTATATGGATGCTTCATGAAAAAAGCATCTCTTTTCACAGTTCCATTAGCTGGTGGGATACAGACTTTATCTTGCAGTCATTTTTCGGGTACTGTGAGCACCAGTCCAGCCACTGGTTCTTTATGCATAATCTTCATAGTATTTTCACATAGGTTTTTTTATCTTCCTCTTACCATTTTTCAAAAAAATCCAACAACAACAAAACCAACCCAAGCTTGGGAAGTTTTGGTATAATAATGAGCAATAAACATTTGTGGTAAGTGGATTGCTCAAGCCCGATGCACAAGGATGGGGTTTTGTTGCTGTTGGCTAGTTCCAGTAATTCATGCAGCAGTGCTTGTGTTGACAGTAGAGAAAGTGTCTTTGCCCTTCTTGCCGTGACAGCCACAGGGCCTGAGTTTCAAGTTTGTCTGTAAGTAGCTTGTGGATATCTCGTTTCGTTTATTCCTGCTTTGCACAGATTGGAGCCCGTTGTGGAGCACATGTTTGGCCTTTGGGTCAGCATCGTGTATGCACGTTCCTGCAAAATGACAACTCGAGTGATTCCAAGCAGACTTTCTTGGAGATTAATCATCCTCGGTAGTACTGCACTTGTAAGGCACTTCCACAGTGCTTCAGAGGCTGTTGTACCTCTACAGTACACTGTGCTTGCCAGGGTGAAACTTAATATTTAAAATCTCAGTCTGACACATGACAAGCCTTTTCAAATAAACGGGAAAAAATCCATCTCCCCATTTTTCTTAATGTTGGATGAAGGCAGACCCTCACAGAGGCCCATGGTTCTATGTTTATCATGTTCTTGTAAATACATGGCTTGTCTGTATTTTTCTTAGCCTTGAAAATTACACGTCTAGTATAACCTTCTCTGTATCCATGCCTTTAACATTTTTAAAGGTAAATGTTAAGTAGGTAGTAAGCATTTTGTCAGGTAACTTCTATTTATGTTGTTTACAGACCTTCAGAGTCCAACCAGCCTCATCAGTAGGGTGTCCTTGTAGTGTACTCCAAAGATGTTAGCTGTGATGCCCAGAGGTAGGTTCCTGCAGTGCTCCATGAATTTCTATGAAGAGAAGTTCACAAGCAGAAGACTGTCTTGACTTGAAAGAAGCAGGTGGACATCTGCATTGTGATGGCRTCCTCTGGCATTTGCTATTTCGCAAGTGAGAATTGTTACTGAGACTTTGCACTGAACAGTGAACACAGCTCATTTTTTTTTTGCCTCGGTGTTGGTTCAAAGCCTTAACCCTTTCTTTTTAATACAAGGATCACAGTGTTGTTTGAGAGAGCATCTCTTGCACGCTTCCTGTTTATACACGTGACTTCACTGGGTCACCTTGAGAGCTGGAGCTGTAACCAGATGGTGAATGAGAAACCTCTCTCTGCATGATGGGTGGTTATTCTATGAGTACAACCCAACTGTTTGATCTAGTTTTTTGTAGTTTGGGCTTCTATGTTATTAGGATGCTATGATAAAATGTCAATAGTACTTTTGTATTGGTTTGCATAGGGATTCCGCCTCTTTTGGTGGTCATAAAATACTAAGAACATTAAGAATATTTGAATATAACAGAATATTTCAGTTGGAAGAGACTAGCCCTTTGTAAACCCATTTGACTGTTCCTGATAATTGCTTGATTCTCTAAATGCCTTTCAATGATTTTCAAAATATATTTCAAAACATTTGCAAGATGAAGCAGAAGTTGTGCTACCTATTTTGAATATCCAAGAAGMGAATGTGACAGTCTGGGCAAAGATTTTTGTCTTTTTGAGACACTGTTAGATGTACACCATCTCTCTTCCCGATTATGTTAATTGCAATTAATGCCAGGTGGTTCTTGAAACAGGAGTTGGGCTTTGATGTTTCTTGGGTCCCTTCCAAATCAGGATATTCTATGATTCTATGAACACTTAAAAATTGTTCTCCAAAATGCAGTTTTTAAATGTTCTGCAAGCTGGCAGTGTGTTGTTTGCTCTGTGTGTGTGTGTGTGTGTGTGTGTGTGTGTGTGTGTCTGTCTGTGTCTGGGTGTAATTACACCATCTGCAGGATAAACAAAAAGTTGTGGAAGTGGTTGTCAAGCCTTTGAATGGGCTGTGTAACCTTTTAGTAAGATAGCACATGGAACATTTAAGTGGCCATTTCTTTTCTTGGTCTGTTTACAGATAGCAAAGTGTTGCTTAAAGGGCTTCTGAAATGTGCCACTTAGGTTCACTTGTGCAAAGTATTTTGGTAGAGTCTTTTGTTTGCTTGTTTGTTTTCAGAGTTAATTATATTTTTGTGTATTTATTTATTTAGTGTGAATGCCAGGAATAGTTAATTCTTTGGTTTACAAGAAGATTTCTGGGAAGATAATTAGGAGTTGCTGCTTCAGGTGTCTTTTTAGTTCTCCTACTTTAGTTGAAGGAGAAATAAGCTTGCCCAATTTGTATTTCCTTTTGAATGTGTTGTAGACTTCTAGAAATTATGTGGAAAGTACTGAAACTTCATATTCCTAGGGAAAAATATCTTCTGTTCTTAATTGTTAGGTTTTATCCTCTTTATTCTTATTGTACCCACATTTTGCTACCTCCTAATTATCAGGAGGTCCCTTATGTTAGGCAAAATTCCAAGGGTGGTTCGAGGCAGAGACTAGTCAGTAATGATCCTGCAGTGCTTGTCATGAACCTCCAGTGGGCCTCAAGCATGGTTTTATCCACTTGGCTTYTTACATTTTGTAAGTACATTTTTGAAAAGAAGAAGGGGTTTATGTTTTAATAATAAAATCTCAAGTCAGTTTGTTCACATGCAGTGACTTAGTCAAAGCTTGAAAGTCTTTCCTCCCTTTATTTCTGTGGTGCCAGAAACTTAGAATACCCACTTTGTTAGTTGATCGTGGCATCTTCCTGCCCKCAGTAATTCCATGTGGGAACGGGAACAGTTTTAAGTGTGCTCATCCAACTGGACTTCTAGAAACTGCAGTGTCTGCTTGTCATGCAGAAAGAAAGATGCAAATCCTAACTAAGATAWAACAATAGGAACAATAGGAGTGTTTTACAATTTCAAGCAGTTCTGGAAAATGAAATATTATGTGCCAAGATTTGACACATCATAATTCTGCCACTATTGTTCTCCCTCCCTGGCAAGGAGAGGAATAAAATGGGGTGATGTGATTAACCTGCCATATAGCTGATGAGAAATATTGTGAAAGCAGAGAAAAGAGAGGGAGTTTAGGAAAGGAATTCAGCAACATTGCTGGGGTGTCCTTTCCTCTCTGCATGGCTACATATCAAGGAGGTTGATGGATATTTGCACCTCTCTTTTCACTATAAAGTGTATTGGGAAGTCCTGCTTGGGTTGTATCTACTACTGCTTAAGGAGAACTGATCAGAAGAAAATTGTTCTCTGAAAAACCTGATACATAGTTGGAATTTATAATCTATAACAGATGAACCACTCCTGAAATTACATTTTTCAAACAGCATACTACAGTGCTCTAACATCTAGAGACTAGAGGACAAAACACAAGCACTAACTCATCCCTAGAATTTTAGTGAGTAACTCATCTAATTTGCTAAAATGAGTATGAGAGAGAAAGGGAAAGAGAGAGAGAGAGAGAATGAGTTCTTGACCGTGTTTATCATCTGTTGCAGTGCACTTAAGAAATTGGGTAACATTTTGTGCTTCTTCCTCCTATTTCTCTAACAGCAGATACTTATAAAGAGTAGGAAGGAGCTGCTGTGCACAAGCTGGACATTCACCCATCCCTGTCACTGATGTGCTGGTGTGGAAGCATTTTAGGTGGGGTGGCACAGTTCAGGTCTTTCTGAGCCCAGCCACAGCCTGGGCTTTCTGCACAGGCTGACTCGTTGCCATGAAAAGTGTTTTGAGAATCACAGGCTGACATTGACTCAACACTAACTTGAAGTGAAAAGAATAATTTAATGAGCAAGTCATAATACTTTCAAGACTTTGCCTTTGGATAGGCTCACCTTTCTTGTACATGCATTTGAAGTCACCCTTCCTAGGGAAGCATGTGAATTTTGCAAGCTTCATTCTCTATGGAATTTCTTTGCCTGGATCCTTTTTGTATTTCTTGAAARAGTCTTTAACTATTGTAAATCAGCCTACTTTGCTTCAACTTTCTGTGGATTCAGGGTGCTGTGAATGCAGCTGTCTTTCCAGTGGTCTGCAGAAATGTCCTTGCCATCTGCTACAAATCCTTCTATCTTTCAAATGTCTTCCTTTTGCTGGGAAGACAAATAATCGTGTCGGTTTTCCATGAGTCTGTCTGAGGTTGATAAAGGAGCCCTTAGCCTGGCCCCTATGTTGGTATCAGAGCGACAAGAGTGGGTCTGCCAGGAGGTTCCCACTGGTGCCAGGTCCACACACCCCTGCTGAACAGCCTGTCTGTACCTCTCATTCCAAACGTTTGTGTAGGGTCCTAAAGAAACATATATGCCATCCTCTGGCTCTGCCGGTGTTTATGGAAAGAGGCTCGGGGTCTAACCATGTATTTTGCTCTTGTTCTTTGTTATTTGAAACACATGACTATAATTCAGTTAAAGACTTTGTGGTAGCGCTTTCCATGCCTCTTATGCTAGCATAAATGTGCTGGTTTGAAACATSACTTTTTGATCTATATAAAACCAGGAAAGGGAAGAGGGATGGGATTGAAGGGGAGGAAATYGGGCCCGAAGAGAGCAGGTGGAATATGTTTTTGTCTACTTTTTTAGATAACCTTGAAAAATAACAAGGGGTTTAGGGGGTGAATAGGGATGTATTTCTATAACCTGAAGGTGGGTTATGTGCCTTGCCACAAAGCCGTTCATGTTCCTAGGATAAGGCTGGTATTTCTTTGCTCCTGTTTCCTCCCCTCCCCTGATGCTTGCTTGAATTGAGATGATCTTACAGAGCCAGAATTTGTAAGATGTTTTGTGGTTCATTATTGCTGCAATATGTTGTTTTGGGCTTTTGGGGTTTGTGGTTTGTTTTGTTTTTTGTTTTTTTCCCCAGGTGAGAGAGATTTAGTTTGTTGATTTATGGGTTTTTTTCCCCCTGGAGACATTTATTTCTTCTGTCTGATTTCTCCCTCCCTTAAGTGCCAAGATATTATGGGTTAAATGTGAGACAGCATTTCTGCTAAAATCAAACAGTAATACAACGTAGTAAAATTTGAACGTTTGTGAAATGGTTTTTAATATCATGGGTTTATTGCTTTGTCCAATTAACTGGTGATTTAGATTATTTTTAAGAGCCTTAAAACGACAAAAGTATGCTACAAAATTAAAACAAGAAAAACAAAAACCAGAAAAACCCCAACAGCCCCAAACATCTTTAATTTTCTTATTTTATTTATAGCACATTATGGAATGTGTTTAGGGCTACTTGTCTGTAATAGCATCTTGAACAACAAAYGGGAAGGTGACTGGACTGTTTACTGGGTGATTAGTCTTTCTGGCTGGATCTTGTTTTTGACATAACGTCCTGTGTTAGAGGCTGAATTCTTCCTTGGTTTTCCTTACTGTGATGGATTCTGGACTCCATCACCATTTTAAATTTCTTTAATTTTCTTCTTTGTCAAAAAATCCCATGATTTTGAAAAAGAATTTAGCTACTCCAAAGTAAGGATGAGGCTTGCACTGCTGGTGCTTAGCTGTTGCCTGAAGAACAGAGCGAAAAAAATCTAAACCAAACCCCAGACCACTGATATATGTTTCATTATTGTGTTCATGATGTTAATTTACAAGAAAAAGAAAAAGAATGTTGGTCCRTAACAAAAAATTAAAAATAAAAGAATTTGTTTATCCTCCCTCCTTCCCTCCCTTTCAAAAAGAGGTTATAACAATTCTCAACAAACTAGTACAAGAATGCCTTTTTTTTAATTTGTAATTTCACCCRGCAAAACCGGGATAGTGTGTGTCCCTGACTGACGTTTTCTCCTGTGAGAGGCAGGACAGCTTGTGCAGCTGGAACCTGGCAGGGGTAAAGCATTTGGCACAGGACAGCAGCATAAATCAGGTGCCTGCTGTATTAACTGCCCTTGGTAGAATTGCTTCTGGGTATAGCCTGTAAGAGAAATTTCTGTGAGGGGTTAGTTTCAAAGTGATAAATTCTCTCAAATCATACTTGTTGAAATTTGTCCTTTCATGAAATGTTTTTTTGAAGTCTTCGAGAGTTTTCATTGGAACTGTGTGCAGTATTGATGGACCATGCTGCTACTTTGAGAATAACTGAAAAATAAATTCTAATCTTTTTACCATTATAAAACTTTAGCAATATTTCCTAAAGGAATTTTTTTTGGAAGTACTTAAGYAAAATTTCTGAAAATAATTGCAGAATGGACATCTAGACAATCTTGTGACTTTGCTAAACACACCTATCAGTTCATTTCTTTAGCATACAAAGAGAAAGTAGTCTTTTGTGTGGCTGGTTTCTGAGTTTTCCCTGAGCTCAGCCTAGAAAGCAAGCAGGCAGTCTGTGATATATCTTCATCTGTGAGAACGATTTAATACTAAGAAATTTCAGTATTAGCAGAAGAACAAATGAATATAGAGGAAATGTATGCAAAATGCCTCCAGTGAAACTATTTGTGAAAATTCAATGGAATGTCCAGCACATTTAAATAAAGAAAAAATAAAGGAAGCCAGTTGTGTCAGTAGTGTRGTTTTGTCCGTTTTCTCCCCTGTCCCCTCAAGTTTTAAGAAACCCACTTTCTTGACTGCCAAAGTGAGATAGAATTCTGCTRTATGTTTAGGAAAACTGGGTTTGGGTGTAAACCAGTAAACTCTGGGCAGCCCTGGCATGTGCTGCAAATGATGTGAGCAARTGTTAAAAGGACTTTTGTTTGCTACTTCCTGTGTGCTATTGAATTTGTTTGCTGCTCAGTGAATAGTAGTAAGGCATAGAAAAGAAAAAGCTCAAGTAATGAACAGCAGAGACGTCCCAAAGAAATTGACTAACGTCTTAAGTTGCTGAATGGCTCAAAAAATGCAGGCTTGCTATTGTCAGTTTTAATTTTCTCTGGGTGTATTTCACATGTTATTTGCATCAGTCATCATACAGAATAGGGCACTGAGTGTGCCTTAATTCTTTGTGACAGTGCTATTTCTACTTCTGTTTATTCTTTGTACTTTTTCTTATTTGTCCTCTGAGGTCCAGGCAACAAAGAAAGATGCCCAAACTCACCACAACTTTAGAAATGTCACTATTCAGATCCCTACTTTGTACTTTGTCTAAAATATCATGGATCTTTAAGCATGATCTAGATGATGATGTACTTTGGTCCTCTTGTAAAATGCACTGTGATGAGTTTTGGCTGCTCAGCGATAGATATGTAGACAGAGATGGAAGCCTGATGCCGCAAATTTTTTAAAGTGATATTTTAATAAATATAAACATTAATAATGGTTTAATAATAATAAAATATTTCATTTAGCAGGTTTTTTTAACTGGTCTCTTTGCTTCCGGGAAATATGACCTAAACCTATGTGATAGCAGACGTGTCAGCAGCGACTGTGCCCTCAAAGAACCAGCCAGGACATGCTTAGGTGGCAGGAGTTAGGAGCAGTCGAGGCACTGCTCTTGCACGCCTTGCAACAGTACCCAAAACCTACTGCAGCTTTGTGCCAGCCTCTTTAGGCTGRGCCATAGTTATTTTCGTAACTAATGATGAGCTTATCCCTATATAATGAAACTGTGTGTTCCTCTGTCTTGTGTCTGAGGTCTGTTTAAGGCTGAGGCTGCCCAAAACCTGATGGTTTATACATCTCAAATCTATGTACTTGAGATGGTTTCAGATAGTCACAAACTCCAGGAACTGGTGGTATTTTGAGAAACACAGAAGACCCAGTGTAAATGTTCACACTTGGTGTCAGTGTCATCGGTGGTACCGATATTGATCTGGAATGGGCAAGGGGCCTTCCCAAGTCTTCTGTTATATGAGTTATTAGCAGGCAGCCAGTTTGACTTGTACCATGGCTGAGCTGTTCACCTTGTAATGTTTTCTTTTTAATTTGCTGAACAACAAGTTTTTGTCCAGTTCAGGTCTGAAGGAAATACAGATTCTTTGATTGTTGATAGTTTAAAGTTGAACAGTATCAGCAGAACTCACCTGTGGTTAACTGAGTTGTGAGGTATTGAGACAAACATAGTGTAAAACAATGGGATTTAAAAATGTAGGGATATAAGAAATAAACCACATAYGTTTAGAGGAACTTCTGGCTTATTATTAAAACACTGAGTGGTTAAATAGATTTAATGCCATTATGCCRGAGCTGACACGTAGGCTGCAGGCTGCAGTAATTTCATACTGCAGAAAGGGAAGGCTGACTTCATGAGTATTTAGCAGTGGAAACACAAAACTGAAATCTCAAAAATTCACTATTTGCAGAGAGTCTTATTAAAATATGCTGCATTTAATGCAGTTCGGTTTCTCTGTAAAGCAATTGCTACATATTCTATTGACCACATTTTGCTAATTACTGCTGAAGCGAGGTAGGGGATCTAAGACAGAATGTAGAGTGTARTATTAGGAACTCCTGCCTTGTTTTTACTTCATCATTTAAAGTGTTAAACAGCAGGAAGGTTTCTCATGAGAGGCTCAGATTTTCCTTTTTTCCAGATATCTCTAGTGCCATCAAACTGCTGAGCATTATAAAGTAATTTTGTAATGTTGTTTATCAAATTAAACTCGAAGCAGTTACTCTCGAGCTGTTTATCTTGGAAGTTTGTKACTTCTATTTTAGGCCTGAAAAAACATTTGAATTTCCTCTATGTTTCCTTCCATCTCCTAATTGAGTCCATTGCTGTGCTATCATTCTCTACAAACCTTGTTTTGAACAATATACTGCATTTAAAGGAAAAATAACAGCAAAATCACTAATAATTGAGCACATCAGAAATAACTTGAAATTGTAAATATTTCACTTTCAGAAAGTTTAAATATTTTGCTTTTGAAAGCCAAATTCCAGTGAGATTTGTCCCTAAAACCCAGGTGCCTAAAATTTCACTTTATTTTCTAGCTCTGTGAGGTCTAGGCCAGTTGAAAGAAGGTATAAAACATAAAATAAAAAACTGAAACAAAACCTTTTGTGCAAAGTGAACACCAATCTAGCTTCCCACATCCAAGGTGATTGCTCTGAACTACCTTCTGGTTGTACCTACCTTGCCCAGTATGTATGTAGGATACATATATAAAGACAAGTATTTGGGTCCTTCTCTGACACCAGTCTCCTCTCTTCTGTCAGGAATTTAACGATCTCCACAGCATGCCCATATAAGTGCCTAAGTGTGGTAAAACCTTGACAAACATAGCCACAGTTTTATGGCAATAACATCATTGTGTACCAGGAATCACTTCTTACTGAAACGGGGTGCAGCAGACCAGCCTCAGTCAGTGTGGCACTAATGTGACTGTGCCCATGGTGCAAGGGCAGTACCAAAAGAGCTTTTAGCTGATTTAGGACAAAAACTGATTTAGGAAAAACAAACCATTAAAAAAAAAAACAAACCACCCAAAACCAAACAAATAGTCTAGGTATGCCGCTCATTCAAAAATAAATCGTCTTAAGAAATGCATTGGAATTAAAAATCTGAATTTTGGACAAAGGGTTTCCATTGTCATTCTAATCTTCTCTATAATGGTTGAGCTTTAATTTTTGAGTAACTAAATTTTCCAAAGAAGCCCGAAGAATTCCTGTGGGATAGCTTAAAGCTTGGATGGAAATGATTGTCTTCATTGTTATCTAGCAGCTCAGTTTTCATTTCTCTATGCTAACAAGTCCTCAACTCAGTTTTGAGGCTTTTAATTATTTTTTATCTTTGATTGGTGCTGAACATGCTTTTCTGCTCGTGTTCTATTAGTACACTAATAAAGCTTCTCAAAAGAATTTATTAAATAAGAAACAGTTCACTCTGCAAGTAATCTGCAATTATTTAAATTGTATTAATCTTCAATCATTTACTGTGAGGAGGGTCTGCCTAGTTCTTGAAGGCAGTACTTGTTCTCCAGCTTGTTTGTGAGAAATCTATSGAAAAGAGCAGTATTTCAAATCCTGAAATGTGTTGTTGACCTCTAATAAAGCCCATGGATTAGGTGGTACTCTGATCTGTTCCCCAAAGCAAGAGCCACAAGATTAAAATGCATTTATAGTGTAAATATTTGTATTTGCTCTGAAAACTCTCCCTGCAGCAGCTCTCAAAATAATACTTAATGTGCATTTTTTCAGAAAATCCAACCAAAATCTTCACTAGCAGCTCTATGCAACACAACTAATGAAAGCTCATCTTTCTTAAAACTGTCTGAATAAAACTCCTCTGCCATAATCACTTAAAATTTTGAACTCTGCATACCTGTTTTCAGTATTATTCTAAATGTTTGGTGCTTCAAAAATTGGTGATTCTGGATTTGATCATCATGTAAAGAACAGCTCACTTAAGAAACTTTTTAGGTATTTTTAATTGAGGAAATCAGATTGCAGACTTTGAAAGATGGCTGAAACATGGGGAGTTTTCCAGTGTGGTGTTCATGGAACAGTTCCACAGAAGCTGTATGAAGCATCCAGTACCACTGCCCGGTCAATGACATCACCACTGTTATTTTAACTTAAGGCTCACCAAGATTTTGTCAAAGATAGTTTCATTTACACAGGATTTACAAATGTTGCTAGAACAAGGAAATCATTCATTCAGTTTCCCTTTAACCACCTACAGGCTAAAGATCAGCAGGAAAATACTAGTTGACCTGCAGTCATCCTCCACTGTAGATGCTGTTGGCATCCAAATGCTCTCTCCTAAGAATGTCTTGAACTGTGCTTTTCTTCCCCAAACAGATGATTCCTCATAGTTGCAATAGATGAAAGTTTGAACATCAAAGAGAAGCAGATACTTACGGAAAAATAAGGAAACATGGGCTTTCCAAGGAAGCATGCGTGGATAAGCAGCAGCAAGCATAGATGTTTGGCTGAGAGCGAGAGGGCTTTTGGTTTTGAGGGAGTGAAAGGGTGGTGTGTCAGCAGAGCATCACTGCCATTCCTGTGTTAAGCAGAGATCATGGCAGCAGGATATGTTGCGAAGCAAGCCTGAGACTGAGGTTTGTGCAGTTTCTCTGGACAGCTGTGTACGAGCACACATGTGCTTGCACTCAGCCCGGAGGAGCGTCTGAAACCAGATGGAAGGTCTGGGAAATGTTCACATCACCTCATAGCATTCACATGTGGCTTCTTCAAAGCAGGCAATAGTAGCAGTGCAGCACMGGCAAAGATCTTAGCTCAATCAGAGCCGTAGCTTTGATTATTACCTGAACTGCATGGTGCAGATGCCTTCTGGCAGTAAAGGCATGACAGTGACACGTTATGTAGGATTTGCTGGATTTGCCACAGCAGTGCCACAGATCGCTTGCATCCAAGTTAAAAAGACAAAGCAATGTGRTGTCTATTTCTGCAGGTACAAATAGGAGTAATTTTACTTACTACTTGAAGTAAGGCTTAATTAAGATGATTTTGGGGAAGGAGGGCAGGGAATAGGGAGAAACTAGCTTAAGKACCTCTCAGAGTACCTTGATACAGAGCCTTGTATGCCTACATCAGCAGTTTAGAGGGAATTTAACTTAACTAGTTGGCATACATAGTTATACTTAAATCTGAATGAACCTCCTTACTTCCCTGCCAGCCACTGAGACCTGAGGAACCCAAGAGTAACTGTTTCATTCCCACAGACTGGTTTGATTGTTGTGAGAAAACTCCTGGCGGGGACTTGGCATCAGCTGCAAGAGCCTGGCACAGAGTGAACTGTCTGAAAGTTGATTTGTCCTGCCCTATGGGATGTACATTTAGTGGCGTCTAGGAATTTGTTTAAATATGGAGATTCTAGAAATCCCACCTGTTTTGAACCCACTGACTTCATGCACATGCACACAGACACATGTAACTGAAAATGCGCAACATCTGGAAGACGGCTGTAAATGCCATTGGCTTTTCTGAATGGTAAAAAGATTGGATAATGTTTTATGTGAGCTTCTGATAATATAACTTCTAAGGAATATTATTCACATCTGAATMACCCATTTGTTTTCATGCTGTTCTCTGTCACTACAGCTACTTCAGGACTTTCTCACATGATCTGCCAAAAATTAGTCACTGTCCCAGTGATGTTGTGTACAACCTCCTCTTCTCCCAAGGGCCAAGGGTTTTATTCCAGTTGTATTGTGGTGGTAGTTTGGGTCAGTGCTTTTGTTGTGGCTCTTTGGAGATGGGTCTCTGATTTTGGATGCTGTTTGCTTTAGGAATTGTGAGGGTATAAAAAGATCCCGTTGTGGTAAAACAGCAGAAACATCTGCCGAAGAGTGGGAGGAGGAGAAGGCTGCTAACCAAATGCAGCAGCAGGGAGCTTGCCRTTCCTCCTCCTCCGCGCTCACCGCTAGATGTGAACCTGCTGTAATAAAAGGGCTGGCACCACAACACAGGCTCCAGAGGGAAACAGGTCTCAGGTCAGCCAGCTAGAGAAACCTCAAAAGAAAACATTAAAACTGAATAAACATTGGAAATAGTTTCAGTAGATTAATTCGCTCCATTCTGTCCCTAATGCAGTTCGGAAATTGTGCATGAACTCAAGGGAAAGAGAAAGCAAGGCAAACTTGTGCAGTCTGCTGCTTCTGAAAGTAACGTCAGCACTTGCACATCAAAGTTTTGATTCCTTTATTGAAAAATGAGAGAAATAGATGGAAATCACATCCCTAGAGGTAGGTTTCAAATCATACTCTGCAGTAACCACCTGAAGCATGTGTACTTCTTGTTTGCTGCAACCAAGTATGTGCAGCCAGCCCTCTTCTTGGCTGGCTTGAGCAGTGACAACAACTTGCAATTCTTTTTTGTGCAGCATGCAGAATGTTTCACCATCCTCTCAAAAGCAAGCTGCTGGTGAAATTACTGATGATTTCTTGCTTTTATTAGGATCACAAGACAGAAAATTGTGGGAAGCAGAAAAGAAGATAGGGAGGTAGATTTCTTATAAAATAGAGACAAAATTATAACCTCGGGAGTGGTGGTTGTGAGCTTCCTGTGAGAGCAAAACAAATACACACTAAAAATTTTGTAAGCAAATMTTAGATCATCTTACTGAGAAGATGTAAAAAATTAGGTGAAATCTTTAAGGTACTACGGTCTAACTTAGAGGTCAAATCGTTGGCTTTCGTAGCTTTACCACATCCTGTCAACTTACTGATTTAATCAGTGTTCACACTGTCAAGACAAGGTGGGGAGACCCRGCACAGAAATCAAATAGGAGTCCGTGTGTTTGATCTCTGCTCTGAAAACCGCGTTTGTCCCTAGATCTGGAGAGCTCTCTGCTTCCAATTCTTTCATATGGGATCAAAAGATGATGAGGTGGGTGGGATTGAAACAGAGCAATTGTTCTGCCCATCTCACCTGGTACTGCTTGATGTTGGGTGCAGAGGARTTGGGAGGAGTGGAGCAGTGTCCAGGCAGTGAGTGTTGCATGCCCCAGCTGGGAACAGCCCCAGTCCTATGGGATGTCTGGCTTAGAGGTGACAGGAGCTGCCCTTGCTGCATGATCCCCAGTCTGGAGAGGAAAGGGCAGAACTGTCAAGTGGGTTTTGAACCCATTTTTTATTTCTGCTTTCTAACTGCTGCTTCTGTCCRGGGGTCGAGGATGATGATATTTGACTCAGACACTGCCAATCTTGGACATACTCAAGAGACACTGCTTGCAGTGTCCGTGCACCAGCAATAACAGTGAAGCATCTACCAAAGACGTGTTTGTCTTCTGAATACATGTGGATAATGCTCAAGATTGCAAATACTGGCATTCTGTAGAGGGCTCCACAGAATAAACCTTGCAGTGACTGATTTCTGCCTTTATTTGGAAAGCATGGACCTTTCATGGTTGTCTTGTGTACATGCTGTCAAGTAAAAATGGGGTTGTGTCTTMCTGGAAAATCTCTTGTGAGGATCAGTGTCTAAAATCTATGATTTGTAAAAACATAAACAGTTGCAGTAGTGAGTAGATACACTTTATCCTGGTCTTGTAAGTTTTTGTACAGTCAGAGTAATATACATTTTGGATCAAAAATGGTTTGCAGTCTTTCATGTTGCCTGTCAAAACAGCACACTGGATTGCTACCAGATATGGATTTGGTGAATTTTACCTTTAAGTGATGCTGAGCAGATAGCTTATAATTGAGTGATACTATGTTCTTGGTAGCATCTCAGTAACTGCACCCATGTTTGGAGTGAAGCTGAAGGCTGTAAGGGCTAAAAAGCATCAGTACCTGTCATGCCTGGAGTTTTGGTGAACACTGCTGTGCCTCAGCTTTGATGGGCAGGAAGGAGAAGGGTCATCCTTTGTCTCTGGTGATTCATTTGTGTGCCAGAGGAGGTCAATGGCAATGGGCATCTCAGCATTGCAGCCTTTTTGTTTTTTAGTATATTAAAGGTAATGGGAAGAGGTTTTGTGCGTGGAACTTCTCTTATTGTCACTCTCTATATTTCTTTGTAAAAGGTCCTTGCTTTTTACAGTAGAGGTGAATCCAGCCTGGATGGCAAAGAAGCTCCAAAGTCTTTTATTTCATCCTATATATCTGTTTTCTTTCTCTTTGCTTAAAAAAAAACCCCACGAAACATGTGGTTTAACTTCTCTTTTAAACCAGTTGAAATTACAGGTTATCTTTTGTTTGTGAAGACATTGTTTAGTTTGAAGAGGAAAGAATAGGAACAGTAATTTGTGACCCAGGTCAGTCAAGCACTCTTGCATTTTGAAAGCCCAGTTCCTCTAATTTCCTGACAAGTTTGGTTGCAATTTTCCTTTATGCTTTTTTGGTTTGTTTAATTTTTTTTTTAAACTTTAAAAACTTCCCTCGTCCTTTTTCTTGTCATTCAGTCAGAAATATTGAGGAACTGAAGTTTCTAAAACCCCAGTTCATGGAATTGCAGGTTTCTATCGGAGATCTCAGCTTTGGGTGGGACCGTAAGTTCATATATTGCTTTTTGTTTGCTTTTTTAAATAAGGAACTTTGATTTTGATCTGCCTAAACTAAGCAAGTACCTCAAAAAGGAACTGAAATAATCCGYAGTGTACTGCTTATACAGCGTGAAAATTGTTAGTAATTTTTAATCTTTTGTGAAAATTTAGCTTGAGTTTTAATGCAACATTTTTTTTGACAGGCAATGTTACTGATTTTTTAATTTAGATTTGGTTTTCAGTCTTTGTATGCAGACAAGTGCTGACTTGGGATTTTTCCCCCAATAGTTATGAAATACTGTTTGATACTTTCTGGTGCATGAGTCCCTCCTTTCTCATCTCATGTCATGAGGTAAAAGACCATTTCTTTTTRCAGACTTCTGGGGCCTGTGCCCAAACCATCAGTGATGAATGTTCATCAGTGATGAATATTCTTCTCAAAGCTTTCTAGCAATAGAAACTAAACTTCTTCAGATGACTGATTAAAAAGTCCATGAAAAGTCCAGCTGGCTCAGAAAATATTGTACTTGTGAGCTAGTGCTATGGGATGTTTTTACTTRGTTTGACTTCATTTTTGGTTATGTTTTATACTGTGTTGGCACTGCAGTATGAGACCACTCTGTGGGCACTAGTGTGACATGGATAATGTTTGTTGGTGGCTCAAAACGGCAATTCAGCCTGTAACTGGTTCCTGGTCACTCAAACAGGAGATAATATAAAGAATGAGAGAGCATGCTGGTAAAACACTGAGCTTTTTCTTTTGCTTTTTTCATAGTTATTCTTTTGTGATAGCATATAAAGTAAAGGAACAAACTAATTACCTGGAACTGAATAACATTGGGTATACTGGTTGTATTTAATCACTGTAAATGTACCTGGTGTTAAACAGTGTTTTATTTTGGTAGCTGGTGGTCTTATATGAACACATGGTGCTTTCAAAGTCCTGTCACCCAGGGCCCGTCGCCAGGCCTGTCAGCACTTTCATCTGAGCTGTCCTTACTCTTTCCTGCTGTGGGAAAGGATGACAGCTCGTTTTATCTGCCTTGTGAGCAAACACAAAGGCTGGATTTCCTGCATGTTTTTTAATTCTCCTCCGTGGGGATGAAGGCTTGTGTATGAAGAGACGCTGATTAATGCCAGCTGTTTGATTTGCAGCTGAGGATGGGTCCCAGCTGAAATGCTGGTGACATTTGTCACTGCGAGAACCAATGCCCGGTTCAGGGACCTGAAACTGTTTACCTTCAATGGGCTTTTCCAAGCACCTCAGACACAGAGATGGCAAATCTAGATCTTAATCTTGAGACTTTGTCTTCTTCACCTGTGTTATCTAATCTGTGTTCTGTAYCTAATTTTTGTAAGGGTGGTTAAGACATTATAACACTCAATAGTAAGTTGTTCCCTGCAGGCTTTGGAAAAAGGAAGTGCTATGCAACTGGAGGTCTGAGAATGGAGATGGTCGCTGAACAAGTGGCTGATACCAGACTTTTGTTACAAGAGTTGAATGGAAGATTTTACTGGGGAGTTCTCCATCAGGGCCATTCTCACTTGCTCCCTTTTATTTCTGCCCCTTTTAATTTTACTCCTATCTCATCCCACTACTTCCTAGAAAAGCAGTGAGCAGTTTGTAGAGAAGGAACAAAATCTTGGCRGTAGAACTGATTTTTAAGACACTGTTCTGAGCAGGGCATCTTTCTAGGCAAACTTGACATATTTTACATATCCTTTTCCAGAAGAGGAATGGACTCTGAAAAGTGCACTAAAGTTTGTAAACTTGGTTTACAAACTTTGGTTTGTAAACTTGTTACTATGGGAAGGTCAGGGCAGAGGACGCGGATTAGGGGCAGGAGAAAGAGGATTAAATGTCCAACAAATATTTATATAATAGTAAAGCCTATCAAATCTAACTTGAACTTAATGGGATATATCTATTTATGTGCTTTACTTTGGGATTTATTTTCATAATTTGTATTCTAGAAATTTGCATGGCATATGTATGTTGCGTGGAGTGTGACATTCTTTCTCCAGCTTTACTGGCAGGTTGTTGTTGGTATTTGTGTGGGTTACTGCCATGTGCTCTAGGCCAGGAGCAGGGAACTGTCTCCTTTGCTACGGGCCAGTGAAGCCATTTGGACACCCTTTTGTGGGCCACRTATTAACACATATCTTCATGGTATTTGGTGACAGCATACAGAAAATCAGCCACTGGTCATATGAAATTAAGCTGTAGACTGTATATGTCCTAAGTGCTGGCTTTTGACTCCTGYCTGTTTAATTTATGTTCTGTCTTAATTTGGTTCAAAAAATTTAACTCAATGCTGTATGACTCTAATGGTACACAGCTAAAATATACAGTGAAGTGTTTGTCCTTTCAGCCTGGTTCTGCACAATAAACTGCTTTCTAAAAAGAAAGAAACAAAACTTCTTCATGTTTATATTGATTTCTGTGTTTCTGGTGTACTTGAGGATGCTGGAGTGAAATCAGCGGGAGAGGGAACTGTAGTGTTAATTGTATGGGTTAATGTATGGGTTAATTGTATGGGTACTGTATGGGTTCTGTTCTCCACCTCCAGGTGACTCCACTCCAGGGGCTTGCTGAAGACCTGTCCGTGCTGAAAGCAAATGCATCTTGTTCAGATTGGAATATTGTCATTGAATATTGTCAGGTTGAAATTTGACTTTAGGCATTTCTACATGTTTTCAGCATTGAAAGAAACAGTACAGTCCTCTTTCATTTTTTGCTGTAACATTTAACATTCATGTGGTATATACTTTGAATTCCACAAGATAATACTTCTTTTTACAATGATACTTCTAACTTATTTTCGTGAGAATCTCATGCTGCTCTTTCTGCTTTCCAATAGTTACTTGGCAAGCTTCACAAAGAAGTTGAGTTGCGTTAAGAGAAATGTATTTTGCAATGTGGCAATTACAGTTGGCATGGAAGTGGCTCAGAATTATTGGTTGTATGGATAGCTTGTTTGGTCTGACTTTTTTTTCCTTTTAAGAGGGGCTCTGATTACTCTTTATTTTTACCCATGATGTTTACTGTGATCTATAATTTTCTTTCAATCAGATGCTAAGCCAGCTGGATTCATGTTTCAAAACAAATTGCCGCCTTTTCTTATTTTAAAACTTTTTTTGAAATTCTACTCTTTTTACTAATCTTATAACTTGGAAGGTGCTTCTGATTTAATAAAACTCTTTGTTCTTTCAGTAGTGTTGTGGCCAAAATATTTTATTTTTTCTCCATGCAAATAGAATACTTTTTAAATTTTTTTTTTCATTGTGTGCCTTATTAAACAGTAGATGAATTCTACAGAGTTTGTTTCCTGGAGAAATTTCTTGAAGATGATCCTGTTTTGCATATTTCTGTCCAGCTACCTGTTTTGCTGTTGCTCTTGCACWTTGTTTGACTTTCTCTTGCATCTTCCTCTGTGAATCTGCTCTTATTTTCCGCTTTCTGTATCATTCTCTTCAGCCAGTTCCATTGTGGATAAAGATTCTGCAGTAATGTTTTCTGTTTTCTGATATAACATAGAGCACTGTGGATGAGGTGGTCTATTTCTGTTACTTACAGAGCTTTTTCATGACAGCCTCTGCAGAATGGGCACAGAAATGTCCATTTAGTTATAAAGAGCTGTGAAAGGTGCAATGTAAATGAGTACACAGGGGTTTTAGAGTAATTTATAAAACTTGCAAAACTTCCTCTTTGCCAGCATAGCTGAAACTCTAAATCACTGGCCATCAGTGCCTCTCAGGCACTTCCCTCACTGCCTGGGCARTGCCAGTGGCAGCAAACTGCACAGCCAGGAGAGGGTCGGGAATAGAGAAGGCAAAGGAGGGGAAACACAGACTAGGAAAAGAGAAAGTATTAGTAAATCCTAAAGCAATGCATTGTGCTGATGTTGCTAAGTTGTCATGCATTTACACATGTTGATGTTGGCTTTCCTTGTTTGTTAGAAGGATCTGATACTGTTTGTAAAAGCATTCAAAGATGAAAAATGAATTTCCTGAGACGTATTGATGTGATCGTTCCAGGCAAGAGCATTCAAGGCAGGAGCAAATGGGGTGACTGCAATCAAGTTGCTGCTTATGTTTGTATAAACCAGCATCTCTAACATATTTATAACTAAGAGATCTTAAAATCATTTCACTCAAAGACCATTTTATCTGATTTTTTTTCTTTCAATCATACTCCATTGAAATAGTGTGCTTGTGTAAGTAACCTTCTCCAAYAAGTGGCCTAAAAGAAATATGTGTTAAGTTCAATTTCTTTATAACCTTTGGCAAAATGTAAGGTTAAGGYTGAAAATAAAAGGTATTAATGGAGATTGGATCCAGAACTGCACGCAATGGCAGACTTTCTGAATTGCTTATAAAATTGCAGCAATAAATAACTTTTAAGGTGCTGTTACATCCRGAAATACTTTTTGCTTAGTGTGGGGGGAGTCATATGCTCCTTTGAGACAAAAAACCACCATCTGGGATGGGGTGCCAACCTGCACAGTACAGGTAGTTCAGGATTCCCTAAAGAAAAATAAGGTATCAAGCRAAATACCTAAAACAGAAAATAGCTAGATATTTGGACTAAGCTCTTTCAATGAATATTAAGTTTTATTGATAATTGTTTTTTTCCATGGAGCAGAAACAAATATTACTATGTTTGCAAGGTGAGACCCAGAAAGAAGTTTAATATCCCCTCCCATCCGCAAGATTTTAATTTGAGGTRAAGTTTTGTAAAATATCTGATTCAAAGTTCTTTTCAGTTTCCATTACTTATGACTGAGTGCTTGAAAAAATATGTATCATGGCATAGATGTTGTTTTGGGTCCCTGTCTCTGCTCTGATCTTTGGTATCAGCTTTGGCAGTCCCTTGYAGCACAGCCAGCTCCCTGAGACCCTTCCAGGCTGCCATACAGCAGATTTATTTTGGAGAACATACTTTAGGGCAATTGCCTCCAAAAGAAATGAATARTCTTTGGTCTTCTCTGGTAAGTGTAAATGTTGGCCTGGCTTAGGATCCTTGAGGAGGAAGAAAGTTGAGCACTGATTGGCATTGTAAAGTAGCATCTTTTGTGTGGGAGGCCCTTGGCGCCTCTGCAAGCGTCTTGTCTTTGGAGAAGCTCTGCCCAGTCAGTCAGAGGTTGCTGCCAGCCCAAACAGCTCCAGCGAGGAGTCAATGAGTGCTCTGTTGCCTTCCCTTTGTCTGGCCATGGATTAACAAAGCGCCTGTGTTAGCAGGATGGTGGAAATGCCATGCCTTGCCACAATAACCTGAGTGGGGGCTACRTGAAAAGTTTCCATTTTTAGCTTTTCTTAAAATAGTGAAAGGGATTRTCTGGGGCGAAGTTGATATGAAATGAAACTTTGAACTATTGAGTAAATAAAACCACAGAACATATGTGATTTGAAATTTTGAAGAAGCCATTGTGAAATGGTCGACTTGTTCTTGCATCTAAGTGGAGTGAGAGGTGAAATTGGCTAAAAAAATAAAAATAATTTTAAAAACCCCAGAATCTTTTAAATTCTTGTCTTTAAGATAACCAAAGTARCATTACGTCTGAAATTTAAGTATTAAAGCTTATGTATGGGCAGATGAAAAGCAGCAGAGTAGGTACTAGGAAAACTGTGGCCTTCCAGGTGAGTGACATGCTCCAGGCTACTGGAGTTCACAAGTCCCTGGCCTCCAACCCTGCCTGTCTGGAGGCTTCAGTCAGCTCCCAGGTCTCCCACCCTGCTCCAGCCTATAGCTGCTGCCTGTGCCACCTCCTCGCAGCTCTCCTGGGGTGACAGGCAGGAGGAGGTGAGCTCTCTGCAGCCCCTGGCTCCACTTGTGTCAAGGCAGCACCCGTGGTTAGTCTGTCCCCGTGGCAGGAACCTCCCAGGGGAGTGGGAAATGAGGGAAGAGAAACCTTTAGTTGGCCCCAGTTACATTAATTTTTTGGCAGATTTAGACTGTTTATAGTAGCAATTTCCTGACATTACAAAATGTGAGAGCTTGGGAAATTTGCAACCTGGAGAAGGCTAATMAATATTTTACTTGATATTTCCTTGCAAAAGTTTTTTCTCTGCCTGGAATGAGCCAAGTATGTGTGTCAGAATGCCATTTAATGAAAATCCTCAGGGTCTGGTAGTTGTCTGGGGATTTTTGGGGTTATGGTTTTGTTTGTTTATTTTTGTGGGGKTTTTTTAATATATATATAAAACCATGATATTGTATGAAAAATTGTTTTCCTAGCACCCTTTATTTTTCATTTAAATAATATAAAACAGATATTTCTTTGACCTTTTTAGTTGTCTTTTTAGGAGAGGTAATATGGATTAAAGCAGTATGGATTATGGAGAAATAACTGTTTTTTTGTCAGGTTGACTTTCAGTCGAATACTTCGACGTCTTAGTCAAAGCAGATCAATCAGTGCTCTTTGTTGGCCTTAGTTGCCCTGTATGGCATGGAAGTTAGTAAAAAAGGATGGGAATAAAAGAAGCAAAGAGAACAGAGTATATTTGAGCCTGGAGAAAACTGTTTTTTCACGGAAGTTGCGCAAATTTGAGATAATTTTTTCTTGAAGACAAAACTGATGGTATTCATAGTGCATTGTTTTATTTTTGCAGGTTTTGATAGAGTTTACTTCTTTAGGCTTTCCTGAATATTTACTTTAAAGCAGGTTATATGGTATTTGTGAGCTCCATGTCATGCAGCTCAGTGTTAGTTTCCATATTCTTCCCCCTTTAGTTGTAAACATCGTCCCTGTCCTTCAACCTCTGTGGCTGCTGCCTGACAGCCTTCTTGTCATGCCCGTTTCATTTGAGCATATATGTTGTTTTCTTGTTATATGGAAAGATGTTTGAAGGAGAGCTGAAATACCCCTTCTGAGCAGTGGCTGGTAGAGTGGCTGGTAGTGACAGATTAACAGCTGTCAATCAGGCTGTTAATCCACTTGGAAAGATTTCTTTACATACAGCAATTTTACGTCTGCTGTGCGTCAATACATTGTGGTTTCAGTTCTGGGTTTGCAGCTTGGKATTCTTTGTTTTCTTTGTGTTGTGCGTGTATATTCTTCACATACCATGTTTTGTTTTGTAATTTGTTAAAGCTTATTTTTGGCTGGGTGGTACCTGGTTTTCACTTTCACTGTTCACTCTAGTGGGTGGCTTCTGCCTCTTGACCAGCTGCTAAAGGTGGATATTTTTGTGCTACTGTTTAAGTCTGAGTTTTGCATTCAGAAGGCTCTTGTGTCATTGGCTGAGTAGTCAAGAGGCCTAGAGCAAGATTTGCTGCCATTTGTACTGGACTAATTAACCAGAATTTGCACTGACTTTATTCACACCAGCCTTTCAAGGGAGTGAGTGAAATCTGAAGCTATCTCATCTTTTTCAACTTTCTGACTTTTCTGGAAATCACAGTAAACAGGATGAGTGACTTCACAGAGTTTATTGATTTAAACTCTGCAAACTGATGTCATGATTACCTGACTTGGTTTTAGGAGCTGTTCCTGGATTGAAGTGTTATTCATGGAACCAAGTCAGAATAGAGTCCTTGCCCTTGGCCCAGGGGTGTTAGTGTTTAGCTGGGATTGTCCCCATTCATTTGCAGTTCTCTGGGAGCAGCTGACAGAAGTCTTCTGATCTGGGGAAGACAGGGAGCTGTGGTTCTATGTGTACCACTACCACACTGTGTAGGGATTGCTGTCCGTTCCCATAAATGCAAGCAGCTTTATATAATATAGACTGTGTAACACCTATAGAAAGTACTTTTTGCTACAGACAATTCCTCTGTATCTCAGCAGCTCGGAAATGTGCTGAATAATACTTAGCATAATACACAGAAAATAAGACATTTATCAGAGGCAACCAACACACTTTTGGCACTTTTTGCTCTTCTTCTGTTTTGCATTCTYTTCTTTTTAATTATTATTTTCTCACCTCAGGCTGTGCTCCGTGGGGAAAGCTTGTTTCTAAGAAACAAAAATGATGCTACAATATTGAAGAGCAGTGCAAAACTCAACACTGAAGCTGCTTAACTACTTGTGCAGTCTCAGGAGCATTCAGTACTTMCAATTAAATAAGTTCTTTCACACTAAGTTGCAATTTCCTACAGACTTGTTGCCCTTTCATTAGAGAAGGTATTTTTAATTATCAATGAAGTTATTAAACTCTATACTTGAGACCCTAAATCAACCAAACCAGGAGGAGAAGGTGGTGAGTAGAACCTCAAGTGTTGCACAAGTGCCATAGACCTTGCACCTTGCCCTCTAGGAGCTGCTGCTGCTCCCAACCTGAGGGAGAGTGTGTGAGACCAGGCATGCCTGGGATCTGGCTTGCATCCAATTTCTTTTATTGTTGTATAAAACCAGTSTCATGAGCAAGGTGATTGGGTGAAAATTGGGGGTAAACTTTTATTAGAAGAAAATTTTTCACTGTCAGAGTCTTGGAAGGTAATGTGAAAATGTTTGTGCATGTCTCCTAAAACTTGAAATTAAAAAGGAAGTAAAATAACCTCCAATTTAATAATTTTAAGATGATTCCATTTTTAAAAACCGGTCTTAAGATTTCTGAGCAGGAGATTTTGACAACATTGGGTGCTGGCAAGATTTGAAGATGTCAAATRCCTTCACTGTCATGGATTTGTAGCCAAAACAAGAGTAAGAGGCTGCAGCCTGTGGTGGGTGTCAGAGCACACAATCAGAGAGTAAGCAGGGTCTGTACAGGTGGGAACGTTCTTCTGGCAGCTTGGTGTTGTGTGTTTGAGGCACAGAAATGCCAGATCTAGCAGCAGCTTTATTAATCTATGATAAATCTTATACTACCTTGAGTCTAGACAGGCAGAAAGCTCTGAACTGTAGAGTGTGGGGTTGGGGCAGCATTATTCTTCTGCTGAAGTTAATCACTCACTGCTCCAGCTGTTGGTGTTACCCTGCATTTAATGCTTATGAAGACAAAGATGGGAAAGAGAGTAGTGKTCTTTGTCACAATCAGATTTATGTTAAGATTTTGTCAGACACTTTTGGACAAGCATAATTTTCTTCTGTTGCTGCAATCTAGGACCCACTTAAAGTGAATCTGTTCTTTCTCATATTTCAAAGCAGAACAAGAAAATTTGATTCAACTTCCAGGGGTCGAACCAATCCCTGCTGTTTCTTTCTAACCACATTTCAGAGTTGTCTTTTTCTGCCCCACGACTGAGATGCAGCCAAGACAGTCTCTTCTTTATTCCTGTCATTCAACATCTCATTGAATTTTGACTGCAATGAAACTAAAATTTATCTCTGAGTTTGCCTTCAAGCCTGTTTCTTAGTTCAGTTTCATTTGTGTCCAGATATTCTCTTCTGAAACAAATATACTTGAATTGCTTAAGTGGCAGAAATACTGTTCAATGATGCATGTTTTCTCTTGGACTTTCTGCCTATTGGGATTTAATGTAGTCTTAAAAAACAAGGACGGTAACCATATCAAAGGCTCATTTAGATGCCAGAAAGGATAAAAAATGCCATATCTGTTTAGTATTGAAGATGTATCCAACGCACTGGGAGCATTTTCTGGTGAYTTGTGTGGGATTAACATTTCCACCAAGTCTCCTGAGGCAAGAGCAAGTGAAGAAGTGCTGGGACTGGTGTTGCCACTTGACTATCAAAAACTGACTGGTTTTGCAATTCAACTGCACATAAAGGAAAATGCAGTTAGGAAATCAAAAGAAATGGAACAAATAAATATGTGTAAAATTGGTCAATTATAAGGGTCTGATGAAGGTACAAGTAACTGCCAGTTGCCCTCAGAAATTTCAWGCAACTCCACTTATGAGTCAGAGGGATAAAAAAAAACCATCTAGTTCCTTTTAGGCATTGGGGGAGAAGTAACTGGCTGGAATAGAAAATGGAAAGAAAAAGAGATTTTAAATTAAGGTTTAGTCTCTGAGAAATGTTCAGGCAGACCAGGTGAACAGTCCAGGAGAGTCTGAGGTTGTTGACCATGTGCCAGAAGACTGCCAGGTGTTCTGGAAGGGGCCAGGAGACTGACAGGAGACCAAAGGAAATATTGGAGATCTGTGAGTTCGGGGAAACCGTAGAGGGATCTCAGATTACTTTTCATTTTTAATTTTTTTAAATCAGCCCAGGACTGAATCCAAGTTTCTAGTCGAGTGTCAAACCTGCAGATAAAGACCTACACAGAAACCTGGCTCCTAGCTGCTCTTTCCATTTAGGCATGGATAGGTGACATGCTTCAGCCATTTCACTAACCTTTTCTGGTCTAGACCTGAAAAACTAACACTGCAAATCTCCTAAGTGTTGCTGCATACCTTAAAAGAGCAAAAGTAAAGCCAAATACAGATGTTGGGCTGGGTGGGAAGCACCAATCCTCCAACTCCCCAGTTGCAGCCATATGGACTGGGAAGAATGCCCTTTATCACAGGCATTGMCAGTTAATTTTTTCCGTAGCTAATGTAAGTGAAAAGAAATTTAGATTATCAGAACATCACCAAGTGTCAAATCTCGACCAAATTTTTGTGAGTGGTGTTCSAGCAGCCACAAATATATTGATTCCCCATGCCTGTTAGGTTTGCAGGGTAGGAAAGTGCTATGGGGCTAACCAGACTTACCCAGGAGTCACYGATGTCACTGATACCACAAGATCCATCTTGATCATTGAGTTTTCACAGACCTAAAGGGTCCTTTACAGCTGCAATGTCAAACAYAGAAGCTGGAGGAATTTTTTTTTCTTCACCATGTGAGGGGCAAGGAGACTGAGATATTTGTCCAGTAGCRTTAACAAAAGTTTACTTAATGCAAAGTGGAATTCTGCTCTGCAATTGCCTTAATCCGCATTCCTCAGTTTCCACCTGACCACAACCAACCACATACCAGTGCCACAATAACACACTCTGATTGYGGCAGTGCACCTGTGGTGGGCAGGTCTTCTGGCCAACTTTTTGTTAGGACTTTCCACTGATTTTGTCTTTAGACCATAAGGATTTTATTCCTTGCAAAGATTCTCAAGCAAATTAGCAAATTTCTTTTGGAAAATTACTTTATCTAGATATATTCAAAACTAATCTCTTTTAAAAATAACTTGCTGTTAATTGGTTTAAGCCCCTCCTAAGAAGTTTGGTTAGGTAGAGAAAATTGTCTGAAAACAAAAATACTTTCAATTTTTCATGGTTGTAGTATTATCATTAATAAATAATAAAGGAGACAAAATTGCCAAAAGAACTAACAGGWTATTAGAATGTGCACTGGTGTTCCAACCTCAAACCACCAGTTCTGCTGCTTGAATGCATTTTATATTGTGAGGACTTTGAAATACAAGCGGCAAAAGCAAGTGAATTTTATTAAGGAATATATGTRAGGTCTGCTAGAAATAAAGCCAAATGCTTACTACTGGAATTGCAGTGGAGCTAGATGTAATATCTTGTGTCTTAATAAAGGAATAACGTCTGTATTGGCAAATAATGAATGTGAAATGAACTCTTTTTGTTCACCTTTTCTTTATGCTTTATATCAATGTCTGTGTTTTAAATTATAAGTATGCTTGCAGAAACTGGAGTAGGTTTCATTCATTTTGTTAATCATTACAGCTTTCCACTTCAGCTCCTTTTGAGTGAACTCAGCTGCCATCCCACTCGGTTCTTGAGTGTAGCCAAACTGTTCTTACTTGTCATTGATTTTTAATGTATGGTGACATAAGTGTCCAGTAGCAGATGAATAAGCTTTTTAGGAGCAGTTGGAGTAAATGGTCTGATACTATACAAGAGCTTTTACTATTTTATTTGACTTTCATTTGGTAAACAGATGTATTTAATTTTGCTGCTGTTCTGTAAATAATTCTGTTGCAACACAAAGCCAAACTTAGGAATTGTTCAGCAACAAAAAAAATCCATGAATTCCCATGTCTGTTTGAGTCCTTCTGAAGTGGAGCACACACCCGGTTTTAGGCTGCAGTACACGCTACTTGCACCGGTCTTTCTGCARTACACAAACCTGCTATGTCTGGCACGTGAAGGCTGATTTCTGACTTGTAATGTTACCTGCCTTGCAGAAGGTCGAGCAAACACCATCCTTTTCCATACCTGGTACACTAGTTAAATCAGAAAATTCAGGGTTTGTTACATCTGTCACTTATGGGCAGCCTGGTGGTGTYGGTTCAGTTGGTTTTGGTCAAGTTTTCTGCATTAAATTTAGTGACAGGGATTTTAGACTTACAGCCTACGGATTCATGTTGTTTCATTTTTGTTGTTCTAGAGGCTTCCCATGTTTGACCTTTCTACATACTTTCCCTACACACTTAAAAATCATGGATATTAATTTTTGTAAGTAATAAATTTCTTTGTATAGCTTAAACCTGCAGTACCACACAAATCAGAAATTCAGGCTAAAACTAAAGAACTGGCATGTGTTGTACCATCACAAGCCCTAAAATGCATCTCCACATTGAATGAGAGACATTGAATTTTACTGCCTGTGGAAATCCCCCAAAGGACAATTAGCCTGGCTAATTATCTGTGTATTGATATTTAACTGTTGTAAGCAAGTGCAGTCACATGCTTGCTCTTTATCGGAATCTGAATCGTGCTTATTACCCTAGGCATAAAAAACCTCGTAAACCAAGAATCAAAATGTGATGCATTAACCAGTATATGGAGAAAAAGATTTTGTGAATAAAGGACTAGAGAATAAGATGCAGCTTAGACGTAGACCACTGGCTGCACAGCAAAGATTTCTGTTGCAGAAATATCAAAATTATATGTATCATTTTCCTTAGTAAGAAGCCACCAAAATGTGCTTTAAAGCTATATAGATGTACAGGTTGGAGTGAAAAAGAYGAGTAACATCAATTATGTCTTTAGGCCATCAGAAATTTTACTGAATGGAAACAATTTCTGAGAAAGAGATACTGAAATTGGTACCATAATGAGATACAAGACCTGCAAAATAAGGACTTTATTAAGGAGAGTATTTGAAATATTGTGACATATTTTCATCTTTCACTCTGTGTTTGACCAGGTGATACAGTTCATAGAAATTCAGGATTTTTTTTTTTCCTTTTAATTATAAATGGATAAGATCATCTTCATCCTTCCTTTTCACAGATTTACACAGGTATTAATAAAGTTCTTACATCTGTATTCTGCTGCTTAAACATTTTTAGATCKTGCTTACAATAAAAAAAGAAAAAACAAATGGTAAAATAATGAATAGCTGGCAAATTCCAGTAGAAACAACATTTGCATTAAAAGATTTTAGCTGAGAAGGGAGAGTTTATGTCCCATTAGGGAATCTCATTTTGTTTGCATGGTTATGTTCAGCATATATTATACAGAGTTTTTGGAGATTACTTTTTATATTGTGAAAGCATTCACTGTTTTGTTTTGGGTTTTTTTTTGATGTGGTTTATTGGGTATGAGCTATTTCATTCCTGGATATTCCAATCATGACTATGTGCAATAAGCTGCTATCTCTTTTAAAAATCTGAAGCAACCAACCAACTCCCTTAAAAAAACCCAGAGCAGCATCCCCCCACCCCACTTTAATTTCTTTTACTCTAAGATGTATATGATCTGTATATGATCCTAACAAAATGTGTGTGCATGCACATATGTGCACGAGTAGACCACACCCTACATAATTGCGCATAGGTGTGCAGGGAAGCATGTGCATTCATAGAACATGAAACAGTTGCACTGTTAGATATAAATCCTGTATATAAATTGTTTCAGTAGCAGCCACTCTGTTTTTGTCTGGTTTCTGGAACTGCTTGTTAAGTACCACTGAAGAACCTGTCACTTGGTAAGTGAAACCATCTTATTTATAACACAAACATACACCCCTACCTTTGTGGTCTTTTGACATGTGTTACTTGAAAGATTGAACTCGTGGATAAGAGATTCCTCAAATAAAAGTGTTTCCTTAACACCCGCAGAATCTTAACCTTATGGCATTCTCAGAGCTTGGTATAGTGTTGAATTTATCATCTTTTACTAATGAGTAGGAACCGAAAAACGAGCATTTATGTATTTTAGAGCACTGTTGTGTGTTTCGTGATGTAAAAATCTAATGCCCCTCTAGAAAGTTGGTACTAATAAAACTTTCCAGAGTGGAGGACTGTTTTSCTGGAAGCAAAATGTATGTGTAAATCATATGGGTTATAAGCTATACTTAATTTTTCTGTCTTCCTCCAGCCAGTCTCTCTCTTCTGAGTCCCCTATTTCTGTGTCACTGAATTCTTGACTTTCAATTTTTTGTATACAGTGCTCTCACGGTCCTAGTGAGGATTCAGTGGAAGTAAGTAATAAAATTGCTTGTCAAATATTTATTTATACCACCCCTATGTGCAGTGAATGAGTTCATAAAGGGAGAGATATTTGAGCATCTGACTCTTTTGGGATCTGACAGAAGATTTCTAGGAGTGTGAATGCTACGAGCTGAAACATCAACATGTAGCATTACAGAATAGAGGTGCAAAACTGGGACGCTGGCTTCGGTGGTATTATGGAGAAGGCCCTGGTAGGAATGCAACTCTTAATTACTAATTCATGGAACCATTAMGTACTTTAATTGTCTTATAAACAGTGAGGAGGGGGTTGATAATGATTAAGACACAGTGAATAGTCTCTAGGACCCGATGTCTTTTCTAAACATATGAAAATATCTAGGATGATAATTATTACATGCTTAGGAAAGGGATTTATTTTTTATCCCTTTGGCTTGCTATATGTAACTCATAGACAGCATTTCAGACTTGGAGAATGAATTACATAGTGCTTGTCTCTTGGAGGACCAAGTGCATAAAAGACAAGTAGCATGCTCTTGAGACTTGCATTTTGCCTTTCARCTGGATTGCCTTCCTGAAGTCTGGTACTGGGGCCAACACTGGGATGTTTCACTTTCATTTATGTATTCAAGATGGCTGGAGATATCTTGCAAATCCTTTCAGGTTGAGAAAAAGAAGTTTCATTTTGCAGTAGGCTTAGTTTCAATGGCTTGAGTATGAGAATTCACTTGATTTCCTCCACTTGTTTACTAGCCTGAATAAAACAGCTCTGTATGTGAGAAATAAGTTTTGCTCTGGTGCTTGGTCTCAGACTGGGGGCACCAGAGGACAAGGTTTGTCTCATCCCTATCCTAAGACTCCCCAAAATAAATTTGACTAAAAACCTTAAAATTCAGACCAGTAACACTCTTAGTCACTGGAGAAAAAGCTTCTCCACTGAAAAATCATATACCCACCTTATTCAGATTTCCTTATCCAATAACAGTTCTGTTCCTTAGCTGACTTGAGAGAGGCCTTGCAGCTTTATTTTGGAAGAGAGGATTAGTAGTAAAATATTTATGTGTAAAACCCACAAGTCAACAACCAATAAAAAAACAACTTGCGTGATTTAGTCCCCTTCAGTGAATTTCCTGTGACTTTTGAAGGCAGAGTTATAGCTTTCGACTTTATTTCATTAAACCAAATTTGACTTTTTCCCCTAGGACCTCTTAAAGAATGTGATAGTGAAAGAGAATTTGCAGGAAAACAGTTCTAAATAGCTCTGATTTCGGAATTTCAGAAAGTTTAGCTAATTAAATTGAAGAACTCAGAGGCATTCCAGTTTGCATATCATATAAGAAAATCCTATTTATTTTATAGTTTTATGGTTAACTTTGATAGTATATTTGTTAGTTTTGGACACAATAAAAGGCTAATGCACTTCAATGTTTTGAAATGAATTCCTGTACATTTTGTGTGCTAAGATCACAAAGAATTAGACACCTAGTTGAAAAGAGAAGCCCAGCTTTCTCCAGTTATTCATAAACATTGGAAAGACTTTTTTTTCCTCTCTGTATTTTCTAAAGAGTCTTTTTATAAAAGCCCTAAAGAAGAGCCACAAATCTCTTAGAGATTTACTGGCAGTTATCACAAAAATGGTAAAGGTCTGCTTGTATCATGACTGTCCTTTTATGTGATGTTGAGTGCTTATTGGCATAGACCCCAGATACTGACTGAAACTCTGCATGTGAAACCAAATAATTACTCCTGATAGGGATAATATATCAGCATTAAGACACTGATAGTGGTAATTTTCCATGTCATTTAGATAGTAGATAACAGCACTACAGTGACTGATAAATGGTTAGCTCAAGTCATGAAATGAGGCACATGTGTGTTTTCCTAGTTAGGTATGTGAGAATTGCATTTAATTTTTATTTATACAGGAGTGTAATGTAGACAATGATTTTAGGTAATGGATTGAGTGAGACAGGAAGAGAAGAACGGTTTTTTCATCTCACTGTTGGGATACCCTTCATTTTCCTTCCGTATTTCAGAGCATGTGRAGAGAAGAGAAGAGAAAAACTCTACAGGTCCTACATATATGTCCCTGAGTAAGACAGTAGTACATACTCTCTTCCTTAGTCTGAAGTGAGTTTCCAGACATCCTCCTATTCATAGGATGCTCTCTTCTTATGGTCCTTCTAAATCTGAATCAGAGGGGAGGGGGAAGGAAATGTCTGTCTTTTCCTCTTGCTTTTGCTAAGTCTTTGAGTGTATGAAAATACCAAAGGAATGGGATTAGGACTCTCCCCTCTCTGTAAATCCTCCTCAGTTACCTGTAAATCTGTGTCTGGTTACTGATCATGAAGATATAGTAAACCATTATCTGTCATAATCCAATCTCCTATCTGTTAGAGATCAAGATGCGCCTCACGATGCTGGCTGGCTACCCCACATCTGTCTGTGATGGAGGTCTTGCAGCTGTCTCTTGAGCAGCTGGGCTGTACAGCTGTCAAGTGCCAGTGCCTCCACTCTGATTTAATATGGTAATTCCTGTCTTCCTCAGTTTCTGTTTTAACTTCCATTGTGAATCGATTTTCACTTAATTCTGAAATGATGAACACAATCATATATAAAATATTCATCGTGCCTTCCTTAATGGAGCCAGATGTACTTCCTTAATGGAGCCAGATGTACTTCCTTAATGAAAGCAATGAACCAGAGGTAATGAATTTATTAGCAAAATAGAAAATAGATCTTTTGCCACATAAGCTACCTACTTGCCATACACTTTGAACATAGAAACTGAGTATTTTGTATGCCTTTTGCTGCCTGTTATTTGTTTTGGTGATAGTCATTTATTTTTGGTATGAATTTGAATGAGTTCATATGAAGAGAGTGCTAAACGGCACATGATAATAGTTGGAATTGAGCCAGGAATGGATGTTGTTAACAGGGATTTTACCTTCATACCATTTTTTGATATATATTTTCTATTAAAGTTTGTCTGGTCAGGCTTTAGCAATGCAGTCTGAAAGTCTGTCCTTGTTTGATGAAAAACAGAATATCCTGTAAGATGTAGAAAAATTGCAATGAAAGAAGCAACGTGGAAGAAAAAGCAGATTCAAACAATTATTTCAGCCACCCACACCGTCACAGCAAAGCTTCTGGAGGGAAAGAGATGTTTTGGATTTAACCCAGTTTTGCTCAGACCTCAGAAAAAAACATGTAGGTCATATTGCAAGGGCTGTATAGATGCCTGTGAGCCCGACAGTGATGCCTTTACCTGCTCTGAATTGTTCCTTTCTCCCCCCTTAAGTTACTGGTACCACTTCAGCAGTGCAGCACTCTTGAATGCATTTATGAGTATTAAAGTTGTAATTTTGGCTGCAGAGGTGGTTTTTGGCAGAAACGCTGCTTTTTGAACAATTAGGGGAGAGACATGTAAAAGTGGTGCACTTGGTCCAAGCCACCCAAAAGTGTAGTTACAGCTGAAGCAGAGATGAGCAGTCTGAATAGACTGTATAATCACTTCTTACACATCTTTTGACTGCTGGAAATGTGATCAGTCACCATAAATCCTGTTTTATGTAAAGATAGTAAGTAGGAGTCATTACAGCTTTTTGGCTGTTTATGTCTCGCTGCTGGCTATCGATACATGACGAGGCAATGCTAATCTTGCCTCTCTGGGAGCCAGAAGAAGCAGACTGCACATGGGCATCCAGAGGCTGCAGAGGAAGCACAGAAATACACACACTGGAAAAGGTGGAGAGGTCAAATTTAGCATTCAAGCCCTGCTCATGACTAACTTAAAATATTACCCTTCAGCTGCAAAAAGACTGGATTTCAGCAGCAAATTTGACCAGACAGACCACACAATGAAGTCATCAGTGCTGAGACCCACCAGCTTGAAAAAACAACAACCCCTGGTGTTAAGACAAATGCTTTGAAGAGTGGTTGATATTAATCAGGTGGTGCTACTGGTTTGGAGTTTGTTAGTCATTCTGTATGAATAAAAATGCTGATAAAGGACACAATAACGTTACAGAGCCAAGGCAGTTTTGTAACACAAGAAGCCACAGATCTGAAATCTACTTAGGGAGAATTGGTTAGGGTCCATTTCAAAATTCCTTAAGCCAAACTCATCTCTGGGCTAACTCCTTTGAWGTCACTGGGGTTACACAAGGAATTAATTTGTCCCTTCGGCTCTGTACATTAGCAGTGATCCTGCTCACCGTGTTGGAGGTTTACTGTTTCAGTGTGGTTTCCTCAGAGGAACTTCTAAGACAACCCATTGTGTTCCTACTGTGGGCAGCCCTAATCTTCCCCACCTTTTCTTCCCATCTGTTTCTTAATTCCTGTAGCAGTTGAACAATATTTTTATTTTTTAACTATCACATGCTATGAAAATATCTCCGTCTTTTGTATCAAATGTTTGCCTACAACTGTATTTGATAACCTGAAATTAATTTCTAGTATGCCAACACTGAATATGGCCTTGGTTCACTGAGAGAAGTTAAAATTCGGTGTGCCTGGCTGCACTTGAACTGCAGGCACAGCTGAATCCTGGTGATGTGGGGTTGGATCCAGAATTGCTTCAATCTGATAGAAATGCAGTGTCTGTCTCTGTCCTCCTCCTCCTCCCAGCAAGAAGTATTTGTCCAGCCACGYAGTAAACTGGACCAGGGAACCAAATTGATTGAAAATTAATCCAGAAAATCCATGTTCTGCTAAATCCATTACCTGCCCCGTAGCAGAAGAGGATGTGATAGCAGAAGTGGACAGCTCAGAACTGGCTGAATGTGACTGTTCGTGCTAAGTTCCGCTTCGGGAATCTGTATCCCTTAAGCAGTCCTCTCTTGACCTAATGGATGTCCAGAGAACACATCCGTGCCCACGGATCTGTGCACAGCATTGACCCCTGCCAAGGCTCTTGAGCTGCACAAATGTACCTGAGCCCATATGCCGTCTGAGGTGTTAGCAGAGCTCTAGACTAGCACCCTTCTCCCTGGGAGATGAGTGGGATGTCTGTGATGAGCAAGTGTCTTTAATCATCTGAGGGATTTTTCTGTGTGTGAGGAAGAGAGACGTAAACTGGAAAGAGAAAAGTGCCAGTATTTAGCATTTCTATTCAAATCCTCCCAGAGATTCAAAACATGCAAACTATGTAACAGCATAATTTTTTCTCTGCTGAATGTTGCATACRACCAGTGGGGAAGAATAAAAAGTTTTATGTAGGTATATGTTTTGGGAATGAGGACAAGCATTTGTGAATACTGTGAATTTCACCTTTTTCTCTCTCGCTCTCTCCCTTTCCCTTCTCCTCCTGTTTTGTGGAGAAGGTTGTCACTCAGTGCCCAAGTCAATGAGTCTGACATCCCTCTGCTGAGGGACTGCTTTTGTAGAACTAGACCTAAAGTCTGGCCTGTAAATTACTCCCATATTTAACATGACAGGCTGGGTGGTTGGGTTGTCTGAGAATAAGATAATATGATATGAGGAGCTGAAATACCTGCTGCATTGCAAGTTAAAAGTTGGAAGTTTGTTGTTCTGTTGTGGTTTTTKCCCCATAGCAGAACATTTTAAAATATAACAGACTGCTACATAAATATTATTTCTCAAAATATGTTTTGTTGTCTTACACTTGCTTCTGAAAAAGGATACTTGGTATTACAGTCTTGGTGCTATGTGAGGCTGCCCCTGAGAAGTTCATGTGTTTTCCCTTCAAGGAAATATGCACCCGACTTCCAGGATGGCAAGCAATGGTGCTTGAAAATGTAGCTTCTCGTCTTAACAAACAAGCAGACAACAACAGTGCACAGCATCACAGGGAATTATGAGATGAAAGTCTGCTCTGTAATCAAAAATTCATAGTAAAAATCTTAACATCTTATTTCAATTTTAAATTTGATTTCAATCTGCTTTTCTCTGGACTATCGAAAGAGGGTACCTGCTTTGAATTCTTTTTTTTTTTTTCAAATGTTTTAATGTGTATCATTCAAATAAAATGTGTGAAAGGAATATGAAGCTGAAAAAGTGAAGTCCATCAGGCTTTTCTGGAACAAATAACATAATGTGTTCCAATTAGTGAATCAACAGATCACTTTTTTCCATTTCTTTTTTTCCTCCAGGAGAAATYGGTTGGGCTCAATTGTTCATTGATGTAGACATATTGATAGGAGTAGGGCATGCTTCCACTTACATACTGTAGCACCATGGAAAAAAAAAAAGGCAACTTGTTTTGCGAGTGTTGAAGGGACGAGGCGGCGTGCTTAGAAGATGATTAGTTGTAGGTCACTCACTGGTTGGTGGCTTTCAGGGGACAGTCTGGATTTTCTCGCGATGAATCTGCTCCTCAGCCCCTGAGGCCTCTGATGGAAGAAGCTGCTTGCTGCCCTGCCTGACAGCAGCTGGCCACTGCAGGCTGTCTCCTCTGTAGGACAGCCCGGGACCCGTGCCTGGAAGTGGTGACCTTCTGGCTTAGTGTCCTAAATCTATGGTTTAATTCATACATCTGCATCCTAGATTTTCATCTTTTGATAGTCCAGCTTCATAGCATATGTAATATTCTTGACACAGAGCTGAAGAACATTTTCAGCCACACTGCTGCCCAGTCATTACTGCTCAGTCATTTCTTTCAGCGTGTCTGCCATATTGCAGAGTAATGGGGAGTTGACACTTCCAAGTTTTATAATTCAGATAATGTGTTTTTTTTAAAGCAGAGCACACTTCTAGGATGTCTAAATATGGCAGCAGATGTTACTGGAGTATTTTGAAAGTAAAGGACAGCCACTAAAAGATGTGATAAAATGCCTGCTGACCAGATTGTCTCAGGATGACGGCTCAGTTGTTGTGGTTGACAAGGAGCTTCTCGCAGCACTGGCTCTTGGAGTTCATTCTTCCAGTACTGCTCAGAGCCTGGACCAAATGGATGCCTTCTCAAAGGAGCTGAGCTGGCTCTGGTTCAGTGACTGCTGCTCACTGTATTCAGAGCACTTGAAACCACAGCCATCGTTGACTGCACCAGTGCTTGCTGAGATTTCAGTGTGTCTTGGGGTCAAACATTTAGGTACATGCCAAGGCACTGGCTCTGCAGTCTTTGCTTTCCAGGTAGGAGCTGGTATCCYCCCATTCATATGTAAACTATGCAGACAGCAGCATTCTTTACATTGTATGAAGCATTAGTGCACTCTCTCTTACAGCTCCGGGATAAATGCATACCCCAGATTCAAGTTGCAGCAGGTATTAAAAAAATTAAGTAAGGTCTCATATATCTGAAATCATATTTATTAAGCTCATTTGCACATGACCTTTAGAAGAGTGTATGAAAGTTAAGTTAAAGGCTCCTGTCCCCAGGTTTTGTTAATAAGAAAAAACAAAGGTGAGTGAAAATTAAACTCCCATTGGCATCTCTGATTTTAGTGTTCCTAGTGTGGATGAAGTCAAATTTTGTGTGGAAGTTACACTAAGTTGTTCTTATTTTATTTTGCATGCATGCTCTGCAGAATATTTTTTATTTTGCATGCATGCTCTGCAGAATATTTTTTATTTCTATTTTCTTGAACAAATGATTGAAGGAACTTGTATGTAAAATAAATATACAAAAATTAATATAACTTTCACCAGAGCAGCATAATGGTGAAGAGGAAATAATTGTTGTTACCTCAGATAGACAKACATAGAAGTGTAATTTAGTGGAACTGATGTATGCAAACCTGTGGGTATTGGACTGAGACTCAGTGGACCTGGATTAACATTCATGAAATACTTCCCTCACTGGGTCTCATTTCAGACTGTATAGCAACAGTGTCTTTCCCTGAGAAGTGTTTTAATATATGCTGCTTTCCTTCCTGGGTAACAATTATTTTTATTTTTAGCCAGCCAAAATTTGTACTTCTTGAGAAAACAAAAGCAATCAAAGCAATAACAGCCGAATTAACAAATGAGTGAGTACTTACTTTTCCATAGAAGCCAAAGTTGGAGATGCCCAGGGGGATGAAGCCCATGTGCATTCCCTGCCAGGGCACCTTGTCAGTGTGTGAAACTTCATTATCAGAACCTCAAGGTTAAATCCAGTTTTYAAAATCCAATCTTATTTATGTATGGCGTCTTGATGCCAAAGCCTCTTGAAATGTGGAGTGTCCGATTTTCTGAAATCAGCCTTCGTTCATGAAACATTTAGAAATTCATTTAGCAAAGCATTTTGCCCATATCCTGCCCTCACCTTATATCATTCTCTTGCAATGAAGTGCAAGATTGAAATCTTATACTAAACTTTGATTGCAACCAAAAAGCAATAGCTTCTTATCTTTTCTGGGACTGGCATTCTGTTCTGTAGCTACTGTGTAGTTTGTTGGAGAAGCTGTTAATCTTCTCTCTGTTCTCTTTTTATTTTTTCTCTACACTTGCACAGTGGCTTTTCCTGGACCCAGTCTCAAATTCAGCTGCTGATGCACAATCCCTGCCTTCTTCAGTGAGAGTTTTTCAAGCCCAAACAGGGTGTTAAACATCCAAAGCCCTTTTTTTCCTTTGTTCTTGTTTTTTATATGGTTTTTACAGTCATTTTCTTACTGTAGAACTGAGAAACTTTTTGTTATAATTTATTTTTATGCTTTAATAAAAATTTTAAGTATGTGACTTAAGCCAAAACTTGAAGGAGGATGGTAAGAAATGTCTTTTAAAAGGGTAGTAGTTTCAAAAGTATACTATAGAATAGTATACTTTATAATATAACAATATATTATAGTATGCTATAGCACAGTATATTTCCTTTAGTTCCAAAAACCCAATGCTAATACGGAGTCAATGGCAAGCAACCCGTGCAGCAATTAAAAGCAGGAGAAAACATGTTGAAGTAATCATCTGATTTCGCARTGCTGTACACTAGAATGGCCAGTTTTTGTGTTCAGTATGATAATTCGATTAAACTGTCATTCCTAAATAATCCTAGCTGATTGTTCAGGTCTTATTTTGGTGATAGAGATATGTACTCTAAATGAGGATGACATTTAAGATGCAACTAAATCTTGAGACATGTTTTTATAATTTTTTTTTCAAGTTACTGTTATCATTAGGTTTATCTGCTGAAAGATAAAATCTCAGGAGATTTAATTTTCAGTCATTATGAGATAAAATCTTGTGCAACTTTGACTTACCTGAGTGGGAAAGAAGACACTTTCACCCTACCTGGGGTCCATGTTAAAAAAAAAAAGTTTCTTTTTGCAAATTCTGATTGCAAGTTGTCCTTCCTAAATAAGATTTTTTTTTTCCCCCTATGATATTGCTTTCTTCCCCCTTTTTATTTTCTTCCCCTCTAGAAATCATAATTCCTCCTGAGGGTTGTTGCCACAGTAATTTTGAAGTCATTTCATTCAAGGTGGCTTTTGCCCTTACCAAAATCATCTGACAAAAATCAATCTCCTAATTTGTGTGCCTTCTGAGGCCCTTAAACCTATTGTCAGTATGTATCCACCACCTTCTAACGTCTTTTTGTAGCCTGCTCCAGAGCCCAGCCAAATCGGTCAAATCTGTCCTTGTACTGAAAAAAAATAAACAAGAAAACAAACAAACAGAGAAAAAAAATCCCTCCTTTGATCTAAAACCAAATGTTAGAAAGACAGAAATAATTCTGGTGTGCCCAAGGTGTTCCCATCTCAGTTGCCTTCAATGCCCACCATGCGGCARGGGATGCATGGAATACAGCCACACAAAGCATGAGGAGAACTGGGGGCCAAGCAGATGTTCCAGTGCTGCCAGCTGCTTCTCACTTTCTTTGCTGATTTTAGAAATGATCACTGGTGCTGTTGCTCTTTCCTCACCCTTTGCYGGTTACATCCATGCATGTTGTCAGCTGGCTGAGGATCCCTGCTGRAAACTAGTGCCCATCACTAGGAGGGAAATAGGATAGGAGTGTGTAGAAAGATGGGCTTGGTGGCTCAGGTTCRTCTCCAGTCAGCCCCACAGTGAGATGATCCATCAAATGGATGCTGGTGTGGGGTCAGGAACTGAGGACTTGCCAGCTTCCCGGGCCCTTGCCTCTGTGTCGCTGCATCCACTGCGGCTGTTTTCATTAGGCCTTGGTTTTGTCTCAAGAGGAAAGGTGATGTTTACAAGAAAGGCTTTCTASAACTAGGACAGAATTAACCACTCAGTTCCCTTCATATCAGGCTGAAAAAAGGTTTTGGCCACAGCAGTTTRAGTATCTCTGAGATTTCTGGAAATGAATGTGTTTCACAGGCATTACAGACCCCCTTCATCCGGGGGGGGGGTCTCCAGCGTGCAGCGTGCATCTCACGCTGAGAGTTTGCAGCCGCCAAAACCTTGGCCCTAATTAACTGGACCCAGTCCACAGTCTCACGTCACTTGGCCTTATTAAATGTTTATATACATCTGTGAAAATTCCCCATTCTAATTCCTCATTCTRTCCGGCGTCTAAGTATTTCAGACAGAACAAGTAATAAATGAAGCTGAGGAACCAGTACTGACTAACGAGATAAGGAATAGATTGCCTGTGCTTGGTGATGAGTGAATTACAGTTCAGAGGGTGGTGCAGCTGGCTTGATGATGAAAAGTGAAATTACTGCTAAGTGAAGAAAAAAACTTTAAAAGAATCTTGTAATCAGTGACCAAACACCTGTCATGTGTAAAGRCTTTCTCTTATTAGCGTGCTGCAGAACAAGACCTAGGTAAATATCTGTATTTGACCAGAATGAGTTTAGAGAAGAACAAGTCACTCAGCAGAGCGGAAAATAAGTTCAATGAACCTTCAGATAATAGTTTTTCTTTTCCATGACCTTCCAGTGTTAATAGTTGGTCCTCTCAAAACTGAATCCCACTGCTGCCTTGGTGGATCTCACACCCAAGTGTGTGCATTTTGAGCATTCATCCAAAACTGGTTAGTTACCTATGTTGCTCTCTAGTCCTCTTAAGTGATAATCTGTTACATTTAAGACATATCASTGTTACACAAGCCTTAGAGCTGCCTGCATTTTCTTCACTTGGCCACATTTATACAAGGTTTTGTATTTTTTGTTGACAGGGTTTTGAAGGTTTTTGAAGGCTCCGAAAAAGGCTGAAGTTGAATTCAGCTTCACAGAAGCTTTCTCTTAATTAAAAAAAAAAAGAAAGGTATATTTAGTGGCCACAAACAGACWGTATTTTTTTGTTTTTTACATTTTACTTGCAAGGCCCCAGAAAGCTCTAGGTTGTGTGCCCATTCTGCCTCAGAGGAAAGAGTGGGCAACTCACACTTCTAAAAAAGTTTATGCTTTCCTATCTTAGGTACCCAAATGCCCCTTAGCTGTTGCTTTCCTGTCTTAGGGACCTAAATGCCCCTTAGCTGTGTCTCGCCTATGACTATGCCAGACATCCCAATGCATTCTTCTTTTTTTTTTTTTTTTTTTTTTTTCCTCGCCTGTGGGAGGAGAGGATCAGGAGGAGGGACTCAACACAAGGATTTCTGTTTTCAAAAATGAGACTAAGGTGAATATGAGAGAAACTTAAAAATAATTCACTGCAGGAGTCTTTCTGTGCTCATTGTATTCTATATAACTTTAGCTTAGAAGGTCTTTTGTATCTAGATGCTTTCTTGAAAATTTTTGTATGTTGGGGTGGACGTGAGGAAGAAATAAAACTGTTTTCTGGAGGAAGACTTGTTAAATCCTGAGTAAAATGAGCATATAATTTTGTGGTGCCTCTGTTTAGACTTTCACGACTCCAGGTGTGAAAGTAGTGACCAGCTGAAATGACGGCTCCAGTGCAGGTCTGAGTGCAGCCTTCTCCATGRTGCAGCCTGTGTGCAGTCAGGTCCAGAGCCCAGCATCGGGCACCATGACATTTTCTGTCTCTCTCTGTGCCTTGTAAAAATTTCTTCTMTGCAGGAAGCACTCAGAAACTTCTTGCAAGATAAATGAACTGCGATGGCAAAGGGAAGCTGAATGCTTTCCAGGATTTAAGAAGAGATGTAGTATTTCAGATTTTAAACAACACTTTCTGGGAGAGGAAAAAGTGTGTGTTTTGAAAGGTTGTTAACTAAAATACTTCATGTGTGTTGGTGCTATATTGCCTAAAATCCAGCTAGAAGGTTTTTGTTTAATCTGCAGAGAAAAACAGCAGTGTTTTAATGTGGAGTTCTGCAGAGGCACAAAGTTTGCAGTATACAGCCTAGAGTGATAGGTCAATGGAGGTTATTTCAAGGATGGGAACAACCAGATAGATCAATTAAAAATGTTTGCTAACTCTATAATACTGAGTGACAGGGTGGAAAAATCCCATTGGCCCTCATTTAGAAAGCAGCATTTAGAAAGTCTGCTCACTGGCTGGTTGTGGTGGTAAAATCTATGCCCTTGGAAATGCAGCCCTTAATGCCCTCAGGGTTTTCTGTGTGATCTGTAACTGCTGCACTCCTGACTATGGTGTATGTCTTTCTAATGCTTTGCCAGCTTGCAAAATTCTTTGCTTCCTGTGATTTGCAAAAGAACCTGAGTTCTGAAATTGTGCTGATGTAGTGTTTTTTCTCAAAATTTACTGCAAGAGAGCAGCAGGCCAAACAGGACAGCATCCAGGTTACCTTGTGCTGCTTCCAAAAGCAGTGCTKTTAAAAAAGCTGAGAGAAGCAATCTCTGTGAACTGGAAAAGGACAGTGGGAATGTGTAAAAGTTGATTAAACCAAAGAATAAAGAGTATATTGCAAAAAAAAAAAAAAAAATCTATTTTACTTATAGCAGGCRCAGTAGTACAAGTTCTTTATGCTCGAAATAGCAACAGAATACGCAGTGACCATTAGGCTGAATGATTTTTTCCAGCTTTCTTTGCCCCCCTCAAGGTCAAAGCATCTAATCAGAACGGGGAACCAAAACTGAGGGTCAACGCCTGTTCTACCTACATCGTCACCTCCCTTTTCTCAGATCTGCTCCCTGCCCCAGCCCACCCTCCTGGTATCTACTTGCTTGCATTCAAGTAGATGATGCTGCATCTCATCTCTTTGTGTGAGTTGCTGATGGACTCTGTGGCTGTTTCATGGGTACTGATTTAGGGAAATTGAGTATTTCTCATTGTTTTCACAGAAGCAGCTTTAATCATCTGGCCAGCTTTCCTTTAGAAGTCCTTAATTCAATCATCAGGGATTTTGCTGTCAGAAAAATCAAGTCTGGCTGACCATGGCAAAGCAGAAGTCTGATTCTGCCAGATCTCTTTGAGAAAGCAGAAAAGAGGACAGCAAGCACTGTTTGCCTCAGTGAATTGACGATTCATTAGAAGGATGAAAAGGGATGTACTGGATTCATTAAACTTGTGCTGAATTAGTTCTTTCTCCCTTTCTTCATATTTTTTTAAATAWTATTTAAAATTATCATGTTCATTAAAAAAGGTGGTAGTATTACTGTGTGCACATAAAAATACAAGACTTGTAACAAACTATTTTCTGGAATACCAGGGACCAGAGCATAAAAGTGAAACCAGGACTGCCAGACGATGTTTATGAAATTTCACAATAGCATAGTTTTGCTTCTACATATCGTTTTATGTCTTTGAATGTTTGAGGGTTGTTTTTTTTAAATTGTAAACTTCAAAAAATTAGAAGAAACAAGCTAACAAAGGACAAAAAAAAAMCCTAACCAAAAAACCACTGATGGTAATATGCATTGTGTGACAGAGGTTCRCTGATAAACCAGAATAAGAGAGTATGAATGGAAACAGATTGTTACTGCAAATAGTAATATGCAACATATGTCTGTGGTTAACAGAATGGCTTAGATGCCATGGGAGGTTGTGGTACATGTTTACTGTAAAGAAGGCAGTCATTGCTAGTATGAACATGAAATTTCTGACCATATCAGAAACTTTCTCAATGCTGAACTTTGAAACCCAAGAATACTTTGGAGAATTTGCTTTTAAATCTCATCTAAAATAGATGAGGGTGATCTTTCATTTCCCACATGACATCCTTATCCCCAAATTGGAGACACATGGATTTGAAGGGTGGATTATTTAGTGGATAAGGATTTGGCTGGATGGGCACAGCTGGAGAGTTWTGATCAATGCCTCGATGTCCAGGCTGAGGCCGGTCACCAGTGTTGTTCCTCAGGGCTCTGTCTTGAGGCCGTTGCTCTTAATATCTTCATCAGTGGAATAGACAGAGGGATCAAGTGCACCATCAGCAAGTCTGCAGAGGACTGGAAGCTGAGTGGGGCAGTTGGCACAACACAAGGACAGGATGCCATCCAGAGGGACCTGGACAAACATGAGAAGTAGGCCCACGAGAACCTCATGAGTTTCAACAAGCGCAAGTGCACGGTGCTGCACCTGGATYGGGGTAGTCCCAGACATGAGCACAGACTGGGAGAAGAACTCGTCAAGAGCAGCCCTGTGAAGAAGGACTTGGGGGTTCTTGTGGATGACAAGCTGGACATGACCCAGCAATGGGCATTTGTAGCCCAGAGAGCCACCCTTGTCCTGGGCTACATCCAAAGCAGCATGGCCAGCAAGGCAAGGGAGGGGATTCTGCCCCTCTGCTCTGCTCTGCTCTGGTGAGACTCCATCTGGAATTCCACATCCAGCTTTGGGGTCCCCAGCACAGGAAGGACATGGACCTGTTGGAGCAGGTGCAGAGGAGGGACACCAAGACAGTCAGAGGGCTGGAGCACCTCTCCTRTGAAGACAGGCTGAGAGAGCTGGGATTGTTCAGCCTGGAAAAGAGAATGCTCCAGGGAAACCTCATTGAAGCCTTCCAATACCTAAAGAGTATAAAAAAGAGGCAGAGAGACTTCTTACACAGGCAGAGAGTGATAGGACAGAAAGGAATGGTTTTAAACTAAAAGGAGAAATGTAGATTAGATATTAGGAAGACATTCTTTACTGTGAGGGTGGTGAGGCACCGGAACAGGTTGCCCAGAGAAGTTGTGGATGCCCCAGCCCTGGAAGTGTTGAAGGCCAGGTTGGATGGGGCTCTGAGCAATCTGGTCTAGTTGAAGGTGTCCCTGCCCATGGTGGGGGGATTGGAACTGGATGATCTTTAAGGTCCCTTCCAAGCCATTGTATAATTCCGTTATTCCATTTCTGATGTAGCTGGAAATCTTCTAACATAATGAGCCATCTCATGAAACTCTGTGATTGTTTCATGATTTGACCTCCAAAGTGTGGCCATCCTTTRTTAGCTTTTACTGCATATTTTCCAGGCAAAAGACGATGGCACACTCAAGAACCTGATGAACTTTGTGTGTTCGTGGTCATGAAAAACTATCTGTAACTTCATTCTTGACTATTTCCTACTCCTACTACAGAGATACTGGAAGCTGAATCTGTTTTAAGATATATTCTCCATTCATTCCTTGGAAATATGAATTTTTTTTAATCATTAGAAGRTTTTAAGACTTTTTTTGTAAGCAGCTGCTGAACAGATGGTAGAATATTAATATATTTCAGCATACAGTTATCTTCTCTTGGGTTTTTGTTGTTCAACACTTTTGAAGTACTTTTGTTTAAATTATGTTTATACCAACTTCCAGTCTGACAACTTTCTTCATGCTGTGTGTGTTAAATGATTCACTAATTGTACCCTTATAAGAAAAAATATATATTCTTATATAAGTCTTTTGTTCGTGTGACTTGACCTGTTCTTTTAAGAGAAAATATACTGGTTTTAAAGCTGTAGATGTAGTAAGCAGGAAGCCTCAAAAACATCTTACCAGATCAGGAGTTTGTGTTGTAGTGTCCTAGAAAAAGAAAATAAAATCACTCYTATTATTCCACTCGTTGGAAGATACAGTCCCACATTCAGAAAAATGGATGCCTCATTGTGTCCTGCTGACAAAGGGCAGGCCGAGAAGTTTGAAGATGTGGTTTTGGATGTTCTATGAGCAGCTGTGTCACTGTTGCATATGACAGGATTCTGACAGCATTCTTGCTGTGTAGCAACTTTCTTAAATGAGTTGGAAAACTTCAAAGCCATTGCATCTCCAGTAGAATAACATCTGCATTTAACCATGCCTCTCTGCGTAAGCCCAGTCTTGGACGATGATGTCTGTCCATGGCTCAGAAAAGCTGTGTTTTGGGATCTCCATTACTGCCTGAACTGCATCTGGTTCCAAATAGTTTGATGTTTTTGCTGGAGAATGGAGAAATCGTGGTGGAAACCACAGAGCCGGTTGGGATACAAGAAGTAGGATGTGTCAAGTTTTGGAATTTAGTTTCTTCTGAGTCAGTCTTTTGAGGTTAATAAGCACTCATGCTGCTTTCTGTGGGATAGCTTTCTAATCCTTCCTTCTGTACTGTTTGTTGACCGCAGGAAAACATTGCCTGGAAATAAAGGGAAAAAGGAGTTTTATTATTAGCTAATTGTAGACTTAGGAAACAGCTAAGGATGCAGTAAGTGGTCATGTTGATACCATTTTCATAATTGATAGGTTATTTTTTCATTATTAATTTATTTATCTAAGAATGATGCTAAGTAGTCTGGGTTTTTTTATTACTAGACTGTGGTGTTATTTTCACAAATGTTTCAAATTTAGAGATTTGCACTTATATGGGCATAAGATGTATACATTCATAAAGATGAGTACGGAACATTGTTATACTAGATGGATAATTTAACCATTTAAAAAAAAAACAACCATTATTTATGTTCCTCAGAAAGGACTGTCCAAGCATTTTTCTACGAGTGGCAGTCCAGGAACTGGAGATACCTATCTGTTTTAACTAAAAATGGCTTTAAAAGGCCAACATTGCAGAAAACAAATTAAAATCAAGGACAATTTTAACATCAAAACCAATTTTCGTCTTTTGGTAATTTGACACTGGCAGAATCGAAGAACTTTCAAAAGGGATGATGGCCCTTTTTGCCTCTGAAATTGCTCTCACTGAACTTCTCTGGTTTTGGCGCTGTCATCAGAATCCATCACAGGACAGCTGCCACACCACTTCTTTGATTTGATTTATGTTAATATATTACATTAGGAAAAGGAGAAAGTAAAAGTCATTGCAAAGTCTTTTAAAGACATAATTTCAGGAAGCAAGGTGCAGTTTTGCACCTTAAATGCACATGAAGAAGAAAAGCTAATACAGATTAAGACTTCCTAAAAGAGAGGACACTTGAGAAGCTGCAGAAGGCATGGCTAAGTCTGATGTATGGGCAGTAAGATTAGATTTATAGACCGCAACGAAACGGTAATAGATGTTCATGTTTAAGTTGCAACCTGAGATTTTTCTGCTTATTTTCTTTAGGGTGCTGGCAAAATAAGTATTTTACACAAATACTTGGCTCAAATTGTTTTACTTATTCTCCTGTGGGTCTCAGAGTAGATACTTGAATTGAGCAAACTATTTGGCCCCTAAAGCTATTGTATGACAGACTGCTAACATATCTACTAATCTGAAATACAGTAAGTGTATAACTGAAGTGTTTATTGCCATTACAAATATGCTCTTGAATCTTTTTTTGGAAAGAATAACCCTTGAGTGATTGCAGTCTTTGTTTCTTTAAGGTTTTTGCTTTCCTTTTCCCTTCCATTCCCCCTCCCCTCAAGATACCRTACAGCAAGGCTATACATGAATTCTTTCTTTGGTAGTGACTTGCCAGTAGTTCATCTTCACAGAATTGTATAGACACAGCAAAAAATCATTCAACTCTTACCAAGAAGGTTTGCAAGAAAACTTCTGGTCCTGGGTTGCTCTTGAACCCACTTAGAGGAGAGGGCAGCGTGCCCTGCACAGGGTCAGGCATTGGAGTCTGGGATCCTGGTGGGTCTCCTYAGAATCAGCATATTCCATATTCTATGATTCTATGATTCTATGATCTTCTGTGTGCTGTGTGTCGTGGGTGGGAGCCATGTTGCACTGAAGCCACGGCCCCATTGCTGCATACAGCCTTTGGGAAGTTTACCTGATACAGAGTGTGTAATAGGGCTGGCAATTGAGAGAGCATTATCCTTCATGCTCCTAAGGTAACTGTTGTCTTGGCTTGTTGGGACGTTGTTTTTCTGTTGAGCTTTTGGTCACCTTAGGGGATGGATTCTTCAGCTCTTCATTAATGGACCGTGGCTGTTCAGCTACAGAGCCCTGCAGGTCTGTGTAATTGCTTCAACAAGCTGGGCTTTGGCTCAATGATTCCCATCCTGTACTTCTTGGTGGTTGAAACAGAATTGCCCAACAAGCATCTTTTGCAGCACAAGAGGAGAGTTTGTGCGCCAGGTTTTTGCAGTAAGTGTACATTTATACAAGTTTTGTGGTGTGCTTTTAGCAAGCCTTGTAAACTCCAGCTTTCAGAATTTCTCATTACTCGGCTCATGTCTCACCCCCCACTCACCGCTTTGTCTGTCGGTCTCGCGTCAGCCAGTTCTTAGCTGGAGTTCTCTTAGTCTGAATCACAGTATTAATTTTTATACATTTTAGGTCATCTTTTTTTTTTCTGTTTCACAAAGTCTGCCTTATATCCCCTTTCACATGAGAACAACAGTGGTCTATTACATTAATTTTTACATTGTAAGGKAATTATATTAACTCTTGCACTTTGGTCTGGGCCCCAGTCCAAGCTTGAGGAATGAAGCCTTGTACCGAAGCATCAGTGCTTCTGTTTTTTTCCATGTATTCACAGTCTAGGTCTTAGATTGGAAGTGTATTCAGTAACTGCATTTCTAGTGCTTAGTCTTCATCTACCATTGTCTTAATTTTGGCAGGAAGCTAACCATCAGTGTGTCTAGAAGGATATACATAGAATACACAGGGAAATGCAAGTGACAGAATCACAGAATGGTTGAAGTTGGAAAGGACCACTACAGGCCACCCAGTCTCACCCCCTGCTTAAGCAGGGACACCTAGAGCCTRTTTTCCAGGACTCTGTCCAAATGGCTTTTTAGCCTCTCCAGAGATGGGGACTCCACAACCTCCCTGGGCAATTTATGCCAGTGCTTGGTCACACTCAGAGGTTCCTGATGTCCAGATGGAACCTCTTGTGTTTCCATTTGTGCCCATTGCCTCTTATCCTGTCACTGAAAAGAGCCTGGCTAATGGAGATTAATTATTCTTCATGTATTCTGTGACTCTCTTGAGTTTGTTTCCATCATTCCTCCAAATGCTATGCAAGTTATCAGCCTCTTCCTGTTACAGCTCAAAATGCTGATTTCTATCTTTACAGTCCTGGGCCACACAAGGGTTTGTTTTTCTTAATTTTCCTGTGTAGTATCAATGCAGAAACCACCCTTAAAAATGCCAGGTATTCGGAGATGTATGTGGAAAATGCTGACATCAACATAGCTATTCCTCCATCATGACCTGGGCAAGCAAGCCAGAGGTATGTAATACAAGTGTGGCATACAAGGAGCTCCAAGCCCTGCATCTCTTTTTGGTGGCTGATATAGGTTCTAGAGGGTACAGTTCCCAAGCTTGGCCTAGACACTCCTCAAGTGCCTGCCAAATTACCATCATGATCTCTGCAGCTGTAATTCAGCTTAGTCTTGATTAAAATTTCACATAACTTTCATCCTAGCCGTTTAATCAGCTGTTGAAATATAAAAGAAACATTGACATTAAGTTTTTGTTCCACGGTAAGGTCTGTGAGTTTGATGTTTATCTCAAAGCAAATATGACAACACTGTGCAAAAAGGAAAAAAAAATTTGCTCTGATTTGTCCATCACTAAAGATAAGTATTATTAAATGATAATATTTCTGTGAAGGTGAAGCAACAGTAGAGAAAGGAGGTGAGGAAATAAACTGCCTGTTCTTATTTAGTAGAAGATTTTATTAGACACTGTGGAAAAAAATGTGAAGATGGACAACATACCAAAATAAGACTATCCACCTAGGCTTAATTTTCTTTACAAGTGAGAATTTCCCAATCTGTAAGGTGAAGACCTGAGCTGAGATTAAGAGAGGTCATCCTTTCTGTCCCTATTTGCAAGTCAGTGGGTTTTCCAGCAGTACAAACAAAAATCTGGTTTGTAAACTCAGCAGCATTCCTTGAATAAGTTAAGTTCTCCATGCTTTTCTGTAAGTATTGTTTTTCCTCAAAGATTTAAGTGCCAGAAGATTAGTTTAACAATAGTTGAAATGCAATTAGAAAATACACAGACATGTTCTTCACCTCTTTTCTTCCTTGTATGGTCTTTTTGCAGARCGTCTGTGCTCATCTCACTTGACATGGAAGTAAAATGATTATTTTTTTTAATATTAGCTCTAAGTCAGTGGGCTAAGTCTTTCTAAGGAGTATTGGAAACCAGTGTTTTGTGAGTTCCAGAAGTAGAAAATACAGATATGTTCCATACTCTCTGGTTTTTCGTTGTTGTTGATTTTTGTTTGGCAAAATACCATTTTTCTTGCAGCGTAGGTTCTCAAAATCTTCAGGTTCTTGTATTTACATGTATTGCCATCCTGTGTGATTTTTTCAGAACAAGAGTTTTGTTCAACTGTTAGTGTTGTTAGAAAATAATTTGCTAACTGGAATTTACACATGCAATCTACTCAAGTTGGTGTTTCCTGTGGGGATGGAGCAGCCCAGTTCTCTACATCAAGCTGAGGTCTGGGAAGTCCTGTTTCTTAGCTGAAGGGCTGTTGCTCTGGCAATCGAGCGTATGAGTGTGTGTGTTCATGTGTAGAGTGAAAAAGATGAGATGTACCAAACATTTTTCAGGATTGTTATTCATATCTTGACTTTGGAAGGACATCTTTTCTTGAATTTTGAAGTTTCAGGCAGGAGTTTCAGGCATGTTCCTTGCTTTTTTCAATGTTTGTTTAAAAACTACCTTGACTTAATTCTCTAGAGACAAASAAGAAAAAGAGAATACCTGTAAATCTTGTTACCCAAGAATATTTGTATTATTACTCAATAGTCTTTGAGGCTATATGTTCACATTGTTTTAGTGAAACTGGATCATAAGTGCAAAGCGTAACTGAAACTATCTATGATTATTTTAGTTAAAATTATTAACACACCCTCAAATTAGAATGTTGTGTGTTATATTTTGGGAGGCTTATTGCTTGTCATTTCCACTTTTCACATAGTGGTAACCTGTACTAACTGCATTTGTTTCCTGCATGGTGTCTTCTTTTTTTACCCCCGATTGCAATGTGACTTTCTATCTCCACCCTGAGTCTTGTATACGGACCTGTATAGCTCCTGGGCAGGGCTGTGGGTACCGTGTCTCCTTCCTTACTATTCTGGCACAAAGAACTTTATTGATTGTTTTATCTCTCTCTGTGCTGCATAATCACCTGTGGAATGTAATGCAAAGGTGTTTCAGAGAAACTTCTTGAAAAACTTGTTATTTGTTTCAGCTGTGTAGTGTCACCGAAGAAGCATTTCCAAACCAGGAATGCACAAGAGCACGAGTTTGGAAAGTGTGCAGTCAAATTAAGGGGCGTAATAATTTCTCTGGAGCACAGCATGATTGTACTGGAGGTCTCATGTCCAGCAGGAGGGAGTGCGGAAGCTTATTCCGGGGGCTGGGTCCAGATTCATGGGTGCCTACTTTGAGCAAAGGAAGTGTTGAATATATGTGCCTTTCTTTCGCCTCTGACAACTCAATCAAATCATCAATGAATTTGTGACAGATTCCTGTCTGAAAGCATGAACTAAACTTCCATGAATGCAAGAGTCTCCATTTCCCTTTCCAGAAGTGCCCAAAGCTGTTGTGGGTGGATGTTGCGTGGCTCAGCAGGTCCAGCGCTGCCCTGGGAGCAGGAGTGCGTAGCACCTGGAGAGAGGTGTCAGCTCCAGGAACTGACTCAGCTTCTGCTGAGTTCCTATCACCACGCTCTGCCACTGGCTTGGAAAAGAAAAATTGCCTCTTTCATACTGCCACTTAAGCATTTATGATCCGTATCCTAGATCACTTTTTCAAGATTTGACCCTGGCTGTTAAGTCACTTCACTGCTTTAGAAAGTTGTCCCAAAGCCTACAGCCAGTTTTTATTACACCATTGGGCTTTGGTAAATCCTGGAAACTGCAGGTCAACTGTCAGTTTTGCTTTTATTAGGTAAGRGAAACAAGTAGGAGTTTGATAAGTAGATGGCTCAGATGTTTATACCTGTTTGAGCCTTTTATTCATTTGTTGACAAAATCTGGTCAGTGTATAGGAAATTTATAAATGAAGATTTGTTTGAAAATTGGAGTGGCTTGTAATATTTCTGGACTTGTTGGCTTAGGGAATGAAGTGCTTGTCTCCAGTATTTTGAATGATGTGTATCAGGGGAAAACAGGGTTCACCTGGTCATCCTGGCAGCAGGATTCAGTGGCCAGCTTTGAGCTCAAGAGGTGACTGCTGGCCCTTGGTGTAGGCATCTCATGCTCCATGGGCACTGCAACTTCCTTGGCCTGTACTCTGAGAGCACTAAACAGGTGGTTACTTCTTGTCAGTTGTAGCAGTTACTTGGTTGGTAAGTGGTTGATCTGTAAAACAGCCTGTTCCCCTCAGTCCTTCACAATCTGTGCTGGAGTTGATAGCTCTTTACCCTGTGGCCTTCTGGATAACACAACTCCTTGTTCTTTTCTGTTAAGTTTAGTGCAATGTATTGTTAATCTCAGAGTTGAAAAAGATGTGGGAAAGTTGACTTGAGAATACTTGTATTTTTCTAAATGCCCACACCCTCAGACCCTGCCTTGTATGTGTTCTCATTTCATGTTCTCACAGCGCTGGAGGAAGCACTGCCAGTTTGAAGTGTTTTCCCAGGCTGTGCAAAATCCCTTTTCATAGTTTATAGCCCTGAGGTAAAACTTTTCAGTGTATTCTCATATTTTACTAAACAAGACAGATGCCTAGATTTTATTTCCATACCTGGAGAACACAGGAATATGATCAAAGWGCACATCTTGAGATACCCAGCCACTGTACTGGTACATGTATTTCCGCGAATTTTGCAAGGTGATGCTTTTTGCCCTTTTTCAGATGTTGTGCTTTAATGGTGGCTAGAAGAAGGGTTTCTCCAAACAGTGAGCCAATTGTAGTGGCAGCTTTCCCCAGGCCTTCTTCTAGGGAAGGCTGCTGAACTGTGCATGGCTTTTGTTCTCCTGCGGGCAGTGGAGAAGACAAAAGGTTGTGCGTAACCGAGGGCTGAAAGGAACAAGTCAGGAATAAGGAGAAGATTGATTACCTTCCAGTAATGTTTTGTGCCTGGGTAGTTTCCCAGTATTTCCCTGTCAGTGTCTCGCATCTGAGTGGGATTTCAGACCCTATTTCAAATCTAAGGCCACTTACAGATATGTAGTGATTGTAGAGAAGACTGTAACTAAAAATCAGATCTGGTGCTACAGATAATTCTTGGAGCTTAAAAGATAATGAGAGCAAATGTTATGCTTAGCCCTGCTGTGGAATTTTTCTAAAGAATAGAGAATAAGCCAAGATTAAAAAGTTGCACCAAAATGTTTGGTGCAATTTCAGATTGAGTCTTCAGGCTGCAAATCTACATCAAAGTATTAACAAAACACAAAAAAAAAAGTTAAATTCTGTCTAGGATATTTGCCCAGAAAGATAGTGTTACACCCACAATATATTTTGCCTGTTTAGACAGAATAGTACGTGTAGAAAAGCCTGGTCTATGATCAGAAGTAACTTTTTATGAGACATAGAAAGCACTGCCAACTGCTAAGCTATTTGTGGTACCGTGTTATGGCTAGGAGAGGAGATCAGAGTTGCAGTAAGGCTCTCAGCAGTCCTAAAAATATGTCATTAGGGGGATGTGCCGAATGCTGACCAGCATTCACAGAACTTCAGGCGTGAAAACTGCACGCAGCCATGCTCACATACACGGTTACTCAGATATCAGCAGAAATGCGAGGGCAGATGTAATGTGTGTCTCGGCATTGTTGACAAGAGCTGGATCACCTGAAATTTCTGTGTGACATTCACAGCTTGCTATGGAGGCACAGTTTAGCTCCCCAGCTATAAGATGCCCATGCCACAGGAGGGTCTCTCTAGTTTTTGAGGCAGAGAGGRAGTTTGAATATTAGCGAAAACTTGGGTTTGGGGAGCTACACCTTTCAATCTGAATTATTGCTCTGATTGCTGCAGTTTTTGAAAACATTTTTCAAAATATCTTCTAAATTCTCTGTATTACTGGGTGTTTATGMATCATTGCTGTAGAAGCTGAAAGGACTAGGGGCAGGGTGGGAGAAGTTGAAATAATTCAAATGTACCGGATACAATGTTCAACTACACGAAAATCCATGGGCTTCTGTAGTTACATGATTTTAAGCAGGATTAGAAAATGTATTAACAGCTTCAAGTGTTGAATGTCCACAAGCAATTTCAGAGTTGGGAAAGTTGTAACCCCAAATTGTGTTGCATTTATGGCAGTAATATGGCAATAATTATAACTTCGCACTAAGAGCTGGAATCAAACTGTTGTCATGGTAAGCCATTGCACATTGATCTTGATTACCCACTTACCGTAATATTTAATATCTATGTCTGAATAAAAAAAATTTCATTCGAAGGATTTCAAATTCTCGGAAAACATGAGAATTTCATAGACAAATTTTTGTCAATTGAGTTTTGATAGCGGTTTAATCTGAAATTGGTACATAACAGAATATATCAGTTTGTAAGAGCTTGGCTATGGATAAGTTCTGATGTGAGATGTTTATTTTATGACATTAAATCTTAACTGCTTAAATTGAAGAGATGTCATGAGTGTAACAGGTCATGGTATTTACAAGGTTCTGAACTCAAATATTTTACTTCAGCGTGACTTCTGAATATTTTTTTAACTGTTAACATGGATCCAGACATGCCTACCCGGAGAGTTTCCTCAGATGAACCAGAAATTTTCTTCATGGGTCACTCTCTGTTAAATGACATTCTTCCTTACTGAAAAGGGGAGGTATCAGCTGCATGATGGGACTGACAGTTATGTATAAAAATCCGACTGCAGACAGTCACCTTTCTTCTGTCTGTCCAAACTGCCACCTCATTGTGAGACACTTGATCTCCTCTTATCATGCCCTGAGGAGACCTTTCAAAAGGGGGCGTTTTAAGTGCGTGACATTTTAAACAATACCTAAATAGCAGCAGTCTGTTTCAGTGCTTAATTATGGCTGAATGTACCCTTTCACCAAAGGTGTTGTTGCAGCATTTGTGGTTTCTCTTCATCTGATGGTGCTGAGGTTCCAATGTGATGTGATAACATTCACTGTTTTGTTCTCTGCAGGAGCGCTGGGTTATTTTTGCTGCACTGGCAGCTGTTTGATGGGGCTAAATCTGAGTGACCAGAGGCTTATTTTCTGTAAGGAATTGCACAATTGGCATTTTGGGTTTATGTGTGAAATATCCTGCCCTGCTGGCTGGAGACCACAGRGTCCATAAGCAGAACAGGTGGATGTGGGCATTTCTGTTTTGGTTACAGCCCGTGTCACCCCCTGGTTGGAAGTCACTCCCCAGCCGTTCATGCCAGGATATATTCCCTGTGGCAAAGCAGCCCTTGGCTGAAGTTCTGTTGCTCTCATTAGAGCAAACACATGAATGGTGAGAGAGACATCAGGAAATAAGTCTGGGCTGTGGTATAGAATTAGTGTAATTACACAGTTTATCTGAGGGATACATTAGAAAAGCAGCTGTAACRGGAAATCACAAAGTCTGGTTGGTGTAATAAGCAAGGGGTAGAGATTCTTTTCTGTAAAGTGATTTTGAGATCCAAAAAGCTGTATGTTTAATGCAGTAATTGGCAATATAGTAATGAAATAACTACTAAGGTTCAGGCAGAACTCAAATACTCTTAGAGGACAAAGAGAGGAAAACTTTAAAGCAAAAAAAAGTGTTTTAAGCAAATCAGATAGGCAGACCAGTAAAGCAACCAGATATTCATGGCCACTGTATACAACCTTTTGGAGCAAACAGGAAGCCATTCATTCCTTTTCAGTGAAAGTAGGATTATATCACTTGTTCTGCCATTTGCTCTCACATGGCATGCTTTCAGAAGGCCTGCATGGAAAACTTCAAATATGAATTGAATAAACTTTGCAAACTGTTGGAGATACTCACTTGACATGGCAATGTGAGCAAGTCCCTGCAGTCCCTACCTTTTATATATAGCACTGAGAATCATTCAGCCATTTTAAACTCATGCAGTGAGAAAGACAGAGAGATGGAATGAAAAGTCATTTTTCTCTAAAGCACCCCTGTCTTTTAGTATTGATTCAAATGCTTTAAAAGTCTGGAAACAAGAAAAGTTCAATAACTAATGATTTTGCTCTTTTTCTTCTTCTTTTCTCTTTTTTGTCCCCCCCCATAATTTGATCACTTTCTACATTTACTCTCTCATTTCCAAAAACTTACTTCTGATTGCATTCTAGTCAGCTCTCTTTCTCAGCTCAAGTGTATGTATCTTTTTATCTCTCCTGTTTAAATTTGGGCTCCCTCTGTAGAGTCTCACCCTTTGCTTCTGAGTAGCCAGACAGAGCTATTTCAGTGTAGGAGCCTAAGCAATTTTAACAGCTGCAGATTCTTGGGTGTAATGGATGTCTTTGGTTAGAAAAAACAACCGTTCAAATGATATGTCCCTTGCATTTGAGAAGCATTCAAGAAAGAAAGCAGATCTTGTAGTTTTCTTTAGGAAAATGGAGACCGCACAACTACATGTAGCYAACTGTGGTCCCCTTAAAGGGAATGCTGCAACCAAGTTTTCTGGTTTTATTGCATAGAGTGCAACAGCTCGCGCACATCTAGGTTTTGGAGTCCTGCTTTGAGTGGGCAGTTGGACTCCGTGTCTTTGGCTTCCCTTGCAGCCTAAATTATTTCTGATTCTGTAATTCGATATTTTTTTTGCTGAGTTGGATGTAGAAGCGTGTTTGTACCTTGATTGCGCTTAGTAGGTAWGGCAAACTGAAACCATGGAACTTCGTAATTAAGTTAGTTCAAGATTTGTACCAGGGAGGGATGGTGCAGTGGTGATGATTAGAGGATCTCTTGGTTTACACAGATGATCTGTTATGAGAAAGATTCCACTTCTCTCTGTGTAGTGTAAAGGGAGATCTGCTGCTCCTGTGTTTTCCTTCGCCCTTCAGCAGGACCTGCTGCTTTTGCATCTGCAGCACCACGGGAAGGAGTGCAAGAGAGAAGACCTCTGTGAAGGACTGGCTCTCAGTGCAGTTAGTCAGTTTAAAGTCATCTTGTGACCGATACAAACCCACACTTATGTCAGAGATGTTTTCCTGGCTCTCAGTGCAGTTAGTCAGTTTAAAGTCATCTTGTGACTGATACAAGCCCAGACTTATGTCAGAGATGTTTTAATCCATTGTTCTTCGTTTGGGTATTCATGGGCTAACGTGAGAGTAGGTTCTCCAAACTAATACTTGTAAGCATCCTGCACAGCAGAATAACCACTGTTGCTCTTAATTTAGTTTGCAACAGGGTTGGATCAAGGATCAAGAATCTTCTTTTAATATACCAAGTATAGTGTTTTTGCACATCTGAGTTCCACACCCCTCGTGTAGATACCATAAATTTGGGGACTGTAAGAAGCTGTTTGTGGGACACGACTACAACAGTGTAGCCTTGGTAAGAGGGTTGGGGGGCAGATGGCTCAAGTAGTTTAAGAAATTGGGAAATCTGAATTGTTTTGACTCATTGATGAAAAAATTAATTCCTTTACAATTTCTGCTTTCCAGTGATTGTACCCTGTAGACACACAGCAGCCCATTTGAGGACTTGTTTATTCTTTTTCATGTGTTAGGCTTCCTGTATTTTTGTATTACTATAGAGCAGAACACTGTAAGTGTGTTTTACACAAACATAAGTTTACTGCTGTCAAGACTTGTAAGGTTCATAATAAAGAAAAACTGTCTTTTGGTAGGATTGACTCCCCTCACTACCAAAACAAGAAAAAGAAGCTAGTGATGAATTTAAGTAGAGGAAAAAAATTCAGTAGAGAACAAGTGAATGAGTGGCACAGCAGATGCTCTCCAGAATTGATCTAGAAAGCTGTTACTTCATTTGAAAGCAGTCTGTTTCAACCATCTCCCATGAATCAAGGCTGTTGCTTTTTGTGAAACGTGGTCATCTGTTTCCACAATGCTAAACAATCAGAATTAAGCTTTAAATTGGACACATTTTCAAACAGACCTAGAAGAAAAAAAAGAGATTGCGAATCCTGCAATCCACTCACAACTTGCACTAATATTAAAGAAAGTTGTCCCACACAGAGTGATTGAGCAGCATGGCCCATCCTCCATTTAAATACAGCAAAGCAGGCAGTAGTGGCTACAGCAAACTCTGGTGCTGCTTTTGGTTTGCAGTACCTTCATATTAAGCTATCTACCTCTTTCATTTGTAAAGGGGGTAGGTCCCTCGGTATTTTGAAGTTGCCTGGAGATGCTTTGAACTTACTTAGGTATCTGAATAGGTCTGAAAAGCTGACATCTGCCTATAAATATTGAGAAAACCAGTAAAATCACCTTGGATTTGTAATAAGGATACTCAACAGATTGTGTTACCAGCTCGAAGATCTCTGTACATTGTCTCCGTGCAGGCTGGCTTCAGTCAAGTGAGATGCAGTAGCTCAAGCATCAGACATTGCTGTCTTTTCTTGTTAACTTGACACTGAACGCAGTGGTGAGTGCAGCACAAAGCTGTCTGAGCTTGATTATCTGAGATAAAACTTGGAAAGCAGTAACATTATCCATACTTGTTCTGTAACAAGAAAATCAGCATCTCCCTCATTCCACACTAGGATAACTAACGGATAGTTGGCTCCAGAAAAATGTGTTAATTAAACCCAAAATCCCAACTTCTGAGGTTTCAAATGCCCCCAAAACCTATATTTTAATAATGTTTGTGTTTAGTTCATGCACTTTCCATGCATTCGTACATATATATAGATAAATGGATATATGTGTATATATATATATGGGGTTTTTTAATGGTGTCTGAAATTTTGCAGTCTACAGATTTGAAAGGGGGTGTTTTGGGTTTAAGTTTGGGGAAAGAATCACTGCAAGGCTCTGAAAATGTCTGGTTTTGATGAAAGACAGGGCTTGATAAAGAAGAGTAATTGATCAGTCATGAGTAATTTTATTACGCATTATGGGAGACATTTATCCAAGAGTTAATGAGACATTCCAAGGTTTATGATACACTGAGGACCAGACAAAAGACTTGTGATATCCTCCTGAACAACTCTTCCTCTCTTAATGATGTTCTGGTAGTGCCCACAGGAGAGCAGTGTTCTCTTCACTGGTGTTTGTAACCAGTCCAGGCTCAGAGTGGCTTATGCTCCAAGAAGATAAATGATGGGAGAAAGCTGAAAAGATTATTAAAAAATCCTTACTCAGTCAAAACATGTTGTTCAGAATGTAACCTCCAAACCTGGACAGTATTAGTGAGCTAACTATTTTAGGCACCATAGCACAGTAGGGTTTTGGTGAGAGCGTCATTCCTTAGCTAGAAATATAATATAAGTCTGTAAAGAATTTCTGGTCTGAGTAACAAAATGAGATACATTTTCGTCACAGAGGGACACAAGGTGAAAAGTTCAGGTCTGGATCCACTTTGGGTTTGGTCTATTTATATGGATAAATCTGATAAAATGCAGCTGCGAGCTTCAGATTCATGTTTTTCTAATGTTTAGGAGAACTTGGAGTCAGTTGGGTTTTGCACCTTCTGCCGTATCCAAGTGTCTGCTGCTAGGGAAGGAGTGGTGCCACTGAACAGCAGAGCTCAACTTCTCATGCTGRACTTGTGTGGGAATCATGCTGTTTCAAAAGTAGATTGAAATCCTAGATCATAGCCATCGGAGCTAAAGCATCTTGACAACTCCCCCTGTACCCCCCCCTTGCTACTCTAAAATTATTTTCAAATCTAAAATCTGTTGAGTAATAAAGCAAGATACCATTCAGGTCTCTGATCAGGGTCTGAACAGCGAGCAAATTACTGGGCTTGCACTCAAGTGAAGTTCCAAGTGCAACAAAATTTGTGAAGGCATTTGGCTCTACTARCCAGGTATTTGAAAACCCAGGTGTAAGCTCTGCATAGCAGCAAAGCACAGCCTCTCAGGCTGGAGATTGGCATTTTACGTAGTTGTGTGTGATGTGTCAGCTTTGCCTCTGCTCCGTTTAAATTAAAACTAATCTGTTCTGAATGTAACAAATGCTTGGTGCCATCCTGCATCCATTAAGAAATCTATATATGTTTGATTTGAGCTTACAAATCAATCATGAAACAAAGTAGCCTGCTCCAAAGGCATATCTGAATTTCTAGTAAGTATGAAAATACTATTTTGCCCATTTTTAATATAAGAAAACAAGAAAAAAATGGCTAAGCAAAGACTAATACTCAACCTTCTCACACAAATGGTAATTTTTACTTTGATGATTTGTTCACAATTACAAGTGCTGAGGAATTTAGTGGTCAAGGTATAGCCTGCCTGCAGGATTGGGGTTGTCCAAGTGTACCTGGGTTCTTCACCTCCAAGATCACTTTCTTTGCAATTAATTCTGATCTGGGAGAAAGGGTTGTGAAGATACTTACGGTATAAATGTAACAGCCAGTGAGGCAGTAGCTGATAGACAAGGAGAAATGCGTGCATGCAGCCAGATGCATCTCTTACTTCTCTCACTTGAAAGCTGCAGCAAGGGCTTACCTAGCTGGGATTAGCTTGCAGCTGGCAGAGACTATCAATTGGAATACTTAACAGGAAGGTCCCAATGAGACTTAACAAGCTCTTTAGCGTGAAATTAAAACTTATCTAGAGTTCACTGGCATGCTTAAGAGTTGGCACAGCTGCAGTTACTGTCTTTCATGCAGTGTTGTTTTGTCATGCAAAGCACAAGTTGTGCCAGAATGGAGAAAAATGTTCCTGACTGTAAATGCTCTATTCTCCCATCTTTCCAGCACAAGGAATGCTGTCTAGGGAGTTGTGATTAAATTTAACTACCAGTATAATGATACAGAACACAACATTGAATTTGTAGCCCCAACAGTTTCTTTGCATGCATTCAGAGAAGGGGATACTGGAGGAGATAGACCTTTGATGCTGTTCATCAGTTTAAGGGCAGTCAGTGCCAGGGAATTCAGCCTAACAAAAAGGCTTGAGTTGCCCMTAAAATTATTCGCTGTTATCCTTAAGAGAAGATCACGTCTTCTGGGGAAGTCTGCTAAGGAAAAGTTATCCCTATACATATTTATTAGCAAAGTTGCCCTTTTTTTTGTCCATTTGGGCTGGGGAGGGCAGGGAAAGAAGGTGGAGAGATGCCCCTGCATGTTACCTGTTACGCTATGCCAGGGGGATTTCAAGACTAAAYGTGGACATTTGCTCTCACCAGATCCCCAGTGTGCTGCAGAGCTTCCTGGAGCCCTGTCAGCATGCAGGTCCCAAACACCCTAAGCTATAGGGGTGGCTGAGCAGGAACTGTCATGTTTGTCTTTCATGAAGTAGATGAGCAGGAGACCCGGCAGGCTGTGCATGCTGCAGTACAGCAAAAAATGGATCAGGCTGTCTAGTTTGTTACCTAGTCTTTGATAAAAAAAAATAYGCTTTTTTATTTGATTTCATAACATATTGGTTATTTGTAGGAAAGATCAGGGATTTYATCTGATAATTTTATCTGCTTTTATCGTTTCTTATGAAGGTACCATAGTAGGCCATGCCGAGCATGAAATCAGCCTTGTAAAGAAAACAGCTTGTTCCCATTATGACAGTAAATGAATGCTAAAAATGGGCTTCATTAGTTACAACAGCTGAATCCTAGCATCCCACAAAGTTATATTCAGATAATAATACAAGATTTCACATTTCTGCTGGGCCTAGGAAATAAGTGTGCGATTGGAAGTCAGYACTGCAGAGTTTGCAGTAATAGGTGATGTTTATAAAATGTATTTTCTTGGAAGTCTTCTCCTCAACATTTTATTGTAACAATGCCAGATCCCAGACAACATCATATACCAAGTCTTCTTTGTAAATTACATGACAAGAAAAGTTTCACATATTATACCCATCTTCATCTGATAGACAAAATCTGTGCCTCCACCAGCATAGGATAATCAGATTCTGCTGTGCATGGATGTCTAATACAAGTCTGTTGTGGATGTCTTGGTCTCAGCTGATGAGTAATTCTGTTCCATTTGCTGCACTGATGTTTGTATGAGTTACTAATTTAGAGCCATACTTCAATTTCAAGGAAATGCTTAGTCTGTAAATTGTACCCATAATTTTCCAAGTGGCCTAACATTTATACAGGCACTAACAGGCCTTAGTTGTAATACTGATTATGGAGCTGATAGAAGATCAGATGCCCCAGAGCTGGGTTCAGCACAGATGAAAGCAAAACTGGTGGTCAGAATGGAAGGCCTTGGTGTCAGATGAAAGGCAGTCGGTGAATCAGACCAATAATCCATACTGAACCAGAGGAAAAATAAAATTAAGTAGATAGCAGGAAGCAATTCACAGGTTGACTTTCCCCAGCTAGGACCAGATAGCAATGATCCGAATATATCAGTGAGTCATTTTAAGGATATTTGTTTTTATTCCAGAAGCCCTTTTCTGTATATAAAATAAGGAAATCTACCTAGGTTGTCAGTTGTGTTGAATGACAGAGATGTTTACACTGTCTCCAGAAATATGCAAAATAGAAGGAAAATTCTGCTTACTAAAATATATAAAAAATACATAAAAGACAGTGTGAAGGTTTCATCATAGATCCTGCTATTACACTAAGTGCTAGGAAAACCTCATTTTAGTTTTTCAACAAGATRTACAACCATCCCCACACTTTTCAGTTGGGGAAATGAGGATCCTGAAAGAAACCAGTGCTTTAGAGAACCATTTTTACAGTCACCAGATGGGGAAGGGGTCTACATTTTAATATTTGTGCACATCTAATCCCACCACTGTCGATGGGATTTAAAATGCCTACTAATCAATGTGATACATATGGTAGATGTCATGAAGTGATTAATGCAGTGTAATGCAGTAGCCACTGTACACAGGGAAGCCTCCCATGTGGCTGTAAACATCTGCTTTTGTTATCAGTGACTCTGGAGTCATCATAGTTGGCAAAGGGGAAAAACAAAACAAAGGGAGGTTTGCAAAAGAGACTTCGAGCTTTCATCTGTGTGGGGGCCCCTGAAGTGAAGTGCCCTTTTGGGAGCAAATGGAGCTATGGATGTCCTCTCTAGGTATTGAGTAGATCCCTCTGCCCCCACCAAATGGTTATTCTTAGGTCCCAGCTTCTACACACAAACCACTTTGTTGAAGAGCTGATGAACAGCAAGTTTTTGTGCATGTGTGTGTGAAAGAGAGGAGATATTTACAATACAAAGGTATACTGATTTGCTTTAAACTAATTCTTCTGCCTYTGCTGATGATTTTAATTGTTGCTGGCCCAAAACCAAAAAAAGCTCTGTTAGGCTGTTGAGATTGATGGGTATGTATGGTGTGGGTCATAAAGATTCCAGCTCCAAGGGAGAGGCTCCTAGCATTGTTTGACACRTTGCAGCATAACCCAGAGCACTGTCTTTTCCAAGGGAGAGGTGTCAAGATATTGACTTCAGCATGACTTGGGTGTGTGTCTTTACAGTGCTCACTTCTCGTCTAAAATCTTCAGTGCCCATGTCCTACAGCTGAAACAGCTTGCCTCTGAGATTTGACAAAATGCGTTTTCAATCACAGTGTGTGTGCTGYGGCACCACGGTGGCCTTTCCAAAACAGCAGGTGAAATTTTCATTATTTTTCATTTGCAAAGTGGATCTTTCAAAGGTGAGGTGGCTCTGTCCAGTTGTGGTGTATTGTTCCGTGCATTCCCAGGAGGGAGGGACAGGAATGAACCCAGAAATGAGGAAGTTGATTTACTTCCTGATAGCCTTTTTGCTGGGGCAGGCATAGGAAGACGCTGCTGCTGTATGTGAACATGCTGGCTTCAGCAGTTAGAACAGCAAGAGGAGAGAAGCTAGGCTCTGGGAAGTTACAGCTCCCAGTGCCTGAAAACCTGTGAAGTGTTTTAAACTGATGCTGCAATCAAACTATTCACATGTCATAAACTCCATTTACAAACTCAGGCACAATTGTGGGAATGATTTGCCCCCATGATCTTCATCTGTTTCGCTTCTGTTTAAAATTAGCTTTTCTGTTATTTTTATAATATACATGCTGACAAGAATTTTGTGGGTGTGATATTTTAATGTTTGCTGCTTCCTGTTGCTTAAGCAGCAAACTCGCTCAGTATCTATTGCAATGGAGTATAGAGATGGAAAGAATTATCTAAACTTCAACCACCTCATCARCATTTTGATTGACTAGTGCTATGGTCCTTGTTATTCCAAGTTAGTTTATAGATGGATGGGATGTCTCATTTGAATACCGACCCTTTGTGAGTGTTTTGCCCCATTACTGGCTCAAGTAACTCTTCTCAATTTTATGATACTGCACTGATAGTGTAATGCAGTCAGAAAGCTCTTTAAGGAATACTTTCCATGGAAATGGTTACAGCTGCAAGTGGATACAACATTCTTTAGTATCTTTTTGTTGTTTGTTTTTAGTTTTTTTAACTGCACCATTACCCTTTTCCCCCTGCTTTCCCTGAACACATGTGCATGCATGTCCGCTTCCTCATCTTCATTTCTGTTGGATGTAATTCTTTCCGGGTAAATCCTGTCTCTTGTGGSCTTTTTTTTGATATATAGACTCTTTGTTTTAAGACAGCTGTAGTGTCAGGCCCACCCACACTGTGCTGTCCCCATTGCTTTGAAGCCAATATTTCAAACATAAAATAGCCGTCAAGTCTTTGCTTTGGTTCCGCTTGCTGGGGATGGCATGAAAACAAAAGTTTTTGTGTTTTGGGCTTTCATCTAAGTGAGCCAAATGTGTAAAAGTTTCAAGGATTTCAACCGAGAACTTGTCATGAAAGCTACTTTTGATTAAAACCAAAAAGTTTAACAAAAGGGAAGAAAGCTCAAACTGTGTGTGTGCAGATCATATCTGTGTAGCTTTTTCAGTGATTTTTTTTTTGTGCTGGTCTTGTTGATGAAAAAAAGAAGTTCAGTTTTGCCCTCACTTAATGTCTTCAGATTTAGACAGAACTCTGTCAGTGGATTCTGCAGGCTTGGTCTATCGGGAGAGGGAGCAGTTTGACTCCAGACAGAACAAACTGGTGTGATGTCAGTTTGTGCTGCTGGACCAGCACTGCCCTACCCCATCAGGGTGATATGGAGATGCTGCTGTGTGAAGTCATTCTCACGCCAAAGCACTTACACAAGTCTGTTCACAGTCTTTTGCTTTGTCCTTCAGAAAGCAATCCGAGAGAAAACAAAAATATGACCAAGGGACACACAAACATGTTTATCTAGTGGCAAAAGTTTTTGGTGGGTAGGTAGTGCTGTGATGTTCTGAAGGCTGTGGCATGGGAAGTAATTTCCATCCACCTGCAAAAAATTTAGTTAAGATTTTCATAGGACAGCATCTAAAAAAGAGAAGGAAAAGGAAATATGCCTGGAAGCATACTGATTCACTGTAGTTTAGTGCTAAGGAAGTAACTGCCAGGGAAAATGGAAGGCAGATACCAGGCATCTAGGATTCCCAACTGATTTAACCTGCCTCCAACAGCACATGTAGCATGGCTAGAGTGCTCCAGCTTCAGGAATGTTGATTTCTTTAGGCAAATTCTGATGTAATGACAGAAAAATTATGCTGGATTTTAATTGCATAATAAAGTCTCATTTRTTTTGATAGTCTTTAGAAAGATCACGTTTGCCACGTTCAGGCTCTTCTATGAAACCAGGGCTTAGGGAGTAATTGAATCTGAAGTTCAAGTCCTGGGTTGCTTCTCACAGAAACTTTCCTTTTTTAATTATTATTTTTTTCACTACTGTTTTCTAGCATCAAGGATTTTGAAGTGAGCTGAYTTTCTGATTGCTTATAACTAGCCAACTTGTTTATCCAGGGTATTTTACTTACAATCTGTAAACTATAATCTGTSTGTTGTCACATCCAGTCATGATGGGGAGAAGGCCAGCATGCCAAAGAAAAAGCAGTTGCAGTGAGTGTTGCTTTATATCTTTCAGGGCATGTTATTTTTCAGTGAAATGTCTCTTTTGGTATTCAAGTATTTGATAAATTACCAGCCATATGATTGGTAGAGGAAAACAACAGTGTATTTTGATCAAAAGTGTAAAGTGACTAAAAGGTACCAAAAAGATGCAAATGGCACAATATACTTTGATTATATGTGTCTGTTTTTATGCGTGCATATTTCTTGTAAATTCGCCTTCTATGACTGCTCGGTATTGATGATGGATGTGATATAACACAGAGGACAAATCTGGGTAGTTTCTGGCTATCCATAGCATTTGATGTCTTGAGAACTTCTGTAAGGTATGTTAAGGCCCTTGAAAGAAATGGGATGTATAAAATTATTTAAAAATCTGACTGCCTTTGGCAGTGTAAGCACTGTGATCACTAATCCAGTTCCACAGCAGCTAAAAGATCTGTGTAAAAACATACTGCTGGGCTATGGAAGTGACATTGTACAAATGCCACCTGTAATTACACTTCTTGTCCTTCATTAATTTGTTGTAGGTTTGACCTGCTCTGCTCTCATTGGAGCAACGTTTGGTTCTGGTTTTGCTTTGTTGCCTGTCTTGTCCCAAGCAAGCTCTGCTAAGGGTTGATGAAGCACCCCAGAATGATTAGTAGCTACCAAATTCAGTAGTAGACATTTTATAGATAGCACCTCAGAAGCTGGAGCTGAAAAAGCAAGTGACTTTGGCAGGCCTTCATCTATCTGAACTGCTGGGGGTTTGTTCTGACCAAAGTTAAAACTGCTTTATCCTTGCTTGTGAGAYGGAGAGAGACATGCTAACTCCCCTCTCACTTGTTTCTCCTATAAAAATTTCCTGGATGTTGATATGCCACAGGAAAAGGACGATTTTCTTTATGATTTATTTGATCAGCTATTTGCTCTGTTAATTAGCTATGAAATACTACAAGGCCAGTGCTATCTGACCCTCCAAGGCATATATGAGGAAGTGAAAGGAAAAATAGCTGTCCTGTACTGACTCGTGGTCTCTGAAAGAATAGAGAAGATGTAAATAACACAGATATGCTTTATAAAGACAGCAGTCAAAGTAAGCCAAAGTTGCCTCCCATATTTTTCTTTAACTGTGTTATAGGAAATGGTTTTGAATTGTTTTATTTCCTAATAGTCACATCCTTATTAGCCTTGTGTTTTTCCTTCCCATACCCTACCCCTCCTGTGGGGTGTGTTGTACGTGGGAATTTCTAGCCTGTAAAACCTAAAAACTCATGATAGAAAAAGAGTTTATAATTTACAGAATGGTTAGTCTGTGTTCTTTCCCGCTCGTCTAYGTGCACATGCTGGAGTATCCTATGTTTTATTGTTGATGTGGACAACATTAGGATTATGCAGACTTTTTAACTGGCTATTTATGATTTTATTGGTCTTCATAAATTAAATRTCGTCTTTATTTTAGGAAGGACATGACAAAATGCCAGAATGAAGGGATTGAGGGGGAAACTCCATTGTTCCCTTCAAATGCAAATTCTTTTCTTCCTCTTTCTCCTCTGCGCTTCATGGTGTGATTGGCGTAGCACAGCTTGCCTGAAGCTTGAGCTCCCTGTTGCAGGGAACCCTGTGACGTTGTCTTTGTAGTTAAATGTGCAAATTCCTTCTTTTTCTTTTTGCTGTTTTCGGAATCTAATGAAATCATAGCTGATTTTTTCTCACTTGACCCCTGTTCTAAGTTTTGCAGAAAAGATCGCTACTGCRTTTTTTTTTCTTTCTCCACAACTGAATACATTTTCAATTAAAAGCCATCATCTGTGTGCATTGAGAAGTTATTTGTATTCGTTTTGTTTTCCCCTTTTATTGGTTTGATTCCTAAATGTTATCAGTGAGTTAGAGCTGAGCTCTTTTAATTCAAATGGCGTAATGCCCAATCCTCTGAGATTAGCTGGCAAGCGATTCTGGGCATGGTGCCACCTGGCATTTCTCAGAAAAGGGCTGCTAATGAAACACCGGAAAAAAATAAGATTGTTCCAGACATGCAAAACCCTGAAGTTGCAGGGAGCGAGGAGTGACAGAGCTTTCACAAACACACCCAATATTCTGTGGCATGACTCGGAAACTACTCAGGAAATACCATCCTAATACCTCTGCAGAAAATTGATATTGAAGTGAACATGCTCTGAGTACAAATGAATTTTTCTTTTCTGAAATTTGTGACTGATTTTTGGCACTTGGGCTCAGGATTGGGCTCTCTGAGTTGTCTGCAGTATACCTTGGGCCCTGAGAGCTCTCAGCCTCTTAGGACCTGCAGTTTGTTCTCTTCTGATTTGCCTCATTAGGGTGCAGCCCCATGGTTTTCCACAGCACCAATCTTAGGGCTGAAGACCACATCCTTCCTGGGTCCTCGGTTATAATGAATATAGGCAATCCTCTTTGGGATCCTGTCTTGGATCTAAAGAAAATTTGTTGGCTGCAAGAAACTTCAAATTTGGTGTTTCCTATTTAGTGACTGACATTTTCTGATTCTAACTTTTGTTTCATCTGAAAACCTCCAAAAARGCTCAATGCCTGGCTAAATAGGTCCCAAGACATTTAGGGCTTTATAGGTCTAGACTAACATGTTAAAACTAGCAGGCTGCCCAAGCAGATTAGGCATCATGGATTTAATATGCTCATGAACTAAAGTGCCACTTAACAAGCAAGTTGCCAAATCCTGCATCAKCTGAAGTTTTCTGTACACACTTGAGAGGTTGTCTCATATACAGCATATGACAGTAGGCTGTAGGGCACTTATTTACATAAAAAGCCTTGCCAAGAGCAATAAAAAAGAAGTAYACAGTCAGAAAACATTCTTCAGTCAAAAGAATAAGGATATTGTTGGGGTTTTTTTTTTTTAAGTCTTTTGTTCCTTCAGCTTCGTTGCCTGCTTTCTGTATGAAAGATTAGTAATGATTGCAGACCAGAAGCACCACTGAGGCAACCTTGAGCAACTGGTTATTTCTTCATGGTTTTCCTTCTGTAGATGTCAGTAATAATATATCCTGCATTTCTTCTAAGAAGCCACATTTTCCTGTTTTCCAAATGTAATAGAATATAATCAGATGTGCAAACCCTATTGTTTTCTTGCTTGAGCTGTCTCCTGTACTCATCCCCTGTCATCATCCTTGTTTTCCAGTGTCTCTATAGACTTTGGAAATAATAATAGGGTAGGAGGTGAGGGAGACAGAGGGGTCAGATCCATACTAGCCCTAGGAACACAGAGATTCTCAAAGTTAGTGGCACAACACCATAGTCTTAAGGGAAGCAGAGATTTTCATTCTCAGTTTACTGCCCCAGCTTCTACCTTGGCCTCACTCTCCCAGGTCACRTCTGATTCCTGAAGTGAGAGAGGACAAGGACTTATTTATTTACACTGAGGTCTGCACTAACCAGCCTGTGCTGTCAAGTGAAAGTGTGAAGATGTAGTTCATAGTGGTTTTTTACACAGTTTTCCATGAGGGAAAAGAAGTAAAATATGACACAGACAAACCATGCACCAAAGAGTTGTGGGTTTGTCAGGAATTCCTGTGGCACATATGGCACTTTTTGAACTACATTTCTTTGAATCTAGGAAACCTAGATAGAAGACAGGATCTGGTCCTTTTAATGTTCTTGSAGGTCTTAGCTGTTAACTTGCTTCTAGTTTCATAGTTAGAGACTTGTGTCAGTATGATTAATGAGCAATGCAAAGTATGCAAAAAAAAAAAAAAAAAGAACAGTGAAAGATCTTCCTTCTGCAAGAGACAAGTAAAAAGGCAATAATTCCAAACTACCTTGATTTAGTGTGCTTATACGTAGTGAATTTGTGAATTCAAGGATTTTATGTTGCTGTGTTTTCCTGTGGCTGGGAATTTAAGAATTTCTCATTAAGTAGCTGAATGTGTGTAACGTGTGCTGTAGTATGTGCAGTTTGCACAGGGAAGCACTTTGCATAGCAGCTGGCTGTATTTATATCACAAATGACAATTTAATCCATGTAGCAATTAAGCTTTTCTTATCACACAGAGCCTCCTAAAAAGAAACTATTGCATTTATATGTGTAGAATATGCATGTCATATATATAAAAACATGTATAATTTATATAACTAATGTGAGTATATATTGTGTGTTAATATATATTGTATACGTGTGTATATAGATATTCTTCTGATTAATTAGATAAGTAGAGAGATAGAGCTTTTTACAGCCAGTGACTGAGTTAATAACAAACAGAGAAAGATTTAGTATAGMTGAATGCTTTCGTGTGGCTTTGGTTAAATTACTTAGAGGTGGAAATAATCAGTGGTTGAATTAAGTGAGCGGCCTGATACACACTGGAAAACCTCCCTGGTCTGTCAGATGTTTTACAACTGTGATGAATGAGTTTGGATAAATAACRCAAACATGTGTTAAACAAGTTCAGGCCAAGTTCCGCATGGTATGGTAAACAGAAATCGTGCTTGAGGAATGTTTGAAAATGTAAATGTCTGGCAGGGTGGTATGGTTGGAGCACTGTGAGGATAGCCTTTCCTTTTGCCCCGGAAACTTGCAAACTTGCCTGGAAGCTGCCCTGACCCAGCACGGGACGGAGCCATACGGCAAAGAGCCCACTAGCTTGAGTGACTTTTCATTTAAATTATTTGTTACTGTTGATGTGGAGTGGTTGAGGGGGAAACTTAAGCAGGAAATCATTCCAAGTGAGGCCAGGAATGCTCCAAGGTCTCTCTCRCCTCTGTCACTCTTCAGGACACTCTGAAGGTGTCCCTTCACTGAGAGGGGTGAAGAGCTGGTGCCCCGATGGGCAGCACACCATTGCTTGGAGAGGCATCAGCCTGCTTTTGTTTCAAAAGGKGAAATGTGTTGCCAGAGCAGTGGGTGGATTTATACACCAGCTTCTCTTCGGCTGCTAATGCACTTAAATGAACTCACTGCTTTCCAGAGAAAACTCAGAGAAGCATCTAGCACAGAGRTGTATTGTTGTTGTGTTTGTTGATGGGGGTGAAATGATTGTTCTGATATTTGYTTTATATTCTCTTTCTGAGATCCAACCCTACTGTTATGGAGCCTACAAGTATCATATATCTTGTTTCTGGGAAATCTGGGATATTTTTCACCTATGATAATGGGGGAGAATTTCCAAAAGTGAAATTACTACCCTATGAACATGGACTTTTATCAGTAATTTCTGGATTTTAATACGTGTAGCTTTGGATDCCTCCCTTTGTCCTAATCACGGTACTTGGAAAGTGCAGACATATCCTACTTTTATCTCATTTTTATATGGATGTGAAATATCTAAGTACTTCCACTGTTAAGTCTTTGCAGTCTGATGTACATGTCCTTAAGAGAGTATGAAGGCGTCTCGACTTCTGAAGAAGCCTTTATAATCCCAGCAGTCTGAGCAGTAATAAAAGACAGTAACTGGAGGACAAACAGATTGCCCTGAAGTACAGGACAGCAGCAGTGCTCTCTTGCAGGGCTGTTGTGTGTGGCATGCGGAGCTTGAAACTGTTGGCTGCCCGGTGGTGTTACCTTCCTTCCTCGTGTGTTAAGCTTATCACGGTGCCTGTGCCRCGTTCCTGGGATGCCTGTTCTTATCCCTCTTGCTGTAAGACATGGGACAGCAGGTGGAGCAGCAACGTGCCAGCCACCTGCACCTCCCTTGTGCCAGTGTGACCCAGGACATGGCAAGGCACAGGGTGCAGCAGCAGTAGAAATCCTGGGAAGTGAGGTGTCCAGCAGATAGCCRGGATCTCCCAGTCTCCCCGGGCTACTGCAGGAGGACTGTCCATGTGCTTGATCTGGCATCTGCTCCAGATGAGAGTCATGCATTGGCATGGATTTAGCCTGAGATCTTAGTGGTTCTGTTCCAGTTTATTTGTGGGGTTGCTTTTCTTTTCAGTTGCCAGAATGCTGCATTTYTCATGTGTCCCAGCAATTTCGGAGTGATGGGAAACTTGCTGACCCTGAATTACTTCGACATCTGCTAAAAGTATTTGTGCTGCAGTCTTTCCTTCTGCACATCTGATATTTCTTCATTCTTCCTCTCTTGCAAATCCATCTCTGTTAACTTAATTTRTGTTAATTTAACTATATCCTTCAAGTATCCTAAAGAAGCATCCTTCCAAGAACCCTAAAACACATCAAGACACATGGAAAAAGGCATTTTAAGTTATTAGAACAAAGCTGGTTAACGAGCTTATTGTTTTTGACTGAGATCACGTCTGCTAGGAACTATGAGACTATTACTTAAGAGATCGTTCTTTGTTGTGTGACTGTAATACTAAAGCAAAACAAAAGTCTTTGTCTATTGAAATGCTCTTTCTCCTCTTTACTCAAAAGCAGCAAAGCCTTAGTTGAATTGCTGTGTCTGGGTTTGCACGTTTAAAGATGTGGATTGATTAGAGGATGTACACAAAAACAAGAAGGTGTAGAAAAGATGAGCTACAAGTAAAGTTCTTAACATAAGAAAGCAGCTGTTATAAGGAGATATTGCAAGAGTTTTCAGACTGGGGAGGTCTGAGTACCAAATTTAAATTAAAAAAAATTGTTTTCGAAATCAATATTATCATCAGTAAATGCAAAGAAAAATTGAAATAAATATCCTGGAGACACTATGCCATTTACGTTGGAATTCATTGCTTATTCTGATTTCTGATTAAATTTGGGGTAACAAATCCCAAAGGTGAAGCTCCACTGGATTCAGGTGCTACCTCTAGATGCTTTCCAGAAGGGATCTTTGTGGTTGTGTGGCTGATACTTCTGGGTGATGCTGAAGTACAAGTAAATACTTATCCTTGATATTGATAGTGTGTCTCAGTCACAGGCATATCCAGTGGTTTTTGTATGTGAACATTTTGTGGTGGATTCTGGGTCTTGGCCACTTCACATGGTCAAACCTCACCCCCCAACACTGGGTTGAAACCAATTGCCTCCAGCAGCCTGGCTGTGAGACTGGGAAGTCTCACATGCACATAGGTAATGCAGGCTCAGGTATTTAAAGATACACACAGCATTGCAATCACTACCAGCAGTCTGAGGAGAAGCAGCTTTGTCACGTTTTCACCATCAACTGCTGCTGCTGCTCTTTTGCCTGTTGCCTTGCTATCAGATGAATAGTTCATGCTTCTTTCCAGATTTTTGAACAAACTCTGATGTTTGAATGCATGCAGTTAATTAGGAGGCTGCATCCTCTAAGGTACAAGGGCTAGTTAAATCCTGATGCACTTCCTGAAGCTGGACTTAGGATCACTGGAACAACTTGGTCTTGGACATAGCATCTGACATATTTTGTCATCTCTTACTCAATAGAAAAATTTGGTATGAGCTTTAAGCTCAGGAGCTCATTCAGGTTCTTGGCAAAAACCTGTGATGTCTTTTCACTTAGATGTTTTGCCTTTTGCCAAGCTGTCAATACAGAGAAGGCATCCATAATTCAAGGGGTAGTGAGTGTGTGCCTAAATTTTTTGTCTTTTTGGTCATGGTTGCTATAATTTGCTTGTTGCTCTTTGTTTACTAATCCTGATTGAACATGCAGGGCAACATGTTGGCACTGTGTTTAAAATAGAATAAACTCAGAAAACTCAAATCATGACTAGCATGTTCTTATTAAGTACTTCTAATCCAGGAAGCACTGATGTGCTTGTTTGAGCACAAGCACACAGGTCAGCAGTTCAGAGACCTGTGTGACTGAAACAAACATTAAAGATTGGCCACCACATACTTTTTAAAATTACATTTTAGCCTTAGGTTTGTTACAGTAATCTCTAAAGAAACAGTAAGTTCTTCTATATTATTTTCTTTTCTAGCAATTTTCCCCAGCCCCATTCTCTTGAATTATGTAACCTATATTTTAGTATAACAACTACTTTCCTACTGTATTACTCTCTGGGGAACAATTTTGCATTAGTAGGGGGATGAACAAGATGACCTCTCAAGTCTTTTCCATCACCACTTGCTCTAATATGGTGCTGTAATATTTGACCTTGTTACGCAGCCTTTTCCCTTCTGTAACCCTTTGACTTTTACAGAAGAACAATCACAGCATTTTCTGGACATGCAGAAGTGCCCTCCTTTGAAGTTGTCAACCTGAAGTACTGTTTCCTGCACTTCAGAACTAAAGAGCATATTAGTGCCTTTTGCATTCAAGTGGAGAGGACCTATATAAATAAGTCATTGCAGGAAAGTACACTATGGTGCCTGTTCCATAGCTGGAAAGAGTAGGCTGAAGAGACAGAGGCTCTATAGTTTGTTAATATGTTGGAAAGGTTGGAAAGATTTCAAATATGGCTTTTTATTTCAAGGAAGGAAGGAAGACTGAGCAATTTGTTCTAGACCTGTGCTGTGTTCAGGGACCTACACGCTGTACTTGCTTCACTGCTGATGTTCCTCCATGGGTTCAAAGCTACCAGTAGGCATCAGACTCACTGGGAAATGTAACTGTAAAGAGGAATTCCGTATTCTAGCTTGCAAAATCAGAAAGGATACATGAGAGAAGTAATTTGGAACTGGAAATGAAAGCTGTGGTGATAACCAAATGGGAAGTGGATTCRGAGCTGCCTTGCTGTTTGTTCTTCCAGTTTGTTCATAGTTTTCAGCTCATAGAGGGCTGGAAATGCTTTTTGTGGCATTGGTCTGCAATATTTTCCCCAACCAGACCCTGAAAGCCAGTTCTAAAAAATATCTTTTTTGTAATGAACACCCCATGCATTTTCTTTATCTCTCCAAACACAACTGATTTTAAAAGCCTGGAAGTTTTAATCATTGAAATTCTTGAGCTATTCAAATTTCCTGGGGTTGTTGCTGTTGCTTTCTGTTCAGTTAAGGGATTCCTTCTTGACACTGAGTTTTAATGTGCTGATCTGATTTTTACTTCTTAATTTAGGTAAAACCTGCTGTTGTGCTCTCATGCTGTTGGGCTTTTTTGTTGCTTATGTCCTTTTTTTCCACTTTTCGAAGACAACTGACAGCTTTCTGCAGTAGAGAATTGAGAAAACAGTAGGGAGCAGAGAGATATAAAACCAAGAGGAAAAGTACTAGTCCTTTTTGTCAGGCATCACCTTATATGTCCTTTCTTTTGCTTATGAGCAACAGGGCCTTAATACACTAAGTAATTTAGAAATGGAAACAGTAAAAGGAAGTTTTGACACCATCAGTTTTTAAGATCTTAACATAATGCAGTGCAACATAAGAAAGAGCACCATCTTCCACAGCTGTAAACCCCTGGATCCAGCAGATGAAGACTAAGGTTTCCTTTTGCACTTAGCTATATAAACATTTGCTGTGTTTTAACATCTCCTTTTAGCGTAAATCATTGGCATTTGTTTGCCATAATGTGTGCAGATAGCATGATAAATGTTCTTTCTAGTTCCACGTGCGTGTGGATGGGTCTACAGGAGCAAAAGGATAATAATTTAGAGCTCTGTGAAGGGGAAACTGGCTAATGGCTTATCCATGACATGTGGTTTGCTTGAAACCAAGCAGAATATGCAGAAGTTTGGTAGAAATGGTTGAGAAGAGATAAGTATAGTCCTGGTCGGCTGCCAGAGGGGATGTGCTGGTTTTGGCTGGGGTAGAGTTAATTTTCTTCATAGTAGCTAGTTTGGGACCRTGTTTTGGATTTTTGCTGAAAACAGTGTTCGTAATCCAGGGATGTGTTTGTTATTGCTGAGCAGGGCTTACGCAGAGCCAAGGCCTTTTCTGCTTCTTGTACCACCCCACTGGTGAGGTGGGCTGGGGATGCACAAGAACTGACCCCAACTTACCAAAAAGGGACATTCCATATCATATGATGTCATGCTCAGCACATAAAGCTAGGGAAAGAAGGAGGAAGGRGGGAACATTGGGAATGAAGGTATTTGTCTTCCCAAGTCACTGTTGCACATGATGGAGCCTTGYTTTCCTGGAGATGGCTGAACACCTGCCTGCCCATGGGAAGTGGTGAATGAATTCTTTGTTTTGCTTTGGTTGTGTGGGTGGCTTTTGCTTTGACTATTAAACTGTCTTTATCTCAACCCACGAGTTTTCTCGCTTTTACTCTTTCCTTTCTCTCCCTCAGCCCACTCGTGGGGGAGTGAGCGAGTGGCTGCGTGGGGCTTGGTTGTTGGCTGGGTTTAAACCATGACAGTGGAGTCTGATAAAGACTGGAAAGTCCCTTCTACCACCTATCTGCATAAAAACCTCCTTCTTTTAAATCTCACAGAATTATTTAGATGTTGCTGTAGTTTATCTGTATGCTGGCAATGAACCTCCAGCATTGACTAAAACCTGGAACTAAGGGTAGGGGAGTCTCCAGGACAGTCAGGAATGATGCATTTGGAATGAAAAGGACCTGTTGTTGCATGTCTCTGATTCCTCATCCTCAGGGTTGTCGGACTTTTCTTATATGTTACTCATTTTCCCACAAATGATTGAATCTTATTTCATATCTCTGGGAAACAAACGAGCAAGAAGTAAGGGAGGACACTTGCACCTGGAGGAGTGGATACTTTTTTCAGTGAATTTGAATGTATAATCATTCTTGTGCTGACAGTTTTGTTAATTCCCTTATGATAGAAGTTAAGATGTTTGGCATTTCGGAGAAATATTCAAAAAAGGTTAGCTCCAATCWGTATTCCCGAAGTGGGGGTTTTGCCTTGGGTATTCTCCCTGTGGAAATCTAGGGAATGTTTCTGCTGGGTACTTCTTGCAGTGTCAGGAAAGCAGACATCTGCTCTCAGAGAGACAGGAAAATCCCTAAGTGTAAGTGTAAAGAATTACTCTGAAGTGCTGGCCGTATCAGGTATTTTTCATTCCCAGGGGAGATCCTCGCCTGGAGTTCTCCCTGCTTGTCTGTCCAAACCCACAGGCTCCCTGGGGTTTGCAGGTGGCTCTTTGCACTCTGCTTTGAGCCTCTGCCAGCATGGCTTTAGGGTATGGGATAGGAAAGGGTGTCCAAGGCTATTTTGTCTTTCCCTCCTCCCACTCCCCACCTGCGGGTCCTTTACAGAGAAAGGGAATAAGGATGCAGGCTTGAAGCTGAGCTCTTCTCATATGCAAGCGTAATAGGATCCTTTCCCGACAAAGGATCCCCCTCTCCCAGTGGGGGCAAAGGACCCTGCTCGCTGAGGGGACCCACTGTCCCAGATAATTAGCTAAGCAGCTGCTGTGTGTCTGAATGAAAAGGAGAGAAGGGAGGTTTTTTCTCTGATGGAGAGCTGGGGCGGCATTCCTTAGAGGCAGCCTGCACATTCCTCCAAAGCAGTCGGTGCTGACAGTGACGTGGGCTCAGCTTCCCGAAATTTGTACGCAGCCACTTGCTTGGCCTAAAGTCCTTTATTGTGAGAAAGCTCCTTTCCTGCGCTAAGTGCTAATCATTTATCCCTGGATCAGTGGGAGAATACATAGCTTGAGTTCACATGTGACATGTTCCACTAATTAACGCATAGCAATTTATACAGAGAAAATAAGATCAGATTCAGAGGAAAAAAAAGGAAATTTGTAATATGCAAAACGAAGTAATCTCAGCAGAAGCAGCAATTGTGTTAATGCAATAGTGGGCAATGTGCCTGTGAATGAATCCCTTCTCCGTGCATTTTCGAGGGGGTCTGGGAAGAAAAGGAGAGTGCCTTGTCTGGCCAACACATTTATGACTAACTTTCATGGACAAAAGCAAAACTAAGAAAAGAGCCTATTCTTGGCACAGGACCAGGTCTTTTCTTAGAGAACTGCTTTAATTTGTTTGACATACAGTGAAAGACTGGCACACTACGCTAATTAGTTTTATATACAGTTGTTTTATAGATCTGCAGCGCTATATGTACCCATGGGCCTACTGGAGTGAAGTCTACCAGGCTGCTCCCTGATGCCTGTTCACAGCATTGGACCCCTATGCCTGGCTTCTTGCTGTGGTGCTCAAATTTTTACCTAGTTTTACAATTGTATACATTCATTCAGCTAAAATAACACCCATTTAAAATTGGAATAGTGCAGTAATAAATTTAGAAGTGTGGCATTGGCATTCACAGAAAGAGGTTTTCTTATCCTTATAAACATTTTTCTTTGTTCTTTTAAGTTTTATGCCCATCAGTGCTGCTGGAAAGGTAGGAAGTTCATTTAAATTCTGAAAGCCTTTTATTTTTATCACTAATTACTTCTATATTTTATCACTAATTACTTTTATTACTAATTTACTTCTTCCTAGTGAGCATTTAAAATAATATTTTATTCATTGTTGCAGGGAGAGAATTAAGTTTTTAATTCTAAGTAATGGCTAGTTTGCAAGTGGCTATTGGAAACCAGAAAATATTGCTACTTCTGACCCATGCAAGGTAAAAATGAATGACAGGAAATGTTTCAAATGTCGTTTAAGTAGATCTGCACCACGTATCCTGCTAATGTAATCAAATGCGGAGTTAATCTCGCTTTTATGTTTTTGTAAGGAAAGGAGCTTCATCTTGAAATTATAGTTTAAAGAAAAGAGGCATGGATGGGAGACGTGGAGGTCATTCAGGCAGCAGCAAGTGAAGCAGAGCAACTCCCATTTGTGCTCAGCCAGATGTTCACAAGCCTTTGCCAACAGCTCAAAAGGCTGATGCTGTATAAATTACTATATCCCAGGGACTAATTCAATGGGTGTGATGGAAGAGGAAGGGAGGAGGATGGTACCCTGTCGGTCAGAGGTCAGGTGTAACACGTGGGACTGAACCAAGCAATATTCAGCCAGTTCTGCTTTTTCTTTTATTATTGTGGATTAAAAACACTCATTTTTCCCATAGAAGGTAAAAGAAAAGTAATTACTTTAATTAAGAATATAAGGACAAATTATTATTTTCTTTTAAAAAGTTCCTTTTCCCACGTAGACAAAAGAGGTGAAAGCCCAATGAACTTTGAGCCTCTGACAATCATCTTTGAAAATATAGAATCCCTTTGAAAGGTGTTAGGTGGCTGATAAAAGATATTTAAAGACTTTTCTTCCTTTTTGAAAAGAATTCAATTGCAAACCAAACTGCCTTCCCTCCACTGCTGCATTTATACCAAATTCACCTATAGAAATCCCTTTTCACCTAACACGAGTTGTTTTTCACAAAACTAAAAGCCATCCAAAATACAGGGTAATAAATAATGATTTTATTTTAGAGTGTGAAGCCTTCTCTTGACCAGAGTTCTGCCATTGCCGGACAATAGCCACTTGTAGGTTGCTGCTTGTCACACATGTCTCTCTCTACCACAAGCCTGGTTATCTTTGATGCTCTGCCTCTAGACAGAAGTGCTGAGCTAAGGGAATCTCTTTGTCTCTCAAGGATATGCACCTACCCGCTATGATGTGAAGGATAATTTAATAAATGTGACTCTTGCTTCTTGCAGAAAGGTAAGGAAAACTCAGGACCTTACTAGTACCTGGTTTTCTATCAGTTTCAAAAGAGCTGCCTCTGATTTTGAACATTTGAGATTGGCAGTGCTGATGCTTTTTAATTTCCTAGGATGTCCTAAAGTCTACAAATTAAAAACAGGGTTTCAATGTTAATGAAGTACCAACTCTGCATCCCAAACAGTATTGCTTAATCAGTGGGAAACCCATGGAGGGACAGAGTGCCTTTTCTTTCATAAAATAAGGAAATAAGCAGTGCCCTCTAGTGTTAGTTAACGTCAGAGGGAAGCACAAGGAGAATTTTCTGTCGTCTGTGTATATGCAATTAAAACTATTTCACASCTGCAGATGCAGCTCTTTGTTTCTTGGAGGAAAATAGTAAAAGTGACTGCAACAGCATTGTTTATCAGGACATAGCTGTCAGAAACACCATCATTAATAGGTAGTCACAGTCAAATATCACAGACTCCCTGACCTATGAACTCAATGACCTATTTTAGCTTCTCTTATCTTGAAGTATATGAATGTAGAATGTCTCCAGCCTGCACCTGGCCTGGGGAAGGACAGGAAATGTGTTTTACCAAAGGGCCAGAAAAGTTTCAAGGAGAGATGTAGCAGCACATGTTCCTGCTTGAAGTTCAGAGGTTTGGTTTCTGGCGTAAAGCAGTCCTGGTGTACATATTCAAGCTTATCTAACACCTTATAACAAAGCAGTGAGCATGTGAATGTTTTGGACTGTCCTTGGAGCACCTCAGACTTTTCTAGTTTTGGTGACAGTAGCAAGCTGGACTCCTGTTTCAAAGCTGTAGGCATTATTTGTTTCAGTTAAAGACAACTCTGCCAGGGATGTACCATGGGAATTAGTCACCTCTGTGCTTTAACATGGAAGGTTATTTGTCAATCTGCTTAAGAGGGCAATGCTTTAAACTGCTTATATAAAACAAGCATTAAAAAGCATTTGCTATCTGGTTTCTGAATTGTCTGCAGTGTGAAAACATTGTAAGCAAATGTGGCTCTTCCTCTCCTTTTTTTTTTAAATTTTGTTTTTCTACCCTAGGAAAAGAGCTCAGAAGTGATTTTTGGCTTTTTGCTGATATGTTTTCATAGCCTCATTTGCAGGCTGGGGCTTTTGGGATGAACCTGAGGTCCCTGGAGTGTTCAAGTTACTGTTGACAAATGGGAATTCTCAAAGGCCTTGAGAGCATCTTAGCAAGTGTCCCCCAGCTGTAATCTGAAAAACAGCGCACACAGTAAAAGTACAGGCTTTTGTAAGGAGGTCCATGCAGTACCTTGGCTTACTCAGGCTTTTCTGCCCTGGGTGAGATTCATCCTGGACTGCTGTCTTCTGAACCAAAACATCTTCTCGTATAGCACGGCCGTCTCCCTTTCCTCCTTGGGTTATGCTCGGTGAATGTTTCTGATGGCCGCCAGCACTATAAGAAATGGGGGTCAAGACTTATGCAGGCAGTGTATTGCCCATGTGTAAGAGTAACAGGTGAAGATGCTGGGGACTTGTATGTCTGAGCTGATTCAACGGGATTAGCTCTCCATGAGGAGGGACCTGCGAAGGTGTGTTGTTGCTGGTAGTAGATGGCAGAAATGAGATGACTTACCTGGACTGTCACTCCTGGATTTTCAACCCAGCTCAAGCGCGACTGTTGTCAAACTTGATGCTTCCAGTAGTTATTGATTCCTAGCTCTAACAATAGACCCCTTTTTGAGCTGCAGTCAATAACTTCTGTCCTCTTTGCTACAGACAAGCAGGGAGAGCATTGTTCGTGCTGATTGCCAAGGATGATGTTATGCTCTGTGAAAAGCCCAAGGAGAAAAAATGTTCGGCATTGTTCCTCTGAGATGTACCAAAAGTCTTCACGCACCAATGAAACAACCAGTGTTACGGTATCATAACAATGGTTTGTTAGGACTTTACCCCAGGCTGGGATGATGATTTCTGTTTAAGACCAAGACCAACAGATGGCATTTGTTAGGACATTGATATTTATGTACAAAGTTGCCAGCACTTTAAGAAGTGGTGCCTCTCTTAATTAAGATGATAATGCACTGCCTTGTTTGGAGACGTTCTGCTCATAATGATGCTGGTGAATTATGAATAGAGGGAAATTAGTAATAACAAATGCCAGATGGAGGTAACTTTGAAAAAGGAATATTTTGTGTAATGTGGCATGTAAAGTTGACAGACCGGGTCTTAGAAGATCTTTATTATTCTTTAGGCTTTTCCTGACAAAATTACTCTTTATCCTGCCAAGAAATATAGTGTCACATGCCAGTGTGTTTTTAAGGGAGAGTAATTAAAGTGTGCCTCTAAGTTTATGGCTTGAAGTGAAACCCGTTTCTCCAATGTTTTGTCAGGAATCTATAAAAAGTGCAAGAAAGGAGACAACTTATAACAACAATAGTTTTGCCAATTCTGTAAATTCTGCCTTTGAAATCAGAGGTAATTAGGGATGAACAAAACTACTTTCAAAGTTAAAAAAAACCTGTTAGTTTTGCTGACATTTTACTTTGTATTTTTCCTTTGGTTGAAGATGACTGTTGGGAATAAGAAATGTTTTTCTAAAATTAAACCCAACCTTCCTTGATTGAAGTAAAAAATGATTCCTGAGTTATAAATGCATTGAATCCTCAAATACTAGGGAAATAGCAGAGGGAAATAAATTAATTTGGTTTTATAGTGTAAAGTGGTAATTAAAAGAGAAATAGGAGAGGGAAAGTAAGAAATAAAATGTTGAGGTTTGACATTTCATTTTCTGATAAGAATATTATCACTCTATGGGCATTCCTGCTTTGATCTCAAGACCTGCTGGCCACTGTCCACTGCGGAGAGGGTCCTTTCATGATGATCTGTGAGTGTGTCATGTGAGGTGACCATGAAGATTTGATTTTCCGTTGTTACTGTGCTTAGATTGCAGTAGTGTAACAAAATTAAATTTAGGACTGTAGAAGTGTTGCATAAAGTCTCTCTCTATCAGATATGCTAGACATAGTAGACCAGGAAGATTTGAAGAGTGCTCCTTCTGCTCCATCCCTGCATAGTCACAAATCACTTCCAAATTTGCAACAATAGACTTGAGATGCACAGTCCAAGACTTCTTCCAAAGGCACAAACATTGTAGCAGGGTTCAGAAAGATGTTGCTTTTGTCTTCTTTAAATTATTTCTCTGAGGATGCATTAGTAGGGGAATAAATGAAGTAATATATTTCAGTATCGGATGATGAAAAGAAGGCTTCTGCTTCATTTAGAAAAAGGTCAGGATCAGTTTTCATGAGAATAAAACACTGTTTTGAATTATGCTTAGAACAGACTGTCCGACTATTTCTGGTATTAACGTTCATTGCTATTGGAGAAAGGATTTAACAATAGAAAGATGAGAACATGAGAAAAGAATGTCTAGAGGGAAGGCAGTCAAGGATGGGATTCAGTGGCTCTAGCTTTGATAACAAAAGCAAAGAGTGGTCTCAGACGAGTCTTTTGAGATTAATCTGGTACTTTCAGTAAAACCTAAATTTACCTTAATGCAGAAAAATCAGTATTTCTAAGCATTTTTAAAAACTCCATAGAGAATTGTTTCTCACAGATCTTGTTGAAGCTATTGTGAATTTGCTTGGAAGATGTCATCCGAAGTTATAGACAACTAAACCCTGGTTTACATGCACCTTTAATGAATAAATCCTGTATCTATATTTTAAAAAAGCTAATTTCTTTAACAGCAGTCTGCCTAATGTGAAGTGGGTGCTATGACTCTTTCAAAAGCTGTACTACCTTCTTGCCRTGTTGCCAGTTTTGTTTATGCTGAATTTTTTTCTGTTGTCTTATTTTGTTTTCCCAGAAAAACTTTACAATTCCAGTGGAAGGGAGCTGAGACGGGCACTCTTTTCCTTGAAACAAATATTTCAGGTGAGCAAATAATAACTGTCTATTTTGAGATTAGAACATGWATTGTTTTTTGTTGGGTTTTTTTTTTAATATAGGGAATAACTTACAGCTTCTGCCAAAAGAGTCTTTTAAGACTTCAAGGTAAGCTAGGAAGCCATGAGTTGGGGTGATGGCCCAATGTTGGCCTGATAATGGACAAATCAGCTTGGTTTAAGCCACAAAAAAAACTGAAAAGACTTGTGGGAGACATGCAACAGTTCTGATGAGGAACCAAAATGTACTGGGAGATCTCTGAAGGTGTTTGAATCTAGACTGAGTTTAGAGGAAAAGATTTACTGATAAGCCAAAAGGATACTTCGTAGAGCTGAGGAGGATATGGTAGTGACAGATCATTTTAAGGAAAGGCATGGATTTGAATGTGAGTGTTCATCATGGAGGAGATCTGAACTCAGGAGGATTTTGAGTCCTGTGGAGAAGTAGACAATGTGATAGACAAGTGGTGTGGTTGATAAGAAATTTAATTGAATTAAAAGCTTGAATTTCAGATTGGTTTTACTGGATAAGGAGAAGGATTTGGGAAAACTGTAGGACTGGAAGGAAACTTGTTGGAGAGAACAGGTCAGGAAAAGTGAAAAAAAACCCCATCTGTGAGAAGCAGAGCATACTATCAATGTGATTCTAAAATGGAGTGTCATGGAGACATTCCATTTTCAGTAAACATAAGTGAAATCAATCAGAGGAGCACTWCTTCTTTACTAATGGATCCAAATGGACAATGACAACCTATAATCCTTTTTTTTAGCTGTAATAGGTAGGTGGAAAGATTTCAAACTCTTAGTTTATCATTTTTGCTTTGTTTTAAACAGACATTTATTCTAAGAATAAAAACATTTAAGAAATGTTCAAGACTTCAGAATTGCAAATTTTCTAAACACATAATCCTTTTTATAGGTTTCAAAGTTAAGCATTTAGAATTTAGAAAATGCCAGAATTAAGATTTTCTGAGCAATAGGAGTGAGTGGTGAAGGCTGGACCATTTAATGTTAAATTTTGGTAGTTGAAAATGTCTTCTGGGTCAGAAAAATGTCCCTGAATTTTGAAATTTTTGGACAAAGAAGGAGTTCCAGTCCAAAACAGTCTGGTCATCTCATGGCCACAGATTGGAAAAACCATTGTCCCTTCAAGAGATATTGTCCCTCGTTCCCGGGGGGGGGACTGTTTGAGAGTCACAAGGATGCACATTGGGTTTCCCTGTGAGGTTGTCAAGCATGTGGACTGTGTGCTCAGAGGAAACTAGGCAAGTTTCCAAGAGTCTTCTCTGGTTTCTTCTCTTTTTGTGCACCTCAGCTGTTTCTGGGGAGTATTTGTATTTCTCTGAATTTATGTTAACCCACTGGTTAATCTGGGCACTCACACATATTTAGCAATGAGTGCTAAGCCTCTCTTCCCACCCATCCTGCACCTCCCATGCCCTCCATCATGAGTTCACCCAGTTTGGGTATTAAATGTCCTCTTCCCTATAGGTTATTTGAAGTCTAGTAGGTATTTCTGAGCACAAGTGCTCAGTGCTTTCAGAGAACACACCAGTAAGATCTCTCTCTTCCAGCTGATCAGGTGTTCTAATGATATGTTTAAATATTTATCCTAATTTATTTAATCAGAGTTAACAGGGTTGAAAAGTAAGGAGAGAGAAGGGAAAAGTGATGGACACAACCCATATCTGTGTATGAATTTAGTTTTAAGAGAAACCTGTGTAACAGTTTCAGGACATAGTTTTCCTTGAAGAATTCAACTTGCCTGCTTTCTGATATATGTGGTATGAAAAGGAATTTGGGGATTATCAGTTACCAGTTAAAGTAGCTCTTTCTGGTAGAACTGTGGCTATTTGTTGAACAAACACGCTCTTAAAAAAATCTACATATACTCTTAAAATACAGGTTCCCATTAGGGGGTAATTGAAAAGTCTTCCTCAAGGTGGAGAATATCCATATAATATGGTCAAGTATTTGAGGYAGTACACTTTAAACTGGAAAACAAGCCCCTATCAGCCCCTGTTTACCTGTCAGCTTTGCTGTCCTTAAAAATGGCATTTTTAAGGGCATCCTTTGAATATGATTTTAGTTTATCTCATAATGAACCATGATAGAGAATGTAAGATAAGTTTTAGAAAGAAAAGCTGTTCTGTTTCTTTAGTGAAGAAAAATACAAGTAAATATAATAAGGTTAGATTATAAACAAAACATTATTGTCCAAAACATCATACCTAATTTTTTCTTTTAGTCTAGGGCATGAAAGTATGCAGCATTGAAAATTTATCATTATATTAAGACTTTTTTAAAAGTGTGTTTTTCCATATAAATATATTTTTTGATTTTGTATGTCATTATAGATAGTACTTTAAATTCCTTGAGAGTGTAATATTTTGAAAACAAAATGTTGACTTAAAAAAGAGTGTTTTCATTTTAACAAGTTTTCAGAGTGTTATGGAGACTTCGTCATGTCTTTAAGTGCCAAGACAGTTCATAACACCATTTTTTATAATAATTTCATCATTGCTGACTTAATTTGGCAGAGTTCTGTGTCAGTATCATTTTTAATTTAAAGACCTTCAAGGTAATGTGCAGTKTCTCATTTGCATTAAGTGGGAGTAAACCCAAATTTTGCATTAAATATGAATTCCAAATAGTCGGAGCTCTTGATTTTTCACGTGAGGCCTCGGCAAAGCTTAGCAATGTTTGGCAAAAGCAATGCCTTTGTTTCAAAATTTAGATGAAAGATCCATTTGGCAAGTCCAAACTTGGAATTTCTCTTTGATTTCTTCTGGTGGGCTGGTTTTGGCAAAATGATAAAGGTTATGTGGAGCGTTTTTCTTTGACAGTAATGCCATTCTGTTCCAGTCATTCATTCTGAAGGGGTGAGAGAGCCACAGTCATCATCTTTTTCTGGATTGTACTGCGGTGTTCTTCTTCTGTTTACCAGTATGCTTTTTGACAAACAGACTTACAGAGGAGGATGTAATTGACAACCAGTACCGTTCATCTCCCTTTGAATGTTTTTTTTCTGAGAGACTTCTGAGTTGCCTGGTTCTTGTATTAGTCAAAGACTCATGATTTTTGTGCAAAGTGCTAAAACTCCGAAAGGCATTGAGCAGAACCCAGCYGAACATGGCACTTAGAAAATCAGGCTTAAAAAACATTCTTCATTTCCTGATTGTGATATCGTAAGAGAGTTAAAAATACAGCTGCTTAAAACAGTTAATACAATACCAATCTTAAATGCAAAAAAATTGAGTACAAGCACAATAATAAACATAAATAGTGCTGTGAGATTTGTGATATTAAAAAAGTTTATTTAACAAGGCCTGTGATACAACTGGACATAATACAAAGCAGGCATCTTTTAGAACGTATAAACAAGTGTACCTTGTAGTTGCAAAGCATAGTTTCAAATCATGTTGATTGCATCATTTCAAAATAGGAAATAACTGGATAAAAAYAGAGTGTTGTAAGAAAAGTGAGAAAGCTATAAAGCATGTTTCAAGTCTGTTGAAATCTAAAACCTTATGTAAATCTGCATCTTAAAGTTTTGGAAAATACTTYTAATCAATCAATGCATTAGGTTTTCTGGAAAGCAGACCCAAAGTGTATATTTCAAAGTCTTGAGGAAAAAAAACAGTTTTCATTTAGGACTGTTTTCCCTACCAAGTGTCGTTTGACAACTGCAGGAGATCTCCTATTAGTTTTCTTGAGATTCCTATTTTGTGTTGTGATYGGAGTATCAAGGGACACAGTTACAAAATTCTCTTACAGAATTTTCTTCTATTGTTGAGAAATTCATTAATCATTGAACAATTGAGCTTTGTGCTAAAAATGTCACAAAGAACAGCTATGTGGGGGCCCTGGAAACATTAACTAGAAGGTGTTTGGATAGACACAATCTTATCAGTGAGTGAAATCAAATGTCACACACTTCAGCTGCTAAGGAGTCATCAATCATCCTTAGGCGTGCAGAAAGAGTATTCTGTGTTTGCCTCATTGATCTCAAGGAAGGAGGCTGCTCCTTCCCCTCCTGCAAGCATGACAGATGACTCCTTAGGGCTTGAAGTTGTGTGATACTTGATTTAGGGGCTGCTGTCATCACTTGTGAGGCAGGCTGCCTGCCACCTCTCCCCTTYAAGAGCCCTCTTGGAAGGGTTCTTGGTTAAGTCATGAAAAAGAGAGAAACCTTCATTTCCTTCCCAAATCAAATTCACCAGAGTTCTATGTAGCAGTTTACAGATCTGTTTAATCCTGTTTTACAAAGCAGATGTCTCATTACTGTTKAGAGATTATAAATAAAATAGATATGACACATTAAATGTCAAAATCAGTTTCTCAGTTTCACTGGCAAGTAGAGTGCCTTCTTCGTGTCTAGACAATGTTACAGGCTGAGATCTAAACAATGCTTCATAAGAGTGTAAAATGTGAACTACTTACGCCACAAAGAGCATAAAAACTTGGGAAGCCACCAATATTCATTCTCTTGTCACTGTGAATCTTTGAACTGAAACAGGAAGCATTGTTTAGTATGGCACCCCTATCTACTTTAGCTTCCTCAGGTGTGTAATACAATGCCTGACTATTGTTTGATCTGTTGCTTATCTGCCATGAAGAATATTCCTCGTAGGGACTTTTCTAGTAATTTTTAATTCTGCTATTAACTGGGAGGAAAAACCCAGAGTGTGTTGATGTATCTGCTGTCTACTAAAGGTGCAAAAAATGAAATTCTGTCCCCATCAAGTCAGTGGCATAAAATGTCTCTACTTTCAGTGGTATTTTTACTTGGTGGTGGAGTGTATGCGGGGASATGGACTGTGTTGAACAGATACTGTTGCAGCAGGACTTTTTCTGTTCATTTCCTACTAAATACCATTATAGGGGGGAGGCAAAGGTTTCTGCCTGATAACCAGATTGGTTAATGTGATACTGAGGTGTGACTTATTTTTGCTTGCTTGCTTCTTGCACTCACAGGGAAAAAAAGTTATCTGGGGAAAAAACTATCCTCTAATTATCTGGACCTTCATTAACTGAGTAAAATAAAGTACTGAAAGCAGAGAGGTGCTTACAAATTGTTCAACATGCCTAAAATAGGAGTACAGTTCCTTTTCTGTGTTCTGTCTTTCAGCCTATTCTAAGAATTGTAGTTTAGTTCCCTCTYCTGAAAGACAGAATGCATCAGCTCTGTACAACCCAAAAAGTCAGCCCAAAATTTTCAGTGACAGAACTTGATGATAACTCTGGGATTTTTCCCAGGTCAACATGGCATCATCCCAGCTACAAGGTTAAGTGGAGTGGGAGCACTAGAAGTAAACATTATATCGTCACAGTAAATGTTTTTTTACCTGCAGCTCCCTCATCAAATACAGGAATCAGGCAAGTTATGTAAAAGTAGTGAAGTTAAGTGAGCCAAAGTCACAGAAGAAGCAAAGCACCATGTTCAGAGTAAAGGGGAAACAGGACTTTCTTGAAGAAGATGGTGGTGAAGATCAGGCAGGATCACAATAATTCATTCTTGGTAATAGAAGAAAGTAGACTTAAATTAAGAACATAAGTGTGACATGGGAGCAACGTTGCTGTGCAGGCTAAGCACCCTTTCCTCTCTAAACTTTGTCTTTAATTAGCTCAAGACAACAATAATTCTTTAGGGTTTTCAGTCGCATCCACTGAAGGTRTCTTTGTTTTTGTCACAGTCCTGCAAATTTCTGTTTCCTTCCCTATGTGTTARGTGCCAATATATGTGCTTTACAGACTGGTTATCTGTCAGAAAAATTTGAACATGAAAAACTGTAGGCTGATTTTTCTCCTTGGTCTTCTAAGTATTTATTTTATGTATCCAAAAGGAAGGAACTCTTTATGAAGGAAAACACAGAATCTTAAAGGACTAATTCTTCGTTCATGTACAAATGAGATGCATCTCACTGAGGAAGAAAAAGTAATTAACTAATGGGAAATGGGTGGTAATAAATGGTAAAAWAATACATATAGGAGCTGAAAGTTTTCATTTTTCAATTTTATCCTTTTTTTGTGGATGCCCAATAAAAACGAGCAATTATTCTAAGAAGTTGCTTTAATTCTTTMATTTCACTAGACAAGAAAAGGAAACAATAGATATCATAGAATCATAGAATGTTAAGGGATTGGAAGGGACTTTAAGGATCATCTAGTACTGATGTCTTTGTGTCGTGTTGTGGCCATGCTTCTACATAGATGTATATGAAGTGAGTTGGGAAGGTGTAAAGACTGGTGGAGAGATAAAAATGAGGAGTGGAGTCATAGCATAGAGGAGTGCAGAGAAAAGCTTGGAGGGAAAGGGAATRGAAACTTGGCACAGCTGGTGAGGGCAGTAAAGTGGGTGAAGTGCATTTGCAATCAGCAGGTTTAGCAAGGGGATGGAGCTTCCATTGAGACACAAACTGGCTGCTTGGTCCTTGCRGGCCCTTCACCACTAAAATGCTTCTGCCTCACTTATCTCTAGCAGCTGACTGCAGTTTTGAGACACCCCAGACCAAGGCAATCTTRTTCTCAAGGAGTTGTTCTAGATGTGCTGGTGGGAACGTGACAGAAGGAAGACAGCAGCTGAACTTGCCTAGCACCTGTCTTGGGATAGTTTCTGGGTTACCAAGTATCAGGGAGTGAAAATACTTGTCTGAGAGAAATGGACTTTTTGTGACAGCAGAAGACTCTCAAATCTGTGTTTGGTTCATCTTCTAAAAGTAGGGTGTCCTGATGCAAAGTAGAGCTGAGGCTTCATGTTTAGTACCAGACTTGCCTACTTAACCACTGGCTCATCTGGTCCATACATGGAATTGTTTTGTAGCTGCATAAATAATTGAGGTTGAAATGGCAACACAGTCTTGAGAGACTCGTAGGATCTCAGTTTATGTATTGATGTGTATATATATGTGCGTGTGTGTATGTTTTTGGAATGATTTTTTTCCAKATTGTTTGCAATAGATGACTTGGCTTTTAAAATGGACTGAAATAAACAGTGACAATTGAATTAGATAATATCAGGCACTTCTGGATTGGCGATCTAGTATTTTAATTATATCAATAATTTTGGAGTCCAAAGAACAGAACTATAGTTTGAAGTGTGGGAAAGTAACTATAAATTATATCTTGGCGATCCATGCTCCTTCAATCACTTCCTGACTATGTTTACTCAGTTTTCAAGCCAGAATGAGCTTTTCTAATGGCAAACATTGCAAGCCAATCTTGATCTGTAAAATGCAACCTGTCGCTTAGCCAGTAAAAAAGCTGGACTATCGAAATGCTCTGGGATTTCTGTTTCTAATAGAGCACGACATGACTCTTTTATTACAACAMAATCATAGTCTTGTCAATGGGAGTAATTATTTTGCTGGTAACTTCAGCAGATGTGATGCATACTGAAGGCAGGTAGCAATAGTTAAAAATATTATTGTGGGGGCTTAATTGTGGTATACTTCTAATGTAGTCGCTGGGGTTGCAAAGCTAGGCAGCCAAAAGGGCAGCTGAGAGGAATTGCCTGTTAATTTTCCATTGCTACTGGGATGGTGCATCGTATAAGCATTTGGAATTATACAGGGAGCCTATGAACATGAAGGTGCTTAGGTCACAGAAGTGTGTTCTGGTCACAGCCCTGTGCTGCCGCATTGCTACTGCTGCCCAGGGCAGTCAGATTAGCAGCAAACTGTGGGGTTCTTTTGGAGTTTTTTTGTATATGTGAGGGTCTGCCAGAGCCTGAGGAATGCTTAGGAAAAAAGATCAGTAGATTTCTATTCTCCTTGCACTGTTAAGTATAGGAAGGGTGGAATAAGAACTTAGCCATCACTGATGCTACTGCTAACAGAAACTTGGATTTTATCATTCTGCCTTTATTCACTTAGCAACAGAGAAAGATTTTGAAGTATATTGGGCAATAGTGCTTTATTTTCCTTTCTKGTGGTGGAGCACCAGCCACATTGTCATTTGAGATTTATGCCAGCGAAAGCCTGCAGTCGTGCATGGTTTGCTCTTTGACCTGCCTCCTCCTTCCTCCCTTTCCTCACCAGTCAGCTGCTGTCCCTCTGCCGCTAATTTACATCCCCAAATGAATGAAGCTTAATCCCTAAACCTTAATCCTCCTAAAACCAGCTGAACTTTGTGATCCTATCTTGACTTTGCAGGAGATTAAAAAAAAAAAAGGAGGGGGGGGTTTGAAAAAATGTGCTTTAACTTCTAAAGAGAGTAGCCATCTTTTATGGTTTTGAGAGGACTAAAATGCACTGGCATTTTATTGATCGATKTATTTTTCCTTGTTAATTTATTTTTTCACATTGAGCATAAACATTTGGGGGTTCTGTTTCAGTTCTGCTTCCTTGCTGCACAGTGTGTACTCCTGGCAGGGGAATCTGAGGGCTTTCCAATGAGACCTTGCTCTGACATACTAACGTGGAGTGGGGACAGTACACTTTGCCAGAAAACTATTTCACARACGAGGATAGCAATGAGTCAAAATTTCACTAGCCCTCCCTCCTAAAATGTAGTGATGTTTACTTGAAGAACCAGGCAGTGTCTGAATGAGCCATGCCTTTTCTGCTTGTAGGATTCTGTATTGGTATGCTGCCRGTATGTTGTCCCAGAAGATTTCAGGCAGCAGAGGAGGATGCTCCTCCACTATGAGTTGGGTAGGGTTTATATTTCTCCTCATATGCACAGTGCACAGTGAATTGGCATATTCATCTTGTCTTCTGCTTAGGTGAATTGTCACAATGTTAGAATGTGAATGCAGTGTATCTGTGCGAAGTTACTGGCTTTGGTCTATAGACAAAACCAGAGCTGACTTGATAATTGGAGTTTAAGTCTCTGTTAATAGGGGTGTTGTAGAGTGACAGAGCAGAGAGGAAAGCTGTTCCTCRAGCAGAGGGTGAAATGCATCAACCAGTGGAGCTCAGTGTGAATGCAATCCCCTCTTGTAAACCCATAGGCAAAGCTTAGCAAAGAGATTCTCCCGCCTATGACTGGTACCCTGCCTGCCTGTGCCGCTCTCACTTTTAGAGTGGATCATAGCAACTGTTGCATTTTGGAAGGTTTGGATAGTACRGAATGTGATTGCTGGCTCGCTCAGTAATGTGTCATGTAGAGAGCACAGGCTGGGGAACCCCATGGTTTTCCTTATTTAAAAGAATGAAGATTATAAAATGTGCAGTCTTTAACTTTGTAACAGAAACAGGCGAGATTTGTACAAGATAGACTTAAATATGGGAATGCTCAAGCAACCAGAAACAATGGCATAGCTTATTAAGGGAAAGGGGAAAAACAAACCCAAAACATAAAAATGAGATTCTTCTTGGTGGAAACCTTACAGGCAAGCAACTTGCTATGTGTTATGATTCCTTGGAAAGGCAGTGCTCTGCACAGCTGTTAGCCACGTAAGAAAGAAATACATATGTGCATATCCAAGTGTGAATATTCACTTACTACTCCAGTTTCCCCAAATACTTGGAATGGAGCTTTCTGCAGTGCTTGTTAGATTTAAAAAAAAAAAAAAAAAAAAAAAAAATCAATCCCCTTGAGAAACTGTTTTCCAAAACCTCAATTCTTATTAGGAAATGAAGCAACTTTTTTGTGGCATAAAAATAATCATGCTTTGGGTAAAAGCTTTCAAACATACGGCCCACAGAAATAGCAGGCTTCAGAAAGATTTATCTTRAACAGTATATAAACAATTTATCTTTGCATGTGGAAGCTGCACATCAGATAAAATGTGTTCTTGCAAAGTGCCATTCCTTGGAAAAAAGTCTTCAGTCTCCATCTTCAGGTAAGGCCTTGCAAAACTGCATTGGAGAATAGATCAAATGGAACAAACATGTAAGAAAGAAGACAATGCCCCCCCTGCACTACTTCTGCTAGTGGCACGGGAGCCTGTGGTACAGACTGCTTGATCACAGGGTTTGTGAGGTCTTTTTAGTAGCTAGGCTGAGTTATGGAGGTGAAAGTATGGTTTGTGCATTTTGTCAAACACATAAACAAGCTTAAAACTCACCAGTATGTTTAATGTCTCTTTCATTATACATTGGACAAAAACAGACAACTATTGCACAGACATACATTATTTTGTTTTTTCTTCCTCTGAGATGCCTAAAAAAAAGGAAGAGACATGATGTATGTCAAGTCCRTAAATAAATGAGCAAAATACGGTTATCTGATGAGACCAATGGTATCTTTCCATAAAAACTTTAAGTAGCCAGCCTTTGTGTTACTGCACAGTCTTTATGGTTGAGGAGCTTAGCAGGAAGCTTAGAGAGCTTTGCCTGTGTTTTGCTGCTTTTCTCATCAGTGCTTTAATGCCTGCTGATCAAGGAGTCGTAAATCTTTGCAATATTAGCAGAGRAGTCCATTTCCATAGCAAATGACGAGATTTCCCTGCCTCCTTCTAACGGTTATCGCACACGTGTGGCAGATACTTGTACGTATCATTGTCACACACATGCCATATATTCTGTACAATGAATGCTCTCTTCCTGGAAACCTGAACCTCTTACCACTGCTAGAGCGTAGCCCTTACTCTTGAGGTCACCTAACTTGGCAAGTCAGTGAGTTAATGGGTCTGAAAAGATTATCCTAGACCAAAATTGATGTAAACACTCTCCTTTCAATGTAGAACGTATGGGCTTGCATGCCTTTCATCTTTTGCTGCACATTCCAGATGTTTGCTTCTTTCCTCTCATCGTATATACATGATGGGATAGATAATGTACCGAGTTCAGATTTATGTCTAGAGCATGATGTGTTTGTACTCTGCTTGATTACACCTTCTTTTTGCCTTTTATTTGGGAAAGGAGAAGTACCTTAAAAGCCTTTTTTTAATTCAGRTCTGATTTGTTTATTCAGTGCTTTCCAAAAGCAGTCTGGTTAGAGTTCCTCATCCCCTCCATTTCCTCTGCTGTTCCCCTGCAATATATCTCCTTTCAGTCAAGGGTGACTCTATGACTTGGTTGCTTTGAAAAAGTTCCGGAAGACAGATCTCAAAATTTGCTTTGGAAGGGTCCTTGTTAAAAAATAAATTTWAAAAAAAWATATATATATAACACCAACACAAAACTAGATTTTTGGCTTGATTTATTCTGACAATCAAATGCTAATTTCTAATTTTTCCCCAGGTAATGCACTAATATGCATTCACTATTTAAGATTATGGGGAACATCCTAAAGTTATAGTGGGTATTTCAGGTTTTATCTTTCACTGAATGTCAACAGCCCTTAATGGCTAAATGCTGTTAAAAATTTCATTTTGTTTTTTCGGGTTCAACCTGAAGGATTCTGAAACTGAACTACTGTGAACTTCTCTGGTATATGGATTTTTTTTTTTTTTAATCATCCAAATGTCATTTATTTTTCCCAAACAGGCATGGTAGATCTATTAATAAATGTCAGAATCCACAGACCACAGTTATTTCCAGTCTTCTGTATTTCATTGTGTCAATCCAGAATAGATTTTTTTCCTCAATTCAAGAAGGATGCAAAAACACTCGATGCAAAATCAAAATGCRTACTCAAGTATAAAAAAAAAGGTATTTAAAGACAAAGGAAATGTTTTTGAGCTGGGATAACATTACCATCTGGAAAAAATTGTGATTATTTCACTCAACAATTTGAATTGTTGTATATATTGTTTCTCTTAAATTAGACAACTATGTTGTCTAACTATGCATCTATTTGTCAATGGATTTTTAGAAAAACTGTTTTGGAGGATGTTTTTCCCACAGCTTTCTTAATTCCACACAATTCCACCAGTTTCTGTTAGTTTTTCTAAATTCTACATACTCTTTTCTTTGCTTGCCTTTGCTCCCACTACTGCTCGCTCTGGGTAGGGGAAATTTGGCACCTTCTCTCTTCAGTAGCAGRGAATATTTAATCACTGGTCTTGGCACACAGAGTAACTTACTTTCTAGGCATGCAAAGTGCTTGTGACTTACCATGACACATAGCCTTAGTTTACCTGAACCTTTAATATACTTCACATTAAGCTTAGCCAACAGATTCCGTGAGTATGTTTCCTCTCTTGAGTTTTAGGAGAAATAACATTCAAAATTCTTGAAGAACAAGAAATTATTCAGGTATCTTTGAGTTAAAAACACCATATAAAAAAGGAATATCCGGGAGGTAGCACTCAGCTGGTGGCCACACTGGAGACTCCTCTGATWTCCCTGGCTATGGTTTCTGCCTCCCTGCACTGCTGGAGGTATATGAAGTGAGCTGGAATGCTGCTTGCTATTCAGTGTGATTTGGATCTCTGTATTGCATGCATACATATTTATGTATGCATTTATTTGTAGTTACTGGATTTTAGATCAAGTAGTCCACATTTGGGGCAAATGAACCAGAGATTTAAATATGATCATCAGAGAACATTTTGTCTTGGGTCTTTTTCTTATTTTTCCAGGACCYTCTTGTTGATCCTGACACTTTAGGGCTTTAAGGATGTTTGTTTATGTGATATGACAAGATTATAGTATTGCAAAGAATGTCTTGAAGCCTTCAGTTAAAAAAATCAAACATCGTATTTTGCAGATTTTAATTTTATGTAGTTGACTGAAAAGTAAGAGTTTGTTTTTTCTGGGTTTGCACTGATGTATTTCATTCTGATTTTAAAACTCAAAATTCTGCTATTGGTCTTCTGTATAACAACTTTCGTGTCAACTTGCTTACATCATGTGAAACCTAAAATCAATGTTTCAGGCATGCATTTGGTTTTACATTATGATATAAYCTGATCCTTTGTCTTTCAAAATTCTAACACAGTTTTTCCTTTCTCCTATGACAGGATGACAAGGACTTGGTTCATGAGTTTGTTGTTGCTGAAGGTCTGACTTGCTTAATCAAAGTGGGAGCAGAAGCTGACCAGAATTATCAGAACTACATCCTGAGAGGTAAAGGAAAGGCATCCAAAAGTTGTTTCTACTGTTGGAAGCTCTCATAGGTCTGGGGCAACTTGCTGTGTAAAATGTGTTTCAATTTGCTTTTTAGTTTGGTCCCGATTCTTGCATGTTATGCAAGAAAATGATGGGAAGATTAATCCTCACCACTGAGCAGAATGAATTTCAGTATTTGGAATCTTGAAAGTCTCCCCATTACCCACTCTTTCTTGTAGATTATACTGCAAATCTCTAATTCTGAGAAAGAAAAGGCATGCTAAAGCCTTTGCTGGATAACTGTGTCAGAGGGCACAGAACATAATAACTTGTTGAAGTGTGGTCACCTTTTACAAAGGAGCTGCTGCGAGCAGGATGGATGCAGCAAGAGTAGTTTTGTGACCAGAGTTTCTCTCCTACTCTTGCAGCAGTGGGTGGCTGTTGATCTCCCAAGTGTGAGGGTTTTCTTCATGCTGCTTAGACAGTTCAAAAGTACCAGGGAAATACAGAGGGGCAGCACCCAGCCTGCTCCATCACCCTATTGGGAGATGTATTTCTGTATTGCCTCTGTCCATTGTGGTGCAGCAGAATGCAGCATCATAAGTATYTATGGATATCATGCAGTATCTATGCAATAAACAGAGAGAAAGTCATACCTTAGGGAGTCAGTTGGCTGGAAACAATTTTYGGCTATCTGATATTTTGGAGTTAAACAGGTAATGAGATGTTTATGTTCTGTTCTTTGCACTTAAAAGATAACTGGCAAAGGTAGGGTTTGGAGAGTGATGTGGGAAAGGTGTGCTATGTGTTGAGGAAGCTGATTTACTCTTTTGTGGCCCAAATGGATGTGTGTGTTTTTCATCTAGCCAGGAAACTCAGGCTGTAAATTTGGAGAGTTCCTTCAGTACTTTGAGGGGAGAACAGTCACACCAAGGGATCTTTGCTGCTGGATGATCTCACAGTAAACAGAGAGTGCTTATGAATGCATAGTTGTGGTAGATTGCTCATTTGAATTTTCTTAGACTGACGTATATAGCTGTATTTAAAAATGTCACTTTGATGTATTTAACAGCTAAAACTCAAACTGAAAATTGAGGAGCAAAAAAAATACAAAAGTAAATAGAAGGATTTTGTAAGAACCAGAAATGCTGACTTATAGAAAGCAAGGATTCAAATAGTAAGTGTGGCTTCAAGCAAAGACCTTGAAGAGAAGACCAGCTTTTGGAGGTGTAGAAGAAACAAACCAGTACCACAGAAATTATGTTCTATGTCAGTAGTTGTGCAGTCACATAAAAGTATTTGAATAGTAGACAAGGACACAGAAATTTTTCTGCAATAAAAAGCTTCTGGGAGAAATCTGTCCATAGATGTTTTCAAAAAATTCAGACTAGAAGCAAAATAGAAGTGCTATATAGGACAGTCTGGCCTTCAGTCTAGRAGATTTCCCCTTCTCCTTCCCTTTTCCCTTCCCCTGTCCTAATGCCTCCAGAATTCAGGGAGATATAATGCTCTCTTTCTTCTTATGTCTCTCAAGATCTTGGTTTCCATGACTAAAGTTAGAACTTTTTGAGTGAATTCAATGAATGACAAAACAGAGCCTTAGTGCCAGTGTCCACARCATCATACAAATGAAACTGCGAACTTATCTTGTTGCCTTGTTATTAACAAGTGATTACAGCTTGTTCAAAATAAATATAACAAACAAACAAACCAAAAATGACAGAAACTAACTACATAGAAGTATGCCATAAAGATAAAAGCATTCTTTAAGGAAGATGCTTTTAGGGGTTGGTACCTTCCAAAGGCAGGTCTTTTTTTTTCCTATTTTGCTGCTGTGTGAAGCTGAAGTTCTCTCTGGRTAGTGTATGTTAATATCTTTTACAACAATACGATTTTTCTGTGTGTTGTGGGTTTCTTTTCAGGAATGGTCTTGATTGTCTTTCAGGAAGTTCAAAGCTTGTTACAACTCCAAAATTATGTCAGCTGCTTTGCAGTTCCAGGAGCCAGCATGTACTTTCTGAATAGATCTGCGTGTGCAGTGAGATAAAGATAGGTTTGGAAGTACAGTATAGCCAAACAATCTTATCCAAATACGTAGAGGAGGGTGCTGAAAAGAAGGATTAAATACTTCATGTAAGAGTGTTTCTGCTATATTATTTTTGGAAGATCATTGTGATTGGTTAGGGGTTTTTTGTGACAGTTGTGTGTATTTATTGCAGTGCTGCATTTTACTAAACCTGGAGGACTGGTGAATAGGTGACTCAATTTTACTGAAGGTACCTCACAGGTAGCACTGAGGTGGTCCCATAAGCTCTAAACTTAGTGTTAAGTAGTGGAGATTTGAGAAGTAAAAAGTAGTCTTTGTTTAGAGATTTTGTGTCTTGCTGCTGTGGTGTTCTTGTTCTGCAGATTCTTTTGGAGTAGAATATGTTCTCCTTATTTACATTGCATTTAACTTAAATCATAAATGGATGGGATTTCTCCTTAGTTCCCTATTCTGGCTGCAGTCTCCAGCACCTTTGGTGTAATTCACTGTTTTCCTCTTGAAACCCTAACTCAGCTTGCAGGGCTTGTGACAATAAATGGCAGCCTTAGGCATGGCATTGCCTCCTTTGCTTCCAGGGCTCACTCACATGGGGCTGTCTGTAATCTTGACTGAGCAATTTCCAAGTGTTTCACATGAACTTGTTTGCCTGCACTCATCAAGAAAGAGCTTTGTACCTAGGAGGGAAAATAGGGTGGAAATATATGTATATTTAAAGGCTGTAGGTGCTTCAGTGAGTTCTTGAGGCCATTGTTTTCCTTTTTCCAGAAGTCTGCATTGTTTCATTCTAATGTTTCCTGGTTGTGAATTTCTGCTTAGGGGTTTTGACTTGGTTCAAGTCAGACTGAGCTGCCAAAAAATGATTAAATATGAGTCATGAAAATTTTAGTTACTTTAAGGGGTAAGTGAAGAGATGGTAAGTGTGGCTTTTGCATACMACACTGAGAAATCCAGACAGTTTATTGTTGAGTGCTAAGGAATGACTGTTTATTTCTGCTCAGGTCCCCTGAACTAGGGCTCTTTGACAGTACCTTTCCCAAAGTGTTCCCTTTTGTCAGCATATATCCTATAGACTGGCAAACAACAGCAGCCAGGACTTCTTTCAAGAGTTACTTTTTGAAAAGACTGGCTTAGAAACAGCTTTTAATCCTCCCTACTTAACAGTTCTTCAACCTAAATGTATTCTTCTATGTTCCTTTTTATTATTATGGTCATCTAAAGACACTGTGTTTGAGGGATGTTTTTTCACCCATGGAAACAGCCTGGTTTTCCTTTTGTTATTTCCCCCCTCTTCCTTGTTTTTCCTTTTGGTAACMAGGGTCCATAAGGATGATGAACTTCACTGATAGCACTGAAGCGGAAAGTTTATGTCGCAGTTACAAGACTGCAGTATGGTGGGTGTTACCTAAATATCCAAAAATAAATGGGAATGGGTTAAGGATAATGAAAATGTCCACAACTGATGAGGATTAATGTAAATCTGATTGTAATTTTGAAGATTCTTTGGATATAATTTTGAGATCATCTGTACCTCACGTAGAATGAGAAAGCAACACGGGAAATGCCATGGTAGCCTTCATGTTTTCTGATAATTTAGCCAGCGCTGTTGGGAAGGTGAGGAAAAAAAGCAGCTTGTGTAGACCAAGGCTTAATTATTTTAAAAATATACTGAATAAGTAAGATATGAGGGTTCAGGGATGACTTTGCTGACACCGTGATATGAGGAGTTCTGCCTGGTAGGATCCTGTGCTGTCTGTCCCTCAGATCCAACGAGGAGGTTGTCAAAAGGTCATCCAGCCCCTTCTGYAGAGCGTAATTGTGTACTTGGGTCCCTATTTGCCTGCTTATGGATTCAGATAAGTATTTAGAGGTGTCCATAATTAGATGAAAGCTAGAGATTGTTCTTGTGGTCTGAAAGCATGATCCATGTGTCCAGTCTGAGCAGGCAAAGGCCTTGACCTTGATACAATGTCTAAGGAACTAAGGCTGAGGRAAAAATAGGACAGCTGTCCGTGCTCATACTAGACTATGCTTAAATCMAATTCAGCTTTTGGATGCAGCTTTCTGATTTAGTGAGAGCTGTGTGCTTATATGGAGAATAAGAATTGAGTTTCAAGTCTGGATGAGAGATGGTTTCAATTTTGTTTGGCRGTTTTGAATTTTTAGTGTTGAGGTTTTTTTAAGGAAGAAATAGAGAAAAGCAAGAGCTTGGAGGAGCCTAGGAGTTATGATCTGAGGTAATATTTGTGCTTTAAGTTAACCCTTCTCTCGTAAAACACCAAACCATTATTATAATCTATACTTTAAGATAAGTAGAATCATAGAAGCATTTAGGTTGGAAAAGACTCTCAATATCATCAAGTTCAACCATTAACATAACACTRGCAAATCCACCACTAAACCGTGGCCCTAAGCACCATGTCTACACATCCTTTAAATGCCTCTAGGGACAGTATAGTCAAGACTTCAGTAATTTATGTTCAATAATCTGGGGAGAAGACTAGGTTGCAGTAGAACCAGTTGTGGGTTTTCCTGTCACAGGCCCGCTGCACTTCTGATAAAGTGTTAAAATCCTGTTTCTACAGATTCTGGTGCAAGCACAGAAGATTAAGGTAATGGTCATGGGTGAGGGATCTGACATACTCTGAGGAACAACAACACACAATTTAAGAGGATTAAATGTTGATAAGTTCATACACAAAGTCAGCAGCATCTTCAGCCTGATAGAATAGCATCTTTATTATTATGCCCTACATTTTTTTCCTTATTAATAGTAAATGTAGTTTGTTTTGGAATTGCATTTGTGCAAGCATGCTTTTATTTTCATGCGGATAGAATGAGTTTATAATAATGCTCTTATTTTATTTTTTTCTCMTGGTTTTGCAAGGCCTTTCAGGCCTTTAAATAATTTTATGAGGGACTTTTACCAGAAAAGTCCTATGTGAATCCTAAAATGTAAATAAGAAAGAACTAAGTTTCTTAAAACACTAAAATCACATGTGAAAAATAACTGCAAGACACGTTTTTATCTTTGTTACATGCTTAAGTTATGAGGGATCCATTAAAGCAGTTTCCTTCAAGCCTGATAACTGCAATTTGCTCAGTTGTGATCTGCCAGTAATGGAGAAGTTCCCAAGAGGAGCAGTGACTTCCCAAAGTAGTACRATGAGAACTGAGGACCCCAAAACTTTCCAATCCCCCACTGAGGCATGAGAACAGGGCAATCTTTTGATTCCTCACCTGTCTGGCTGGTAAATGGGAGCGAACCTTTGCACAGGGCTGAATGGAGAGAAAGGATGTAGCTGTATCTGGGTAGTTACCCTTTAGCAACCTCAGCTTCCTACTGCAGCAAGGCAATTCTAAATCTGTATTTTGCATGTGCTTTTAATWATACAGTACAGTGTAGCTGACAACAATAAAAAATGGAAAGAAATTGCCATAAGAGCTACTAGCTGTAAAGCAGAAAGTGACTTTGCTGTTGGAATTAGGAGATGCTGAGCTGTTTGACAGGTTGATTGAACATGCACAGGAGCCACCAGAGTCAATCAGAACTACAGATTAATGCCCAGGCAGAGGGTCAGGTTCTCCAAACTAACGGGCAAACAGCTCAAACACTGACATGTACCAAAGCCACCAACAGTTCTGCCTATTTATAAAACCAGAGGCATGCAATCCCACCTGCATGCCAAGTTTGGAACTAAGGGCTGTGCTGCATATTCTGGGAAATCAGATTAAATTCCTGAAACGACTCAGTGCTGSATGGTAGAAGACCATCTGGTTACTGTCTGTCACCAGGACACTGTGTGTGCCCAAAGATGTCAAGGAGCTAGAGGAAGTTGAAGGTGAGGGTGAGGTTTTGCAAGCAGGCAATGGAAGCTGCTGCTGATAACTYTCTCATTCTGAAAGCCAGACGTGAAGTTATCAGCGAGCTGGTGGCATTTCTGCATTGAGCCAACTGCTACTAGGAATGCTTGGGKTTTGTAAATGTGCTCTCTGTGATGGGGGGGATGATCCATTTCCAGGAATTGGCTGGCTGTTTTTATCAAAAAGACCCCTCAGTATTTACAAGGACATGAATGTTTCCAGTGCTCTTGAACTTTCCTCCCTCAACCTGATAAATTGTGTGGCTTTGGCCTTTTGCATTAAAGGTTAGGTATTGCAAAACATTTAGCATGGAGGAGCACGTTCTTCTGCAGTAAATGTATGTTTGGGAAGCAGGGTTTGTGTAAATAACAAAAAACTAGAAATGAAGTCTGTGAGAGGCTATTTCTATCCTAAATAGAAATATTTTTGAAATATTTTCTCGTTGGTTGGTACTACAGCAGTAAAGCAGATGGTAGTAATGTAATTTTAGTAGTGAAAAGGGAGCTAATACTGAATATTGTGCATACCTTTGCAATATTCCTGTTCCAGTGTGAACTGGAGAACTGTTTAAAGTTTTCCAGCTGTAGAAAAGTATCACAACCCCAAATAAATAGGAACAGGCAGCACTCGATCAGGCCTACCTTTGTATTTCTTTCTTTACTTGAAGTCAAATATGAAAACTTYCCTGACTTTCTTAACCTTCAGTGTGCAGATCTCCATATGCAATTGTGAAGTTCCTGTGTATATCTCTACATATTCAAGTTGTCTTCTTATGGGCAGTACTTTAAAATTATGTAAACTTACCAGTTGATCTCAAAGTAACCAAGCTTTAAAAAGAAATTGGATGCCTGTAGCTTGATTACTTGGGAGAGACTTGATTACTGAGATTACTGATTACTTGATTACTGAGACTTGCTGACAGTCTCTTACTCCCTGTAAATTCAGTTCTTTGATCTTTCTGTTGAGTCTTTCAGAAAGCTTACCAGAGTTGGACACTCGTTCATTGAGGATTTCAAAATTCATATCTTTCATTTTTATGCTGGACTGCAGTTCCCATGGAACCAACAGATGGCAACTCCACCTGGAAGCTGTTATGCCCACATAGCATGGGGCAGCTGCACATGGAGATACGACCTAGGTTCCTTACCACCACTACCAAAAAAACCCCAAAACAAAACCCACCAAACCAAGCCACAGTTGTGCTAGCAGATTAGCAGCAGATTAGTGTAGCTGTGCTAACAAGACCTGTTAATGAGCAGCACTGTTGAGCTGAGGTACGGCCTGGCTAGGATGCAGCCATGCCATCTCCCTCTGTGAAAGGGACTACACTGCCAACTTTCCATCAGTGAACTYTGTAGGTAGCATTTCTTGTAGTTCAGATCAAAAGTAACAGTCCCAGAAAAATGAGGCCTATACCCAATGGCTCAGTACCTCTTTCTGCTACGTGCAGAAACCTCAAGATGTGCCTCTTCTTGAAAATCCATGGGATGAAAAAATACAAATGTATTTGGCACCCTGATTCATGAACCCATTAGAAATAACGAGATTATAATGCTCTTTGTTGTAGCAGAAAAAAGGGCACATTATACTATCTCCATGATTAATAATATAAACACTAAACCTCTTTGTCTCAGTAGCTGAATCCTCTTTCACCTCTGCAAATATCTCTTTAGGAATAAATGCATTTGTTCACGTGTACAAGGGTAGTTGGGAGAGCTTGACCTTGGAAGCCATGGAGTGTAAAAAGAGGGAAGACATCCTCTTTGCTTTCCACTCTACACTTTTAGCGATTCCTTTCTCCGTTTCTCATCTGCATATTTTAAAATTATATTTATTTAACTCATTCTATGCATGCATTATACTGAGTTCCCTACTGAATGCAACCTTAGGCATTCCCTTAGCTGTTGGAGCAAGCACTRCCCTCTCCTTTGTCCTTTTCCTCCCTCCCTTCTCCCTGGATGTGATTGTGATGCATGATCCATCAGGAAACAGAGCCAGATGGTCCTCACACACAGTGCACAGTACAAGTCCTCCCAGTCTGGGATGGGAATTGGCATTGAAGCAAATTTGAGTTCAAAAGTTTAACCACCCTATAGTAATTTACACATCTACAAATAAACTGAGTTGTTCCTTGCTCCGTGCATTGTATGAAATGGCCTTTCATGTCGGGACTCTTCATGAGGAGGATATAGGGTCTACATGGAATTCAGTAATAACACCACCATAAAATTATGGATTTCCCTTGTTTTTAAAGCTGACAGAGGCTGGGAGCCTTTGAGTTGCTTTCTGTCTCTATGAAAATGGATCTTCAGGTTCTGAATAATTTTTTTTATGCTTTGTGAAATTCCCATGAAATGTGACACCTCAGGCTATGCAGACTCCATGTAAAACGAGGAACTGAACATGAAAAATGCACATCCTGAACTACTAAGCAAAGAGTAAGTACTTGGGAAGTACTCCCAGGAGCCTTGAAAGCCATTGTGGATGTTTTATGATTTAACTATTCAAACTTCATGAACAAGCCTTGAAAACAATGTATCGACTCCAACTGTTTAGGAGCATTTTACAGAGTGTTTCTGCCTTTTTGTAGTAATCTTGTAGCCTGAGAGTATCTCTTTAGAGAAAAATAAAGACATTCATAACCCAGCACAGACATAAATACTCGCACAAAGTATGTGGCTGCTGGTAATTTCACAATAAATTACTTGCACTGGATATATACACATAAAACATGTTAAAATATGGTTGGGAAATAGAGTTTGATTATTCTTATTTCGAGATTAGAGGCTTCCACAGCTATTTGTGATGGTAGTTGCTAGGGTGCCACACAGAGTGCTCCATGCTGATACAGAAGCAGGGAAAATTAAAGACTTTAAAGAAGAAATGGAAGAGATAGGGTCAAATGTGTAGGATAATTGGGAAGTGCTGGCTGCTGTTCCATGAAGGTGATTATTGTGTGATATAAGGACGTGACAAAAAAGAGGTTCTTCAAATATCTTCAGAGTTAATGTCCATATCCAGATATGTTAAGTCGCATATTAGCTCTGTCTGTCTGGAATTCTTGCAAATGTGCATGCATATGAATTTCTATCAATCATGCTCTCGTAGGTGCAACCAGAAAACTGAAGCAGTGAACTGTAAACACTTAAAATACTCATTTTTATTACTATAAGGCAGTGACCTACTTTTAAACCTCTGATCACTACTGCATCAAATGCTAAAAAATTGTAGGTGATTGAAGAACTTTAAAGTTAAGCCATAGGACTTGCATATATTAGCACAGTGTTAATTATTAAACGGTCATAAATGCTGTTTTTGTACATATGTGTCTGAGAAAAACTGTAGAATACTCGCGGGCTGATGACAGCGAAGGATAATCTTAGTGAACATATGGGAATATTAATGTTTCTGTTTCTGCTTACCTATTCTTCTATGCATCCCTAAGGAGCACTGATGGAGCAGCAYGTGCCCCTTGGGAAAGCAGAAGCAGCAAATAGATGCCTGTGTACATGGGTTGAATGAGAAAAGAGGGAAACTATTTTTGCTGCTTAGTAATGAAGTGTAAGGACCAGCTTACCTTCTGCCAGCACTACTTCTTACCTTCTCCTCTGCCCTCTCCACCACCTTCTATACACAGGACTGGAGACACTGATATGGAGTGACAAGAGGAGAATGGGGGCTGGCATCCCCCCACTCCCCACGTGTGTGTGAAGGTTGTCAGTGGGTGCATAGGTAGGGGCTCAGCAGGCAGGGTAAGGCAACAAAATCAAGGTGCCATGTAAAGGCAGACAGGATATTTTGTATTCCCTTTGCAAGCCGGAGGGAGAAGAGTTGTGCCTGGGGCTCGCTGCCTGCAGTGGGGGGGAGCAGAGTTTATCCCATTCCTACAGTTTTGCAAAATGTTTGATACACAATTTATTAATTGTAACACATTTTGTTTTGTCTCCATGTTGTCAGGCAATAAGGACTTCTTTTCTGTTTTCAGTGTGTGAGGCATTTCCAGCTTTTTCCATTTAAATTTCTGGCACTAAAGCTTGTGCTGTCAAGCCAGGAGAGGAGACTGTGCCTACCTTCCACACCCCAGCAATACAGGATCACTGGCCTGCACTAGCTGCTGAAAATACAGTACCTCTGTTGTTTAAGATGTGTTTTTCAATAATWTATCACTTTGAAATTTCTTCCCAGACACTTTAGTGAAGGGAGTTTACTGATGTAGGGGTCATGCAAAATAAGCCATTTTTTTCCTTTGCCTCTTTTAATTTGTTCACTTTTAGAAAACAAATATTCTTCTGTCCTATGACCTTAGAAGTGCTTTGGGTTCCCTGAAATGAAGAAACACTAAAAATAGTATTGTGTGCTGTGAGGAGTGCCATCGAACGGCCCTGCTGTTGCAGCACATTGACTTGAGTCACTGAAGTGCTACTCAGGATATGCTGTACCTATTGTGTGTTTTAAGCAGGTTTATTTAAATGACAGGTGGGGTCTTAAAGAATTTCTGCCAATACTGGGCAATATCCTGTTTCCTCTTACTTAACCTTCTTAATTCTATATGTTATCACCGGCCTAGACAAGGCTCTCAACTTCTCTGTCTTGCCTGCCTCTGTGCCTCCCCACTCTTCCACAATTTACTAATCTTGTACCTTAAGTCCCTTCAGAGACACCTCTGTGATTTATAAATTTATGCCCCAAATTGGCTTTGGCTACAGCAGGGTTGCACAGCACTTATTCCTGATGAGAGTCCAGTGTCTGTAGACACTGGACCTATCTGCAGGCTTTCCCCYGGGGTGTTCCCGATCTCAGGAGCCTGCCCTGGCGTGCAGGGAGCAGTCTCAGGAGCAGACACTGTTTTTCACTCAGGCAAAACCCACTCAGTGGGTGAAAATTTTTCTGTTAAAGCTGCGGCTTTTAAACAGTTTCCATATTCCCAAAATTCAGTAGTGGGTCAACATAAGGCTGCTTTATTATTTAGTTCGATATCAATGATGGAAACATTGACTGTAGTGTGTATAAACCATATATATTGGTTGCTATGAATATTCTTTTATATGTGCTTGTGATAAATGTTTTTTTTGTTCTCTAAGATGCCATGGACAAGTGCACTAAGAATACTGTTGAGGTTGATAAATAAAACTCTTGGAAAATCAAAAACACCTGTCTGAGCTTACTTTGCAGACATGCCTGCTCCCTTTATGTGGCAGCTGATCCAGCCTTTGATTGCACAGTGGCACAGCTCTCTCCACAGCTGCTCTGCTTCAGCCAATGAGCACCATCACACCTGTGCACTCAATGAACACCTTTTAAATAGCTGCTCTTATCAGCACTCCTTCCCCAGGCTTTGCAATTTATTTCATGCTATGCAAACTCTGTTATAAAAAGTTTGTTTTCTTCGTGGATTTTTCTGTGATTTGTTGCTAAATGTTATCCAAGAGCTCAAAGGGCAGCTATATCTTTGTGTGCCAGATAAGGAAATGAGGCACTTGAAAACGCATTCTGAATTCAGAAAGATTCGGTAACTGTGAGTTCTGGTTTGGGGCTTGTCCTTGGGCTGGTTTTTCAGACTTGATATGGTACTTTCTGTTTATTCCTTTTTAATCTTTACTCTTGGGCCTTCTTTTCTTATTCAGACTCTTGCCCGGCTTGTCCCAGGTTTCTTTCTCTGATCTGTCTATATTTCTTGCTTTCCACATCAACTTTCTTTAACCTACATCAGTCTATCAGTTTATTTACATCATCAATCCATTCAACAACATTCATAAATTCATTTACAATTATTTTGTCACAAGCTTAAGCTGGTTTAAATGCCTTTTCTTCCCATCACATCTTCCCACCTCTACACTGTCTGTCCTGGGTTCTCACACCACAGCTGTGTTTGTGTGATGGTGTATTGAACTTGACAGAGGAATGTGTTCATGTGAGAAATGGGTATGAAAAGGTTGCTATTTTGCAATTGTTTTGGATTAATTTTATTTTAGTGCTGTTGAATTACTCATTCCAATTCTTAATGGTGGGGCACAAATTCCTGTGTCAGCAAAACCCAGATTGTGACCTGAGACAAACAAATAAGGGAGAGTGTTGCAGAGCCACTATTAAGCATCTAGTCACAGCTTTGGTATCTTATCTCCTGTACATTTCTTTCCTCAACATCACTCACATCAGCCCTAATCTGTATGTTCCCTCCAGCCAAATAGCTGTTAGTCTTTCCCATTGTTTCTCTCATGTATCCCAGTCACTTCATCTCTTTTCATAATTCTCAGACACTCATCAAGTTTTCTGTCAGAGTTCCTCCCTCTTTCATTTCCTTGAATATCTCTAGTTTAGATTTTGTTTCCTTCAGCATTCAGATTAGAATTTCTCTTCTCACCATCTGAGTAACAAGATAGTTTCTTTAAAACAAAATCAAAACGCATTCACAAGCTGCTCCTCTTACTTTGAGTGCCATGGCCTTCCTTGGTGGGCAGCAGCTGGGAGCATCATGGGGTTATTTTGAGATCCAAGAATGGAGTATTCAAAGGTTTCAGCTGATTGCATATGTTCAGTAGAGGCTATTCTAAGTGTCAAACAACAGCTATTTGGAAATTTTATAGTCACATGACGTTTGGGCACATATTAATGTTTTCTATATGAACTTTTTCACTGACATGAGGTTATAACTTTTCTGAGTATTCCAAAGAGCTCAAATTCCCCAAATAGTCCTCTTTCCAAAAATATTCTCAACAGTATTTTTAATTACAATGAGAAGTTCTCTTCCTTGTTTTTCYTCCTGCCTTCCAGAAACCCACCCCAAATATAAGAAATGTTAGAAATTTTCCATGAAAAGAGAAGGTGGTGTGTTGCAAACACTACAGAGAAAGTTTCAATTCAAACTCAAAGCTTGAGGAAATTATGGACAATAAACTCTGGAGTGTTTTCATGGGAACTGTCAGGCTGTTTTAGAAACAAGCAGTCTGTCCCATATGAAGTGAGTCTTCAATATCAGTGTCATGAGGCTGATGGCTCACTTTAAATGGTGAAAATACACAGGAAACTAGTGCTTTATTGGCTAGAAGTATGAAATTACTTGTGTTGCTTTACTCTTGGTCTTTAGCTGTAGTAATGTGATTTGATGGGGTGACTACTAAATCAGTTAGTAGAGTCTAATTGTTTGGGTTTTGCATACAAAGAACTGACCTTTTTTTTTTTTTTTAGTGTTTTAATGTTGAGTTGTTGTGTAACATCTTCATCATGTCTTCAAGACCTGATGGAGAAATTAAAATTTATCAGCAATGTCTCTTGGAATCTTTATATCAATCCTTTGGAACATATAATGACAGTTAAAGATGTTGGAAGTATCATTTGAAATAATCTCTTTTAGCTGTAATACAGGGGAGGATGCATCTCGCCTAATTCCAGTGACTTTGTCTCAGGTAGCTGGAATCCTTGAGCAGGAGAAAACCCAATATACCCTTGTGCTTGAACTGGATTTGCTCCCTGATTAGCAGTTTGCTTTGTATCTGCTGTTATCTTTTGTTTCTCAGTTTTTCATATGAGGTCACGAATGTGTGTCTGAATTTATAGTTTAACATGGAAGGAATTGAGTATTTGATGCAATTTATTTCATTTTAATCAGAACTAGTTCCTCAAGGACAGTTGAGGGAACTTGGCAGAAACCACTTTGGACCTGTATGCTTCCTCAGCTCTGACAAGAAAGTCGTTGGTGATGGAGAGTCTCAGGCTGAATATTGGTGGTCATTTCCCTCAAACAATGAGCCTTGTCTGTCTCTCTTTGAAAAGGTTGAATAAGCTGGTTTATAGTTAGCTTTATGAAAAGTATTTGTCCTTCAGTGACTTTCATTGCATTCAGTATATGTTTGGAGGTGTGATGAGATCAGGAAGGAGATGCAAAACCCTGTCATTCTGCTCCTGAGCTCAAAAGTCAGAGAGCATGAACACTTGCACTTCGCATTTTTACACGTTAGAGATTCAGGTGATGTGACGTGATTATTGCTGTAGTTGATAGGCATAGTCAGTGCTTGTAGTCAAAATCCATGGCACCCCTATGTGTTTAGTGGGTATAATGGTTTCCTGAATCACCTGGTAAAAGAGCAAGACTGTCCCTTTGATTTTAGGGGCATCTCAAGAAGACTGAGCTCCTGTATTTGGTGTCCAAAGTTATGTACTGTGAATGTCACCTTTCCCTAGGTCTCTATAGACAAGTAGGAAATGGAATGCATGAAAGAACATAAAATTAGGAGCCAACTTTGTAATGTTTTATACTAGTTGGACACATACTATAGAAACAGCCATCCCTGTGTAAGACATATCTTTAGCCATGCTGATTCTAAAAGAACAAGTTGGGAAGGACATTTGGACCATCTGTAAAATCAGAGATCTTCTGGGTCTCCTATGAGTACATGCAACAGTCCTGGCATACTTGGGACTACCAGGCTGGTCAGGACAACAGTCTGCCTGCCCCACAGGACTGGGTCAAAAAAAGACTTGTTTTCTGTACTTTGTTCCACTGGAATTGAATGATACCTAAGAGCCCTGCATTTTCAAAGGCTGGACTTGGTTGCTTTCCATGATTGGCATTCATGAATGGCAGAATTGTCATTTCAAGGGGATTTTAGCCTCATTGTCTCGGTTGAAGGAAGACCTGAGTAGGTCTTTCAGGAAAGCAAGCCCGAATCCTATGCACTAGGCTGTGCCAGTGAAGCCAGCTTTTTGCCAACAAAACCATAGCATGTGTCCTTCCAAATCTGACAACTAGAGTGGTTGGATGTGCCACTTAAAGCCAAAGTCACTGCATAGAATGACCCTTGCCRGCCCAGAGCTCTTTGGTAGAGTACCATGGACAGGGGCAGCTCAGCCATGGCATGCTCAGGACTTGTGGCTTCACAGCCTTGTTGAAAAACACCTTGTAAGCCCGCACAGTTGATGTCAAATCAGTTATTATTGACTGCATGTAAAACAGCTAAACTTTCATGAGCTTTTTCTTASAGGCATTCCAGATTTAGTCCACCTGTGCAATTGTGTTTGGTCCAGAGCAATTCAAGGCTCTTAAAATGCTCTCTGATAGATAAAGAAATCTATTCCTGCCTGAAACTTTGAAAAAGCACTACAGGTGTTCATGGAGTCCCCTCTTGGAGTGTTTCCCAGATGATGCTGAGACAACCCTTTTTGAGTGTGTGTTTGAATGAATTTTGGGAAGTCATAGCCTGTACACTTTATATAATAGTTCATTTGACCACAGTGATCAACCACTGATCTTAAGCAACCTCTTTCACCAGTGGTATTAGAACTTCATATGAGCTAACTCATAGTGGAAGTATTGACAGGCTTCTTCCAGATGTGTATCAGAATAGATTGCTCAGTTACAATCAGAGTAGTCAGACAGATTCAACATATATATATATATATATATATATATATATATATATGTATCTCTTTGGGCCAGGAAAGCAGTATGAACTTGAGAGACTGAAGCTCCTTCTTCCTAATAAACTGTAAGGATACTGAAATGTGCAATGCTCAAGTGTTCCATGGCTACTTGAAGCATAACTTATGGTTACTCTCAAGAATCTGAAATTCCTTGGTGTGTGGTCAATGTGAATGAGGCAACACATATTCTGTCTTTGATTTATGGGTTCTTCCCCCATTCTGCACTTGTAATTGTCAGGGAATCACGGGAGTGTTATGGGTGCTCTAGCGTTTGTTCTTGGTGTAGTGAAGAGCCATGCACCAAGGCATAGTGGATCCAGGGGGAATGATCCATACCTGAGCAGAGCTTCAGCACTGTAATCAGTGTATGGGCTCCAACACAGGGCCTTAAAATGTTATTTCTCCCCAAGCCTATGGAGAGGCATGGCAGTGATGATATTGGCCTTTGAATTAAACATATGTATAAATTAAGGTGAAAGTAACCTCCTGGGATACTTATTTATAGCTAGGTTGCTGTTTTTCCCAGGATGTGTTCTCAACAGGAGTTTTTGCCTGCAAAACTGAGGGAGAGCATGGTGAACACCAATGCTTTAAATCATAAGACAAGCTTACATGATGTTGAATTATTAGAAATAAAATATACTGAATTATTTGCATTTTCAGAATGATTTATGCATGTAAGAGGTATAATATTTTTAGCTTTACTCTGCAGTCAAAAGACCAAGAAGCATGGAGGAGATTGTCTGCTAATGACATCCTTCCAAACCTGAGCCTGTAGTTAAGATATAAACAGGTTGTTGTGGAGGTACAGGACATGCTCCTTATAAGAGGATGGTGCAAGAAATACTGTTTTTTCTGATTGCAAATGTCCCTGGAAACAGCTGCTGCAGCCTACAGGCACGATGTGTGTGCATCATGACCAAGCCACACAGTTCTGTCTTTAAATGCTGTAAACCAGGATGGTTCCTACCAGCGGTAATTTGCAAACTTTTATTTGAAACTAGGTTAAGATCTGATGGGCCTGATTGTGCTTTTGTTTATTTTACTGACATGAATAGGGGTTAACGCTTGACATGTGTGTGAAACACAAATTTGGTCCAGAATCTTAAATAATAAAAAAATGTAAGAGTCTTACAAATCTTCCATATTTATTTGCCTTTCCCTTGTAATGCTCAAGCAAACAAAAACACAGCAATCTTGATAAATATGTCAACATTGAAAAAGTAATCTTTATTTTCCTGCATGGTTGTATTGACATTTTTTGGCCATTTTTCTTTTCAAAAGAAAACATGAAACACAAGAGCTTTTTTATATAAATGTTCCGAAGTCTTTGGAAAAGTTTGTTAAAAATAATCAGGATAATGCAGTGCTGCTTTAGATGAAAAGCTCGTTTTTCAATATGAGTTCTTTAATGTTTATTTATAAGTTTAAAAAAAGTCTTTAGATTAAAACAACTGATTGCTGGATTATCCTGTGAGAACACAAACACATTACTATAAATCATGAAATGCCAGTAGATGTCTTGCTATATACTTCAAATATGATACATAGGACTGAGATTTCTCTAAATAGAGTGATTGATTTTACTTTGGTTTGGCATTTCTGCTTTTCCTCCAACACTTGTGTTCACGACAAGAACCACATTGCGTTTGAGGGCTTTTTTATATGCTCTAATATGTTGAAAGAATTTTAAATCTCTGTTCTTCTTGCTGCTGATGAAGAACACTGCATGCTACATTTTTGGAAATTATTTCTTTTTTTGTCTTATTTTTCCAGTCAAATTAAATTCAGGGAACTTTTAATCAAAGAAAAGAAAACTTCAGTTTTTAATTTCCTCCCTTTGCTGATTCACATCTTCTTTACATCATTATTACTGCCAGCAGATAAGATCCAGCAAATCAAAATCATAAGAGACATCTTTGCTTTTACAAAACAATATTCCCACTGTAACAGGCCTTAAGCTTTCCTTTGGCATCACTTTGAAACAGTGCAGGATATTACGTATGTCTCTCAGTGAAAGGACAGCCACTGCTGCCTCTACTCTAGCGGGAAGAACATAGGGAAAGCGTTAGTTTACTGTTCAAAAAAAGCAGAACAAAATGTCATTCCCTCCCAGTCCTTCTGCACTGTTGCTATTTGTTCCCATATTCCACACCATCCACTCCACTGGTCTAGAATATGTTAATTTCACTGGTTTCCTATTAATTTGTTGGGTCTGAAATTCTTTCAGTTCTTGATCCATTTATTCATGGACATGTATAAACAGCTGCAGCAGCACAGGCTTAAGTGGCTCCCTTGAGCAGGAGAGGGCATTCATCTTCCAGTGATGGCATTGGCTTTTTCAAAGTGCAAGTGGAATTCTAGCTCCAGTGACTTGACTGAGACAACTTGGTTTTCTTCCCACTGTTACTGACCTAGAGGTTGATGTTGAGTAAGGCATTTTTGGCGCCAGGTGTTTCAATCTGACCATCTGAAAAGTCTTATGCTATTATATTTGCTTTTTCTAATTTATATTTTTTAAAGTTTGTGGACAAAATTATAGATTCACAGTATTTTGTCAAACATGCATGGAAAATACTTAGGCTCAACATCACCTGGCAACATGCGCTTGCAGCCCAGAAAGCCAACAGCATCCTGGTCTGCATCTAAAGGAGTGTGGCCAAAAAGTCAACATAGATGATTCTGCCCCTCTACTCTGCACTCGTGAGACCTCACCTGGAGTGCTGCATCCAGCTCTGGGGCCCCCAACACTAGAAAGACACTGACGTGCTGAAGCAAGTTAAGAGGGGGCCATTAAGGTGTTCATAGGACTGGAACACCTCTCCTGTGCAGACAGGCTGAGAGAGCTGGAACTGTTCGGTCTGGAGAAGAGAAGGCTCTGGGGAGACCTTAGAGCCCCTTCCAGTACATAAAAGGGGCCTACAAGAGATCTGGAGAGGGATTTTTTAAAGGACATGTAGTGATAGAACAAGAAGGGAATTGCTTCAAACTGAAAGAGGGTAGATTTAGATTAGATATTAAGAAGACATTCTTTACTAAGGGTGGTGAGGCTGGTTTCCCAGAGAAATTGTGAATGCCTCATCCCTGGAAGTGGTGAAGGCCAGGCTGGATGGGGCTTTGAGTAATCTGGTCGAGTGGAAAGTGTCCCTGCCCGTGCTGGGGGGACTGGGAGATGATCTTTAAAGTCCTTTACAACCCAAACTATTTAATGTTTCTAACACTTCAGGCTTCTCCCCACTGTGATCAGAATTAGTTTCTGCTGCCTGAAGAGAGAAGCACCAGGGCCCTTTCTGCTACTAGATGAGGAGGAGGAGGCTGCAGTGGCACAAATGAGAAGGGCAGCTGGAAAGTGACCTGGAGAACTCTATTTGCAGCTGCTCCAAAAGAGATGGAGCAGAGCAGCAGTTGGTTGCCACAGCTTGAACACATCTTCAGGAATACCTACCACCCCTTCAGACTTGTCTCTTCATTTTGTTGCCACAGTCTGAAGCAAGCTATCTTTAGCACAAGGAAGCAATGCTGGCTGTTTGACTCTACTACTCTGCTGCCTTAGGAAAGTGCTCATATTATGGGGATGTGTTTTACCACTGTGTTTCTGGAGTTATTTCTCAGAAGATGCCACTGGTTTTATTAGAGACTGGGTAGAGAAAGGGAAGAATGTCTTAGTTAATGCTTTTCTTCTCTTCCTTGGAAAAAGGAATAGAGATGAAGTATTTATGCTATTCAAATCTGCACACCTAACTCAGCTAAATGAAGAAGCTGAGGTCCCTGGGGCCACTGGGTGATTTATAGAGACAGATTACTCAAGAAAACCCTTCAGAGAGAAGCCCAGTTTATATTTGTATATTTTAGGAGAGTAGACAGATAATCACTTACGTACCTAAGGCCAGCTGATACTTAGAGAGATGACCACTGGGAAGAAAGTGTGGAATTCCTCTGAACCAAGCCAATGAACTTGTAAGTTCTTTCAAAATAATGACACAATGCACAATAGGCAAAATATTTGTATTAGAGTGTGTCAGAGAGAGGGTGGGGTGGATATCCACAGGAATTCATATACCTTTTCCTAAATACTCATATATGAAATGGGGTTAAGGTTGTTACAAGACTGCTTATTTTTTTCAGGCTAAGTTATTAGTGTGTGTTAAGAGACACAGATTACAGCTAGGTTCCATTTTATTTGACATTTAACTATTTTCGGGAGCAATGATAGTGARTAGAATCTCATTGCTGAAGGTAAAGGAAAATTGACACCTGTTCTTTGAATCCAGTTCTACTCAGGTTTTTGAGATGCAAATGCAAGGAGAGTGAAGCTCTTTAGGTCATTACAGATGTTGGCTGGGAAAGAAGGCAAAATTCCCTTCCTGCCATCCTAATTACCATGGCTAACCCATTATGTCTCTTTGTTTCATAGCATAGTGCAGCTAACACTGTACTGGCTGGAGAGTTGTGGACTATTTCTCCAAGGTTATATATATGATTGATGTTGTCTCTGTCAGAATTACTATATTTTGGATCTCAAAATAAAGCTCTTTTCTAGCAGTCTTGGGTCCCCTTAAGCAAAAAGTGGGATAAAAATGACAGCTGACTCTCTACCTCAGACTTTTCTATTGATTAAAAAAAAAAAAAAAAAGACTAAATTACCTTGAAATTAAAATTTGGTTTATTAGTGCTGTGTTTGTGTTACCCTCTGTTCTGCCAGGCTTCCTACTTCTAGTGAGACAGGTCACATAACAATCCTGCTTTCCAGCGCTGAGTGCTAATATCTCATGTTAGGAGATAGACAACAGATTCAAGTGCCATCTGGACTAGTTAAGTGAAAATCAGCCTTAATTAACTAGATTGTCCGTTTCATTAGTGAAATCAACAAGAAAGAGGGATGGTCTTTGCCAAGTTGTTTTCTGAAGTTAATGTAGATTGTGATTTTTCATTCTAGTCTTGACCTTAAAACACCAGGGCATCCTCACCAGGCCTATGAAGGTGTGACAATGCTTTTTCTTGTCAGTGCTGTCAGTGAAATCGTGTGTACTTTGTTGAGGTTTCTTGTAATGACTGCCCCTTCTGGTGTTCTAGTTAACATGTGTCTTTAAGCAAGGAAGCTTTTGTCTCATGGAAGGGAACAGGTAATTTAGGATGCTGGCTGTAACTTTCAATGGAAGGACCTGCCTTCCTGATACATGTGAAGCTGTGGGGGAGAAGAGACCATCAGCTCAAAACTGCTGGAAATTTTTCAAAAGAAAGGCCCGTCCCTCTTCAGCATCTGTTTTCTGCTTTACTAACAGACACTGCCATAATTTAGGTGAATTAGGTTGTCTGTGTTGTTCTGCTACTATCATACTCTCTCCTGAAAATAAAACCTAATAAGAAAGTACTTTAACTTATTAGGAAGCAGTAGATTCATATTATTTATGCTTTTCACATTGCCTTTATGGCTTTTTTATAGCTAAAGTGTAAATCACTCAGAAGACGTCAGGAATGGGGAGGTTGATGTGCATTACTTTTGTTTTTTGCTCACTGTTTACTTAATGATTAATCCATCAATCAGATGTTTACTTTAGCCAGTAAAATCAAACATGTTCCTAAATGGATATAGTCTTCTATAATATGTGTTGTATAATCTATATATAGTGTGTAGATACAAAATCTTCTTTCTTCTTTCAGGTATGCTTGTACCTGTTACCAGTGGAAATACACAGATTTCCAGTATATCTTTTGTTCCTTGTATTTCCTGCTGTTTAGTTATTTATATCATACCTTCTGCTTCTTATGAGATCATTCCAAATTGTGTTCTGTGTTCTCCCTGCTTACAGAGTTGAATGGTAAAAAAGCCACTTTAAAGTGAGAAATTACAGGTGTTGCTCACATTTTCATATGTGTTTGTTTGGTTTTAGAAACTTCTTGTGGCAGTTCCTCTTTTGTTTACTTTCTAAGAGTCACATCAGTTATGACTTCTTTTGGATGGACTTTTTACTGTTCAAAATTCAGACTATAAAGATGGTCTGAAAATGAAAGCAGCAGAACCATTGTTCTTTCACTAAATATTATGAAATTGTTGTAAGGAGTGAGCAATTTAAATTTTAACTTGGAGAAACTTCATCGAAGTGTGAAGAAAAAGGAGGAAAATGTTTCTAGTTCGGTAAGGAAGGGCTAGATTTAGGAACCAAATTTTCTTAAGCTTTCTGGGTTCTCCCTCTGCAGGCACTGAAATTATATCTAGTAGGAATTGAAAGTGGTGTGAAACATCTACTTTTGTTTCCTCATATGTCATTATCTTGGACCTTAAAAAAGACAATGTCATCTGTTGTTTGTAGCATGCATTTTCTTGTAAAAATAGAATTCTGAAACCACTGTGAAGGTCTGGGCTTTGAAAATATTATTTGAAAGATCTTTTACAAATAAACAGCAATCGTTTTTTAAACTTCCATGCACACATGAAAGCATTTATCATGAAGTGGCCAAATTTTTATGATACTGTAAGAATTTTGAGAGAGGGATATGTAAATTCAGATACATACAGTTAAATATTTTTATCTGCAGATACGCATCTGTAAGCATGTTGTATATTTCAAAGCAAGAATATGTGCACGAAAATACCCAAATGTGTTACTGCACAATGCAGGGAGAAAAAAAAAAGTATTACTGGACTGTAGAAGTGACCTGGAAGAAGTAATTTACACTGCAATAATGCATTTGATCTGCATTTGAATACTTCCTAATCTGCTAGATCTCTGAAATTGATTTGCTTAATCATAACTGTAGGTGCTAATGTAGGTGGGTTTGGAAAGCTGAAGGGAAAATACTCCCCTATTTGGAAGGCACAATTCTTTGCATAGGTCATGACTGGCCTTGCTAGATCTRTGACAGGTTGTGCAAGGAAACACAGCACAAAAGCTACGAGAAGAAAGCAACATGGCAGCTCAACACACAGAGAATAATACCTAGCTAGTGTTTGAGTTTTTCCTTCTATAAACTCCATATTCTTCGTGTCAATTAGATGAGGAATGTGTATGGTGTATCCTGCATATAGAAGGCTTGTGAAAGTTGGCAGTCTAGATTTAAGAAATAAAGGTGATGAAAGAAGACAGGAGGTAAATGCAGCAATATCTGATTTCAGCTTTATAGCTCTCAAGAGCTCTGAGGGCAGGAAAGTTCGGTGTGACCTTGGAAATCCACCTGGGACTCCAGTGTCTTGCTGTGTCTCTGGTTTACATTCTACTCTCCAGCTTTATGAAATGTCATGTAATTAAACCCTCAAAGAAACAAAAGGAGACCTTTGAATCTCATGAGTTTAAAACATCTTTTTTTTCCCTCTTTTCCTTGAATTTCACTTTTTAGTGAAAAATAATAGATAGAAAGATGAAGAGGATCTACAACTTTTCCACGTGCATTTATGAATAAGAATTTTTAAGGATGTAGTAAACACACCTCAGGCTGAACAGTTAGCTCTACAGGTGCTGCTTCCATGAAGTGTCCACTTTTCATGAAGCATGTAAAGTGCATTGAAAGGTTTTTCTTGTTTTGTTAGCTGGATCATTTCCTTCAAGTGTGTGCTTAAAGCCCTTTGACTAATGAGAAAACTAAAAAGTGTTTCTTTTGGCAACAGATAAATAAAATATTGTGTTGGAAATCATCCCAAGAAAAGAAAGCATTCTCAGTGTTCTAGAAAATCCCATCTCTCACCTTTTGAAAATTTCTGTTCAGATGAATGAAAACTCCTTCTTGTGTTTCCTTCTATAAGGTGAAGGAAGGAATGGAGGAAAGTGAAGTGAGAGGGCAGTGTGCATGTGGTCAACCCAAAATTAATTGCTTTGCTAATGCTACCATTTCTCTGACCTTTCCAAGGTGTTACCATGTTTACATTATGAGCTCGACCAGCTGCCTGAAATAGGTTGTGTGGTGGTAAATGTCATTCCCTCCCTCTGACCCCACTCAGGAATTCAGGAAGGGAGTAAGGGAATTAATTGAGTCTTTCTCAGAGGTAGCCACAGCAGTAGTGTGGGGTACCCAGTTGCTGTAGAGTTCACTTTGGGTTTGGCAGCTTTTTTCCATTCCCATTTCATTTAATAAACGTATTGCAAGGAAGGAGATTAATTCTTCTAGGGAAAGAAGTGGTAGGAAAAGATTGATCGAAGATTTGGTGGGAAAAGATAGCTCTCTACTAGCCTTTCCTGCTGAAAAGCAGCATTAGGAAAAATTGCAAGGTTTTATGGGGACAGGACCATATAGTCTGAAGAGTTTGTCTAGAGATTTATGTGGTTTGGATAAGCATTCTGGCTCTGAGCCTTTCTGTATGTTAAACTTGAAATGAGATTAAGGAAGGCGGGAAAGAATAGACTTTATTTTTTTAGTGCTTGTACCAGCAATGTTGATTCTTTCTCTCACCACTTCATATTTTATTTCCTTTTGTAAGGTCACTTGGATTGGATGCATTCTAGGCAACCTGCTTATGTAACTGAGTTAGGAGCTCTTTCACAAGTTGATATGCAAAAATGGAGCTCTCGGAGGTTCACACAGAGTGGTATTTTGGAGTCTGAACATTTTATTGTGAAGATGTGAAACAGTTTAGTACCATTTATTATGTTAGTGATTGTGAAATAATTTTTTACAGGTTTATTTCAGCTATAGTACTGCAGTGTTGATTTTGTAAAGCTCTGAGATTTTCTTACACGGTAGCAAGCAGCTGTCCTCATTTAGCAGATAACTATTGTTTAGATTTATTTTTTCTGCTATTTGACTGCAAAATGTGAATTACTGGTTTTCAAGCTTTTCTGTTGCTTTTGCACTTGGTGCTAGCATAAATTTCTGTAGATCAAGCAGTGAATCAAAATGAGTATGTTTTAGTTCCACTTAATTTTCTACACCGATAATGCAACTGAAGTGTTTTATTTGTTTTTTAACTTTTCCATTATTTGTACTGTATGAAAAGTGAAAGACAATCCTTTGGCCTAGAGCAGTCAGAAGGGGTGATATTAATTAACCTAATTCCGAGTTGCAACTATGAAACAAAAGTAACAATTCTAGAGACAGTATTATTCATTTTAGGAAGAGCAGGAAGGCTAAAGACAGGATACACCCATTTGGTTTTACAAGTGAGTAATTTACCCCATTTTGTTTAACAACCTTTCATTTTACAAGCAGAGGTTGTTCTGAATTGTAATGATGATCAAATTGTTATCAGCATTCTCCCAGACATTCTCATCAGCCCCAAAACAAGGTGAGATATGTTTTGAGTAGATGCTTGGAGCAAAAGATGCCCTTCCGGGACAAGTGGAAGGCTGTAGGAGCAGCAGCCTGGAGGAACAGTGGCCTACAGCAGATCAGAGGTCTGTTGTCTCTCCCTATCTCATAATCTTCACTTGCCACAATGTGGTGTGAAGAGCAGCAGGATGCCCATCATTCTGTAAGAGTTCAGTAGGGTGATGAGAAAGTTTTGGAGTTTTGGAACATTTTATCGGTGCTGCTATCAAGGAAACATGGATAAAGAGAGGAGTTGTCTCAAATCCAGAGAACATATTGGAGGATGACCAAGCTGCGCATGATGGATGGTGGGTGGAGTTTTGTGGAAGCTCAGGGATATCTAAACTGATCTGCCAAGTACCTCTAGATATATCAACCTGAATTATTGTCAGTCTGAAATAAGTCTTGCTTCTTCAAGCCCCAAGTATGTTGCAATGATGTCCTGAACTTTTAAAATCATGTCTGGCCAAGCAACTTCTGACAATCTGATTTCTGTTACAAACCAGAGATGGCTTGTACGTTTGTTTGTTACTTTAGGGTGTGTAAACAGTTAGTGGGAGAAGTATTTATGCTGTTAAATTAAATGGCAAAAACCAGTATGATGAACCAGTTTCATTCCACTCATGCATGATGAGGGATTTTTTTACACACAACTTTTTTTTTTTCCCTAAATGAATCAAGGATACCAGCTCAAAATCAAAACAAACCCACTAACCTAACACAAAAGGTAATTACAGATCACACAGAATATTCTGAGTTGGAATGAACCCATGCGGATCACTGAGTCCAACTCTTAAAGGAATAGAATGTTTATAAAGCCATTTTCCAGACATGGGAAATAAGGCTGCCAGTCCTCAAAGTTCAGGGAGAAAAAAGCAGTGGTGGTGCTACACATTCTAAGGTTCCTGACATAGGCGTAGAGAGATTTTAACTGAACCTCTGCCGTAATATTAGTATGTAATGTACTTGCTAGGCAAGTAATTTCAGTTCAACTTGTCAGAAAGGATCATTATGTTCCCTGTCAAGGTGTGTTCATTGTTTTCTGAGGGAACAATCTGAGCCCATACTGCACGGAGCTGAACCTAAACTCGAAGTACTATTATATCAAAAAGTATTCTCAAATACAAATCAGATAATCAGGTGTCTCAGGTGTGACATCCAGAGCTAGTGGAAGCCCCACCTTCTCTGCAGAACAGCAGAGTTTCTTTACCTCATCAGTGTGCTATGCAGAAAAAGTATTCAGACCCGTGAAGCACTCACTATATTGATGAACATCATCCTGCAGGAAATGAAATATTCTGTCTTCACGAGAGGTTTGCACTAAAAAATTCCTAGGACCACACACTGAGAGAGTGCTTTCTAGGCAGTACTTTCCAGCACTTGCTTTGAATGAAGTAGTACTCCAAAGCTCGGAAATGATGTTTCTTGAAATTGATTTTGACGTAGTTAAGTTTGTGCACAAAGTAGGCTGAACAATGTTTTCTACAGGAATCTTAATTCTGGCATTTCTTGAAGTTTCAAGTGCTTGAATTATGTGCACCTAATGTTCTTTTAACTTATTTCTAAGTACCCAGAAACTGCTAATTGCCCATGACAGATTTGTCTTGTTCGTGGACTAATTATTCCATAGATGCATAGCCTTCTACGCCAGTTATGCACAGACGGTTTGGGTTCAGTCCACATCACTTACTGGAGAAGTGTTGTGCCGAAGTGTCCGTGATACTTACAGGACTGGTTTGGATCTGGAAGTAATTTAGCTGCTTCCATGTGGAGCCTGATGCTGTTGCTCGTAGAGCAGACCTCAACAACCTTACTCCAAACTAACACAAGGAGGTGTAAAACACCTCTGTCTCCAAATTGTCTCTGCACCTTCTTCTTCAGTATTAGTACTATCCTGGGATCCTATATCCATACAGTCCTATGTAACTCCCGTTAAGAGGGTGCTGACCAATAATACGGTCATAAAAACATGCTTGGTTCATATGAGGATTACCAATAATGCTGTGGTGACTGAATTGTAGAATAATCAGCAAAGGGAATAAAATCACCCGAAAATATTCTTTATAAATAAAATGTGATTGTTCAACTGCATTTCTCATTTACATAGTTACTGATAAATAAAAAATACAGTTGGTCAAACCTGAATAAATCCACCACCTTCATCTTCGTGTTTAGCCATTATATGATTGTCCAACTCTGCCACCACATAGGTGGCAACTGGTTACCCATGACAGACCTTACATTTTTAGGTCAAATGAAGCTTATGCCTCCAAATATTTTCCTTTTGTTCTTGAATCTATTTTATTCACATTTTTGTATGATAAGAAGATAAAATTAAAAGCAGAATTCTCTATTCTGTCTTTCTGTCAATCAGAAATTAGGATTTAATAAATTTTTGTACATGTAACTTTGCCCATGAATTTTGAGAAGGGGAAAAATAGGACCAGTGTGCATTCTGCTTAGCTGTCCACGCATTGAGTCAGAGAGGAGAAAAGTCTGAGCATGACACTGATGATTTCATTATGTTTCACTTTAAGAATTGCTGTAATAAGGTGGGATTCAGAATTCAAAGGAGTTCTCACTATCACCATGCTGAAGGGGAAAAAAAAAAGAATAGAGGGATTAGAAGAGAATTACAGTTAATTTGGAAGGAATCTTTGCTCATTATCTGAGATGAATGAGCAGAGACACAAACCAGCATTTTCAGTCAATATTTTGGAAGAGTGTGAGCTCTGTACTTAAAGGGATTTGTAATTATGTCTCTTCCCTGCACCTTTCTCATGGGAAGTCCACTTCAAATAGGAGATATGAACTTGTGACTTGAGCACATTCTTTACTGTGAGGCTTGAAAGGAGACTGTATAACCCTAAATTTCACATAGCAGCAGACATACTTGAAACAAAAAGAAATAAAAAGCACATTTAATGAAGTGTTGTATTGGTTTGCTTTCTAGTGCTGACTTTGGCTTTGTTTAGCCAGTACTTAAAGAATAGAGTCTTTCATTAATTTGCCCTAACAAGCATAAATTCAAGAGATGAAAGTGAATTCTTTAATGGCATGCACATTACTGCAGGGTGGAGTCTATCTGAAACTTTGGAGACAGGCTTAGCATGCTGAAGAGCAATAAATATCTGAAAAGTATATCAGGAATTTAGTTTCAGCATCTGTCACGGTGTAATTACAATGAAGAAAATTAAAAAGATATATTCACTGTTGCTTTTAAGGCAGGTTAGTGAATAAAAAGTAACAGCTGCATTCTTTTTCATAAAATCATTTGATGTTGGGATCCATCCCTCAGTAGGCAAAAGACACAGATCTTGATTCAAACAGCTTTTCAGGCTGTTTGATGGTTTGATTCTTTTTTAGCCAACACTCTATGGTGAGGAAGCTGGGACACTGAGAGAAAGCCTTACTTCCAGCTTCTCTTTGCTTTGAACAGACACTTCCTTCTCCCACTTTGCTTAAGAGCTATTTTAATTCAGTTGCTGAATTTAAAGCATAGTGAGTTCTTATTTACCCTACTGATTTCTGCTCTTGAGTCAGTCTTTCCTGAGCAGGGGAGGAATCTTTTTTTCAAGGATTTTGGATGGTTTGGAATAATGTAAGAAAAATGTGACTCTTTGTGCTGCTTTACGGTGCCCTTTAAATCAGTTGGTTTCAAGATGATAAATACATTGAAGAAATCTAAAGTTTATATTAAAAAGCATAATTTTAAGACGCAGAGCTTCTTTACCTTTTTTTGACACTAACATTTCAAACACTACTCAAGTGCCCTAGAATGGTCTTACTACATCTGTGCTGTCTGTTCGCTTGTTGCATTTCTGCCTGCTGGGATGACGAAAGCCAATGCGCCCCTTTACAGGAACTTTCGGACTTGTCTAAAATCACGTAGCTGTTGTCACTTAAACAACATGTATTGAGAAATGATAAAAGTGATATCTACTTAAAGTGTTTTGTAGTGCTTCTTAAAATAATCTTTCTTCTGTGCTTTTCATGTGTGGTACCTCACTTTGGAAGAAGAGAGGGTGGTGTTTGTAATACATCACCACATGAAGGAACCGTTTAAGAATTAAGAAAACAGCTTTACATACAAGTAAAATAGCTAGAGAYGTTTACTTGTATTTTTGTTCTCAGTGCATCTCTTCCCTGGTATTCCCCAAACATACCTTATGCTAATGGCTAGAATAAACAGTGTTTGAATTTAACACAAAATTGAATGGCTTCCTAAGGGTCACTTTTGGCAGCACGCTTTGTTTCCTGCAAAACCCTCTGTGAGAAGTGATGTAAAACACCAGTGGTAGGATAATTGTTTTCAGTGATTCTCATTCATCTTTCTTCGTTGCTTTTCTGTTCTTCAGGAATATAGTGTGTGTAATTTTTAGAGGTCCAGGCTTGTTGAGCAAATGCCACAATACATGAATTTTGGAGGCTGGCTTTTGGCTTTTGAGTAGCGGAAGTAACTTTACATGCTCCTGGAAATTTTTACAACTCTCTGTAAGCCTCTCTGCCAAACACTGGTTTGAGTGTATTTAACTACCATGCCAATTGCAATGCTGTTATCCCAGGATGCCAAACTAAGCCCGTGTTTACATGCCCAGGGTTGGACCTTGGAGAATGAAGTTGAGCTTAGAAAACAAGGAACTGCTATCTTGGGAAATACTAGCTCTCATGGCCACAACATATTCCTACGTGACAACAAGAAATCATTGATCAATGGTGGGCTTTACAAGGACTGTGCTGATGGAGCAGGGCAATGTTTGAAGTTTCAGCTGACATAGGAGTTTATCTTCTTTTTTTTCTTCTATTCTTCTAATAAGAGGAATACAATACAATGATAAATTCCTCTAATAAGAGGAATACAATAATATTCCACTAATAAGAGGAATTGTATGAACATATGAATATTACATATTGTAGCAATATATTAATTGTTGGTTTTCCCCTTTTTGTTTCCCTGAGAATCTTCTTTATTTTTAGGAGAAATGTAAATATTAGGAAACATGGCTTCCTCCCTCCCCAAGAGAAATGGGGGGAAAAAGAGCTGTCAGTGAGAATCTATCACTTGTTCACTTCAAAACCAACAGGTTTCATTTTGGAAGGTTTACAGTTGTACGAAGAAGAAACACTGTTGATGACTAAAAATGTTTGGTATGTGAACGCTTTTACTCTACCATATGTCCTTTTTCTGCTCTAGTGTTAGTCAATTTGTTACACAGCCCATCTGTGTCACACCTCTTTACTTTCCAGAGAGGGCAGGAACCCCAAGACAGTGTGATTTTTTCCATAGTCACTGGCTAAAGAGCCTGCCTGCAATCAGCAAAGGTCCTACTGATGTAGAATAGAAAAACACTTTCCATGTATTCCCTCATACTTTTCTTTGCCCCAGATGCAAAGACACACAGAGTCCGACAATCAAAATAAGCTGGTTTTTTCTGCTAAGACTGAGTCTTGATTGCATTTTCTTCTGAACCCCCTTCTGGCTCTGTGGTGTTTCCCAGTCCAAATGCTGAGTTCATTCTCAAAGATTAGCTTTTCGGCATGTAGAGCAGATGCTGGAATTCCAAACTGATGTGCTGTATGTAATTGATAATGATTGATAAAAGACAGCTTGCACCTGCAGGACCTTTCTTTGTGCAGGGTAAATAGGTGTCTGAGGAGCTCAAGAAAGGGAGCTGAAGAAATTCTCTTTTCCATTCTGCAAAGGTTGGTTTGTGTTTCCCTCTTTGTACCTTCAAAGTCAGGATTAGTATTGTTTACACAGACAGAAGGCTTATGTTCATGATGATTAATGGAGAGGGAAAGGCCTTGAAATCCATCACATCTAGCACATTGCCAGACTAAATTACTCAATCAGCTCCCAAATAGGAGGGCTAAGGTATCACTTCTTAACTTGGGAGGCTCACTAAATTGCCCCAGTTTAATCCTAAATTGAAATTACTTTTTTTTTGAGACTTCTAGCTTAGTGTGTAGTTTTTGTTTCTTGACTGTGGATTAATCTTCAGTTTAAATTCAGTTTAACTCAATTTAAATGTTATGAAAGGGGCTGAGTATATGATTGGGAGACTAAAGACAGAGCCAGACTTCAGTGGTGCACAATAAAAGGACAAGAGGCCTGACATGGGCCATAAAATACAGGAAATTTAGTTTAAATTTAAAAAAACAAATTAAAAAATCTGGGAAGGTGTCTGAGCACTGGCACAAGTTGCCCAGAGAGGTTGTGCATTTTCCATCTCTGGAGCTATATTTAAGACTCAACTGGACAGAGTCATAATCAACCTGCTCTGGATTTCCCTGGTTTGAGCAAAGGGTTGGACTAGGCAGCCTCTAGCATGATAAATCCAGTATAAGAAGTTTAAAATACATTTAAAGATAAGAAGAGACACCTAATCCTGAAACAGATCCTAATTTCTGCCCTAAAACCAAACCACTTCTCGTTTGCTGCAGTATCAGTAGTCAGCGCAAGAATTCTTAGCTGGGAATTGAGGTTAAGTCCATTGCAGATAAATCTTCAGTATTTGTGTGGACCATGTCCTGCACTGGTGTGATGCTTTTGCGGAATAGCTCACCTTCACAAGAAAATCTGGCAATCTAGTCATCATTTCTTGCTCCTTCAGAATTCTAAGTTTTGAGGGCCAATGAGGAAGTCTCCTCGAAAGATCCTTTAAAACTCTAAAGATCTCAATTCTTAAGAAAAATATGTAACTTCATACACACATTGGAAGAACATGATTCAGTGTTGCAGCCAATATTGATTCCAAAGCAGTTTCCTTTATTCAGCTCTATATATGGGTATATGTCATCTTAATTAAGGGCTACCTCACATTCCGTTTTTCCAAAGGAGTTTTGCTTCATGAAACACTGAAGATGAATAGGCATCATTTAAAACCATCTAGTTAACGTTTTCTTTTTTTCTTTTGTCTTTTTTTTCCTTCTGCCATCTTCCTTCCTTCCTCTCTTAATTGTTTCTTTTCTCTTTTTTCTTTTCTCTTTTTTCTTTTCTCTTTTTTCTTTTCTCTTTTTTCTTTTCTCTTTTTTCTTTCTCTTTTTCCTTTCTCTTTTTCCTTTCTTTCCTTTTTTTTTCATTCTTCCATGCTTTTTGGTCAGCTTGCAAAATAGCACTCTAATTCCGGAGTAGATTTGCTCATTTATTAACGAGGTATTTTAATTACATCTTTCTTTTTCATGAGGAAATGTTTTTACCTATTGCTATATAAGTTTTATCCAGTTTATTGTACATCGCTGTGTTAATAATCTTGTAAAGCATACTAGAACGTAGTGTATTTAAAGAATGAGTGCTGCAATATAAAACAATTATTAAAACAATTATGACTAATCATGCAAATCTTTTATAATGCATATATATAAGCCAGGTTTAGGTTCAYGTCAAAAGGCTTTCAATATCCAGTTTCCCATGACCAAAAGAGTTTGTCTGTGTTCTTTGTGGATGACTTATGAGCTAAGTACCTGCAGCACAAATAACTAAATGTCATCAAGGCTTCAAAACTTTGACATGATTTCCCAGCCTCTTGCTTGATTTAAGCTCTGCTCTGAGTCTGGAACTGGCAGCCTGTACCCCTTTTACCCCTTTATTTTCCTGTAGTAATCAGCGTTTCTTTGCTAGCGGCCTCTGGGTTTCGCCAAAACTGAGGTTATTGTTAAAGACGGACAATTAGGTAGAACAGGATAATAAWAACAACAACACAGATCTAAAGGTCTTTCCATTGTGCCAGAATTATCAGAGTTGTAAATCTTCTCACAGTATTTCCTGTCGGCTTTTGAGGATGGTGGAAGCTATTGCTAGGCYGTGCTATTTAAGAACCCACTGTTAAGCATGGAGTTACATTGCAGGGCCCAAGCGTGCTGCAGAAAGCCGTATTGACTGCACAGGAGGTTGGTATATCCAGCCTTACTGATTTGTTTGGCTTTGCCCAAGGCTTGGCCCACCAGACCTCTGGATGGCAGCTTCCCTTGAGTCTGCAATCCAGGGGAAAATTCTGTTGTCACTTTTTTCGCTCATTTTCCAACATTAAAAAATAGATTAGTTTTATTGTCTCTTTACATATTTTCTCTTAAAGTGGATGGAGATAAAAATGAAAATTATGTTTGATCTGGAGACCCGTTGTCTCTGTGAAAGATTTGAACTTTGAATAATACTTTAGGTCTGAAACTAGCTTGCAGAAGTTTCCAAACTGCTTAAGACTAAGAGTTATACTTCAAAATATTGTTGGCCACCATGAGAACTCCTGATATACATTAGCAGTATAATGCATTTACATCTGTACAGAATTGGTTTTGCAGCTTTGGTTCATAACATTAGTTCTGTGGTGTGTTTTCCTGTGAGATAATTCAGTTCTTGTTTAATACAAGTTCGGCACATGGTTAATATGGGAGTTCTGAAAATTAATTCCTTAGATTGTTTCAACCATGATGTGTGCTGTAATAAAAAGAACAAATAAACAGAGGGTAAAAAGGCAAGGTTAACAAAAGAGTTGGGATTTAAAGAAACTTTGACAAGAAATAAAATATTCATGCATTTGTGGCCAGGAACAAGATTGGGTTTATCTTCAGGATGACATTACATATATCTTCAACAGGAGTAAAGAAATGGGAATAGCTGTATAAACAACAGATTTTACACTGAAGCTAAAACCAACCCATAGAAATACTAACAGAGGAAAAAACCAAAACCAACCCCCAAATGTACGAATTTTAGCTGGTTCTAGCCCTGTGGAATGAGTGTGAGTCATGAGGTTTGTCAGAGTGTTGCTTTGTAAGATCATTTTCAGAAGCAGTGGAGAGTCCAGGTCGTCTATTTTATCTGATGTCACCTATTAGAAGCAAGGAGCTCTGCTGCGATTTTGTTAATTTTCTAGTAGCTGGATGGTAGAAAAGTTGTATTTAATAATGATTTCTCATCGGGGAAAACAGTCTTCAATATCCTTGGATATTATGGAGATGATAAGCTCTACTCTGAAGTTATGCGTGTAAGCATGGTGGGAATGCRCTACAAGCAAAAGTAGAAGATCCTGACATCCAGGGAATCATGGCTGAGCTGAGTTGGAGATTCTGTGTTCAAGACAGTCCCACTTGATAGCTGGGATCTTGCCTCCCTCTAATGAAGAAACACCAAGAAAGAAGTTTGAAGTATGGTTGTTTTCTTCAGAATTACCACCTAGTGCTTCGTAGTAATATATTAGGTAACAGTATCTCTTTCCTTGGATCCCTCACTAGACATATGCAGAATTTTTCTTGCTTGGGATGTTTACTTTGATGGAGCATGCCTTTTTGGTGCTCAGGGTAGCATACCAAAACTAGTCATCAGTTTTCAAATGGAATGAATGCAATCACACAGACCCTTGATTCCTCATTAATGATGATAGGATTTTAGCTTGCAATGGAAAGGAGAGGTTCAGCAGCTGGTTCTTCCCCATCAGTTTCATCACCATCCTGTCTGCTGTGCACGCTCACCTGTGTTGTATGCAGCACATGACATGCACGACAACTGCTGGGTATGAACTGCCTGATGAGCTTGGGTCAGAAGCTTCCTGGGGAGCTGAAAGCTGCAGTGACAAGGTCTGTCTTTGGCCTGCTTCACCCTGTGTGTTTGCTTTTTCTGATGGAAACAAATGCGATCACGAGATGCATCCCTGCCGTAATTCTTGACATGATGAATGGGGTTTTGACGCATAGGAAACTGTAACAAAACAGTTTTTCTGCTTGTTCAGTGATGTTGTTTTCTCCAAGTTAGCCTTGTGGTAAATGCAAAGCAGATGGAGCAGACAAGAGAAGCAGGTGAGTGGGCAAAGAACAGCTTTGAAACTTTTCCCACTCTGGGTGGGAAAAACTGACTTTAACTTAAAGTGATGTTCATTATGATGATGTTATGTGCTAGAGCTTTTCCTCTTTGGTCCTGTTAGCTTTATACAGAACATACCCTAGGAGAGTATCAGTGCCAATGCTAGCAAGTTTTTAGAGGCTTTCTTAAACCTCTTATTTCACAGAAATCTGTGAGCTTTCTGGCTGGTCTTTCCTTTTCTAGCCTAAGCCTTTCCTAAGAAATCCAGCAATTTTCCACTTGAAAATAGCTGTGGGTAAAGTCACACACTACTTTCACGTAAGATTAAGGATTTGACAAGGGTAGTGGGAACAAAGAAATTCCAAATTAAGTCTGCTTTGTATTTAAACCCCCCTCTCGCAGCCCCTTGTTGCACAATAGTAAACTTTCCTAATGCAAGTAGGTTGTTGATATACTTTCAAAAAGAATTCCAGTTAGCTGAGGGATGGGATTAAATGGATTATATAGCCTCCTCTTTTTTCGGTGAAAGAAAAAAAGAAGTTTGGTTAAAGGCACATACAAATGTGAATTAAATGTGAATTTAAACTATTTTGGACTACATTGGCCTTCTGAACTGCCTTGCAAATGAGGCTGCCCTCCCTTGGCGAGGCCCTGCGTGTTGGTAGTGGGTGTGTGGGGAGGCTGGGCATGTGGAGCTTGCTCTTGAGCCACAGCCCTTTCAGCAGAGTATGGTTGTGGGCTGGGAGGTGAGATATCAGTTGGGTAGAAAAGCTGCAGAGAATKTAAATGTTCTCTGTGGCCAGTCAGTCTCCATTTAGGGGCCAAACTGCTGTGTCCTACTCAGCCAGACCCGAGCCGTGGAGGGTCCAAGGACCTCCAGTCCACCAACCTGCTCCTACACTGGTGTTTTTGATGGTGTCTTCCATTTTGTCTGTGTGGTGTGTTTATGGTGAAGGTATTGCCTTTTCTTCTCAGCACAGACACTTGACATAGTCTGAAAACCAACATTCTCCTTCTTCTAGGTCTTCTTGTGGCCTTCTTTTCCTAAGAATTAATGGGGCATCAGCTTTGTACAAAGTACATAGATTCTCCTTATCTTACTCGACCTCTTAATGAAAACAGATTTTTCCTCAACCCTACCTGTCTTGTCTTTCATTTTTCTGACCCTTGAAGACAGGAAATAGCAATATGAAGGTCCATGCCAAGGTCTTGGCAGCAGCTGAGAGCTTCACGTGTAGCAGATAACTACTGGAGATTTGACTTGGATGTGGACACATACCTGTTTTTATCTTGGTCATTTCATGGTGTCCTTTGTAATTCCTTGCCCTGTGAAACTTRTTGGCCGCTTGCTCAGACAGCAGTAGTGGGTTTTTTTCTTGTGTTTTCAAGAATCCCTAAAACATTTTCTGGCTTCTTTCTAAGGTCTACAAATTTGCCTTAACCTATTGCTGTTATGAAGAGTCACGTCTAAGAGGCTGAAGACAAATGCATGCCAGATCTCACTTAGGCATCCTGTCTAATTAGTCTTAAGTGTAAGCAGTGGAGTAGTTTTGTATTGTGTGCATGTTTCCCTTTTAAAAGCAGACTTCTTGCTGTCTTTGATTTCTATATTAATTTGGAAAGCATGCGCCAAGAGTAAAATTTGTTTCACATTTGTTTCAAATTCAAATTAACTCCCTTCACCCGCAACCAAAGAATTTGCAAGGGAAAAAAAAAAATGGTTTTGTTGACCTTATCATGACTGGATCTCATCCTGATCCAGTGCCAAATCTTTTTAGCATTGAAAGGAAGTAAAAACAAGACTGAAGTACTTTCTCTGATTACTGCTGGGATAGCAGCATTTCCTCTACCTGCAATGAAATGCTTCAAAGCAGCCATTTATTCAGGCAGTGTAATTCCTATCTCTTTTTACTGGCTGACTTACATCTTTTATTTTACCATAACTCTTAGGCCTGTGTCCCTCCCACCTGATTTTATTCACCTGAGAGACACACCTTCAGAGGGTGGTGACTGATTGGTTCCTGGAGAGGAGGAGCAGGGAGTGCTGGGCATTCCCCAGTAGCACTGCCTCCCTGAGAGATGCGTTGTCCCCATGCTGTAGCCCTCCTGCTTGCTTTTTCTCAGTCTTTATTGACTGTGTAGTGTGGCTTTTCTTCTAGCTTGTTGTGACAGATTAGATAAAGAATATGAGTATCTACAATTAGTACCTCAGGTTTTTAACTGTGAATCGACCAACTAGAGCAAAGGAGAAAGGAGGAGAGAATATAAAAATGAGTGTAAGCTGCTTAGCTACAGGGGTGCTTAAGTGCTTGCCTAGCATTCACGTCAGAAAATCTGCCCTCAAGGAAAATCATGCTGCACAGTGCACAACCTGTGCAAAAGTTAGCAAACATTCAGAATGTGTTTGGGAGGTTAATAGTGTCATAATTTTCCTCACCCTGTGGGTTGTGGTGTTTTTTTTTTCTTTTTTCCCCCATAAAGCAGTGTGCTAGGGGCTCATCAGGCTGTGCATTAGATAATCGAGTTGTTATGCCAACAGGCTGTGCTGAAAGGTGTTACATCAGTGATTTCTTTTTCATCCTACTGTGCTTTGATCTCCTGCTATAAAGCAGAAGATCTAACAGTGGAAACTTTTGAAGATGATAGATGAATTGTACTAATTCACTTTTCATAATCCTTACAAAAAATGTCTGTCCTTATCAGTCAGAAAAGATTTAATAGCTGTTGTGTCTTGAAAGTCTCATATTATCAGGATTGCAAACTATGGAATTACTGTTATGAAATATTTTATTAACATATTTTGAAATGCTGTTGTAAATGCTTTAGGATAAATTAATAAAGATGCTTCTTTGTTATAACCATGCTTTGTTTTTTGTATTTTCTCACTAAAATGTAAAACTTACTTGCAAGAGAACACTGTGCAGTGGTGAATAGTTGATGTCCTTATTAGTGTTAATTGCCCAGCTTTAATTTCATATMATTGGAATTCACTAAAACTGTCAATCCAAATGTACTATTTCCAAACATTATATGGTGCTGAAACAAATGGTAAATGTGTTGGCTCACAATATATAAAGCAGTGTACCTGGTGGAACCATTGTAACAGTGAGTAGTGTGTAAAGTACTGTATGCAGATTTTGGAACCATAAAATCTGGCATTTTCCAGGAAGGAACAAATGTCTGGGCTTGTCCCTGGATTCACACTTATATTGTCCAGATTAAGTCGGTAAAGTTAGTGCAGTTTCCCAGGATTTCATCCAGCACAATCTTGCCCACTATATCTTTCATTAGTTGAGCTCCCCATGTCTCTGGAAAACCCTGCTTAGAGAAAATTGCCAGCAATGCTTAAAATTATAAAAAATGTCCACAAGCTCTGACTATATTTTCTCTCTTTTCTTTGCAATAGCTTTGGGCCAGATAATGCTCTATGTCGATGGCATGAATGGAGTAATAAACCATAATGAAACCATCCAATGGCTGTACACGCTTATTGGGTCAAAGGTAAGACTGGTTCAAAAATTTTCATTTTATATGGTTTTGGTGTTCCTTAAATGCATTTTATTTATATTATATATGCTCTTAGGGTATAAATAGACTGACTGTTAGGTTCTAAAATATCACATAATATTCTGCATGGGAACCAGGTCACACTGAGCTGTTACTTCTATTGTTTTTATACTCTTTTGTTGGCACATACTCTGCTTTTAAAATCAAAGATGCCGTCATTACTGTCTGTGCTGCCGTTAGAAGATGTTTTGGTCTTGAAGTTGCAGTTCCCAAGACAACCTTCAGAACCACTTTTTGGGGAGGGATTTTTTGCACCTTTCCATACTACAAAGGCAAATCCTTTTCTATTCAAAATTCTACGCTTCTCAACTTTGGTGAGCACTGGGGRAGGACAATTCAGAGTGACTTCCTTCTTAGACTGGAATACGCTAGTTCATCTAGTCCAAATGCCTGACCACTTCACATTATGAAGGGCATTGTCTAAATGCCTCTTAARCACTGACAGGTTTGTTACCTACCTCTCCAGCAACYCTGTTCCAGTGTTTGTCCACCCTCTTGGTAAAGAAATGCTTCCTAATGTCAAGTSTTCTTGTTCCTGGAGAGCYCTGGAAGGCAAAGTCTGGTACCAGCGYAAAGGGCGTTCTTTGTTGGTCCCTACATATGAGACAAAAGCTGAAAGCTGGAATATATGCTGCTTGGGTAGGTCTTCTCCAATGGAATAGTGATTTATATAGTGCACAATCCTCCTTTGAGGCCATCTTTGATGGAATTTGAAAAGGAAGCAGAACACAGATTTTACTGATGTGCCATCCTGAGGGGCCATAGGGTAGGTAAAACCACAAATACACCATTCTCCAGTCTGTTGGMTCTCCARCTTTAGGAAGTGTCAGGACTGGCAGGAACTGCTGCTGCTCTTGCCATGCAGATCTGTGCATAGATAGATCTGTATGACACAATAGCTGGAAACAGGTATGGTAGTTATCATTAACAACTCAAAAGTTGCTGTAATTGATGGAGTTGGATCCATAGTTACAGTTATTAAGAAATTTCCAGGAATGTTTCAAGTGTCTGAGTCACAGCAATTTGCTGTTGGATACTGTAGTGACATATACATGCTACTCCTCTCCCCTCTTCCTCTCATAGCTTTCGTAAGGCAAGGGGAAAAAGCTTGACATCCCAGGGGTCTTTTTTAACCAGAATTTTTTCTATGAGATGCAAACTGCACTGCCGCGGCAGATTACCAAGTCAAAGAACARATGCTGCAGTATTGAAAGAACTGATTTATCTTGGGTTGGCATACATACATTMGTAGATAAGTAAAAGTAAGATAATTACAATTATCAAATCTCAGGCTTGAAGGGCATGGTTCATGATTGGGAAAAGATGAGGAAAAGCTTTTCCCCTGTGTAAAATGTTCCACTGTTTTTTGGGCRTTACACTGAGCCATTTGTCCTCTTGAAACAGTGAATGTTTGCCACAGCTGGAAAAGCGGTGCAAGATGAGAAAGAAATGCTTTTCTTCGTATAGATCCTCATTTTCTATGGAACAGATAAAAAAGCAGAAAAGGAAAAAAAAAATATTGCCATGTCCATGGTTATTTTAATTCTCTAATGCACATAATGGGAGTGGAATGGGAGAGAAAAATGGCTGTATTGCTACCTTGCAGATTAAATTCTGTCTCGATTTTCATGCTGATTTTCTTCAGCTCTTGGGTCTTTAAGCTCCTTTCTCCCTCCCCCATCGCCAGCCTGAATGATTATCTCCATGTCCTGGCTCAGTGCCTGCAGCTGAGGAATGCAGGCAATGTGCTTTGAATAGTTTGGTTTCAGGTAGCATCAAAGTTGCTTTTTCATTATTCTTCGACTGTCTTGGAAGAGATCTAAGTTCTGTCTGTGTGCCAGAAGCTAACCGAAGGTATGGCAGGCTTACTGTCAGAGTGTGGTGGGATAGCTGCTTTATTCACTTAAAGGTGGTTTTGACTTTCTGTGAAAAATGAAGCCCTGGAATTTGCAATGCACCTACAGTCTAATTTTCAGCCCTGCTATGTTGGTGCCTTCTCCACAGCAAAGATGATGAAAAATACGTTAACATCCCTGAAGAAAAAAGGAACAGTGAAACTGCCAATTAAGTCCTGGGACAAATCCCTCTAATAGGATGCAGGAGGAGTATAGTTATTCAGCTGCCACCGCTGTGACACATGGTWTCTTGCCTTCTCAAAAGCTCTGACTGGGTTTAATATACTTAGTAGTGGAGATTGTTGAATCTGTTCCACAGACATTTTTTATTATTTTTGTCAAATTCTGTAGTGGTTTTGCCCCTTYACTGTTGCTTGCTCTGCTCTCTTTGCAAGGGGCTGCTGGCTCTGTCACCCTTGCTCACTATGAGTAGTTCATGTGGTGCTCCACTGCAGAGCATTGGGTTCAGCAGGGGACCTTAGGGTCTGGCACGCTCAGCACTGTGATTTTGGTACCCAGCTCCAAGATCACTTTGTGCACCTAGCAGTACTTCTGTATGGGGATGGGGGAAAGAGGTGGGAAATAAAAGTATAAATTAGTGAGAAAGGACTATAAGCAATTTACTGAAAGCCTATCTAGATTGCTGCCATTGTATTCTTTACCATTGCTAGTTCTGCTGCAGTTTTACCCCTCTGAGCATCAATGGATGCTTATATTGATGGATTATCAGAAGTTGTTGATAATTTTAGTGCTGTTATCTAGATTTTATCTGAATAAAGTTGTTAAGGAAGTGGTTAAAATTCCAACAGTGTGACTGCACTGGCACTGTTGCCATTGTGCCAGATTACAGGCACCAGTCATGTCAGGGTGAAGAACTGAAAAACAGGAAGAAAATTAATCTTAGATGACTTGTTTGCTAGGGCACAGAAAGAWCCTTCTGTTGCAGATTGGTGTTACATAGGCAAAAAAAAATTGGAAGTTTGATGATAGCAGTACCATCGTTTACTGATATTACTTGGAGATAAGAACATTATTGGCACATCCCAGACTCTTAGGACCACTGCTGGTCCTTTGCAAGATGTATCCAACCGTAAGTGACCACAGCAGTGTGTGCCAGTGGACTTTCACAAGGTGGCTGTAGACTGCTTTCCAAGCATCAGTGGCTGATACATCCCTGGCATAAAACATTGACAGCATAATCCCAATGTCAATGTACATTACTACTATTTCATCATTAGTTATATAGGCAGCAATTCATCAGTCTTTCCCTGTTTGACAAAGCATTCGAGTATGTACTTAATTATGGGTGTATGGTTACACKCTGTTGGCTTCCAGATAGCTTTAACACATAACTGAGGTCAGCAGTGAGCTGCCTATGTAGCCATGCAAAAGAGGGCTATAGCAAGGCCAAGGCTCTAACCATCTTATATAAGCTACAAGTTACATAAAGAGGAAATATCTGTGTCAACCAAATTTTCTTTTAGCATTTGTTGGTAGCATGGGACATTCGTGTAAGGGTTTGTTTTTTAGAAGATGAAACTAGGAGTCGAATGTCAGTTAACAGTGCTTCCAGAATTCCTCTGTAATTTTTTTTTTTTTTTAAACTAACCCATCAAGGATGATGCCTTAACTGATCACGTGCTGTAGGACACGTGTTTCAACTTCACAGTGTCTGGGAAATGATATTTCACTGCTTTCTCAGTGTTTCTGCCAGCTATGCGTTACTACTGCTGCAGTTGGAATTAAGTTTTTGTGTTGTTTTGAAAGTATATTTAGGCTGGTTGTAAATGGATTTGAGGCATCTGTTTATGCTGGCAGCTGGCACTGAGGCTCTGTGGTGGATCACTGGCAGGTAAATGGTGATGGTGTTTGGAAAATTTCTCTTACCCAAAACAAGGGATACCAAGTTAAAGACATGTATGTAATAAGCCATATTAAGTCCTTATAAGGTATTTCTCATCTGTTAGCATGTAGGAGGTAATATATATATTAACTTTCAGATGCTGGTAATCCCTCTGACCTATAACAGAAAGTGTACAATACTTTCAGTGTGTCAGTGCCTTAACCTCTCCAGGACTAGCTACTGAGTGTTTGCAGAAAGTACATTTCTGAACCAAACATCTTGGAAAAAACACAGGTGTTCATATCATCCTCTAAGGAAGCAAACCTTCCTTTGCATCACAAACCCTCCTTTGCATCACAAACCCACAGGCTTTTGCCAATCCACCTTGGTCTTTAAAGGCCCCTTAATGCCACTTCTAAGGCATTAAGTGGTCCAAAACCTGAGTCTAGTTCAGGTTCACCTTTTCTTTCCCCCTGTTTCTGACTGCTACTGATAATGATTATTTTTTCCCATTTGATGATCCAGGCTGTTCTAATTTCCCCCAGGGGAGCTAAAGCCCCTTTTTGGCATTGTTTTCAGTGGAAAATAATCCATTTTCAAAGTGATGCTGGGTAACCTCAGAAGACAGGGTGGAATGCTGGGCCCAGGCTGATACAACGAGGTTGATTAAAGATTCCTATCTCACATCTTGTTTCAATTTTTTTTTCTACTTGGCTTCTGTCTGGATCCTAGATTGCAAAGTTAACTACAAACTTGAAATAGCAAGTTGTTCCCAGTGCCTCGTGTGAATTTTTTGCTTCCTTTGGTATTGAAGAAATGACTTTTTGAATATTTAAAAATGTAATTCTATCAAAAAGAAGCAAAAAAACCTATTTCAAAGCAAAAGGAAAAACAAAGCCCAACACATTCAAATAGAACAAGGTAGTTGTCGTGGGTGAATTTGTGGATTTCAAAAGGAAAGTTATAGGACCATAGGACCACAGAATGGTTTGCGCTGGGAGGGTTCTTAATGATCCTCTTGTTCCAGGCCCTCCCTGCCACACACAGGTACACCTTCCACTAGACCGGGTTGCTCAGGGTCCATCAACCTGGCTTTGAACAAGTCCATTAGGGGCTGCTTTTTCTGCGTGGGGCCAGTGGCAGGTTAAAACAGGCACATGGTTGGCAGTCATAAGCAAAGCTGAGAATACCAGATAACTTGATTTTGTTCTTTTCTTTTCCTCAGAAAATTTCTCACCCAGTCCTTATGCAACTGGATTTTAAAGTGGGTCTACAAATAAATACCAAAAACTCATTTTTAGACATGGAGAAAATCATAAATCTAAGTGACTTAACAGATATGAATAGGACCAAACCCCAAAGCATGCTGAATGAAATCGCTGCCAACCTGGATGATATATCCAAGTCGAGGGCCTTGGAAATACTGATTATGTGGATCTCATTCAATTTTCTGGCCAAATATTTTGAAAAACAATGGTGTGCATGAAAAACAATGGATCTGTTCTGAGTTAACATTGCCTGGATGATGAGAATGAATATATATAAGAATATGCCTGATTTTTGTGAGCAGTGCTGTAGAACTGTCCTGCACTTTATTCTTAACTTTTTTGGAAGGTGATCTAGAAAAGCTGGCCAGTTAAAAGAATTAAGAATCCAGAAAAAATCACACAACTTGGGGACCTGCTGTGATTAATTTTACATTTTCTTCCCAAACTGCTACCTTGATGGTTAACAAACCTTCCTGCAGCCTCTGACAAAAGAGATGCCACATACAACTAAAACACAAGTTATTTAGATTGCATTGTCTCTCTTACCTCCAGCCACAACTCTGACAAGCCTTTAGTTTTGTCCTGCCTTCAGGCCTAGCCCAGGTACATATGTCAGCTAGGTGTCAGTCTTACGGGCTTTCCAGCTCCTTTCCTCCCTGGAAGGGTTCAGAGCAAAACTGAGATCTTCCCTCAAGCCCCAAAATCATTATGGTTTCACCCATGGGCTGCCCTGCCCTCGAGATCTTGAGCTGTTGTGAACAGGTACAACCCCTTTGAGTTCAGTGAAACTCTGAACATTCATGTCAGCTTAGCAGCTGCCTCTTAATGTTAATCTACTATGCATTTGGCCATTGATCTATTGTTATGAAAATGATTGTGTGAGGGAGAAACAACATCCGGGATTCACAGGAACTTTCCTACCTCTCAAGTACTTGAGCCTATGCTCACCCAGGTTGCCAGAGAGCTTTCCTCCTCTTTCTCTCAGAAACTATATCAGCACTGTTGCATGAGTTTATTTTGAATGCTGTTTAATTAGGGCTTTGAAGATAAGGATCAGGATGTTGCAATAAACTTGGAATATGATACACTAGCCAGTGCAGACTGTGTTAAGCACTCTCTTTGGTCTCTCCAACTCAGCAGACTCCTATGAGTGCTGCTGCTCTTTACCAGACATATTTGTAGGTAGTTTTCAAAGTCCTTCCTTTAAACATGGCAGTTTGCAGTAGTCAAGTCCTGCAGCATTAACTATTCCTGTAGCTCCATCTGTTGCATGCACTTCTGAGTATTTTGAAGGGATGAATACACATTTTTCTGTGTTCGAAATGAGCTCTTGTAGATTAAGGAGATACTACAAAACACACAGGTCCCTTACAACACATCAGAGATCTGATTTCAACTCGTTTGAAGTGGGGAGTGGGAAAATGTAATGATTAACTGCCAACAACATGGCAAATGTTCAGACCCAACTTTTCATTCAGTCTCATCCGTTCAAATCTGTATGAGAAAGTGTCAGGTTAGAGATGAGTGAAATATGTCCAACTATTCCCACAAAATACCATGCATCTGTGTAGATAGATACATACCATGCATCTACGCAGATGTACAAATTTCTTGTTGTAAAGGAAAGGCATGAAGAAAGAAAAAAGCAAGTGTTATACTAGAATTAGGTGGSGTAAAAACTGAAAAACATTCCTAAAGTCAGTGCTAGCTTTTAGAATTACCTTTGTCTCTCTCACTACAGTAGTTCAATGTCACAGATCTGTTACCATTCCCATTTGTGAGCAAAGTGCTGTGCTTCACACCCTGCTATTAATATTTGCTGTTAGCTACTAGTGGTTTTTAACAGCCATTATGTCCAGCAATGCTGTGAAAAGAGAAGGTTCGGTTGGAAAGTTTGTCTGTATTGAAGGCTGAGACTAAAGAAAATGGAACCTACTTTTTCCAGCATGCTTGAAGCCACCAGTGAGAAGTGTCTTTGACAATAAAATCAATTGCCTGACCAAGAAAAATAGAAAATTTTCGAATGTAAGTTGTCAGATGAAACAGAATGAAGAAATATAAGAGTTGCTCCAAGGATAAAAAGAAGGTGATTATAATCCGGACTTATGGTATAGTACCCATGTGAGATTTTTATGCATGTCTAAATGCAGAAATCAGCTTGGCCGGTACAGAGCACATTGCGGTCATTGTGCCAAACCTTTGGGGACAGCTGTGTTATCATTTTGCAGGRTAGAAATATCGATAGTCCTAACTCAGGAGTTTAATAAGCTGCATTTTAAGGAACGTTTTAAAATTAAAATAAGCAGTTGTGTCTGAACCTTTTCCAGGAACACTGTTTCATGAACTCTGGTGCATAATGCTTCAGTTTGCAGGGTTGCCTGTTTTCTGGCCTGGTTGCTCTTAGGTGATATGGTGGTGTGTCTTTTCTGACAGTGGCTGTGGTGCTTGGCAGAGGGCATGCGAGCTGTCAGTAAGTTTTGATGGAAAGCTGGGAAACCTCTTCTGGTGYATGGTCATTGAAATGTCACCAAACTCAAATTTGTTGGCTCAAACTTTCAGCGAAGGTCAAGTGATAGAGTTTTCTTAATCTATTTAATAGTTAAAATAAGTGTTTGCAAACAGTCCAGTAATGCTGCTAAATACCCTTTGTGCTCAGTCCTTCTTTCTTGCCTTCACTCACAGGACCATGCCAGTGCCACGTGTGGTACAGGAGAGAGATTACTATGAAACGTAACAAAATACCCTGAGATTGGCTCAGCTGGTTATAGCATGGTGCTAGTAGTGCCAAGGTTGTGGGTTCAATCCCTGTACGGGCCATTCACTAAAGACTTGGACTTGATGATCCTTGTGGGTCTCTTCCAATTCAGAAGGTTCTCTGATTCTGTGGTTCTGTGAAAATGCACCACAGTGAATGGGTGCTTTTCCACAAAGTACCAAGTGCCAGTACCTCATCTGAACTGCACAGTGAGACCAGTATAGAAAACACACCTGGCATCAAGATGTGATCATCTCTGATTAAGTCCTGAGTCTTAATTAAGTGTCTTCAATTTTAGGCAGAAATTTTGGTTATTCTGCCTCAAGAAAACAGTGTATGGGGGCGAAGGGTTGCAGTGGTGGTGCTGAGAGGACTCCTGCACTTCTATAGGAGAAAGGAGGTGGCCAACCTTTAGCGTTCTTCAGTGGATATTAACATTCTGGGATTTTATGACTGTTAAAGAAAGGGCATTATGGTTAATTTTTACTTATTCCATCAGATTTTAATATAGGTATTCTTTCCTTATTTTAACAGAGTTTTGGGCTAACTGTACATATTTATCACAATATATTATGGTATTTATTCTGTGGTTAGCGGAGTTCAATTAATTCATAGGATGTGGGTAGGGTGCTTTTTTTAGTCACTTAATTTTTCTCACTGTTTGCAGTAAACTTTGTAACTTTGTTACCAAGTTGCTTCTTGCTCTCACCTCTTATTTGGATGATTATTGATGTGTTATTAAAGATTTTTGAGAACCGCACAATTGGTGTGGRTCCTTTTTACAGGCTTTTGCAGAAATGTAAGGAGAGTTTGCATGGAAGCAGCAGAAATTCCACACAAAGTCTGTTCAAATGTTTGTCTGTGCAAGGATCTCATACTCCTCTAAAAGTATGAATTGAATTTGGTGTGTACTCTGCGGTTGCTGCTGTGAGGTATATCAGATCTTTTTTTTCTGCAGAGCTGTGCTGCTTAATCTTCTCTCTCTATTATTTTCCTGAATGTCTTCTTTTTTGGAACAGCAACTGAATTAGCATATACTTCATTGCCTTTATTTTTCCTCTTAAATTCATCTTAGTTTTCTTCTTAAATCAGTACCTGTCCTTGTTCCCATATATATAGTGCAGTAGTGGAATTCTGCCTGCAGGAAAGAAGGTGGTATCCAACATTTTTTGCAGCGTCATGTGAACCAGATCCGAGACAGTTCAGCCAACACAGCAGTTAATATACCAGTGTTTTGCTTGTAGCTTAGCCTAGAAGAATGGCCCAGCTAGGGAGGGAGTTTTTACATTAGGAGACCCAGGCTGTATCCAGCTTCCAGGCACATTCTTGAACCAGTTTTCAGATCCCTTTTTGCCCTGGTCCCTCATCTGGAAAATTGGTATTTGGATTTTACAGCCCTGGAGGAAGAACATAAGGGAGTAGAAGGACAGATTACATGTGAAGATAGATGCATAGGTGAAAGTTGAACCTAATACTAATTGTTACCATATCTGTTCTTCTGGCATCACCCAAAAATTGTCATGCTTTTATTTACATATAGCAACAGCTATTAGCTGAAGATACTTGGATAACAGAAAAAATATGTTGTATCAAAATGGAAACTACCAAAACACACATGATGGCTTTATATTCAGCAGGTACTGCATGCCAAGGAACCTCTGAGCTGCAACCAGCTCAGGTCCCTCACCAGGTTATTGCCCAGGACTCATCATGGTTACCTCACAGATTTTATGTTGRTCTCCTCAGTTACAGGACTAGTCCTTAGGAGGGAAAAGGTCTGGTAAGATGTGTGGACCTCAATTACTTTTCATAAGATCAAGATCAAAAAGAAGGTTCTCTGATAGTTGTTTTTTTTCTTTCGACCTTTTTTCTTTTTTTTTTTTTCCTCCACAGTCCTCTAATAGTAGTTTATACCATATAAAGTCCTTTCAGAATAATTTCCAGCATACCAGCAGGTTTTCTAGCTGGCTCCCATGATACACTGAAATGAGTCTCATCTGGGCATGCTGTGTACTCTCTTCCCATATTCTGACCCTCTTTGATCACAGCAATTGAGCAAGGAGTTCAGATGCTTCCTGGTTTGCCCCCCTCTATCTCTCCGCTATTTTCCTTTTTGAAGATCACATTAATAAAAAGCAAGAATGTGGGTTCAATATAAAAAATACTGTTAATACCTCAGCCAGCATGGAATTTTTATAGATTGGTCCCTTTTATTTATGAATTTCCTCTTCTCATTAGAAGACACAGAACTGTRGCAAATGTATGCTTTGTCTATTTCATTTCCAGCAGCATGTAACTGCTTCCTTCTTTAGCTTAGTAATAAAATTAAAGCACCCTCTCAGAAGCCATTTTTTCTCCACTGCACTTTAAATGTCRCTGTGTATTGGTTGTCTAGGCATCTTATTGTTATGACTTTGGAGGGAAATGTAACACTTAGCTAACTTGCAGTTAGAATTCTTCCACGTCTCCAGTTAAGCTTTGCATATGACAACAGGCTTTCTTGTAGAAAAGAAAATAAAGTGAGACAAGAGACTCCCATAGGTATTAACATATGGAATTGCCTCAAAACTGTTAATCCCCTGGGGATTGTGTTTCCGTTCCCTGTGTTTTACTAAATTCATTAAATACATTTCAAATATATTAAATATGTAATGTGTATTATATATAATAATATATTACATTTAATTTTTTTATTATATTTATTAAATAGAGAGGATAGAATTCCACTTATATTTTTTTCTCCTCTGTGTCACTACCACTCTCTGTGGTTTGTAGTGCTTTCTGCTCAGGTAATTTTTTTCTYTTTGTCTTTCTCACCTGCAGTTTAGTTTCATATACACCCCATATACACACTCTTTACATGTTTGGTGTCTCTTGGCCACTCTTCTGTGCACAGCGGAACTGTAGGGCCCTCTGCAGTAAGGATTCTGCATGGCTGTAGGGGGAAAGATATGATAAATCACCTGAAAGTGGATTTGCTTCCAGACCTGATCTTTCTGGCCATTTCTTCAGATGAACATCTGTACCAGCTGTGGATCCAGTAGTGAGATTGGTGACAAACTTCCTTAGAGTCATGATATACTTCAACTTTTGACACTGGCCTGCAAAATTCTCCCCTCTTGTTTCCTTGTCATCCCCTTCTGGTGCAGGGATGTAATGTGGATGCCCAAGTTCAATTTCTGGCAGTAGAAGRTCATTCACAGGAGAGCATCAGACAGAAAATGTCAATTCACTACATAGAAATTGAAGACTGTGTTAAAGACAACAGCCTTGGCATTTAGTAGGGTGGCTTTTGTAGGAGGAACAGCAAGGGCTCAGAGGGTGTTCCAAGGCRCTGGGCCATGGGACAGGATCCGAAAGCCAAGCACAAGATTTTCCTGATGTCATCACATGATGTAGTATTACTGCAATTACTCATCTTGGGGGTTGTTTTGTTTTGCTTCCCTTCTGCTCAGAAGGGTGGGTTAGAATTATTCGTCATCTTTGGCTAAACTGACATGAAATTATGTGGAACAGATGGAYGTCACCAGACTTACTTTACCTACAGGTCTGAATAGTTCAATCCCAGTCTGCAKCATTTATGATACTGTGGATGTTATMGCACTGATAGCATCCTGCTACTTGAGTTATTGSTTAGTTCCAGAACAAAAATGAAGCCTAAACCAGCATCCTTCCCATTACCATCCTTTTCAGAGGGTTGTCTTCTAAARTTTTTTTCAGTAGGTTGCCTTTCGTGGAAGCGAGTTGCAGCCTGAGAGGGAAAAAGGGAGATATTTCACTCATTGGACCTCCAGGATGTTTTAGTCTTTCCTTTGAAACCATGTTTTTAATTTGTGTGTCTGATTTAATTTTAAATCCTTCTTTGTCAATAAWAATAGTTTGTTTAAATGTACTGTATCTTTAGAACCAAAGGAAAATGAAAATTTGGACAATTTTAGAGTAGATATTAATACCTCCTGCCGCCATCTGAGTTTCCAGCTTTCCTGCATGGATATGGACACATGCAGATGAAAGCTGATACAGTCATTTTCTCTGGCTGCTTTGGAGAAGCAGCATCCTCATGCTTGGCCATGGCATGCCTGACAAGAGACCTGACGGGACRCATCCTGTACAGCCAAGATACAGAAAACACTGCAGCTGTTCTCATGTAGAAGGAAAAAAATATGAGGGGGGGAAACGAAAAAAGCAGGCTGCCTTTTCTGCCTGAGAAAAGCCATCCCACAGCACCACCTAGCAGGCACAGATGGATATGAATAAACAGTGCGAGGACCGGACTGGAGTGATGCTCCTGCGAGAATACAATGTTGAGCAGGACTACATGCTTTAAAACACCTATTCTGTCTAATACCTAGCACAGGTCATTGATAGAAGCTGAGTTGTGCTGTCCTTCCCTCAGCCAGCTGGTACCCTTTAGTACTGGATATTTGTAGCTTCATACAGCTAATTAATCTCTCTGCATGTCTAAAGAAATTCATCTTCAGTTTGGGGTATTTTTTGTAATCTGGAGTTGTTCTCTTTAACTCCRTGTATTTTTAACACACTTAGCTGAATCGGAGTGATGGCATTACTTATCATGCAATTTATGGTTTTGTCTGCAATTAGTCCAAGGTGCTGGGGAGGAATTACCCAGCTGCCTGCTGAGGAATACTGCCAGAGCACAGATTTTTGAAGGGGCCAGCAAGCACATCCTCATCCCACTCCTGTGRCTGGGAAAGATATATTATAAAATAKTTAAGATACAGCTGCTGGCTGTCTCTGTGTTTAAAAGCAGTTGTTTTACGTGTTTGTTTTTCTAGGGGGCCCAGAACACAAGCTTGCTTTGGGGCTGCAAATGTGAAGTATTTATTTGTGAATCTGTAGCAGTCTATTGCCTCTATTTAGTTAATTTTGTTCATCTCCATACCTTACACAGCCTTTTAGCCTTCACCCTGCCATGCTAAACAGGCAGAAACGAAAGGCTTTGGCAATACTCACTTGTGGGAGGCTGTCTGGAAGCTTGAAGGAAAAAGTCAGGACTGCAGTTAAAGATGCAGTTTCAGAGCATGAGTTGTAGTTGGTTATGCTGAACTAGAGCAGCACTGKTCCTCCTATGAATTGTGCTGTGGATATATGGGTAAGAAAAAACATGACTCAGTAATAGGGAGGAGTAGTAGGACTTTCAGCTTGCAAAGATTTTTAGTTTGGCATTGTGCATGTAGGCAGATCTGCTGTAGTAGTCAGAGGCAGTACAGAGAGATCTCTGGCAGCAAGAAATCCAGTTCCTTCCAGGTTCTGAGATCTTATTTTTCTGGTTAAAGTGTGAGACTGACCATCAAGACTCTTAATTTGCTCTGTAGCCTTGCCAAAACTGTTGTTGTTGTTGTTGTTGTTGTCAATGATGTTATTATTGTTATTAATAATAATAATAATAACAACAATAGTCAAGAACTATACAACTAAATCCATATGTGGATAATAAATAAATATTTCTTTCAGATAGTGTGAGACATTTTACTTTTATGAAAGGAAATGTGCCCATGTAGTAACTTGGRGSGGGGGRAAMMMCMMCMAACMMMMCYTTTTTTTTTTTCCTGGTGTTTCCATGGTTAGTGTGGTACTATCTTTCATGCTATTCACACAGTTGCTCCATGATACTTCTCATCTCCTTTATGGGACTCTTTAGTGCTTAAGTAAGTGTTCCTTGTTAASTGGTGTGAGAGCCTACCCTGAAACACTTTTTAAAAGCAAGCAAAATAACACYAAAAATAAGAGTTCAGTGTGATTTTAGTACTCTCAGTAAAGTCACCTCCTCAAAACTTGTACTCTGCTGTGTTGAAAGGGTCAAATCTCAATTACATTTGCTTTTGGCTAAACCTATAGGAACTATTCCCATCAGACATTACACAGCTACCGCAATGCATTTCAGTTGAGCTTTCTTGGATRCAAAGGATCATGTTCTGCAGCAGTTTATTTTACTGCTTTTGTGAACTGCTGCCCCTCATTAGGGCATCACTGTATTTACTGATTTTGCCTGCAGTTACTCTTGACTTCAGAAGAAAGTGGAAGTAATTTGCTGTGGTTGGTTCAGGAAGAAGAAAGGGTTGGGGGTTTTTTGTTGATTTTTTTTTCCCGTCTCCTCTCTCTCCCTCTTTCTGTCTGTACTGCTCCCAAAGAACTGAAACAACAGCTCAAAATTGATCTATGATGCAAGTCAAATCACTGCTGATTATGATCTCATGCTTCTGTGGGTTCAGCTCTTTGAATGACCGTGGCAATTACTTGGCTAAAAACTATACAAGTCCCAGATGCTGGATAATTCTTAAATACTGCATCTGAAGTATGTTTCATTCTGACAAAACAAAACTGAAATATGCATTAAATAAGGCCACAATAAAGGCACATCTCACTGTGCAGTGACTTGGTCAAATGTGTTGTCTTTAGATTCAGAACAGTGCGCTAAGGAACAAATGAAGAGAAATACGGACTCTGGAAGCTGATTCCTTGTCCTGGACGCTGCTGTTGCAAGCCTACCTACAGCTGGGTAGCTACTACCTCGTAGGAATATACAGGCACATATTTGACTTYGGTTATTTATTGCATTGCTGTTTGATGTTTTTAGGCTTGCGGTCATGTCTCGGGTGATTTCAGAGGATGCTCTGTCGTACTTCTGAGGCTCTGTTAACGTCACTTGGGAGATAGGAACATAGTCCAGGGTCATCTTTGAGCTGCACGTCCAGGTTTCCAGGAAAGTAGGCTCTAGGGAGAATTTACACATGCACATGGATTAATTCTGAAGCCCTGCTGGACCTGTCAGTTTTGAACATGAGTTTCCAAGCCTTGAATACTTGTCATAGCCATGTTCTGATTCTACTGTGTAGGAAACATGTCTCTATCCCTTTCAGTTTGCTGTCAAACTACACCAAAAGTGAGGATAGCTATTATTGTGGTACTGCTGAGGAACTGAAACACAACTCCTGTGAGTCATTGGAGGTTCCTCAGCAAGCCACTCAGTATTCTCTTAAGCGCTTGAGAAAATGTAAGTCATTTAAGCTACAATATCACAGATTTTTACAGTAATCTCAGACCACACCTCGTGTCCAGAGAACTACTTGATTCTCATTGCATAAAAGGTCTTGTCTTCACATGATTTGTGAACTGAAAAGTACATTTTGGGCATATGTATGGGTATCTGAATCTTAACATATGTGGAACTGCTTTGTTATACTGAAATTAGGTAACCACTGTGATCTGGTGAAAATAAGTGTTATGGATTTTTTGTTCCTTTCAGTATATGTGTGTTTGGGGGGTGGTATGGGTGTATGAGAGAAAGGCAGAAAATAAGTGGCAGGTGCCATGCTTTGAAAAATAAAGGGTCCTTTAAAATAAACATCTAAGAATCCCTATTTTTTAAATTCATGTTTTTCATATAGCTGTTAATTTTTAGCCACATTTAATAAATTAGACACAGTCCTGGGCAACTTACTGTAGGTAGCTTTGCAGGGAGTTGGACAAAATGACCTCCAGAGAGGTCCCTTCCAACCTCAACCCTTAAGTGAATCACGCAAAATTCCTCCTCCTMTTTCTGCTGTAGTGGTACCCACAGACGTATGCTTTATACTTTGAAGAAAACTGTAAAAACTAGATCTTTTTTATGGGTTGTAACAAAGGAATTTGCTTTTAGTCAAACTACAGTTGGGATATAGACATGGAGGTGAATCTGTATATTAGAGTTCTCTCAAAGATGTTAATGAAGCTGAAGTTAACTTCATTTAATCTTCAGACCTGTGGAACACAAGTGAACATGAGTGTGATTAGAGTTAAGCCCAATTTGGGAAGCCTTTGCCATGTTACCAGAAGTGCTGTATGAAAACACTTCCATTTCTATTATCCAAGCAGAAGTATGAGGAGTCTTTTTCCACCTCTTCCACCTTTCTGTGATTCAAAACCAAGCATACATCTTTTCAGTCTGCGTATTTATTTGATTTGCTGAAAAATTGAGGCTGGATGTTATGAGTTTGATTGATACAAGTCAGAGGAAGGAGGTAGCTTGAAATAAAGGAATTACATTATCTCTTTGAACACTGAACTTTGTAACTCTTAAAAACCAGTTACCACTGTAATACGAGAGTACTGTTGCATACCCTAATATCATATATTCTTGCAGTTGTCCAGCCATATGCAGAAGTTGCATACTTGCTAGCATTTATGAAAACCAAAATTGAAAATATCTCCATCCCTGTCCTCTTTCAGCAAAGGAGGGAGTTAGAATAATGTGGCACTGCTAGGGCTATGTAATTAAGCAGTGCCACAGCTGATATGCAGTGACTTGTGTGCCCATAAATCAGGATTCTAAATGGCACCGTGGAATATTCTGCCACTCACCTCAGAAACCCGCCTCATRGGAAGCTGGAAATGTGTCTGGTCTGTTACATTTTTGTTTTCATCATGAAGCTCTTTGGATTTATAAAAAAATGCATCTGGACTAGACTGATGATGGGAACTGGATTTGAGGATAGCAACCTCTTCCAGATTTGGGGGAGCTGTGACAAACGGCTGATTGCTGGAGAAATATGACTGCTTGTGTTATGTTCAGATGTCCCCCAGAAAGCATCTTTATTTGTTAACTTTATTTGGTGAGTTGTCCAAAGGTAAATAAATGTGTCTGGTTTTGCAGTCAAACCTCTTTTTCTGAGTTACTTTTTGTGCCTGATAATACTCAGAAGCTTGAGAATAGAGAAAAATCTTCAGTCTAAACATACAATGAAATACTAGTACTTTTATCATTCTACCAATAAGTGAAATATATACATATATATGTGTGTGTGTGTATATATATATATATGTRTGTGTGTATATCCTTTCTCTAGTTTTACTTTATTATTCTTTTAAGAAGAGTTCCTGTTGGGTTTGTTCCATGGTTTTATGTGTGATATTTGTTCTTTCAACAGTTTTATCATTTCAGTAGTTCAAACCACTGGCATGCTGCTTTTTAGGGTGCTTAAAAAGAATAACCTGTTAACAATTAATTGCTTAAGAAACATGTTGCAATAGATGATATTTTATAGTTTGGGGTCTTAGTTGACATACTATCTTCAACCATTTCCACACATTTTCTTCATAGTTGTTATGATCTTGTGTTTTTGCTGTTGAAATGTTGTCTATGAGATTGCACMGTGTCAGGAAAGGACTGCTAACCATATCATTAAACTTACAGGGGTTTTCAGGTGAAGTTGTTTAAACYCAGCCATAGTTTTGGTATTGAATATGAGTACTTTTTAATGGAACTGTTGAAAGAACAAATTTCACATGCATAAAACCACAGAATAATAATAGAGTAGTTTTCCACAATACTTGCAAACTCAAATAGTTTTYTCCCTTAGGGTCCTTGAACTCAACCTTGATATTATTTAAACACGACATTGCCAAGGCCACTAACTCTAGCAAGTTGTTACATAAGAAGTAGAACTAATGAAGCAATTTGTTATCTTTGTTTTTCTTCTTTCTTGCTTTTTCCTWCCCATCCCACATGCTCTTGGTGGCTCAGTCCTGCTGTGTGTCCTGTGCCTGCTGTCTTTGGTGCAGATGGCAGCCTGTGGCATGGCTCGTGGAAGGCTACATGAAGACTAATTTTCCAGCTGGCTCCCTTTCAAAATGACTGGAAACTTCCTTTTCTCTTATGACAATGCTGACTTGGGGTCTTTTGTAATGCCATTTTTAAGTTGAGTAGGAACATAGTTCAGTTACTGTCAAGTATGAGAACTCAGTGGGCAGATAGATCCCATAGTTACAGGAAAGAGTTAGTACAGAAGTGGACAGTGGGAGGGACAGCACAGATGCCTCAGGAAGCAGGGGTGAAAATGCAGTGCTCCTCACAGCTCTTGTGTGTTTGAATGGGTTTAATTTTGTAAGGAGGCTCCAAGAGAAGGTACTCTGATAGTTTCCTTATTTCTCAGTTTTCCTCTGGTTTTGAGCATAATTCATTCATTTTATTGGTCATGGCTCTCACAATCAGGGATGGAGTGACCTCTGAGCTCCACTTGAGCCGTTCTGTGCATTAGCCAGCAGGAAGATCAACCTCCTGAAGACACTGAAGTTTTGAGATGCTACTTTGTACACAGTTCTCATATCAAACATACCGCAGGTCTGAAGCTTGTGAAGCACTCTCTGCTGCTCTAATGAGGAAATTTCTGCATATCAGCCTAWATAATTCAGAGGCCTGGCTATGATAGGGAGTGGGAAGAAAGTAGTTTGGCATGGAAAATTGATGTGGAGCAAGTGCACTTCCTTCTACATAATTTCTAATCAAGAAAATGATACGGCAGTGATAATGATACAATCTTAAATCTAAAGACTGCATTTGGAATTTAAAATATGTCTGAAAACACACTTTAGTCAAATATTTACTCAGAGGCTTAAAAAAAGAAATAAGATGCAATGTTACATCTTCTGTTTGCCTTTTAAGTTTACAGTACTTCAACTTTTCCAAATKTAAAATGTGATCAATCACAGTATTAGTCATAGAACTGTTATATGACTTGATTAATTGTAGATGGCTTTCAGATCCTTAAATGCTTTGCGTGAGATAACTTACCTTAGTAACAGATTATTGAATCCCTTCTCGGTTTAAAATGAATTGCTTTTTGTCTTGAGTRAGGTGACTTTGTATTACATTAGATRTTTTCATAAATCAACATGTCACTCAGCAGTATAACAAAAGCTGAAAGAGTATGATATGAACGAGATTTCAGAGCAGAGAATGAAGATAAAGTCCTATCTGCAATTAAGTTYGTAAAAAATCTTTTCCTCTCCCTTTTTTTTTGTAACACAGCTAAGGAAATATCAACTTGGCCCTGCCCAAGGAAAAGAAGTTGCTGAAACTGCCAATCTCTCAAACCTTTCCGGTTGCCAGAGGCTCAGCCCAGTGACCATCTGTTGAGGACAGCATAGTTCAAGGCTAACATCATGCATCARTTTAGGGGGCTGGTGGGAAAGATCAGTACGTAACTCCTCTGTCATAAAAAAAAAAAAGAGATGCCAAATGGCCTTAATCATATTTCCCCTATGTAGGCACATGAACCCCATTCCTATGATCGATTTTAGTTTGCAAACTCATTTCTAATGTGGAATTCTAATTCTGTGTGGTTTCATATCTTGTTGCTTATTATCTACTGATCTTACTATTACCAAAACATGAAATCTCACTGTTTCATCCATTGCTGAACAGATCATCAGGGTAGTATTCAAGAGAAACAAGGCTATTTTTCATTTATTCTGCTTGTCAGAAACACACTTTTTRTTTAACAGACATATGACTACTTCCTAAAGACCTGACATGTTTAAATTGTTTTGACTGTGACCTATAGAGCTTAGGGTCATGCATTTGCAGGAACTACCAAAAAAATGGCCCATTCAGTCARTATGTTTCCAGATGCTAAGTTGGCTTAGAATGACATCCATATCATAGTATTTTGGTGGTGGTRGCTTTGCATAAAGCTGGTTTAGATTGTGCCCAACCAAGATTTTGCTATCTAATGAAGGGAATAGACTTTACTAGACAATCTTACTCTATGATCCRTAACAGGAAAATGCTAGAAAACCGGTGCTATATATAAACAGGGTGCATGTTTATAGAAGACAAAAAGAGAATAAAGAGGTCTGTTCCTTATCATGTTTGATAGCACATTACACACAAGCTGGAGTTTAACCAGAAATTGCTTCTCGTGTTACTGTGGTTTCTCTCGAGCTAAGTGTTTTTTATACCTTATTTAAGATAATTCAATCACAATCTTTATCCAGACACAGAAAACAGTTCTAGAGGTACTGATAGTGTTTATTTGCCAGGAGTCCTAGAAGATACCAGTGTTTGGGAAGGGTTAAGAAAAGAATTAACAGATCGAATGCAATGAAGCTGCACAAAATGAAGAGAGAAAGAAAATAAAATCTGAGTGTAAATCTTTACAAGCAAAGCATAATTCCTGTTCTGGACACAGGCTGATGGCAAATTTCCAGTGAAATATTCTTGTTTTGTGTTTTGCAATGGAAAAAACTAAAACTTTAATTGAAACCAAGCCCTCCTGTTTCAGCAACATCCGAAAGAGCAAAAGAGAAAGGCGCCCAAAACTGTGCAATACCTAATAGGTCTGTGGTTGGGCCCCTGACAAAGGTGCAATGACATCAGCTCAGGAGTCACCTGAGAGTAAAGAAGTTTAATCCTTTTATGTCCTATAATCTCCAAGTCCTATCCTGTCCTCCTTTCTAGCTCAATAATTACGTGTAATTTTTACTCAATGAGGAGTTCTCGTGGGAGACACTGAGGGGATTGGTCTGGTTGTAGGAGAGAAAAGCAAAACAAGATTTCTCTCACTTTTGTGTGCTGTCCTGCAAAGCTGTGAATGGTCTTTCATTCATCCTATCATAAAGAAAAATGTTATTTTAGATTACTTCTTGGGAGGAGAAAATCACATCCTCACCTCTTCAAGATTGTCATTGATATTCCAAAAAGAGGACAGGGGAATGCCCAAGAAAACCCTGTATCATCTCCTGTCTCATTCCAGTCTCTGCAGCCTTTAGGTTTTTTCAAACAATGCCTGTGTGATGTGGTGACTGCGGCAAGAGAAGTGCAGCTACATCAGTAGTTCATTAGAAATTACTTAAGATGGGGCTTATTTCTACCCTGAACATATTCTTTCAAAACTCCCATCAAAATTGCATGTATTCATCTGAGAGGCACTTTGGCCTGCAGTATGCTTGGATTTGTTGTATGAATTGACTGCTTCTGTGTACAGATTTTTTTCATATTTCCCCCTTTTTCTTCTGGACCATGATTGATGGTGTAAATAATAATTTCCAGCATAAGCCTTTTTTTTTCCTGTTGACCATTCACTAATCACTACTTGCTCATCCCTGTGTTTTRTTGGTAAGCCAGATGAATTTCTTTTTAATGACCTTCTTTCTCTTCATGTCAGAAATCTCACCACAGATCAATGACAGATGCACACCACCTGTGTAACAGTGTGCAGAACTTACAATCACTACCCAGTACGTTTGCAAAGTTCTGAGAAACTTCATTTTCARAATAGTAAATGCCTGTATTTCTCTGCCATTCCTACCATTACTGTTCTTAAGAGGAAAAAACTTAAAGGAACATTCAGAATAAAAAGACTATTGTTTAACTGATGATTTTGGAACATCTTGCATCTAAGCCTCTAGGGGTTTTCATCTCAATCTAACTCCTTTCTGCAATATCCACGCCTTCAGCCTTGAGCCTGCAAAGCTCTTAACAGTTAATTTGCCTTCTTCAAGCCTCCCCCTGAAGATTTGAGCAAAAATGGGTGAATATTAAAATGGGATCTAGTATTATTTTAATATTCTCTAACTTATAACAATCTCATTGCTTAAARTATAGATATGGCATCACACACATTCTTATTTGTTCTATTGGTATACCAACCCACAGAAACATAGGTTGTTTAATAGTTACAGCCCTAATGATATAAAATTCCCTGACACAATAGTCAGTACCTAGAACGGGGTTATTCACAAAGTTTATGCATACTGTATTTAGTTGTTGCTTCCCAGCTTGTGATACCTCCCTGTGCCATGCACACCTTGTGACTTGGGCAGATGCTGCCTCTCTGAAAAGAAAGTGGAGGAATTGGCATGTCTTCACTGCAGTTTATAAGGCAACTTTTAGGACCCTAGCACTTATCAACTCTTTCTTTCTTCTTATAAAGGAAGATTACATGCATTTAGAAAGTTTTGTTTGGTATTCTGTTGGTTATTTGAATTTCTAAATTTTTCATCCTTAAAAGAGGCTGCCTTAAAGTTTGGATGGAAAATTAAGCTGACTAGAAACACTTGGCTTAGGTGGCACAGAAGGATCTCACTCGTGTGATCATTCCTGCCTTCAGGAACCACAAATAAAAAGGGACTGAATTACTAAATAGAGTTGTCACCAGTTTTTGAAGTGAAGTGACTGACCTCAAATGTCAGTTTTGGAGAAGAGAGAGAATAGAAGGAATAGAAAGGACTTGGATCATTAATATTGTTAAATATATGTACTAGTCTCTTATATATGTGGAAGTGTGTGTCTAGTGTAAATATATGCATCTCTAATTTTACCAAATGCTGAAAGAAATTTTGAACTAATGGTGACAATAAATATGACAGGAAACCAGAGCTGGTACAAACTGTGGTTGAATCCCAAGTTATAATTTGGAAATGTTAGAATAGATTTCTCATCACGCTCCGCTATTGATCTTTGATTTCTTTTTTTTTTTCTTTCTTACAAATTTATCCTTGCACATCTAATGAGATTTATCCGGAGATATATAAGCCAAAGCTGTGCTTAGGTCTGACTCCCCCATCTGAACAGGAGAGACATATTGGGAACCAAAGATATAGAAATACATGGAACATCTAATGTTGTACAAAATCCTGGGAGAATTTCAATGCTTTTTGTTTATGCACATCTAACTTTTTGATAGATAAAGTGAACATGACCTGTACTGGCCTTGGAAGTAATGCTGCAAGCTTAAATTGAATGTTGGTAGGACTAATTTTTCTCATGGCAAGTTTTAACTGGCACTTTTTATACATCTTCCATTTCTGTCTCTTGTTTTTCTTTGCCTGTGGTTCTTTCTTGAAAATGACTCTTTAAGGGCACTGAGTCATAGAATCATATGATAGAATGGTTTGGGTTGGAAGGAACCCTAAAGATCATCCAGTTCCRATGCCTCCTGCCACTGTCAGAGACACCTTTCACTAGGTCAGGTTGATCAAGGCCTTATCCAACTTGGCCTTGAACATTTCCAGGGCTGGGGCATCCAGAACTTCTCTGGGCAACCTGTTCCAGTGCTTCACCACCCTTAGAGTAAAGAATTTYTTCCTRACATGTAAGTCTATTCTCAGTTTAAAGCCATTACCCCTTCTCTTCTTAAAATCAGAGAAAATTACAGGTGTTTCTTTTAGCATCACACGATTGGAACAGGAGTTAGAAGGGTGCCCTTGTGTGAACGAAGATCAAATGCATCTCAGGCTGGGCTGGTGGGAGTGTAGCCACCAAGTTGAAGGAAGTGCCTCTCCCTGTTTGGTGCTGATAATACTGCATCAGGAGTTCAGGAGTCCAGTACTGGGCTCCTCAGTATGAGATAGATGTTTRTCTAGTGGAGCAAGTCCAGCGGGGGTTCACCATGGTGGTGAGATAGGGTAGAGCACGTGGTATATGAGGAAAGGAGCTGGATTTGTTCACCTAAATAAGGTTAAAAAATCACATTAGGGCCATCCCAACTTTAATTATTACTCTGAGATTCTCTCACATTCAATATTTACATTTCCTTTTTCTTGATTATTACAGAGGAAAACAATGTATTATGATAATATTATAATATTACCATATAGTATTATACATTTGTTTTATATATTATATTTGTTATTTATTGTAATAAATAGTGGCTTTATATATATGCTATATATATTACGTATTTTATTTAAATACGTATCTAAAACCTTCCATTCCAGGAAGATCTTTCTTCCTTTTGTGGACAGAAATAGATTTTATCCCCTTGTGAAACATGAAATTGAGCCACATTGCAGGTGCTGGTGGGATGCCAGTGGGCTCTTCCTGCAGCACTAGATCTGAAGTCGGGGACATCTTTTCACCCCACAAGAAAGAAGGGTTCCATCTTCCCCATGCACCTCTCCCCCTCAGGCTGGACACTGGTTGCACTGGGTGTTTCTTTAGCTACAGCTCTGCTTGGCTGTATCCTACCAAGAGGATGAGTACATGGCCTGCACCTGGATTAGGTCTCAGAGGATTTAGCTGTAGTAAATCTTTGTTTAAAAATCCAGTGCCCATTTATCCTTTAAATTTGAATAGTGTAAATCCAAAGCAGCTATACCTCCCTGAGTAAAATATTTTTACTCAATTTTCTTTTTACTTTTTTCCTTTAAAAAAAACTATAAAACATCACATCATGAATGTTTAAATCTGAGCTCTGCAAATACTGCTTTGGTCTCTAAGTCAGTGAACTTTGTGACAACATTGCTTATAAAGGCTAAAACCTTTCCTGACAAGTGTTTAACAATTGAGATAAACCCTTTCATGAGGCATGAGTTTTGCAGCCTGTTGTGTGATATCTTTGGCTGAGTTTGTAATTGTCTAAATATAAAGAGATAAAAAGGAAAGGGATTGCCAAGCTGCACTGTATAACGTAAAGCAAGTTGGAGGGAAAAGATTTATAATTTTTCTTCTTCCTTTTACGTTGCTGGCTTGTTCTTATCTTTAGCCAGAAGATGCTGACATCATTTCCTCTCTATAAATTGGCTTGCACCTGATAGGAAAACACAATATGAACTTTCTTTTCTAACTTAATAGAAGTTTTGATGCTTGAGTGTTTTGACATTCAAGAATCCTGATTTAATCTCAGAAYTGTTAAAACATGACTTTGCTGAGCCAGTGAGTGTGTATATTGCCTCAACGAGCCCTCTTTTTTAACTAAACAGTAATATTTAGGATGGAAATTTGGATTTAATGAGAACAGCCAATGTTTGCGAAGTGATGATAACAGGACTTTTCTTGACCTAGCACATCTACCTCTTTTATTGCATCCTGATATCTAGTCCTGTTTGAAGCAATAGTATGATTGGCCCATGGACTTTTACAGAACTGTGACTATTGAAGCTTATTTGGAAAGCAGTTGTCCCCCTCTTCAATACTAAATGAGAATCAGAAAAAAATCACAGAGTCTTAAAAGCTTTCATGAAGTTTTTAACAGTGATTCAAATTATTAGTAATTCACCTACTTGTGAATGAAATAAAAAACTTGTTTCTATTGCTCCCGTTTCTGTGACATCTGGGTAAATCATGTGAAATAAAACCATAGCGGTGACTGGCAGAAACTCTTACAACTTCGCAAAGGGAAGCAAGAAAATTGAAGAACTGCTGCTGTTTTGTCCTGTTAAGCAATCTCCCTGTTTTGAGATTTAGTTATTTTATTAGCAATATAGCTGTCTAATTAATTGAAAAGGTATGCCCTACAAACACATTTTAGAACTCACTCAGGAAGCTGTGAAGATCTCCCACTTTGGGAGTCACCACAGTTAACCACAAATGGGAACTTCAGGCCCACAGATGTTCACAAAACGAACGTTTAACAGATAGGACATCATATGGGAGGCCACATAAGCAAATTCACTGTGCTTCACATGGGTTCTGGCAASAGGTATCCCTGAACAGACCTTTCAGAGATTTCTTGGTGCCACRGTGGATAATTAGAGTTGATTCTAGTGTGAGCATGTCAGACTCTGGACTCTTTTAGTGTCTGGGTGTGAGAGGCTATCAGATGTCTGATGGAGSGGCTTTGGCTGGCTGAAGACTTCAGTTTCCTAGGGGCAGTGTAGCTGCTCAATGATTGCCTGCTCCTGTCAAGAAGCACTGTTAAAGCAGTATTAAAAGCATTGCAGGATGAGCACAAAGATTGTGTGGGTCATGAGTAGTTTGTAAGTCCCCAGTATAGGCATTGTGCAGCTTAATTTAGGACTGCAGCGTTTTGGTTTTGTCCTTGTCCAAAGTGTCCAAAGCAGCAGGCAAGCTTAAAAGTGTCCACAGGAGTTTCAAATATCATTTTCTATTAAGCAGGAAACAGCACTGTTTTAAATGCAGGTTTTCTCACGGCTGGTGTTTGTGCTACTGCAAGCAGAAAGCAGCCACAGTATGCACCTTCACTGGAAAGCACCTCCACTTCCAGGGCAGACTGACTATTTCGTGGGGAGTTGGATAAGCCCTGAAAATTTGCAGATTGAGGAACTGAACCTACAGTGTCCTTCTAGTACCTAAATAGAAAGCAAAACATAGCTTTTCTAATAGCTCCTTTTCTCCAGGACTGCTTCTGAGTGGTATTTATTCCTTACAAAACCATCTGTTAGCTTGTTAAGCACAGGAGGCTGATACCTGCAGACAGCACCCGAAATCAGCTGACTTGAGCCTTGGTCTGGTGCAACTGCAGTGGGCTGCCCTGAGGGTTCACAGGATTTGCAGCATGGCAGGTGCAGAGGGACCAGCTCCTTATTATAGCAGCTGTCATGGCCAGCAGGCAACAGTTTGAGCAAAGATATTACCAAAGGTTCTTCTTCCTGGAAGAGTAAGAGATTTGCAAAAATAGAATTAAGCCTGGTGTGTCCCCCACTGATTGCTGTCGAATGGAAACTTGTGGGAACTTTGCCATGCAGCACTTATGTCTAAGTGCATCCCATTGTCACCATGTGGCCAAGACTTGAGGTTTTAAGAACCATCAAAAATAATACCCAATATTTCCTTTCTGAGGAAAGAATCCTGATCAGATTAGAAGGTGGTATGTAAGTGGTTATCTGGGAAGTATGTTAATGCTAGAATAGTTTACAGTAACCTGGTATAACTCCTATTTTACAAAGAAACTTTACAAAACAAGTGGACACTTCTTGGAAATTCTTTCAGTATGTTTATTAAACAATTGAACTTGATTGCTAAGGGAAATGCCTTTGCAGACCAGAAACACCGTGGTATTGGCCTGACAGGCAAATACACAGATGTACAGTGCAATTGTGGGGAAGTGATTTTGTTACCGGGCTTCAATTTCCTTTAATTTGCCCACCCCATGTATCTATGAAGAATAACTGCAGCAGTACAAATGCAAATTAGACTAACGAAGTGTCTTAAGGGACCTGGTCAGGTTTGTCACTGGGATTTCCTGGCTGTCAGCCCTAAAATGAAGCAATTTGGTAATGCATCAAGCCTAAAAGTGTCTAGATTCAACAGCAGAATATTTTGTGTTGCTAGTAGTGCCGTTGCAGTGCATTAAGCTCAATTCCACATGAGTGGGTAAAACCCAAGAAACGAGGGAAATAGCTGGATCACTGTTGATACTAAACTCTGTGTTAATAGCAGCAAGCTGCATTTTAGCTCATTTCCTTCAGGTGAGCTTCAGTACATCTCTGTGAGTGGCTATGTAAACGCAGTAGCTTGACTCTATGTCTGTTGCACTCTATTTTAGAATATAAACACGGTCACTGTCTTTGTGTGCATCTATGAAATCATTAAAAATTATTTTTTTGCCTCTTAGGAGAGTTTTGTTGAGAGGACTTGAAAAAAATGAGGGAATAAGAATTAGCCAATATTGACAGAAACTATATATATCCCTAAAACAGTTTAGTAATACAGAATAACGATTCTTTTTTTCCTTTCCCCCTGTATGAGACATTTTAGTGAGCAGGTAGTTATGCTTCAGAGAGCCTACCAACTTAATGTAAGGAGACAAAGACTGGAATTTTCTAGAACATGGCTTATCTCCACATGAATGCATCCTAAAGTAAATTTAAAAAATTTGTCAATAGCAGAGGAGAGAGTAATGTTCACGTTACTGTAGCTGTTTCATTAAAAATCTTGCATGTTGTTGGATAGATATGTTGCAAACCAAGGTAGAAGAAAAATACAGTAAATTTGGGAATACCTGTTTGTTTTGTTTCTGGAGCTTGATTCAAGCACAGTGTGTTGGAAATTGTGTTTCTGGGACCAGTGAAGTGTATCACTTTTAATTTGGCTTTAAATCCRTTATTTAGATTGAGAGTATCGGAAATTTGACCTGGAATCAATTCTCCAGTAAAAGCCCTCTCAGCATGTAGAGCCCTGCCTATTAAAAAATCCTCCCCTTTCACATCCCCTTTTATTAAAAACTCTAATTATTCCCTTCAAGTAGAGCCTTGGTGTTTCACATACCTGATGATGCCAAGCAATCATACTTGATTGTCCCTAAAAGTTCTTACTCAGCACTTTTAGCCAAATGATCCTCTCTGGAAATGGGACATCTGTGATGAAATTGATAGAATTTGGCTGTTGATTTCCAGTAGAATTATTTTACCAATGCTGAGTCTTTGATGAACTCTCACTCCTGGAGATGTACCAAAAACTGAGTGTGAAAACTTACAGGCAGAATGTTCAGTTTCAGTAAATCACATTTCGTGACAGGGTGGGGTAGTTGGAGATTAAACACTCTTCCTCCCAAGTTGTGTTTAACAGTGGAGATCAATCTATTTAATAATTTAAGCATTAAACAGTGACATTATAAGAATAGAAGAAAGCTTAAGGAGAAAATCATCTCATCACGCAGCATTTTCACAGGATTAAAGGCTTACAGTGAAAGGAGGAAATAAATGTGTTGAGAAATAGAGAAATATATGCTTTCTTACCTCAGTGAGTTCTGTGAAAATCAAGCTTTGGGCAGCAATGTTGGGGATGTGCATAGGTGGGATGTTCAACCTTTTGTTACATGTGGCAGTGTTAAGCTTTCATTTGGATTCACTGACTGTTGGGACTTCCCTAGGAGAGCACCTTCCAGTGAATGAAATTTTCAGCCAGCTGGCTACCTTTCATTTTTCAGTGCTGTCCTAGCTTAATCTCTTCCGTTCGGGCGCTATTACCAGATGTGGACTGCTGTGCTTGCCACTTGCCCAGTGTCATTTCACACATCTGGAGAAGCTGTGGTTTGCAGAATGACAAGTCACACTCTTTTCTTCCAGTTTCGCCTGGTGGTAAAGACAGCACTGAAGCTGCTGCTGGTGTTTGTGGAGTACACGGAATCCAATGCGCYGCTTTTAATCCAGGCAGTATCTACCGTGGATGAAAAGAGAGGTGAGTAACCTTACCTGGGGTTTGCAAAATCCCAGCCCTGCTGAGATCAAGGTGGCATTTTATCACTGGTTTCAGTGGTTCTAGACCTGCTGTCATTGATGCCTGCTTTGTGCAACGTCTTTCATTTCTTAAAAGCATATTTTAAGTATTCATATAATCTAAGGTTATTTGAAAAATTAATTATAATAGGAAGGTAAAGAGTGAAAAGCTGAGGAACTTGATTTCCTCCCTGGGTGCCACAGTCACTGCCCCTTCCCTGCACCCACATGCAAAGTAAACCCCCCTGTATCTTCTGACCTCAGAGGCTCCTTTGGGCAAGGCTGCCTTTCCACTTCCTTCTGGGAAGCAGCAGTCTGATTTAGAAGAGAAAATGATATCTAATCAGTGTAATCCCTTTGAAGAGAAAGACGAGGTCAGTAATAGTACAGGCTTTATAGTAAAAGCAAAACCATCTGTTGTTACATTAAAATAAAGCCYTTGAGCAGATATTATGCTATGAAATCTGTTACCCTTCAGGCTCATGAAAAATACTTGAATATGTATACTGTATTTTTTACAAATAAATAGAGCAAAAATGGTTCTTTCTTGTTCTTCCCACAAAGCCATTGCTAAGCTCCTAGGGCATTCTCTCTTGATGCAAAACATTCCTTTGCCTCAAGGAGAGTTTTTGAGGTTAGGAGATCCATTGTTGTGGTCTCAAATATGGAGGTTGAAAGCAAGGTTCCCTCTGTGGAGCAGCTGCCTCCATACTGAACTTGTTTGAGAGACTTGATATGGTAAAAGTGAAACAAGAAAATGTTGGGGGTTGAAGAGAAAGGTGGTGCCAGAAATAGGAAAAAGGAGCCAGATTTTGCTTTCAGTAATTGGAATGCATTGAAAAGAAAAAAACTCAAATTGTCTCTTACGACGGGGATGCAGACAGGGGCAATTCAAAACCAGTGAACTCTGCAGGTTGGCTTTCTGTTTTGAATTAAAACCAGTAAACCTTACAATGCCATAAGCATAAATGTAATTACAACATTCATGTACTTGTGAGCGCTATGACTAATTTTTGCAGTCATTCTTAGTATTTCCTCAGCTTTCTGAACTCACTGGTATTCTCAGTATGTTCGAACTGCCATCTATCTGTTCACATGCTAGTAAACCTCATTAAAGAAAAAAGAGAAAGAAGGACACAAAAAAATGTATTCCCTTCTGTCTGTGTAGAATAGCCTTATGCAATCATTTACATGCCCAAAGTAATAAAACAACTTRAGTAACAACATAAGACTTGAAAAAAATGCTGCATGTAGTTAGGTAAGCATATATTAGGAGCATGATGAGAGGTTTTACAGGAATTCTTATACTTGTGCTTTGGTGGATTGTCTCATGAACTCTTGCAAATAACTTAGCTCAAATACCCTTCCCTTCTTGGTTTTTTTCTTTAAATTATTGTCATTAAGCAGTTGTACTTTTCTCCTTAAGACTTTTTTTTTCTGGTGTTATATTTAGTTCCCTTTTTAGGGCATCAATGTAATAGAGTCATAGAGTCATTTTGGTTGGAAAAGACTTGTAAGACCATCAAGTCCAGCTATTAACCCRGCACTGCCAAGTTCATCCCTAAACCATGTCCCTCAGTGCTCTGTCTACGTATCTTTTAAATACCACTGGAGATAGTGATTCCAYCTCTTCCCTGGTCAGCCTGTTCCAAAGCCTGGCAGCGCTTTTGGTAAAGAAACTTTTCCTAATATCTGATCTTGATGCAACTTGGGTCTATTTCCTCTCATCCTGTCTCTTGTTACTTGGGAGAAGAGGCTGACCCTCACCTGTCTACACACTCCTTTCAGGAGTTGTAGAGAGCAATGAGGTCCACCTTGAACCTCCTTTTCTCCAGGCTAAAGAACCCCAGCTCCCTCAGCCACTCCTCATCAGACTTGTACCCTAGACCGTTCCCCAGCTCCATTCCCCTTCTTTGGATGCACTCCAGCACCTCAACRTCTTTCTTGTGAGGGACACAAAACTGAACACAGGATTCCAGATAAGGCCTCACCAGTGCCAAGTACAGGGGGACAGTCACTTTTCTGGTCCTGCTGGCCACACTGTTGCTGATCCAAGCCAGGATGCTATTGATCTTCTTGGCCACCTGGGCACAAGCTGGCTCATGTTCAGCTGCTATTGACCAGCAACCCAAGGTCCTTTTCAGACAGACAGCTTTCCAGGCACTCTGCCCACAGCCTGTAGTACTGCATGGGGTTGTTGTGACCCAAGTGCCAGGACCTTGTTGAATATCACACAGGTGGCTTTGTTCCATCAATCCACCCTGTTCAGATCCCTCTGTAGAGCTTTCCTGCTCTCCAGCAGATCAACACTCCCATCTAACTTGGTGTTGTCTGTGAACTGCCCTCAATCTCTTTATCCTGATGGATAAAGATATGAAACAGAAGTGGTCCCAACAGTAAAGCCCTGGGGAACCCTGCTAGTGATCATCTGCCAGCTGAACTTAACTCCATTCACCATCACTCTCTGGGCCCAGCCATCCAGCCAGTCTTCTACCCAGTGAGCARTGCACCCACCCAAGCCATGAGCAGACAGTTTCTCCAGAAGAATGCTGTAGGAGACATTGTCAAAGCCCTTCACTTTTAGCTGTGGATGTGCTATGTTTTAATTTATATTTTTAAATTAGTGGTTTATAACTGAGGAGTACCTGCCTTTAATGACTGATGTAACAAACAGAAACACAGGGGAGGAAAAAAGCAATATGCCTTTTCTTGAACCATTGTCATAAATCTTGCAGGTATGTAATTCAGTTTAGCACTGCTTTGATAAAAGTTCAATATTTCATGTACATACAAGGTGATGAGATATGACATAATTCTTCAACATGTGTACCACACATGATTAACATAAAGAACCCCAGATTAACTTGGCCTGGTTTCAAAGTAAACCCATCTGTGGTTTCTATGTGTGAATACATCCATATGCATACTGAAGTATGGAGATACTCGGAAGTACCGGCTTTACTCTCAGATACAAGCAGACCATAAGTGAATAACTGCATGGCCCTCATCATACAGGAAGTAGCTTCTATTTACACTTTCATCTAGCTCCCCACTTCTCCCACCCTTTGTAGTTTCAGAATCCCAGAGGAATTTGGTCGGTTCTCAGTTTAAGCATACTGGAGTGCACGGGCTCTGGAAAGTGGAGCTGGCATTGCRCTCTGCTGTCTAGAGCTGCTTTATCGTGAGCATATTTTGGAACAGAGATTAAAGCCAAATGGCCCTGATTATCAGTTCTCTGCTTTTCCTGCAATTTCATTCATACTTAGATTCCACTAAATTGTTGCACATACTGTAGGCACAATGGAAGGATATAAGTTCATTCATATGTAAATAGCCACGAGTACAAGATGCTGAGGTCTTTCCAAGAGTATTACTATCTTTCCATCCTATAGCTGCTGGAGACAGGCACTTTCTAAGTTGGTGGCAGTTCTCATGTAAGGTTCTGCCCGTGTGCAAGATATTTCATGCTTTATACACACTGTGCACAACTTTTGTAGTTGTGATGTCAAGATTTTGTGTATGACATGAACAACAGCATTAAAATAAATATGTAAAAACATTTAAAGAGGAAACTGAAGAAAGGCTGGGACTTAATGGGCAATGATATTCAGAAAATAGACTGTATTAATTTAATATGGGCTTAATTGTTGCAACCTCATTGTTCTTTGTTTGTCTGTGCAGCATGCATGGTTACTCATAATACTGTAAGTAGCATCAGAGTTGAGGCTCCAGCATTCCCGTCAGAATAGCTGTGATAAAGAGCTCTTCCCAGTGACAAGCCTCTAAAGGGCAGTCGAGCAGTTCTCATTTTTACCCATTAGAAGGCAGGAGAACACACACAAAACTCAACCTCTGCTGTTTTACTTCACTGAGCCTGTTTCATCACTCCCATCGATTTTGTGACAAATCCTGCATAAAAGTCATAACCTTATGGAAACATCCCCATCTGCTCCCAGAAAAATCACTGGGATGCTACATCATCATTCTTCTACATCATCATTTTTCTACATCAGGATTGGGTGAAGGAGGAAATTCACCTATTCTCTAACCAGAATCAAAAGGAGGCAGTACTATCAATGACTTTGGTAGAGCTACTCCAATGTGCACCAGACTAAACCTTTATTTTCAAGTGCCATTTTCCTCATTATGATCTCAGTCTGAAGAGGTCTCTTTTCACTTTAAGCATACTGGACTGCACAGGCTCTGGGAGGGGGAGCTGAGAGTGAAAGGGAAGCTCTGAGAGGGGGAGCTGAGTTGGATCCGCACATGTCCCATGCTGTCTGGATCACAGGTTGGAAACTATAAGTTCTCATTACATATTAGCAAGGAATATTAACCCAAGGACAGTAATGCAGTAAGTTCATGGTGCAGCTTCCACAGCAGAACTGCCTTGTCCCYGGGTGGGTAGGTGGCCTTACGACCATTTCTGTGTTCACTTCTTGGCTGTTCAGATTGAGATCATAATGGGGAAATAGCATTTGAAGAGGAAGGTTTAATCCGGTACAAATTCGAGTAGCTCTTTCAAAGTCATTGATAGTACTTCCTCCTCTTGACTATAGTTAGGGAATAGATGAAGAATTTAGAATTTAAGCCTGGATTTTGGAAGTTTAGTAGCAGCAGTGTAATAGAAGCCTTTGAAAGATAGACGATTTACTACAGGGCTGCCTTACTATTAGGTGTGCCTGACCAAAAATTTTTGAAAATTGTATTCTGAAATAAAAAAGCAGCATTGGTAGAAGAAAATTATGGATCATCCTTGCAGGAAAATAGCAAGGTGACCCTGAAATTATTCTTTTATTATAATGAAGAYGTATTGAGACATTCAGGGGAAAAAACCAAACCATGTGGATGCTGTCTATAAAGCAAAGCAAGGTTGTTCCAATAAGAGTAGAACCTGCCTGCAAAAATAAAGGACTCTCACTGAATAATGCACTAGATTAAATAATTATTTTTTTATGTTGTTAYCAACTCACTTTTTTTCCAAATGTCATTGTTGTAAGTCAGACTTGCATAGTTTCCCCATTTTGTTTCTCTTTCTTATTTCCTTCCATTTTTCATTTTTTCACTGGAAACCACAGGAAGACATTTTTGTAGTGAGAATATCATTCCTGCTGATCATATATCATTTGTGAGCTGAGTGAATTTGATCCACATGACTTTCGAACATGCACTGCACAAAATGTGTGGCAATATAGAGAATCTGGTAAAGAGATGTCTAATGTATTTTCATTGCAGACATATGTTTGAATTAGCATTTAATTAGTAATGCATATAAATACATCCGGAGAGCTGAGAGTGAATCCCCCTCCTCCTTTGATTTTGCTTGAGATAAAGAAGTACTGATTTATTACTCAGTAGTAAAGATCAGAGACTGTCTGAGGGGGAGAGAAAACATGAGAAATATTGCTGTCTGTGCATTCACTAGTAGACAGGGTTTTCCACGTGGTGCACTGCCGTTACCTTGAAAATGCAGATCCTTAGTTAGCAGAGATTTGATGTCTGTGTAGCAGGGTATATGTATGATGTCATCTTACAATAAGCAAGGGCTGTTACAGGGTAATGCAGAGTTTAGACCTCGAGGTCAGTGATCAGTCAGCCACAGGTGGCTCTGATGGCACATTTGCATTTTACTGCCTGATTATACTCAAACTCTCATCATCCCTGTAGYGTTTAGGGGATGTGAACTGCTGGAATACTCCGTGTGTTTCCCTCTGAAATTCAGACTCTCACAGTTACTCTTGTGTAGTGGAATTGAGTATCTCTGGGCTAGGCTTAGCTCTCTCCTTAGTCCTCCTCATCTTTAGCTTTACTCCAAACAAAACACTGAATTGCAATCTTTCATTACTTATTTCAGTTTCCCTAGATAAAATCTGGTAAATGCAACCAGCTTGCCATTTAGCCAAATGAAACAGGATGGTTTTACAAGGTACCTTCCACAGAAGAGGCTGAGTCTGGGTAGCATGATGCCTGCCTGATGTTTTTAGCACAATAACTCACTAAGTCATTAGGGTTTAGGTATCAGAGAAATACGAAAATTCAAATCAGCATGCAAAATGAGTAAATATACCCTAACTAAATCACAAATTTTGACCTTACTTAGTGGAAAATGAGAGAAACATATCTGAAAGGTCTGTAGATAGGTTTCTTATTAAAATAATTTCAGAAAGAACCACAGCAAAAATCTTTTCCCCTCCTTGATCATTTCTTTTATCCAAGACACATAGCCTGTAATGTGAGAAAACTTTCTCTGCCACAATRTTTTGTTGACCTGATTTACCTTAATGCAGCATAGCTCAGCAATAGCACCAGAAATGCGGGCAACAGACACACTGAAAGCACAGCATACAGGTCTCTGCTGAAGATTTATCAAAGCCTATGTGAACCTATGATAGACAGGGTAAAGTTCCTCCCACCTGATTTTTAGAAGTTTGGTGTCAATCACACTGTACTAACAAAGCTTCCTTTGTCATCAAGAGAGAGAAGTTGGTACCTTTGGAGAGAGTCCACCTGCCATATTTTATGTCCCTGCATTGGGCTGGACTGTAGTTTTCACTGTCTACGTTAACTTCACTCTCAGGGAAGCAGGAGAGACCGCAGAGAAAGCGGGATCTTTCCACTTGAAGTTTCACCTGACCACATATTCCAACTTGTGCTACTTCTTGGATCAGTGTTGTTGCTGTAGCTTTCCATTTTGATCACTGTAACCAATAGTTTCTGCTTTTCCTCTAGGAGCCAAGCCATGGTCCAACATCATGGAGATACTGGAGGAGAAGGATGGGGTTGATACCGAACTACTGGTTTACGCAATGACCTTGGTTAACAAGGTTGGTTTGCTTTGTTAGCATAACTGATGGAAATAATAGAAGTGTTTTCAATTGTTCAATTTTATATGTAATCTCCCTGTTGAGAGTATATGAGGAGGAGACCTGTCATGGAGAAGTTGCAGGACAAGCTGTAATCAATCAGCACACTCCTGTTACTTGTGCTGCAGCCACCCAGAGGTGGCAGCTGGGAGGAGAGTTGCTATTTTGGTAGATGTTGTGTGGAATTGTGGTCTGACATGGCTCCTCTCCCAGYGCTGACAATGCAGTGCTAAAGGAAAACACAACAAACTAACTCAACAGATTATCCAGGGGGAGAAGGAAAGCAAGTGCTGGTGAAAAGATCACATGCTCACAAAGGCTTGTGTTGTGCACAGTTTTCTAGTTCAGATAATATTTTAAATTTTTTTTTTCTGCAAACTAAATATGAGTAATTTAACAGATCTCAGTGCTAGTAAGAGTGCTTGTGCTTAAAAAAATAAGGTTACATTTTTTCTTATTTCCTTATATTTTTCTGGTGACCTGATTTACAAGTAATAGTTTTGCAGTAAAGTCAAATGTTTTCTGAAGTATTCCTTTAATGCTATCGGGAGGGAGAAAATGGAAAGTCCTTGAAAGATAGAAATTTATTAGTGTAAATTCCTTAAAAACCGGCATCTAGTCCTAGACAAATCGCAGGGGGGACTAAAATTAAAGACTTACTATTTTAAAGAGCACAGAAAGTCAACATACTATTGGCACATCAAAATAACTGTGTGGTTTATGGTTATACCTAATAGGACAGAGTACTAGGAATTATTATTATTACTCATTGTATTCACTTGAAGATTCTGAGTTTGTTCGTGGAGATCATAAACCAAGCTGCCAGCTTGTTGGGCTCTTGGTTACATGGTTGCAATTGTGGGTTGCTCTTTGTTGTTTTTCTTTTTTTATAAAATTATTTCTTAATGGGAGATATTTTCCAGCAAATAGGCCAGAGAGGGACTAAACTCTCCTGGTGACATTACTGATCTTATTGTACTTTTGCTTAGAGTCACCCTTGCTCCTGCTTCCATGGTAGTAAGGTTCCTCTTGAGTTTAAAAGACCACCTTATCTTACTGCTGCACTCTTTCTGAAAAGCAGCACCCATTATATGTGCTTCTGCCTGTAGCTACTATTAAAGCCAAGGCGACTGGTCATTTATGTCTCTGCTTTACACCTTGTTGTTTTGTGTACTGATTCCTCTTTCTGAGATAGCTCTCTTCATCTTTTGTGCAGTTCTAATCTATCTGGCATTTGGCTTCCTCAAAGATATTGTTCTCTGTGGACTCTTTTATGATCCTGTAGTTGATTCCTGTAGTCTGAGTTTTTCAGTACATTAAAAGCTATTTTTAGGAGGAGGTAGTTCTTTAAAAACACACAAAAAGAAAAAGCATCTCACAGTCAAAGGAGCAAGGAAGTTAAGAAGATCAAGGAAGAGAGGAATCCCACAAATCTACACTTGTAATTATGATCTGGCTTATGGGCAGCTTTATGATGTTTTTAATGGGATATTTTTCATGATTATAGGGAAAACAGCAACCAGCATGTAACAGTTGTAATTTTTTCCCCCACAGAGAATACAAAGAAGGCTTAGATGGTTTCAACTTCTTTAGGCAAGGAAATGTCAAAGTTTTCAGAGCAGGCAGAGTCCTCATGAAGGATTTGTCTTAAGGAAGCATGCTTGTACTCCTTTTTCTTTCTCCATGTATCCATTTACAGACTGTTTTCCTTCCTGCTCCAGAGCAGAAAACACATCTGCCTAGACATAAGAATTATTCCAGTCCTTTTATCCTCTCCCTCTTTTGTTGATGCTTAACCAATTTAGTTATGCAAATATTTTATTAACCCCCTCTGAATTTGTGAGGATTTAGGCATTAATGAATCTCTTAAATGAGAGTGACCCCAACATAGATACTTCTGGTTATACTTCTAGTTATATTTCTGTTTAGTTCTGGTGTAACCTTTATTATCTTCCTTGGATGAGTTAGAAATTGAATTTGATATGCTTTCGGCTCTGAAAGTGGATCTGTGAGTTTAATGACGAACTGTGCAAAGGAAAAATATTTGATTTCTGTACTTGGGAGTTCAATTGCCCAGTTCTGGTCAGTGACATGCACTGAAAATTGGATTTCCACTGCTGCTTGGTGTAAAATTATAATAACCAATAAAAAGCTGCTGACAAAAGCAGTTGCTAGTAAATACTACCATATGCTGCTGTTTTTCCAGTCTACAGCTTAGCTTACCTTGGATTTTAAAAAAAGCTACACTTGAAGGTGGGTGATCTGCATAACAACAGTTAAGATGATTTCCTGTTATTTTTAGAAGTAAATGCTCAGAAGATTTGATTCTTCCTCCACCCTTTTGCAGATAAAACATCACTTCTTACTCTGCATGAAGGCACTCGGGTCAGAATAGTTGCTGTCTTATGTCTTTCATTTGCAAGTSAAAGCCTCACAATTGAGCACTTTTCTGTTATAATATTTCCATATCCATGTTAAAGCTCCATGGAATGTGCAGTGTGATAACTTCATTTGCCAAATCCTCAGATTTTTACTCAGTGTTAGGTGTCAGTTTAGGAAGGAACAAAATAAATGTGGTATCTGTTTTCAGCACTGTTCAGAACATTTTAGTTTCATAATCTCCAGTGGGTTTTAAACAGAAGCTTAAATACTGTCCTGGAAAGAGACAAATTCTTAATTAAAGCCTGAATATATAACCCTAACACTTAACKGATGTTTGTGCAAAGAATTCCTGTTGTGGTGGATTTCACCAGGCAGTAGKCCAGTAATGACTGTAGAATAAAATGTTGCCGTGTTGTGATTAGTTAGAAAAAAAATTAAATTTAAAAGTACCTTGCTGATATTTCAGTGTCTCACATCACAGCAAAGAGATTCTTTAATAAGACAGATATGTCAGATGCCTGTTCCTCTCTCATTAAGCATGTAATCCAGACCCATTTCTCTGAATGTAAAGCTTCGTGGTATAGGAAGGCAGCCCAGAGAGGCTGCTCTTTTCTGTACTCTGCTGCTCAGAGCCACTTTGGAAAAGCTGGGCTCCAACATTCACAGAGCACAGTTCATCCCATCCCAGGCATGAGAAGACAAAACTTTTTGGAGAGGGCCTGGGCTTCGCATTTCTGTCTCTTGCTCTTTCTCTCCTCTGCTGGGAATATAGACAAATTACTTAGCTAATTGACTGGGAGAGAGGAAACTACTGCAGAGTAAACTTCTCTCTGGTGAGCTAATCCAGAAAAACTGTGTTGCTTCCAGTCTGTGCTCTCAGGTATTTTGCAGAAACAGCTCTGCACAGACTGRTTCCTGTGCTGAGGTGTATGCTGCTCTGCAAGTACGTTGCACAGTGTGTTCAGTAGTTTCTGCTCAACATGCACAGGATTAAGCTAATTTTTTTGCATCGTGCRTAAGGAGTAGTAAAAAATCAGCACAAGCTGACTAGAAATCAGCAGCAAGTCAGAATCAGAGTTAAGGAGTCAGTGTACCTTTAATAACACCTTTTCAATTGAAAGGGAGGAGAGATAGATTCACTATCCCTGTAATACACAACAATTTGTGTGCAGGGAAGATGACTGCTGCTGCAGGTGCGGAGGACAGTAGGCACATGGTGCAGGATATTCCCTGCTGTCTTGTCATCACACAGCTGTGCATTGGACATTTTTTTCTTAAGGCTAAACTTAGAGGAATYGGGGAACTCAGCTTCACTCTTCTTAGCTAAACCTTTTTTTTTCCTCTCTCTACTTTTATCTCTGTGTTTGGTGCTTTAACATTCTCTGTTTTTTGAGTTGGTACTTGAATGAAGCCAGGAAGAATCCAACTGTGTATTTTAAAGACCGACATTTTCCATACGTTTAGTATGAAATAACAACATTGATTTGTTTTGCCAATTATTCATTTCTCTACACAGTGCATAGTTTTTTGTTAAAAGCTGTGCCACTTGTTTTTTATTTTCTATTCGTGTCTCTAATCCCACATTATGGGTTTTACTTTATTGAAATCATACATAGCAGYACTTGCCACCTGCTTTTAAAAGCCTTTGTTTAATTCTTTTCAAAACAAACAGATCTAAATGTTTTTCCTTTGATTCTTAGACGCTGTCGGGATTGCCAGATCAAGACTCTTTCTACGATGTGGTGGACTGTCTGGAAGAGCTAGGCATTGAAGCTATTTCACAGAGACACTTGAACAAGAAAGGAACAGACTTGGACTTGGTTGAGCAATTTAACATTTATGAGGTAACACAACATGCCCTGTTTTATGCATCTTACAGCTTGTGCAAACTTCAAAGCCGAGAGGAGAGGGAGAATGTAACCTACGTGAAATTTGGTTATCTCTTCCATTTTAAAGGAAAAACATCTGGTTGCAGGATGCAGGTTGTATATGTGACCTGCTATGGTACATAGCTGCATTTAATGCAAAGGCCTTTCATACTAAAGCTGGGGCATATTCCAAGGCAAACCAGCACACTCACTAGCCTCCTTTCTGCAACTGTTAGTTACATGTTCTGAAGTAAGTAGAAGTTCTTTCCATGTGCGAAAGTATTCACCTCGTGAAAGAGGTTCGGCTGAGCTCAACTTCACAAGTATCACTTGTTCTGCAACTGAATGTCCAGCAAGTCCTTGTTTATGAGTTTACACTGGACCAGGTCCTATGCAGTTTGAAGCAATGGAGTAATGAGTGACTCCACATCTACCACCTAGGTATAAAATAACTACTTCTGAATCATCTATATGTAGGGGTAGGATATCCAGTTTCTTAATAATTAGCCTCTTTTCAAACTTCGGGAAGTGTTGGAGCAAGGAGGTTTAGGCTGAAGTTAATGTAATGTAAATGTGAATTAGTGTTCTAATGTAATGAAATTAAATTACTTCATCTCTGCCTAAGTCCAGGAAAGGATTTGATAGATTTGGCTCTCCATTTTCTCCATCAACTCTTCACCCATGCCACTTCACTAACTGTAGCAGAGTTAAGTTTTACATACAGCAATTTTCAGGAAGAGCCAGGCCAAAATAGGAAAAAGAGAACAAGAGGGCTYGATATTCTTATTTCTTTTTCTATCATCAGAGGCATCACCTTATAAAGCCCTTTTTAAAATATGGTGATTGATCTTAGAAGCAGAGACTTTTTTTTGTGTATGCTGCACCTAGTGAAAGACTTCATTGCAGAATTACCAGTTGACTTTGTTGGGTGCCAGCTTTTTATTCATGAGCAGACTAAATTTGAACATCTCTATGCAGGTTCTTTGTTTTTTCTGCCAATGCTGTTTTCAACCTTAAAAATCCCTTCTTCCTCACAGAAACAGAATTTCACACCTTAAGCAGAGATATCTCACTTCCACTTCTATTTTTTTTTTTCAAGTCACTTCTGTCACTTCAAGTCACTTCATTTCTGCCAATGCTGTTTTCAACCTTAAAAATCCCTTCTTCCTCACAGAAACAGAATTTCACACCTTAAGCAGAGATATCTCACTTCCACTTCTATTTTTTTTTTTCAAGTCACTTCTGTCACTTCAAGTCACTTCAAGTCACTTCAAGTAAGAATTATCAGAGTAACAAGACTAATAGAAACAAGAAGATGGGCACTCTTCTGATCACCCACGTTGCCCTCTTCTGTACCTCTGCCTATATGAGTGGATCTTTCTCATACAAAGATTACTTAAATGTTAGGCTACATTTCAGATGAGATGCACTAGTAACTTTGCTGTTTCTGCCAGGGATATCTCTGCTCATGTACCATAAGATAACACTTGCTTTGTCTCTGTTAGAGGTATGCCACACTGGCACGTCAACGGCGTGCAGGAGTTTGAGATACCACATGTTGCACTTTAGTCCTCTGCTATTTCCAGCACACTCTAGATGGTGATTCCACTTAATCTCTACAAGTCTCATGTCTGAAGATGAGGAAATGTTGAATCAGGCAGTGCATGGAGTTTTTTCTGTTGATTTCACTASAGCCAAGGCTTCACCTCAGTATTTTGGAAGGAAACAAAGAGAACTAGTTGTCCAACACTGCTCAGCTTCCTTGAAAATTCAGTCCTACATTAAAAGGAGAACAAACACAAATTAGGAGATGCATAAATGTGTTGTTACAGGTCTTTTAGTGTTGTATGCAAGGCATTGGCATATAATTCCATTGTTAGAGCTGCCACGCTGCACTAATGGATAGACAGCCACTTTCAGGGATAACTGTAGAAATAGTGATGCTAATAGGAGTTAATCATGTTGAGGTCAGTAAGTTTTTAAGCCTAGGCATGAAGACCTATGGTACCTAAAGGAACTGTGTCAGCAGACTCGGCTTGCTTCCTTTCTTTCTCAGGTGACCCTGAGGCATGAGGATGGAGATGAGAGTGCTGAGCCCCCTCCCAGCGGGCGCAAGGATCGGAGGAGGGCCAGCCTTGGTGCCGGTGAGCGCCGGGGGCTGGAGCGCCGGCGGAGCCGCAGGCACTCGGCACAGAACGTCAAGARCACTTTATCGGCCCCCGCCAGCCCCTGCGGGCCATCGAGCTTCGTGCTGGGCCATGGGCAGCGCGCCGAGGAGCTCAGTGAGAGGTAAGGCCGTGAGCTGAGGGACACTCCTTTCTTCTCCCGTTACTCTCMGTTGTGTTCATTGCACTTTATTAATACGACAGACTGTTATTTTCCTCTTCTTGTTGAAATAAAAATGGAAAAAAAAGAGCATATGCAGAGTTAAAACAGCACCACCAAAAAGAAATGGATCTTTAGGTGACTTACCTACATAGCTAAGTTCTTTGGCACCATCCATAGTAAGTAAGTGGACCCAAACCACATGAGGTAGAGCATTTGATATGGGAAATAACTAATCTTAATTTCATCCAATGGCAGATTTTATATTCATTACATCCACATAACAGAAGATTGTAACACAAACATGGTAACATTAATGCAGAGCTRTTTGTCCTTGTATACTACAGTTCATTTTTTTTTTTTCCTCCTTTGCATTCCAGCATAAATATTTTCCTTTGAGGCTGTCCTGTAGTAGTGAATATATCTAATGTTTTATAATTAGCCAAAGAGGGGCAGTAATGAGTAGCTGAGCAGCAGTCTGCAGTGGAGTCAGTTGAAGAGAGTATCTTTGGCAGTCCTATGACGGCTTGGTTGAGCTATGTGTGCTTCGGAAGAAAAGGAGCTGCAGATCCTCAGCATATCTGACTGCTGCACAAGAGGGCTGGAATTAATTTTGCCTAAGTTAGATGTCTGATCAGCTCACCTCCCTTTGATGTCAGTGGAGTGCAGCAAGCACTGGTGGGCCTCCAGTTATCTAACGTGTTCTACACGCCTGAAATTTCAACCAAGATGAATCATGCTCTGAGACTGGCTGCTTGTTGACTCTAAAGGGAATCTGGCTGACTGGCTCAGGTGAAGATACATAAGCTGCAGATAGCTAAAGCTGGACTCTGTCATCTTGTTGCTGAAGATGTAATTTGGAAAACTGAAGTGTGTGGTCCATGAAGAGCATATCCTGTATAAATTATAACATTTGGGAAGTTTGTTGTAGATTTCTGTTGGTTAGCATAGGATGTGAACTTAGAGCCCTAAAATCCTATATTCCATGTAAAGCAGTCCTTCCTGCAGAGCGAACTGGGTTGACTGAAGTTTAATGGATTCTGACAATATGAAAATGTAAGACTCTAGATAACTGCAACAGGAGTTGCATGTTGTATACCATATAATAGCACTTTATTTTCTTTCTTTTTGTTTTGTTTTCTTTTTGCATTGGACAACACATTGATTCTTGTTTTCCATCACCTTCCATGGCCATGTCTTTAGTGGGCTGACGTCTGAGAGCCCCATGGTCTTACAGGCTGATGACAAGGATGACAGTGCATTTGAGGATTGGTTTAAAGCATCTTCAGTGTGAGTACAGCTGGGGGCTTCAGCTGCTCTGCCTGGGATGCCTTGTGCATGACCTTGGGCCCTGCTTCATGACTTAACAATGTGACTGGGAATCTGTGTCCATGCAGGTGGAGCAGATATTTATGATTTATATGAAATATATGATTTTTCTTGTTAAACTGATGAATTTGGATTAGAAATGAGGAGATGCTTCAACTCTACAGAAATTGTTCATTATCTTACTGTAGGTTAATTTATTAAAYAAATAGAAGCCATTCAGGACAACAACTTCTACCAATATGTTTTCTCACTATTAATGTTTGCTTGCCAGCTTTATTTTGCAGTCTTTAGTAACTCCTAATAAATTTGTGTTTGAGCTAATTTTTAGTAGGAATAGAATAGAGGGAATAAAAACACAGCGGATGAGTTTCAGATGATCTTTGAAATATTTTTTCACCAACATAGCATAATTTCAATCATCATCCTGCTTTTTAAAAAAAAAAAAATTATCTAGTTCTGGTCCACACCCGCTTTGACAGTGACATATTTTAAAGCATAATTTAAGTTTAAATACAGGGAACAAGTCTATCTAAGTAGCCAAATTGAATTTCATGTGCAGTTACCTTCTGTAGGAAAATAATTACATTTTCTTCAATTCCGTTTGGAATGTCTATCTTGCTCACCTGGCTGTGAAAGGCAAAAGGCATTCAATTACGAATGTGTGTAACTCTGATCTTTACTTTGCATATTAGTTAAATAAAAATCCTGCCTCATCCCCGCATCCACTCCCCAGTCCTCTTGGCAGGTAAAGACAAGGAGTATTACTTTTACCTGGCAAATCAGATTTTTTCCCATTGGACATAACAGGCTACAAAGTGTGTTTCAGTGCCTAAGGATGCAAGCTCTATGTCCAGTGCATTTTTTTTAGGTTGTCATAAAAAGAAATTAGTCAACTGTTGGATCTTCTATAATTCCCACTTTTCTGGTAAAGTGTTTCTGGTAAACAAGCATTTCAGATAAACAGATTCTGTCTTTCTCATTTTTAGTTTCATTATCTGCCCAAATCTGTAGTCGTGGTAGGAAGAGGAAAAACAGCCTTCTTGCTTTATCGTATTCCAGTAAGTCTCAACTTTCAGTGAAATAGTCCAGATGTACACAACAGTATCTCTACACCTGATAGCTAAACTGAGACATCACCTGATTTTTTCAAAAGACATGCTTGTTATGACCCTTCTGCTTCTGTTGCTGATGTTGTAGAGAGGAATCTGTACAAATGGATAAAAATTACCTGCTACCTCCATAAACTGTGACTTCTGTTCACCCATGAAAGAACTGTCTTCTGCTAATGACCTTCTTTTGGTTCATAACCRTGGTCCCTCTTTAGAAAGGACGAAAATTGGCAGTAAGTTTTTACAGTGCTGTATTTTTCAAAAAATAGTCTGCAAAATGGATTTCAGTCTTTATTCCTTCACTACATTTTCTTTCCTGATAGGAAATGTAGCAATACTAATGATAACCTTATTGTGTTGTTCCTGCTGGTATCTAAACTTTCTGTGTGGCTGCAGATGTCTTATGTTTGGTTTTACAGTGGATTAGTCCTAGCGGAATTGCTTCTGATGGACACGGTTAGGGATTGAAGTCTTACTCTTACATTGTACTAAATTTTATTTTGGGCAATATTCTAGGTTATTTTTGGACTTGTGTACCAAAATCAGTAGAAGTTCAAGTTCTTTCTCATCATTCTCCTTCCCACAATATTCATGTTTCTTTTCTTTCTAGCTCATCAGCTGTTTTGGCAATTGCTTTGCTTTTGTTTACCACATCAAACAGGTTGTCCACAGTCATCTGCTCTGCGTCAACCGATAAGTCTTCCAAAAAGAGAACAATCCATGGTGCCGGTAAAACAAAAGAAAAAAAAAGACAATATTGGCCAAATTCTGTTCTGTCTCACAATGCTCTGTATCCAGAAAAGCTGTCTGAAGTCAATGGAGTTGCTCTGATCTACGCCAAGCTAATTGAGAGCAGACATTGGGTTTTGAGCTGGGAAAAGTTGACCGTAAATGCTAAGGGCGACCAGAAGGAAAACTTGCAGGCCTTTTTCATCCACTTGGCAGCCTTTTTCCAAACTAAATGTATTGCTTTTTCATTTGTGGTTCAAARCAAATAAGGATTCAAATCTGCTTTGTGTTAAAATAGTTCTCATGGAGAGTGAAGCCTAGCCTGATGTGCCTGTTATTAAATAAATAAGTAAAGAAGTTGATAGCAACTACTAACTAAGAAAGGCTGGAGGTTGATTTAAAGGTTTGTACCTACTGCAGTGTACTTCAAGATGCCTGTCCTGACCTCCAGCAGGTCTGCTTTGCTAAAACTTCTTTCTGTTACCAAGATGGCATAGAGCACCAATAAGCCTGGGGGAAACTTTGGTCCTGTTGACATGATGTTTTAAATGCTTTGCTGGAGGTACCTCCTAAGGTTTTCTGCCCTAGTCCAAACTGAGTGCTCTCAATCTGTGGTTTAACATGCTGTTTCTTAAGCAGTAGACTTAAACACATTCTTCCATGGGCTGTGTTGTTTGTTTGTTTGTTTCTTTTTAAACTAAAGCTGGCTTTTTCCAACCACATGATGGATAGAGTCAGGGAAAAATGTAAGGGGTGGCATGCAATTTGGACTAGATTTATGTTGTTATCATATGCAGTGATTTCTGGCTAAATAAGCATTAAAAGGCAAATTTCTGTCTGTCTTTCAGTCTCATCCTGACTGGCTTTGAGAGAGTAGAAGGCAGGTAGTTCAGAAGTTCTCAGTGCTGTCTTGAGCACTGGGCAGCTTCTCGGAGTTCTATACATAAAAATCAGAAACAAGTGCTTCTCCCAGTTTTTCAAAGTAATGTGTCACATTTTGTTGTGGATTTCCCTTTCTTTGGTACTGCACAGAGACCATACTCATCTCTCTACCTGGGTGTCCCATCAGAGCTGTGTCAGCCAGAACTTAGCAAACATATTCAAGAGAGCTTCTGGGAGATTTACAGTGAAACCTCTTACCAGCATTTGAGTGAATGGCTCCATCAAAGCTTTATGGAATTGGTTAGAATCAAAGACTGAAATTTATGAAGTTGTAAATAGCTAGGATTAGGTATTTACCTCACTTTACTAGATTCTCTGCTTTCTTCCTTTTTGTAGCTTCGATTTGTTTTGTATCATCAAAAATCACCAAAGACTTGCTAAGATTGATCTTATAACACTAAATATGTTCATCTAGAGATAACCTGGCCATGGTTAGGATTTTCTTGTCAGAATTCCTGTGTTTGACACCTGAGAACTGACTACCATCTTAAGAACTTACCAGGGTGGAGCCCACATTCTGAATCAGTGACCAAAGCTGGCTTTAGCAAGATATCTTTTTCTAGACCATGGGGCTAAAAAGATATGAGGAAGACCAACTGTTCAGGTCCACCTGAAGCTTCCAGATTTTTCAATCTGAAAGAAACCTGGCCTTCAGGAGAGCTATACTGGTAAGGTAAAAAAAACAGAAAAGCAAACAGGGAATTATGCATCTATGAACTTTGCTTTCATTAGGGTTCTGCCTGAAAGGCTGTTAGGACTCTTCCTCTGAGCAAAGAATAGCACAGGGAATTCCAAAGTTTCCCGCAAATTTCTAGGCTAGCTGGACACACCACCATTGCACGGTGCACCCTGGGCTCAAGGTCCTTCACACCCTTTATGGTCCTAGAAAAAAAATGGGAAATTGTTGTCTAAATAAAGGAAATCTGTGCTGAGAAGTCGTAAGGATCTGTTTGTTAGAAAATGCATGTTTCTGATGTTTGAGGATTGCCAAGATGCAGGCAGAGATCGTGATGCTGTTTTGGTTTTACCAGAAAACAATGAATACAGCTGAGCCTCTGAGGCTAGGCATTTTTTCTGCTTAGCTTTGGATTCCTGTCGAGTTTCTAACCAACAGCACAGACCATAGTTTGCTTATTAGGCTCCATTAACTGATTGTTCAAATTGATTCATGTAGAGCCAGGACTGCAGGGTTGGTTTGTCCAAAATACAGCTGAGACTTCTTTTTTTATTATCATGATTTTCCATGTTTTCAGACATCCCAAACCATAACTAATTGTTGATTTTTCTCTAGCATTTACTATGGAAAAATTCTAGGTTTTGTCATGATGTTTCAAGTTCTGGTGACTTTCCACAACGCTGCAAGAAAAGTTTTGATTATATAAATACTTAATGGCTATAGATCAAATATAGAGTGGTGGGTGGGGTTTATTTTGTTTTATATAGGATGGGTTCATTCCACATCTCTTAGAGTTGCTCTCTGTGTCAAATATCTTGAATGGTATGATAGGTATGAAACAGCAAAGTGGGAAGACTCAACATCATAATTTGATGTAAGATTGAGGCTGTGGTATGGATTACTAAAGGCCCAGATGAGAGAAGAAGTTAATTTCTCTTTTATTGCTGTAATAGAAAGAAACACATGTTGGAGGTTTTTTTAGCTTGATGTTTATCTCTGGTTCCTACTTTTGGATATTTAAAACAACTGAGGCATGAAATTAGACAGAGAAAACATCTCCAGGATAAACATGCAGCCACATATCTGTGGATATGAATCTCTTTTATACATGTACATATACAACATATACATATGAGCTGAGCTACCTAGTATTTGGGTGTGCTTTCACATAAAATGGCTATCGAATATGATCAGTTACAAGAGAGATAATCACTCTTCTCACAATTTGGTTGTTACGGGTGAAAATGGAAATGGGATAATAAAAAAAGTGATTTGGGAAAGATTTGTCTATGAAACGAAATGGTTTGCTAAGGTAACCAAGGTAGTGTCTGTTCATAGCATCGGATCTTTACTAGTCTTTGACAACAATAACATACAMAATCTGATCTACTATTTTAGGTTTGGAGCAGGAGAGCACATTTATTTCTCCTGGGCAGGTAGGATTATTTGAAGCATGAAGTCAAGCAGATTTGAAAGGAGATAATAAAAGTCTGAAATTTGTAATTATACTCTTTGTAAGAATATTTTGGAAGCTCCTGTAAGGAATGCCGTAGAGGAAGATACATGAGATATGTTAAGAAAATTTTTCTTTTGAAGCCATACTGTAAAAAAGGACTGCATTGATGTATAGATAGGGATTGACCCACTAATGCATAATTAATATTAACACAAAAATTTAAAAGCTGTGGCCTGATGAGTATCTCAAGTSCAGGTTCTACTAATGTTTCAGGTTGATACCAGCCCTTTCTATCTGAATTAAAATATCTCTGTAGGTATGTCAGGCTTTCTAGTAGGGATAGTCTTTGCTGACTGCAGATCTCACTGAAAGGAAATGTTTTATGCTTGGTTTACATGCAGAGTCCAGTAGACAGCTGTAAATTCCACTTTTTGCTGTAAAGGCAATGTTAGATTTTCATATTTGAGCTTCGTGAGGAGTGAAGAAAGCACTGAAATGTAAATGAGATTATAGGCAAATGACATCACAGCATGGCTTAGCTTAATTATTTTACTTTTTCTTCCCCACCATGTGTTTAGTTTTGGTGAACTACCTGAGGAAATGCAATGCCAAGCCAGGAAATGAATATGTTTCTCTGGATCTCTGTGGTAGTGTCATGTGCACTGGAGTATACATGCCTTAGAGAGGTCACCTCTCCAGTGTGTTCCCAGTGTTTGTAAACATGATCCTCGGAGGACAGGAAAGGTTTTTTACACATAGGATGCAATGTGGGGGGAGAAAAGACAGCAGTTTGGCAGGATGCCATTTCCCTTTGAAGTAAGGGTCAATAACAGTGACCTTCAAGTGTTAACCAATATGTGCTTCCAAGCTCTGAAAATACCATTTCTTCTCTCTTTCTGTATATATTTCAGTATTTATTGCTCCACAAATCTATCTGCGTCATTATTCTGCTTCTTTACCTCTCTGCTCTTAGAAATGTAAAAATAGCAATGCTGTTCAATGATCAGAGAGTTGTGATTCTTGAAGTCTTTGCAAAGCCTTGCCAGTATCTTGAGCAATCCTCTGCTGTCTTGCTTTGCTTTGATGTGTCCTATATAAACCAGCTGCAGCAATGAACCAAGTGTGGAGGCATTGCCTAGGTATTATTTAGATGTAGAAAGCCATTGCTGATCATATTTTAGGGATAACAAAGTAACAGGAACCTAAAGATAAAGAACAGCATCGTATGAAGGCATAGTAAGTGCATGTACTTCACATCATTTGTTATTTCCTCAACTTTTTGTCTGGACTAGTTTTTATATTCAGGGCAGAAATACCAGGTTCATTCTCCTTTTGACCTTTGTAATGCATCTTAGTCTTCCTGGGTGCAGAAGGTCAAGTTTTGACTTTAATGTACTTTTTAAGTACATTGTTATCCCTATAATTTCATGTATTTTTATCTTCACATAGTTGCACCAACTGCAGTGGAATCAAAATGGGCAGTGGGGTCAWTAGGTGGTTTCTTTAGTTTTATTTTTAATGGAGGAGGAAAGTATATTGCCATATCTTTATACAGAGTAATAAATGTTGAATTTAAATTATTACCACTTTCAGCTTTCACATAAAAGACTAGTTGAATCTGTTTTGGCAGCTAGGATAGAAGAAAGGAAGAAGCAACAAAAGTATACCAAAGCATTTTTTTATTTTACAAGTACTTAGGAATTTGGCTACGAATTGTGCCCTCTAACCTACGACAGTGGAATTTAACTCATAAATTGAGGAAAATGGCAAGCAATGGCAAGAGAAAATAAAATTACATCCACTGTGACCTGTAAAGATCTTTTCTTGATGGAACATTTTTCATGTTTTCTTTGTTCACCTGTGAGGGGTTCAGGGATGCAGCTCTCAATGTGCTGTGCAAGAAGCGAAACACGTCAGAGGTTTGAAGGAGGGAGGGTGGGAAACAACGTTGAAAGGAAAAATTGTGAGATCAACTGTAGTATTTAATTTAGAGTAGTATTGTGGAATGGCTAATGGTGTTCTTATTTCACTGAATGTGGCTCGTAGTCCTGGTCATAGAATCATAGAATTGTTTGGGTTGGAAGGGCCCTAAAAATCATCTACKATATCTCACGAGTTAACTTTTATGTGCATTGTATGTGCAGACCAAAATGTTGGTCGCCTAATTATGGCAAGACCATCCTTTTTTCTGTTGTTCTATAGTGAAACATTAGTGGTCAAATCCTTCCTGAATTAAAATGATTTGAAGCATATCTTACTCTTTCAAAATTTCCTTTGATGCGAAGCAGAGCAGAATGTGTTTCTGTGTTCTTGCTTATTTTGTTGCTGTGGAGTTTTGTTTGGGTTGGGCGAGGGGGGGTGGTGTTTGTTTGTTTGTTTGTTTGTTGAGGTTTTTTGTTCCTTCAGCACAGCCTGTGATTTTTCTATTAGCTCTACCTTTGGGATTTTTTTGGAGGGGGAAAGTGAGAAACTTGTGTTTCTGGGCTACAAGCTAGAACAAAGAAATCCAAAGTCCTTTCAAGCTGCCTTCATCAAAACTTTTCAGAGAAAGAGGCTGGGGAGAGCCTGGAGAGGACAGAGACTGCACAGGACCTTGTACACACTGCTCAGCTCTAGGGTCCAGTGAGACAGAGAGAATGTTTTGTTGCTTTGAGTTCTTGTCGAGTAAGAGCTGTTGTCTTCAGAGTGGTGTCTTAGTTTTAAAATCATCTACCTGTGACTAGGTTAGGTGTGTGTGGGGTGCAATTGCCTGGCATCTCAAGACTCTGCTAAACTGCCTTCAGCTAAAGTTSTAGATGAGTCCCTTTATTATAATTTCCTTTCATCAATCTGTGTTTATGAATGTTTTTCTCTTTGCAKCTTTGAATAGCTATTTAATATCAGCAGGACAGGTTTGATTGGCACTCTTTTTATTTCTTCTTTTTAATTTATTTATTTTTAAAAGGAGAAAAGTTAATCCTTTAGTTCTAAACTTTTTGTCTAGTTTTTGTTTTGCTGCCCTAGTGGTTCTCTCTCCATAAACTGCACTTTCATAGTCTTTTTTAACATGTACATTATTTTAAGGGGCTATAAATACTGTCATGTCAAATTTTGATTGAAACAACTGAGCAAAACCTCTGCCCTAGAAGGTATTTGTTAGTTGCCATGACCAGTGATATACTTTATAAAGATTTGTAAGGGTTTAGGGTTTTGTTTATTTGTTTAGTGGGGGTGTTAGCCTGTAGCAGTAATCCATTTTAAAGATGAAAATAAACACAGTGATTGTTTTGAAATTTGTTTTCAGCGCTATAAAGCTTTTGTTTCAATACTTCTAATCTGGTACTTTTATCAAGGAACTGAAGTAACCCAGGAATAGCCTTAAGGTTAGCTGAGTATATCTGATCCTTCAGCATTAGCTGAAGGCCTTTCTCCCTGCCACTGGATAAATATTTGCCTTTTGTTAAACAGGATAGATTCCTCTGCACTACTGGAAAACATGCTGGCTTCTGCARCCTCATTTAATTGGAAACCTCCCTGTGAATCCTTTCTCTTAATTTAATTCTACTATTGCATTGACAGCAAATTTGCATCTGTACATGGGAGGGACAATGAGATTTTCCACATCATCCCTTCTCCATTGCACACAAAAATGAACACAAAACCCTGAATAGTTCAGATGAATTCACAAATCTGTCTGCTGTTGTGTTTGAGCATCTGACTGTAGTTAATGCTTTCCTGTTTTAATAAATATTCACATTGATATTTTCCTTTTGTACATTTTAGCAAAGATTTAGTTAGCAGGTGCTACCTGCTTTGATGGACRGAATATCTGTTCTCTAACAAGACTGAAATAACTACCACCATTGCTTTGGTTAAATGGAAAGCACATATCATTCCTGCCTGTGAGCTTATCCCTCTCCTCTGATCTGTATCTGATCCCCTTTCTGGAGATAGTCGCGGGCTCTGCAACTGTGAGTTTACTTSCTGAAAGAGGACATTCAGAGGGGTTGAGCATCTCTCCTAGGCACGCACTTATTTCCATTCTGCAAGTTTCCCTTGACCAAATTGGCTCCCCCCAGGCTGGMGAGCGTGCCTGCCTCTGTGCACACCAGTCATCTCTGCAGCCAGCTCCCACAGAGCCAGATCTTTCCTCTGGCTTTTCCARCCAATTGCCATGCAGTTGATGCCCTCCTACAGTTAGCAAAGAAAAGAGCTTTCCAATCACAGCTTCYTCTAAGCTTTTGACCTAGAACTCAAGGACACTTGAGGAAGGAGTCAAGGACCATTGACAGAAGAATGATATCTCTGGGATCTCTAAAATTTATTTTCAGCTTCTTTCTCTGTTCAGTTCAGTTCAAACTCAGTGGTTCCCACTTCAATCTGTACTGTGTAAATTCCTTTTCTTTCAACCATGCCCTCATGTGGAGGAATAAATTCTCAAAGAACTCTTTCAAATGTATGAGGTCCACGATATCAGATGAGTATTCCACTTATGGTTTTGGGCATTTTGAGACAATTGAGGAGGGGAGAAATTTCGACATCATCAATCTGGAATCCGGGTGGGAGCTTAAAACACGGTCATAATGGGGCTACTCTTGTTCATATAAGCAAGAGCTGTGCTGCCAGCATTATAGGATGCATTGTGCTCTTATCAGAGAACCATGATCCCACAGAGCGTCATGAGTTATTTCCCAAATATGAGTGCTGTAGGACTAGCAGATGCAGAAGTTTCCCTTCACAGGAGATAATAGCAAAGCTAGTCTTAAACTAGTAAAGAGAAGGGATTATATGAATGTTCCCTGGTCGACTCTTTCTTTTCTTTTTTTCAGTAAACCAATGTGTGAAAGTTGCAAGTTGTCTCTGTAAGGAAGGTATATGTTTGTGGAGAGAACAGGGAGATGAAGAGACGACAACTGAAATGGCTATGTCACTATGCCACCTTAGGTTGAAAGTGTTTACTATGTAGATGTTTGCCAGAGTATTGGAAAAGTTTCAGGTGCTGCCATTTTCCTGATTATTCTGTAACTAACTCCATATAAGTGCAACAAAATTTGGATTGACCCTTTTCATTGCACTCAATGAGTTCATGATCTCACACTGTAAATATTCATTATTCTTATAGCATGGAAATTAATTTTAAATGGAAAAAAATCCACAGAGCATCCCTTCAGAATTAGAGGAAAGAAAACAAGCTTTTGGAAAATGCAAGGAATATGAGAGTCTTACAAACCTTATTACTGATTGTATGTTTTCCTTTTTGCATGGAGCATAACCTAATGGTATAAATCATTAAATCAAGTGGAGAACTGTATCAACTGCAAATGCATCTTTCATGAGTCTTTTGGTTTGGGGAGGTGAGGAGCATAGATAGGAGGGAAAAGAGGCAGACAGTGTAGCCTTTTTTATTATGTTTAATATAGCTCTTTTTTTTCACTTGTGTGGTTTGTAGGTTATGGAGGCTTTATGCATGACTTACACTTCTCTTCTGGCAGAATTACTGCTGAACCGAAACCTGCTTTGACCATGCTAATGACTCTGCTGAAATAATTCATGTACTGGCATCTGATAACTTAAATATTGCTATTTGCAAATAGTCCTGAACTGATTTGGTCTCTCTGTTGTTTCTAACTCAATGGTTCACCCTGTTCTGTTTTCCAGTTGAGCTATTGGTTACTTAGCAGGAATGTTTTAGTTGGGTTAATTTAGAAAGCGTGATGTCCTGTGCCAGCTGTCCCATGCCAGCACAGCGTGTACTGTCCTTTAAGCCAAAAAGACACAACTTAATGACTAATGAGTTGAACATTGGTATTGTCATGAATGTTTTCCATTAATGCCTCTGCAGGTAGGGCAGCCACAAATGGAAAGCCAAGCTCGAGAAAAAGCAATGGCAGCTTTGAATCTTAAAAATTAATAGTAAGAATGTAAATAGGAGAGAGGATAGCAGTTTTATATTGGTAGCCAGCCTCATGCAAACACATACTTAGCAGGAAGTTTTAGGTGGCTTTTTGTCTAACATAGGAGGGCCATAAATCCCTTCATCAGTGTTTTCCTTCCATTTCTAACTTCATTGGATTTCTTTTTCTGGGGACTCATGTTGTTTTCTCTTCCACCTTCTCTCTTTCCATCCCACTGCATGCCTCTTTCCTTGGTCTGACCTCAGAGAGGACGAGTATGAAGAGGAGGAAGAAGAACAGCCAGTCACAGAACCCAATACTGAGGATGAGGGGGAGGAAGAGGCCAATAGGCAGGTCAAAGCCAGGTACCAGGATTCACCATTGTCCCTCCACCTTTTCTTCGGGCTCTGGCATGAACTCACCAGCACAGTGTGCAGCAGCATCCACCTTTTCACTCACATTCCTTGATCACCTGTTAAAGCCACCCCCCAAAGAAACRTTTTTGCATTTAAAAGCTTTGGGAAGGGGGCTGGAGGTGGCAGTGCTAATGGAAACATRTTTAATTATACAGGTTCAGTGCACTAAGAACTGTCTGCACTCACTCCCCTTATGTAATGGTCACAAATCTTAAAAGCTTTAGTGGAAAGCATAACTTCTAAGCATGGTTTGGCTTAGCTTTTTAGTTAAGGCAACGATGAAACATTACAGTACTTAGCTGAGGTTTTCATCCTTATTTTCATAATACCACCTTATTAGGAATATCTGTTGCTACACAGTAGACTGAAATTTTTTGAATGCTGCCTGTGATTTCTTATCAATTTTGTTCATGTTTTAATAGCAAAGAACTACTTTGAGGCAAAACTGATATATATGTATATATATAAAATTTTACAAATAGCTGCACATCTGTTTATATATAGATATAAGCAAATCACCTATCAATATTCTTATGTAAAATTTTCCACTGATTTCTGAGATATATATGTGTTTGGCATTTCGCAACTTGATCCTAATAAATTGGAAGCAAGAAAATACATTCCTTGTTCCAGACAGCCATTTGATTTAGGTTAAATTATTTGGCTTTGCAACTCAGCAAATGAGATTGGATTTTTTTTTTTTTACATAAACCACATTCATGCAGACACTGTACAGCACAGAAGGAAGAAAGGAAATTGTTTAATGTGTGAATTCCAAAGAAAATACAGTACTTTTGTTATTATTATCTTTCAGTCTGCAAATCTTGCCAATGGCTGCCTGAAATTTCAAAATCAAGTGATAATTTCTTCAAATCTGATTCTTAAAAGTCAACGCTAAGACACAAGTTATTAGTAAGAATATACTAAAATGCTGCTTAAAAAAAAGTGAGGAAGAGCCATGTAAAGAGCATCATATTTTTAGGTCATTGGTCTTTTAAGATAATAATCACTTTAAGATAACTAAGTGATATTCCCATGACTTTTCCAAGTACYTCCTTTCACTGTCACTGTAGCATAACAAAAATGATCTGTACCCTGGCCTTGTGTTAGATGCTGTCAGGACAGGCAGGACTGGCCCGGCTTCGGTGTCTGCTGCCAAGCAGAGCAGGTGTAATAGAGGAAGGTTTCCAGATTGCCCACTGTGCTTCCATGGTGAGAACAATTACCTGGTGTATCCCTGACGATTAACTTCATAAGATCCCAACATCTAGAACATGTATTGTGGGATTTTTGTGTATGGTGTGCCAAGTCCACAGTCCTCAGATAAGGGCTGTGCCTTCCATGACTGTCAGGGGATTGCAGAGGTGGTCTCGGGACAATGAAATCAGCCACTTGCCAAGCCATCCATCCCAAAGCCCATGGACAGTGTTAGTGCTGGAGTTACTGTTGAAAACAGATCCCCTGGAGTGCAGATCCCATGGTCTCTCACCTGCCTTGCGCCTTCTGTCACTCACCAACATCTGCCTTCAGTACAGCAAAGCAAATGTGTTTTCTGTTGCCTTTGATGCAAACTGCAAGTCTCTATCTTACACCAGCATTGGATGCTGACACTCAGAGAAATCAGAAATTAGTGCCTTCATACCTAGACAAATGATCTGGTAAGGCGTTGCTTTTGAGATCATTCTAAACTTGAATTTTGACAGAACAGTACTGATTGAGTACTTTTTTTTATTTTTTATCTTTGATGGATGAACATTTTCAGTTAAAAAGATCAGATTCCCAGGAAGGATRACAGTCAAATATCTGGACTTGGAGAAGCAGTCGTGTAGAATGTATCTTGAAGCATCTTTGCTCTGTGGGATGTTATCCAGTGTGCTGAGTCTGCTCTGTACTGCTCTGATGATGCTTACAACCTAACTTGAAATACATGAAAATTGTTCAGAAAATAGTTGTGAAAATGTTCATGAAAATTAGTTCTGAAGCCTGTAGGTTAAATGCCCGCTCTTCTTTTACGATGAGTTGCTTCCTTTCCCCAGTATTTCCTACCCCAAGAAGAATCCCACTGGGACACAAAAATGTGAATTCTCTTTATTTAAAAAATGTGATGATTGTCTAAATTTTGGAAGTTTTTGTTTGTCTGACTCTCTTCTGACTTTTTTTTTTTTCCTTCCAAGTGTTACTRTCCACTGATCTCCCTTTTTCCCATTTTTCTCTCCCTCTCTTCCCTTTCTAATGATTTTTTCCTCCTGCAGTGAGGTTCCAGATGTGCGGGAGGCTGTGAAGGAAAATTTTTCACAGTGTTCTGACTCTTCAGCTGTCTCCAGTGCCATTTCTCCAGCTGAGAGGCCTCTCTCCTGCCCTAAAGCAAAGAGCTTTTCTAGCAGCTCCTCTTCTGTACCTGACTCATCTGCCTCTCATCATAATTCTGTCCTTTCATCACCATCTTCACCTGCAACAGGATTGCTGAGCTCTCCCCAAAATTCCTCATCATCCATTACTCCAAAAGCATCTCCAACGGTAGAGAAATTACCTTATGTACCACATACTCCTTTTCACCTCTTCTCATATGACTTCGAAGAGTCTCCAGCATCTGTGAAAGAGAAGGAATCAGAAATGATGAGGGAAAACAGGTAGATTTTACATAGCTGACATTAATTTTTAGATAAATTAATAACACCTCTCAAGAATTTTACAGTGGTAATAATGCACTCTATGTGTTGTATTATTTCCAGAACATAACATGTTAGTTTTAGTCCTGTAAGCCTGTATTTTGATTTGGTATTTCCCCCTTGCCTTTGTTGCCTTCATTTCATCTTACTCTTCTTCAAGGTCATTAATTAATAAGTATTCTGGCATCCTCTGTAAAGCAGTCGATAAATAACTCATGATTTGGGAGATCACAGAAAGGAGCACCATTTTGCTCTCATTTACAACAATGTAATTTGCAGGCATGATTTCATGAAAACTAATGGAGCTCTTCTGCTATAAAACCAAGAGAGGTCAGATCAGCACTTGAAATTCAGGGGTGAAATCCTGGCTTCAAAGACTGTAGGGCCAAATCCCAAATTTGTTGTTAGATTACAGTGCATGTCCATGTCATGTGCAATTTCAGCTCATGCTTGTAATAAGAGATCTATAAAGATAATATAGGACTCAGAACAGACAGTTTTATCTCCACAACTTCTGCTCAGTTCAGTTGTTACTCATGAATTTCACTTAGTTTTTCATTTTAATTTCCCCATCTCACTCATTTAAAATTTAAAAAAAATATTGTTTTGTCTCAGTCCGTTTTCAGGTAAAACAGATTGACAGTAAGTAGCACTAAAAACAATGCTAGAGTATCACTTTGAAAAAAGATTGATGATTTTTTGCTGTCTCTCACAGTTGTCAGTGTTTTTTGAATTAGGTGCTGAAAATGTACACGTATATTGTATGCGTACTTATTTCTTCCTCTCTCCAGCAGTCCTTCTGAATTTCTGCATGTGAACAAATGTTTTGATTCCTTTGATCCTTTTAATTGTCGATCTTTTTCTTCCAATAGGTGGGTGTGTTTTGTCCCTTTTTCATTTTGCTGAAAAGCCTGTGAATCCAAGTAGCTGTTGATGAGCAACTTAGTTCACATATTTTTCCTTTACCTGCAACTTGAACACTGGAATTCCTCTAAATTTACATTTTCCTTAATAAGTGCATTTTTCCCTTAGACCTCTCACACTCGTTTATTGCTCTCCTGTTGCTGCTGCTGTTATAGTTTGGAGAGTAGATTCCTAAATACCTCCTGTTCCTGCAATATTTAGTATTTCTGCGGTGATTTTTCTTCCTCTGACCATCTCCTCTCCTTCTAGTTACTACACAGGATCAAGGGTGTGGTATGGGGATGGGGATTCTGCTGGGTTTATTTGGAGGAAAAGTAGAGCAAAGCTTGCATAGTTTAGTCAGTAATCCATAAAAGAGGTAAATGGCTGGGTTTTCTTGAGGTTGAAGGCTCCTGGATAAGGCTATTGCATCTACACTGGTATATGAGACAGAAAGGGAAAATGGAAGCAATAGCCAGTACCAGGGGAAGGTTAGAAAGATAAACTTTGTGTACAGGATACAGACTTACCCTGGTGTTCTGGTTTTGCCTGGCTACTCTTCCAGCATGTCAGTCTCCCTCTAAATTTGATATGTAGGGATGTTATGTCCCTCTGAGTGTGATTTTTTTTAATAGTTGTAGGTCCACAGGAGGCGTGTTCCCTCTATTTTCATGAGGATTGTCTTTGGACTAATTGAAATTCCTTGGTCTGAAAAAGGGTTCTGCGCTATGTCAGCTTTTTCATGAGGCAGAGGAGAAGAAAAGCACATGTAATGGTTGATAAGAAGGTCTCCTTGCCGTTGATCAAAATGGAAATGGAGGTTTCTGTTAGTGTCAGGATCATACCAAGTGAGCTCTGAGTTCTCATCAGGACAATGGAGTTTTCTCATTGCTCACTCAGTACATGCACAGGCAGAACATTTTCAGGGCTGAGCCTGTTGGAGAGAAGACCCAAGCTAGGTCTGTGCTACCAGGGAAGGTCCCATTGTCCAGTTACACAGCCTCCAGCGGGCCACTGTCTCCAGTTTCTCGTTAATTTTCTTCTAGGGCAAGAAGGCCTGGATGGCAATTATTTCCTGCAAAAATCCATCTGTAGCTCAGAAACATGCATGTTAGAATTTTTTTCCAAAATTATTCCCCTGTTGCTGAGCAGTCAGCATGGTGTCTCAAAACAAGATGGGAGGGTATGTTTTCTAAAACATAAACCTGGAATTGTTGTCCAAGAGGACATGTTCTCTAAAGCACAATCCCTTCCATTGTAAAAGCACCTAGCTGAAATCTTTTCTGATTTTAATGTGGGCCTTGGCAGGCAGCAATGCTGTTGAACCCTAAGGAATGAAGCTTGAAACTTTGAATGAAATTTTGCATGGCTAGATGAGTGTGCTAARTGGAGCTGAAGGAAACCAAGCAGCCTTTTCAAATATAATTGCTGAGTGAAATTACTGGGTGCTGATGTGTGCAAGGGAAGAAGCAGCACAGAAAAGATATGTTGAAGGAGGTTATATTATATCTCATAATAAGGAAAATTATGTTGCCCTATTTCCTGAAATGAATTTTGTCATTTGCATGAGTTGGCCATGCAGAGTACTGACCTACAGAGCACCATATGCTTTCCATGTGGGAGAATGGCATTGTCTGTGAACAATATTAGAGAGAGAAATATTAACATTTTCCCAAATCAGGAATCTCTTCTTGACATGCTCTTTGAGTACTATGGTTAAAAGACACAGCAAAGCAATACAACTGCCTTTTCTATTCAGTACAGGAGCCAGGATGAAAACATTGATAGAAGGGACTCTGGGGAGGTGGCCGTTCCAGGAGTCCTGGAAACAATTTCTCTTTGATCAGCAAGCTCACATTGAAGTGAAGCGAGTTTATGGGTTTTTTTTAATGGAGAGAAAGGCTGATAGAAATTTCTAAAGCCATGCTTCTGGAGACATGTCTTTTTAACCATGGTGATGATTTTTTACAGACATTGTAAGAAATGGCACATAAGCTATTACTTATGTTGGGGGAGGGGAAAGAAAATATTGCCAGCTTTAATTGAAAAGAATGTGGTTGCTTTCCATTTAAAATGCAAGCACTTGCAAATCATGGATGTCCATGTTTAGATCATGTCTCAAGAGTGCTGCTGTTTTCCTTGATATTACTAGGTATAAGTACTACTGTCTTGGGCTGGTTTGATCCCTTTTCTAATGGCTGGATATCAGCTCCCAAAACAGCCAATAATTCTGAGTAACTGAGCAGTAATTCAAGTATTCCTGCTCTGAGTTGTCACTAGGGAGGACCATTCAAATCTCTCATTATTTTCCTTACCAATAGCTCACTGTTTGCATCATGTATGTTCGTGTCATAGTTGATATTAAGAGTACATGATAGGTAGCATGTTTGGAAGCTGGAAATAGAGCAACATTTTCAGAAGGTGAATATTTGAGAAGTTGTGGGGTATGGGGTCACTACCACTCCTTAAACTGGAGGATTTACTCTTACATGCCCGTTTGCTAACAGATTCTTTCTGTCTCTCCCTTTCTCCTACTTTTTTTCCCATTTCTTCAGATACAATAGCTATGGCAGCAGCTCTTACTCTTCTCCACGACCTTACACTGGTGTGAGTGCCCCTACAACACCCACTACTCGTTATGGAACAACTCTGTCACCTCCTCAGGAGACCAAATCTGACAGGTTTGTAAATTAATCAGTGTTTTTACAACAGTTCCTTTCTAGACAGGATGAATGAGATAAATGTAAGCTGTTCTGAATGAGTACTGAAAATAGCTTCTAGCCAGATTTTTTCTAATGTTGGAAAGAAAATGGACAAAAATCTAAATGTGTACATTTCCCACTCATTCGCAAGCCTTTCTGTCTGACTTGGTGTTAAAGTCTGGGTGTATTTCCATCCCACTTCTGCTTCTTCCACTTAAATGGATAAAGCAGAGTTGCTTCACACATATGCTGTTCTAAGTATTAAAAGGTGAATTAAATCACATTTTCTTTCTTTCCATTTTTAAAAATAAATTTAGATAGATCTATTTTCACTTCTATCATCTTAAATCAACTACAAAATCTTGGAAACATGCTTAGCTCGGAATTTCCTAGGCCATAATTTTGTTCTTCCTTGAAAATATGTGATACATCTCATGGTATTTCAACAAACGCTAAACATTTCTTGCTGTAGGTAAAGCAAGCTCATAATAACCTACCAGTCATGAGCTGGCTTTAAAAAAAATTAAAAGGGGGGAAAAAAGACCCAACCAGCAACAAAAAAGTAGTATTTCGAACAATCAAAATACTCTTTTGAATTATGTAAGTTACTAGGGGAAGAAAAAAGGTAGGAAAATATTATGGATACATGAAAGAAATTCTTGGTAAGAGATTTGGACCACCAGAAATTAACTATCTGAAAGTACAGATGTTTGCAACCTGAAAGTAAATGACAGCTTCAAAGGATGTCAGGCTGGCTTTAAGAAGGAAAGGTAACAGTTTTTAATTCATTTAATTCAATAATTTAATATAATAATTAGTTAAATAATATGCAATTAGGCCAGATGGGGTTTGGATTGTTTGTTTCCAAACTGGCCTTAAATTCATAAAAATTGCATTCCCACCCTGTTTTTTGAGCTGAAGGGTTTTTTCAGGTCCTTTGTCTGTATTCCAGTTATTTTTTGTTAATGATTTTTCAGCATATTTCTATACGTGTATGTGTGTTTGTGTGTGTATGTATATAGGTCTGAACCTTCATAATGCTTCACATCCTTTCCAGGATACTATTCAGAATGGTTCAAGTTAGGTTCTTCCAGCATGCATGCATTTCTAGCCATGAGGTATTGATTTAATCCTTTTTTTCAAGTGAGTAGTTACATTAAGTTTGTCTTTGGAGAAAGGCATTGTTTTTCATTTGCTCATCTTCCTGGAGTACCTTGCTTCAATTTGTCTTTCCTGGTCTCAATTAAATTATTGACAGGTGAAACCATAATAAAAAACTCTACACCAGCATTTTCACCCCCTTTTACCTCAGCAAAATAGATGCAAGATAAGCAAGAGTTAAAAGTATCCCGCTGCTCTGGAGGTTTTAGATTTCCAAGCCCCTGCTCCTGTAAGCTTCTGACTGCTACTGCAGCAAAGAAACCCCAAAGTGGTCAAACACTGAGATGGCTAAAGATGGTTGGGCCTGTCCTGCAAGAAGCTGATGGCGCTGGCCCTGCTCCAGCAAAGAAAGCCAGCTTTCATTTCAGCATGTGCATAAGTGCGTTCCTGGTTTGGAGCCAAAATGCCTTGGCCCCACAGGATGAAGCTGTAAAATTTGCAGATTCATGGAGAGTCAGGCCAGAGGGGAGCTCTGCGATCATCTGTTGTGACCTGTAATGGGTCTCACAGAAGCTAAATGAAAGACCCCTATACCCTCACGGGTTTTCAAGTGGCAGCGCATGATTTCTCCTGGAAAACATTCCAGTATTTATCATCACTGCTAGGAAAATATTTTATATTTTGAGGCCAGTTTTTCTAGCAGCATCTTCCAGCCATCACACCTCATCCTTCTTTTTTCTCTGAGACTGGAAAGAGCTCTACCTTCAACTGTCAGATCTCTCTTACGTGTTCTAAGTGTCTGAACACAGTGCCCGCAGTCACATCTCTGTCTTTCCTTCGGGTTTATCACTTTCCACCTCACGTGATAAAAATCTCCGTACTCCTGTTTGAATTTGCAGCTTGCTCTTCATGGTAGTTCATTAACTCACCAGAATTTCTGCAATTTTTCGTTTGAGGGAGGTTATAGCCTCATGCTTCTTGTATATGAGTCTCTGAGAAGTGTAAAAAATGTGTGTACACCACAGCTTGCGTGTTGCCTGCAGAATAGATGCAGTTATTTCTTAAAAGATAATTAAATTTGCAGTTTCAGATGCCATTTTACATTGTCTTGTTCTTTTTGAGTGGACTGCCATTGCAGATGTATAGTTCAGCACGCTTTAAAGAAGTGACTGCTTTGAAGAAGGGCAGAAGCCTGCTTTTATTTCATTGTCCTGAAAGATATGCATTGCAGAAATGCCCATGGAGAACTTGCCTATTGGAGAGTAGGCTGTGTAGTGCATGACGCAATGCTTGGCACTAATTAGTAAATGGAAAGTATTGTGGAAGTTTTCACAGTCTTCTATGAATGGTGTTTGCCTTAGAATATGTAAACATTATTTCCTACCTCCTGATGGTAAAAATTTACACTGATTCAAACACCAAAAAAAAGTTAAAAGATGGGGGAGGGGGGGAAGACACTTGATAAGAAGCAGATGCGTATCTATGGTTAGCTCTAAGGTGAGTTTTCTGGTTTCAGCTTATGACTACAGTTATGCAAAGCCTTCACAGAAAGATTCCTGTCTTTTATCATGCAGGGAAGAGCTTCAGATGCAGTTCCTGGTACCGTTTATCTGACCTTTCAGAATGAGGAGGAAGGAAGAAGCAGCGTTTAGAGCAGTGCCCAGCAAAATGATTCATGCTCCATTCAGTTGCCCTGACAGGCCTTTCAAACCCTTGGCTGCATATTGCTTATGTAAACAAGAGCTACAACTTAGGTGGAAAGACGCAGTGTGGCTGACATTTTGACATTCATACTTTTAAAACCCTCTTTGGCTGAGATCAGTAGGGAATCATAAGAGCAGTGTAAGTCAGTGCAAAAGTAGCTGGATTTTGTTCTTTGAAATCCACATCATCTATGTATTTCTGATTGTACAGAAGAAGAAAAGGCTTACTTTACTGTTTCTAAATTCAGCTGCAGCCTTTTGGCAACTTCTTGCAATGCTGTTGTTCTCTCTCATTTCCCTGGGTTCCCTGTGGAGAGCCATGTTTCTGAAGTGCATATTGCAGCCATGGGAATCCTGCTGAAGGAGGGCAAATTGCAGGGCACTTTCTGTTCAGCCTTTCACTGGGAGAGAAGAAGGGGTGTGTCAGTTCTCTTGTATCTCTCTGCTTGTGAAAGTTGCTCCTAATGCATAAGAAGTATAACCCAATCCGCCTGTTTTCAAATGCCAAAGAATGCTTTGCTCCATAAATACACTGCTCCCACTCTTCTTAAATCACCAATTAACTCTCTCTCCCCAGTTAAATTTAAAAAAAAAAAAAAACAATCACTCTCAATTTCATAACCTCATGAGTTTTCGTAACAAAGGCTAACAGCAGGACATGACTGAAGCACGTCAGGGAGGAAAACATTTTTCTGTCCCTCTGAGTTGCTGCCTTGCCTGAGGGCAGAAGGTGTTGTAAGACTAGTATGTATCTCCGTGCCATATGCTCACACTTAGGATATTTCTGTCTGGAAAAAGACTGCCTTCTCAGACTCTGAATGTAAGACAGTCACTCAAATTGAAACTGCAGCCTGGAGTCTGTAGCTGGACATCAAACTCGTTACTAGCAAAGCTTCACACCCCCTCACAGTGTCCTTCCTTTTGGTGGTGAAGTGTTTGCATTGTTGATCATGGCCGTCCTTAGAGGACACCATGAAGGAGTGTAACTTCTAAGGCAAGCTCTCCTGAATTCAGCACCAGCTTTAATTCATTTCACAGCCAGAAAAATATCCTGCTGGTGTGTTTGCCAGGGTGGGTTTCTTCTGATGCATTTGCCAGGAGATGGTTCCCCCTGGGCTGGACAGTCAAGCAGTAGTACAGTTAGCCTAGCTCAGAAAGCCTTCTTTTTGGGGTAGTGTGTGCCAAAGGAGCAGGAGTTCATGGTCTTACCTCTGTCTGTTAAATCAAACGCCAGAAAGTTCAGCTTGCAAACCTCCACTTCTTGAGCCTCTTGGCCAGTCACTGTGAACTCAGTCTCCACCTCTGGTTGGTCCCTCAGAAGTTCTTCCAGATCTCCAAGCTTGGTAAAGGCCTGCTATGGTGTTTGCAGATTACTCCTGTTTGAAGCATCTCCAACTTTTCCAGAGCGTTAGAAAATAGGCTTAAGAAATATGAAATATATTTCACATTCTTTAATATGTTTTCCATCTTACTTGCTTTGTGATCTACAGCAGTACATTACCTTGGGCTCCCATGGTGCTGGGCCTTGAATGTTGAGTGTTCATTTCCATGTTCTTCTGTATCTTTGAAAGGAAATGTACCTTCAAGCATTTATTTCTAAAACCGGTCACAAACAGTGAGATTAGCATGCCTAGATTATAGCTGATTTTTTCTCCGGTGACACTTAAACACCACACTTGAAGCATAAAGTATAGCAAAAGTCTGCAAATACTCTTCTTTTGAGTTTTATTCCCCTAACAGGGAAATAGTGATTTGCTGCCAATCTGGTGCTTTCGTTCAAACTTCTGTCTCTTTAAGGCAAAGCAAACAAAACAAAACAAAAAACCTGCTTGGGAATGCCAAACAGCTTTTCAGTTAGATTTTCTACTAAAATTAAAGGTCTCCGTAATTGACAACACTAGGGAGATGTTGCTGGATGAAGCTTCCTGGCAGGTTCTCTTTTTTTTTCCTTCTCTTTTTTTTTCGTTATCCATTTATCACTAATCTATGCTCTGCAGTTCCCTTACTCCAGCTGTTAAGCACTAAGGTAAAACAGAAGCCTATGAAACAAAACCTCCTATACAGCCTCCAAAGCTGCTGCTCTCCCAAGAACAGCTCCTCTTTCTTTTGCTTTCTATTCTTTCTGTGTATCTTAATATGTACTTCTGGGCTCTCAGACTAGAGATCGTGACAATTTTTCCTTGTGGTAAATGCCAAGCACATCTTTCACTCTGACTAACATAATGAGGAAGGGATAGCTTGGGAGTTGATAATAGTGGCCCAGGGCAAAAGCCTCAACTTTATTGCTGAGATTTTAAGAGGAAAAATGACCATAGGAATTACTTGATGATTTACAGTTTGGGAAGCAGTGGTGGCTTATACTGGCCTAGCTGCTTGTTGAACTACTGTGTAAGCAATATTCCTGATTGCAGCTTTCTAGACTTCATCACAGGGCATATGTTTAAACAGAAGCATGAACTGGGTTATGGTTTCTGACTGCAGAGTGTGCAGTACTGATGCTCAGGGCACACTGAGCCTGGATCGATGTGTGGGCTCTGCAAGTCGCTTCCAGGCAATTTGTAACTTGCATGAGGATGAGAAGCTGCAGGTTGGAAAAACACAGAAGTACAGGTCAGCTGGAAGAGGAGGGTGTATGTAGGAAGCCCTTGTGCATTGCCCGGGCTCTGCGCAGCTCTGCCCTGCTGTAGCTTTATTTTGGGTAGTCCCCCACGCCACTTAAAAGCCTAACATTAATCAGTTCTTCTCTTGGTCATTCTCAAGTTTCTTTCTTAAAGGAAGCATTAGTCAGTAGTTCTATCTCTGAATTTTCTGTTTATTTTTGAGAGAGTTTTGTAAAGATTCCTTAAGTAATGTTTAGTCTGTTTGCAAAATCTTATATCAACATGCTTTTGAATTTGCCGTGTCATGTAGGGAGACATAACGCACTGGGAGTTTCTTTAACTGTGAAAAGCAATATGGCTGTTGGCAGCTTTGCCTCCCCTTTTGTCTCTTTCTAAGCTGGAAAGCAGATTTATTTTGTTAAAGCCAAGAGACATTTAGAGTTACTTAAGGCCTGAGTAGGAGCTGCCGACTATTGTATCCTCCCTGTAACATTCCCATGACTGCTGGAACAGGACCACTTTGCAAAATTAGGTAATTAGTGCTTCCTTATTAAAGTTATTAATTACTCTGATCCATGCTGTATTAAAGACAATCCTGAATATTAACCTTATGACCTAAATGAATTTCCTCTCATAAGTCATCTGTTAATTTTTTTAGCTCCTAAAAAGATACATTTTTATTTTGTATTGTTCCTATAGATACACATTTAGCAAATTTTAAAAATTCAACTAAACAGAGGGAGGGGCAGCCACAAAAGAGTATTTCAGAGTTTATGTGAATGAAGAATATTTGAGGTTCAGAATTTCAATTTTGCTGCAACAAAGCATCTGAAAGTAAGGCAGAAATATTTTCTTCAGTTTGCAACAAGATTAGAGTAATTTGGGTCACATATTCCCCTTCACAATATGTAGTCTGCAATGGAGTATTGTCAGGAAACTGCAAGAATTTGCAAAAAAGTATGAGAGATCTTGTGTCTGCCTGAATTTGTGTATATAATAATGATTACTAATTCACTGCTGWGTTAAATGCTGTAGGTCAGGCTAGCTGAATTTTTATTCCAAGGTTGGCCAACAGTCAATATTTTGCCTTCGTATCCTCTGCCCTATGTATATTTTTGTTGCCTTCTTTTTCTCTTTTTTCCTGTTCTTTCATTTTCCTGTCTCATCTTCCAGTAAGATAAGTAACTAATGACCTCTTTGGTCCCAGGTCCTGATGCTGTGGTGAAGAGCTCTATTCACAAATCCACAGACCTAGACATTTTCTTGTTGTGTGTTTTTTTTCTGGAATGAGAATGTAATAACATAGCTTGTTTAGCTTTTACTGGTTTTAACAGCAGGCATAAGAAAGCTTTTCTTAACATTTTTTATATTAACAGTCCATTCTTAATAGCCTTGCATTCTCTACAAGACTAAAAATAGTAGTCAGAGTAAGCATCCTTCTGGATTGTATTTGTAGAATTGAACAAATGGTTGATATTACCAGCTGGTAACATATGACACCAGCACTAAAATGCTGGCATATATTAGCTATAACCCCTTTTTTTGAGTGATCACTCTATTATGCTTTCATTGAGTATTCACATACTCTTCTCTGTTAAAATCCCCAATCACCTTTGATTCAATGCCAGAAGTTTTTTAGCCTTTTTCTTGCTTATCCATTTTTAAAATGCAGCCTACAGCAATAAGACCTAAAAATTCTTGAGGCCTGAAGGCACTGTCGCCCTTCAAACAGCATCAAAGCAACAAAATTACCCAAAGGCTCAGCCCAAGCCTTCCCACCAGCTGGTTTGGCCAGTCATGCTGCCATTTGCAATTCAAGTATGTGTTCACTGAACAGGAACATTTATTTTAAGTGTTACTGACAGGGAGTACAGAAACAAAAATCAGATTCTGTAGACAAACCATACATAGACAAATCCCTTTTCAAATTGTTTAAAATGTTTGAGGAATACTTCTTTATGTTTGCTTTTTCTCTGGCTGTTTTACAGGTTTGTACACCCTGAAAGTAACCTGCTTACTCCAGGTTTAGTTTATGCACACGTAGAAAATTACCAATAGAGTTTATTAAATACTAAAATCTGTTCATTTACAGTTGCAGTTCACATTAAAAAGAGTATTGATCCACCCAAACACCAGTGGAGCTACAGTGTTTGATAGCAGCAGTGAAGCTGAGTTTATGAGGCTTCATAAGGCAAATAGTCTCAGCAGTTGGTGTGAGGTGTGGTCTCCACTGAGGGCAGATGCATGTGGTTGAGTGGGCCGGCCACTGCAGGGTCTGACCACTAAATATCAGCTGTTTCTTTGCCTGCCCTTTTCAAAATGTGACTGAAGACCCAAAAACTTGACTATTTGTGCTTTTAAGAAGTCAGTGCCACACAAGGATTCAGCTGACCATGTTCCTGTCTGTTTAATTATGACCTGTATGAACAGAACCTTCTCGCAGCTGGGACTGTAAGATTCGACCATTTCATGCAATAAACTGTGGTACACAATATGGCTGTGTTTGAGAAGGAATTGAATCAGGTATGTGTGTGCATGCTACACTACTGTAGCTTGTAAGTCAGCTGAAGTATGGACTCATAAACAGTGGGAAATACAGAAATACCAAGTTTTGGCTAATTACTGTTGATTTGATTAGTTTCGAAGAGATGGCAAGCTAACATTTTCAGTTCCTTGGACACTGGCTTTTCTTCTGGACAAATGGCTGTGGATTTTTTATTTAGATTGTGAGGCTGCTGTTCATACATCTGCAAATTTTAACCCAGTGAGCAATGCTAGCCAAACTATGCTAGATCAAACCTTCAAACAAGGTGCTTTAGCATGTGGAGGTATTTTACTACCAGGGTTAGCTTAGAATCCCATCTGCAGGACTAAGCTACGCATCTCCTTGTGATTTCCTTGTAATCCCTTGCATAACAATGTGCATTTATTGTAAAGCCTCAAAGAGCTCAGTCAGAGCTGAAGGTTTCCAACCTGCTAGATGATGTGCAGACCTACCATCACTCTTTTGCTCTCTCAGCATCACCCTATCCTTCCCCTTAATTTTCCTTCAGGTTTTTTTTGAGCCATACTGCCCTTCGACTCTAAATGGAGTTTGCAGACTTCATGGCAGCAGGACAGGATGGGATATCGAGCTGTATACACAAAACAGATAAAAGCACAGACTTGATAAGGGACTCTCTTTTGCCATCTCTCCCAGTTTATTTCCATATGTCTTCACATGGAGGCACTGTCCAGTTTTCCCTTTCCAAGGGTAATTTCTGATGTTGTATCCAACCATATAGCCATGGCTTTTCATGGTACCACAGGGATGGAGCTCTAGCTTTTGAATTTTGGTACAGTGGTGCTACTGTTTCTGCTGAGAACTTTCTCTTGCAACATGCACTAAAAGGTCAAAAGTTAAAATAAATTTAAAATATGCTCAAGGGAAAATTCACCACACGTACTTGACTGTCAGGGTTTCAGGATTTTTTTCCCTCTTTTCTTGGAGCTGAAGCATATTAGAGATTTTTATGGTTTTGAGTGTGATCCAGCATTGATACTGTAGCTCTGGAGGAGTGCCAGCAGGGACGCTTACAGAATATCAAGTTTTATACCATCTTATGTAATGTTTATGCGGGTGGGATATGACATATTGAAATTCAATTTATCGAAATTATTGACATTATATTCATACTGTCCTGCTGCCAGTGGGGCTGAAATGGCTATGTTTTGTGGTGTTGCTGCTTGTATAGACATAGACACTCAGGGAAGATAGGTTTGCATTAATGTTTTTGTCTTCTCCTGCACCTATTTTCACTAGTAAAGTGGTGCCATTATGCTAAATGCCTACATTGTGCGGCCATAGGCAAGTAAATAAATAAGGGAAAGGGTCAGAGTCCTTAAAAATAAGGAAAATTTATTCAGGTTTGCATTACTCGTGAAGGAACCCTTCCTCTAGGCAGGGTTTAGTTTCTTTTCACAAAAGGCAGTATCTATTTCTCTTATTAATCCTTTCATTGCAAAACTCACGTTACAACAATGCACAGAAACCGCTCTACATGAGTTATGTCTTTTTGATTTTATCAGTCTAATTCAATCAGTGTGGATCTGTATAAAGCTACCCTGTACAATGCAGATTTTTTCCTGTCTAAGAGACAAAAAGAAAGACATGTTTACTCTGAGGTCACTCTGTTGCCATGTGAGAGGTCAGTGGTACCAATACCACCATGTTGGGGGAAGGTTGTGTAAGASGACCCACTCTCCCAGCCAAAGTAGTACTTGCAGTAAAACCAATAAAAAAAATCTATGTCAACACCAAGCTATAAGTGAATATAAATGTAGCTTTATATATCTGAAAAATCTTTACTGTAGAGGCCATAATTTCTTTCAGTTTTCAAGAATTGTTTGAGAAGACTGTCCCTATGTGTTTTACCACACTGTTCTTATATGTGATTCATTTTGCTCTTACAGCACATGCAGCAGGGAAATCATGATAACCAGATTTGTTAATGTATAAAGAAAAAATATGCCTGATACTTTAAAGAGTTTTTGAATTCTGTAGGGCAGTTCTGAGATCTTCCTTTACTTTTGTTTTTCTGTACACAGGATTCTCAGGTGTTTGTGGCACATCTGATTTTAACATCATTGCATAGCATGTTTGGAAAGTACTGAAAAAATATTGCAGTTTTTTTCTTTAAAATTTCAAAAATCCTTTACAGGATTCAGCTTTTCCGTTAACAGGATTATAAAGTTAAAAAAAATATTTAGACAATATTGCAGTTGAAATAGACTGAAGAATTTTTACACATACTTTATTTGTGCTTCAGAAATTCGGCAATTTAAGAAGCCTACCCTAATTGTTTTTCTTAATCTCATCACAGTATCTATAATCAATTTAGCAAGAAGACACATAGCCAATGCTTTGAAAGATCCATACATAAATATTGCCATGTCATTCTGCTGGTTGGGATTATGTTACTTGCTGAATGATTGCTACTCATTTTTTTGCCAGTATAATCAATAAAAGTGACACTGAGAAATCTGATCTTCCTTTTCTGCAGGCCAGCTTTGGGTGGTCTCCTTACATCATCTTTTCGGCAGCACCAGGAGTCCTTGGCAGCAGAAAGAGAAAGACGGCGTCAGGAGAGAGAAGAAAGGTTGCAAAGGATAGAACGTGAAGAAAGAAACAAGTTCAAGTAGGACCCAAATTTGCTCTCAGTCTCTTGCTTTAATGTGTGATAAGATTGGTAAATCATTGAGACACTCAATTGCAAGATAATTGAATTGATGAATAGTTTGTCTCTGTAGATACTTTTCTTGATCTAAGTATCTTAAAAACTGATAGATTAAACCGATCATGAATTTTAGCATTTAATAAACAAGCAGGTTTTTTTAAAGTCAGCCAATTATACTGTATGGGTATCTACAGAGGCTTGGTTTTATTAACTAATATACTCACCAAATTATAATCTCAGTGAGGGATAGGGTTTGAAGATGAAACAGTTGGAGAAAGGTATAAAGAAGGGAGAAAGGGACAGCACTGAAATATCTTTTTGCTTTTATGTTATGCAAAGTAAAATTGTTTTGTTGTATGGTAGTGGTTTTCAACTACTTTTTCCTGCTTTTCTGAACATGTGTCTCTTCCTCCTGGAAACAACAACTGACAGAAATTAATTATCAAAATTATTGTTCAAACCTTGGCCAGACAAAGGTTATAGCTGAGCATAGGACTTTCCATTTTCACATCTGAGAAAATGTGTGATGTGGGATCCCAGGGGGTGCTGCCTGAGGATAATAAGAGACAAGCCCCCTCATCCTCTTAATTCCGCGCCTGGAAATCCCAGCACAGACATTAGCAAAGACYGCAGTGGGCCAAATATATATACAGAATCTATACCTGAAATTSTTTACATACAGTCTGAAGAATGTACACTGAGAAATCAATTTATTTCCTCATAGACAAGAGTGAAAAGTAAACATATTTTTAGTAGTTAGAAGACACAATGCATTAACCTAAATAATGGTAATACAAATGTTTTAGCCTTAGAACTGGTAGTTATGGAAAAGATGTCACTGGGTTTCATGTGAGCTTGTTTATTAGTATGCAGGATTGTTTTCACTGTAATCATCTCTTTAGTAAGAAGTGGAAACAGGCTGTGTTTCTGTGAATTTGGAAAGAGGAGTAACTTATGAGTGGTTGATTGATGTTCTCCTGGCTCCAGAAGATAGCTAGTTTAGAAGGAAATGAGAGGCAGAGGGAAGGTGGAAGAGCACCATAATAGGATCTTTGGCAGCCAAGAGCTGCCCAAGTTCTCCTGAAACAGAAACAATAAGGTCTCAGTCTTCCAACCTCTTCCAAAAACTCTCCCTCTAAGTGGTATCATCAGGCTGCAGCATGCAGCCATGGACAGCCAACATCATCTTTCAGAAAGGAAACTCCCAGACCGTAAAAGCCAACAGGGCATTTGGCAGATTGACCTGTTTGAATAACAGATCTGCACATTTCAATAGAGGTTGGCTACAGTAGTTGTTCTGACACTAAAAGAGGTTTCTTAAAGTCTGAAAAAAAAAAAATTAAAAAATACTTTTTCATCCCTTTATTTCAGAGTCAGAGGCTGATTAACTAAACGCCATGATTGTGTGCTTATTTAAGATGATTTTTCAATGCCTAGTGTTTTCATCTTTTGGATTTGAGATCCGTGATCATCCAAAAGTTATAACTCCTGTTTGAGCAGAGGGTCTCCAAAGCCACAAACTTCTCAGACAGACAGCATCCCGCAGTTGGTGAAAACAGTCTGGCAGGAGGAGGACAAAGCCACAGCAAGCAGTCATGGACAGTTTCATAAGAGTTCTTGGGATTGCATTATCATATCATCAGTCTGGCTAGAAACCCAGTCTCTGAAGATGTATTTTTGATTAAAAATAGCACTTGCAATTCAGTCTTTAAACTCGTGAGCAGTACTGGATTTACCATCATGACTCATTTGTTATCTCATTCTTTCCAACTCTGCCTCAAGAACATTGCACTAGGTCCTGGCACCATTATTGACAAATTGAGGATAGTTTAAAGGAGAGCATCACTAGTTGTGAAAGAGCCGAAGGATAGGAGAGCTGGAGGATTAGGAGATATGCTAAAAAGCTTCATAAGCTATTGCTAACTAAAGGAATGCTTCACAGGATGAACATTTTTCTCAGTAGAAGGACTATTGTACCCATTGCATATGTAGAACAGTATGTCCTAAAATACAGTGGTTATTCTTCAGCTGTGGGGAAGAGTGCAAGTTGTCAGAGGTGAAAGAATGTTAAAATTTGCCTTCTGAAGATTTCCTAGAATAGTCTTAAAATATTGTAAAAGTATAACCAGCTCAGAATTCAAAGCCTGTGGAGATAGCCTGAAACAGCAATGTGTGTTCCGTGTTAATGGACTTGAAGAGTACTTGCAAGCAGATGTTTGATAGCTGTTGGTATAATAGATGATAAGGAATTCATTTAATGACACAGTATAAAGAGAAAAAACAGTAGTTATTAATAAAAGGAGTAGTTCTAGGTATCTTTCTGGTACTCACAGGTTATGCTGTGAAAGAATATAACAGACAAGGTGAAGGTCTCATCAGTTTTGTCTACCAGATTCAACAAAATATTAAAAATCTGTTATAAGGAACCATCTTGCTGTGATATTGAGGCAGGCTGGACACTCACTGGCTTCTGCTGTGCTCCGAGTTAAATTTGCATCCATGTTTGTGGATGTGGCAGGACTGCCTGAAATCATAGTACTTGAGCATCCAGCAAAGTTGACTTGGCAAAAGCTAAATATATGGGTTACTTGAGGAGCTGTGGGAGTGGCAGCTGAGATAGAAAGAGTTTTGTATCAGCGGGATGAAAAAGAGGGAAGTGAAAGGTTGTTATCTGTCCAGTGATCTGCACACACCCTCTAAGAGTGAAGAATTGTCCTCCCCAGTAATGCCAGTCTGCTGTCGTGTTTCCAACCATGGCAACTAAAACACACTGAGGAAAGGTGCCTTGGAAAGACGGCCAGTAGATCTGCTCTCACTGCCTTGCTCTAGCCTGCCAGGAGCTGGAGTCACTATCTTGGGGCATTCCTAAGATGGGGCAAATGAGGGATGGGTTAATAGCCACTGATGTGCCTGCTCACTATGGATAAGTGCAGTTCATTGTATCTCATTTCAGATACCAGGTTTTAAAGCGTGCTTCAACTCTTTCACTTTTTGTGGTTTTTTTATAATTACTTTCGATGACCTTCCAAACTACATATTTGGTGGTGTACACATGCATAACTGCACATTTTTCAGAAATTTCTGCAAAAACAAACAATTTTTGTTGACGGCAGCTTTCATTGTGTCTGATCAGGTTGTTTGTACTGCTCTTGGTTTCTCCTACTGTGCTTATTCTTCTACTACTTACCTTTTTCTTTTGGTTTCTGCTGCAATTTACTGTAATTCTCTTTTTAGCCGCGATTATTTAGACAAAAGAGAAGAACTAAGACAAGCAAGAGAAGAGAGGTTTGTATATAATGCATCCATCCTTCCCTCTGGTTGTTTGCACTTCCTATGTTCTTTACTCTGGAGCTGTCATGTGTTTACATTTTTAACCCTGCTTGCGCAGAACACTTTGATTCCAAAAGACTTCTATAAGAAAAATGGCGTTAAATTAAAGAGGAGAATGAAGTCCAGCTGTAAGCACAGCAATAAATGAAGAGCAGTGAGAATACTTRAGGATGACTGATGATTTTATCTATTTGTGTGGGAAATAAGCTTACCCCATTTGCCTCAGAAATTTGCCCAAATTTAGTAGAGTTATAAATTGAATAAGCCTGTCTTTCTAACCCAGTGGGTCCCAAGCTTTCTGGAGGGTCAGAAAAGGCAACTGAGGATAAAGGAAATTTGGGTCACAAGCATTGCAAAACTGCAGTGACAGGCTGATGGAAATGGTTCTGACCCACTCTCAGCATATTTTTATCTTTCAAGCCAAGTTTTCTTTGCCAATCTCTGTAAACATCAGCAACTAAATTACAAAGCTTAGCAGTGTTTATCATCGGGACATTGTTTTAGTTTTATCTTAATAGCATATTTAAAGGGACTGAGGGTTTGGGATTTTTTTTTTTCTTTTTTTTTCTAATTCAGTTAAATAGTTTAGAAACTTCGGGCTATGCTGGGAGGTATGTGCTTATGAAAGCATATCTTTCAAGGAATACTCAGCTAAAGACCTTTGCCTTTYGGTAGCTTCATCTCTACCTCCACTAGTAATTACATCCTGGAGGGAGTGCTTGTTTTTACCTGGAAAATATGCAAGCTATTGTACAAATAGCAGATGAAAAATCATCCAGAGTGCTTCAGTTCTGCTTTTATGGTCCTCTAGAGATTACTCTCTGGAGGTACTTTTGGATTGTCAAGAATTGGAATTACATTATCAAAATAAGAGAGCAGCCATCTCAGAAATCATTGTGTTGCTGTGTTTTTGCTTGGTTTTTTTATTGGTTGTTTGTGTGGGTTTGGGTTTTTTTCATGAAATCATACAAAATCATCATACAGGAGACAGTTCATATCTGCAGACTGAAGTCTTATTTATTGTGGCTGAAGTAGCTAATATTAAATAAGTATTTTTACATCTCTAAGAGTAAGAAGAGGTGGATGGGCTTTCCTTTGTCCTTCCAGTCAAAACAATTACAAATAGTTAACGGTGTTTTCTGAAATGAAATGCATGTGAGCACTTAAGCATCATATTCTGATCTGAGCTGAGTAAAACCTTTTTCAGTGAGCATGCTCATCTGCAATTTTGAAACAAATTAGAAGTGATTTCTCCAAAACTTTCGAGTTGTAAGGGAAGATGCCAACTGGAGTATTTTTGGGGAAGTGTCCACCATCACTGCTGTGCAATCTGAGACAATTTCACCATTCATTAGGAATGTTTTTTTATCCTTAGGGCTCTTTTGAACTGAGATGTTAAACTATCAGTTCTTACTCATAAAGAGGAAAGACATGTTTGCTTTGACAGCACATAAATATTGGAGAAAACTGCATGTGAAATCTTGCACCGGTAGTCCATTACATTGGCATTCTGTAACTACTGTTTTAACAAACACCTTTGCACAAGTGAAGTTTCATTTCCTATAGGAAGTTGCATGTTGACTTGTTTTAGGAGAGTGCACAGACTGTAAGAAAATCCTATTGTCAAGATGCCTAAAATCCTAGTTAAAAACTGATTTGTAAGTTATCCTCCATATCAGTTCTTGCTATTCTATTGTTTGAGGCCTTTTCCCTTTGCTTGGTTGGGTGTTTTCCAGTGGTAATTAAAAAATAAAACCAGGAAAGGTGAGCTCCCAAGCCCTTTCTGGTGTGAGGTACAGCTGAAATGCTCTCCACCCCATTACTTTGTTGGTACATTAATGTTTTAAGTTGCCCTCAGGGCATTGCTCTGGGACCTAGAGAACTCACAATGATAATTTCATCTACTTGAAGATGGTAAGTCCAGTGTTAGATTGATAAGGAATACCTAATGGATACCCCACAGCCTTTTGGCTCGTTGTCTAAAGAGAAGAGTTAGCATAGGTGTGATGATGTCTGCAGGTTTCCATGATTTGAAGGAATGTGGCAGCATGTACAGAGGCAATGTGTCAATCCTGTACTGGAGGTATGGTAGCTCATCCTTTCAACGTCTTCAGATTTTGGTCTTCTTGAGACCTTGCATATTTGCTGCTGGCATTCATTCATTATTAAGATATTTGTCAGAAACAGAAAATAAACCAAATTATATAATTTATCAAGTGTGAAGTGTTAATAACTGATTCTTGAATGATTTTTTTATTTCTCAATCTGTTTATTAAGCTTCCTATTTGATAACTAGTTCTGATATGCTGCCATTGGAGTTGCTGTTCTGGTTTCGGTTTTTGTTTCGATATAATAATCAGATATATTTTGAGAAGTTGCCTCTTGATAATAGTCTCTGCTTTGCTGGTTGGCTGTGCAGCACACAGCTACAGAAAATGTTAAAGCAGCTGAAAAAGAACAAGGACAATAAAACATTGTAGCTACCCCCATCATAGAAGGATCCATCCAGATATTTGTTATAGTCTACTGGCAAACTGCAAAACCCCCTTGGCAGCAGCCAGCTGGGCTGTACCTGTTTGTGCTAAGTGATCAATTTGAAATGGCTCTTTATGAGCCTGAAGTCCCATCTGCTCTTCTTGTGAGGAGGTGGAAGGCGCAGTACGTAAGTGACCAACATTCAAAGAAAGAGTGGCTTCATGAGCTGGAACAAAACATCATGCTGATGCCAGAGAAAGGCTTTCCCCTCTATTGAAAAGGCAAGATTCAGTCTCGAGAATTGGCTTCATGTTAGAACTGTAAACAGTTCCTATTTTATAACCATGCAAGTATGTAGCTTGTTATATTTTCATCCAGAGTCTGTAGGGGTTCTTTTTCTTGCAGAATTTGTTCAAAGCCTGTGCATACCTCTGGAGGAATAAAAGAAAATGAGTTTGTTCTTCATTATTGCTGTTTGCAATAAGGCAAATTGCCTCTGAAAACACAAGGACTGCTCTTCAAAGACACATTTCTATGCTCTATATGGGTGTTTGCAAATGTGCATGCGTGTGTGGCTACCATATGTACTAAGCATGTTTGTTACCACATATGGCTGACTTCTTTACCCTGCCTGCTTTTAGTGCACCCTCATACACTAATTTGGGCTGTCAGTGAGGCAGAAGGGGGGAGGAGAGGTGTTCCCTGTTATGAAGTGTTTACAACAGTGGGTTATAGGAAGATGACCAGAGTGTTTCACGGACATAAGCAGTAGTCTTGATTAACCTGTTTAACAGCTCACTTGTGGATAAGGCAAACAGTATAAAGCCTCATCCAGCTGTATTCATGAATTTATTCCTTAGCAAATAATGGTGGATAAAATTAGCAGACATCTGGAAGAGGAACATATTTAAAAGTTATTTTGGTCGAAATGTATAAAGCACACTATGAAGAATATGATTGGTAGCTGGTCTTAATAAACAGTTAGTGAGTTCTGCCTGCCTAAAATGCAAAACAGATGTATCTTTGTTCTTTTAAAGTGACTTTGATGAATAAACTACATGTGACGTCAGGTACAAGCTATTGGATGTCTGAGTCCGGCAGAGAAATKTTTTAGAATAAAAAAAAGAAAACTTTCCATTGTAGACTCCGGAGAGAACAAAGTGAATTCCAGTGCATTGCTCTCAGAGCAAATAGAAGCAGGTTCAGAGTCTTTAGATAGTCAATCCAAACGTTTATTATTGGTATTATTTTCAGGGAGATCTGTTTTTGTCTGCTGCATTTTCCTCTCCTTACAGCAAGTCTCAGACTTCGGCAATTTGCATCAGTATTAAGGGGCTCTGGGTTTAGAGGGTTTTCTTCTTTTGTTTTTTTTTCCCTCCCATTTTAGTTTTGGGAGAGGGAGAGCTGGAAGGAGGAGGAGGAAGAGGAGGAGTAGGTGAAGGAGGAGGGTGAAAAGGAGGACAGACAAATGCTTCCTAAAGGAGAAGTACTGTGCAGACAAAATCCTATATCTAAAGGTTCTTTAACTCTGCTGGTTTTTGCTTTTGTATTGTAATGAGCAATTTAACATTTTTCAGGGCAATAGTCTTTGCTTTGGTGTGCACTTTTTGGCAGATTGAGCAGGCAGGCAGTTTAGTGCTGTACCCCTTGTGTCAGGAAGTCAGCTCATTCTCTGCAGGTGTTTCATCCATAAACAAGCATCAGCCACAGGCTTCTTTTTCTTTACGGAAACCCTCTGGAATTTAACTTTCAGATACAAATACTTAGAGAAGTTGGCAGCAGAGGAGTATGAGAAGGAACTGAAGTGCCGGAGTGTCAGCCGAGGCAGAAGTGAGCTGTCCTTGAACCTGAGATCTCCTTCAGCTCCATCCTCACCCGTACCCAAGTGCATCAGCCCAGCATCCATAGAGTCCCAGGAAGAGCTGAAGACACCTTCCACCCCTTGTGGGACTCCTCAGCCCTCAGAAGGTAAGTGAAAGGGAGGGCAGGGGAAAGAATGCTGGGTTTATCACGGTTTCTCTTGGGACAGTAGTGATTCTTGGTGCATGAGTGCAAGAATATAACCTGTGAGATGCCAGAGTAAAAAAATCCTATTTTTTTGCATTAATTTGAATATCATGTAATCTGTTCAGTAATAGAATACACTGCTAATTGTTGCTATGATTTATACTGTCATTGTCTGTTACTCTTAGAATGGAATAATTAGAAAATAGAGAATACAGAGCATCTTAATTTTAGTGTTATGTTCCTTATATATGAGAAGTTACTGAATACTAGACAAATAGTATTCCTGCCAACAGATTTTGCGTATGTGGATTCTCTGAAAGAAATGCAACAGATGAATGCCAAGATTATAATAACCTTCCAGTACAGCACAGGCTAAATGTGACAAACAGAAATGGTCTTGAATTGAAGGCAGGGGGAGTGCGTTGATTATTTTTAATACCAAGAAAAACTCTTAAAATTGTAGCACAAGTCATAAAGGACTTAAAAGAGACCACAGACAATTAGTAAAAAAGGAAAGTATAACTAGTGTTTGCATGGTTGTTTTGCTGTCATATAATTTGTTGGTGTGCAATGTTTTTTGTGTGTGTGTTTGTCATTGTGCCACTTGCATCATGTACCTCTCCTTCAGTCCTCAAAAAACACACACCACATAGATTTATATTTGCACCACATGATGTTGCATTAACATTGGGAGCTAGAATGCATGTTGAGGGCGAATTATCGCCATCACTCATTTTTATTTTATTTGATTTCCTGCTACATGCTATTGGTGATTAATGCATTTGTAACTTGCACTGCTTSGTTTTATGGAGTGTTATGGCTGGTAGCATGCTATAAAGCAAGGCAATTTAAGAAAAAAGTTACAAATACTGAATGTTGCATATGTTTATCTTCACTGTATTAAGTAGGTGAAGTTTATTTTATTTAGTTTTATATATTTTCCCAATTATATTCCCCAGTTTTCTTGTTTGGAACCTTAAGAGTCTCAGTGGAATCATTTGAACTTAAAAACCACAGACATTTTCCTCCAATACTGATAGTCAAAAACATCCAAACGCCCATTTTCTTTAGTGCTGTATTGCTTTTAGAGCAAATAAGCTGGATTTTTCCATCATTAGGATTACAGAGCTGGGTAGGGAGCAAGTATCTCTTATGATGATTATTTTAACATATTTCTCCTGGAAGCATTAAAAAAAATTGCAGCATGAAATGGAGCAGCACAATCCATTTGGAGAATACATTTAGAGCAGGTGTACAGGGCAACTTCAGACAGCCAGAATATGGCAAAGCTATCAACACATGGGTAGACAGGACATCTCTACTAAAACTCCTGGCAATATAGTAGGCATTGGAGGGCAGCACCTGGAAGCCTGGCAAATGGATCACAAGGAGGGAACATATGGACGGGGCAGGGTAAGCTTCCAGCGAAGGGCAGCTGCGGGCAGATGGCCAGGACAGAACCTGAACAGGGGCCTGAAATCTGTGTACTTCAGTGGGATCTGTGCATGGGGAGTGGCTGCTTTTTCAGACCTACCAAAAGCATTGGAAAGGTTGTATGAAGTAATGAGCATGCGGGCAGGGCACACCATCTGGAAGTGGCCATGTTATCGAGTATCTGCCAGCGGGGGACAGGCTTAATATAGACTTCGTGCCATGGTCTCTATACTATTATCTGACTTCCTTATGCTCCATAATGAACTAAAATCTCAGTTTTACTGTTCTTAGGAGGTGTCATGAATCCCACTTAATAGGTAGAGAAACTGAAGCATTAACTTGCTTAGGCCAGTTGTAGAAAAGCTGAAATGGAGCTATGGACAGAATTCAGATTACTTCCACCCCAAGCAGTTGCTTGGAGCATGGGGGTCACCATCTCCCCAAGCAAGGATGAAACTGCAGAAGGAAAACATTTCCTTTCTTCTGTTCATAGGATGCTCTAAAGACTTTGCAAGAATGGTGTTAACAGATGTGTGATATTCGTCTGCAGAAATAAGAACCTGAAATCAAAGGGAAAGAGTGTTCATCTACTAGCAAAACAATAAGGGATTTTTGAAGTCAGATTTATTTTATTCTGTTTGTGCTGAGATATCCTTTGGCCATCCAGTATCTACTGGTCTGAAGAAGGAAACAGATTCTGTCTGTGGAACTTCATCTCACGCTGTGAAACGTCTCAGTATCATTACCCAATATAAAAATCTGGACTTATTGAACTGAAGTGTTTTCTCATATAAAACAATTGGTTCCACTGAAGTAATCAAGTCTTGTAAGACTTAGTCTTGTAAAACTTGTGTTATGGCATTCAGAGGAAATGAAGGCAGTCCCATAACTGCAAAAAGGAACTTACTATTTTTTTTTCAGAGCAGCTACTTACTCTTTTGTCATTTCATTGGAGAATATTTTGTGAAGTGCACATATGCATTAAAGGAGAAGCAACAATAACCAAGACACCTCTGAAGTCAATCTACAAAGGAATTACAGGTGAAGCGTTCTCTGAGAGAAGCAGCTTTTTTAGCACTTCAGGAAGTAAGCAGGTCAACCCAAGTACACATTGTGGACGGTAGGAGACCTTTTGAACATACTGGTAGTTGAGCAAGGTTCAAATACTGCCCAAAGCATGACTGATGAGAGCAGATGGGGAAGCACCAGAGCATGAGAGTGCAGTGCAGTGAGGACAATGCAGCCCCAGCTGTAGAGCTAAAGGAACCGTGATACAGAAAGCTGGAGGAGAACTGGGGTGGGGATGAAAAAGGATCATTTCTGACTGCATGAAGAAAGAGCCACTTCACTCTGCACTAGTTCTTACCATCACAAGGAATGGGAGGAAAAGATTAGAGTGGGGGTGGAGAAAGATAGGGAGTCCCTGCAGAATTCAGAGGAAGAGGAATCCTAGGCTGGAGGCACTGAAAGGAGATAAGAGCCAAGACTTTAAGCAATGCTTGAACAATTGAACCAAGAGGTCTCCGGTAGGCACAGCATTTTCAAACTTACAGTGCACATCAACAAGAGACACTTAGCACGTGTATCTCACAGCACCAAGTAGAAAGCAGAGAAAATAGCTGAGGATGTGGTGGCCTAATCAATTACCCTGACAGGGGATTAGATGTAGAGGGCTGTTTGTTCTCTCTGAGGGCTTATAGGACTGGAGGGTTGAGTTCTTATCAGCAGGATACAACATCTTGTGTCTGCTTCAAAGTTCGTTTATAGTTGAATATTAAAGGAAATGGCCATATCCCTTTATAGCTTTATAGGTTCTTAACCCTGCTTTTCAGAAAGGAATAGCTTATAAAAGTATCATGCTTCTTAACATCTCAGGCACACCTTCTCTGCTATTGATACCTTTTGATATGACCATGCTTGCTTCCCTGAGTCTTTGCACTCTCCAGCAGCAGAAGTCTGAAGACAGGGGACAGGTCTGTTACTTATTTCTCTTGCCACTTGTAAGGCTGCCGCTTAGATTAGTGTTTTGTCTGGTGTGAAAATGGACCCCATAGATATGGGACTAAAAGTTTGAGCTCATTTCAAATAGGCCACTACCAAGCATTCACCGAGAATTGTATTTTTTAACATCTTTAGAGGTTCTCACTAATATCACCACAGTGGATTACATTATGGAAATACAAGTGATGGACACATGTCTAGCTTGCTGGCTTTGTTCTCCTGATAGTTTTTGCTGACAGATTTGATATTTGCACTGCTTTTTTAAGGGAAGTGCTGCTGGACTTAGGTCACTATTTTTAAGTKATTTGGGTTATAGGTGGATTGTTTGATATTATCCCTAGAGAGAGAGAGAGGCTGTCAAAATGAGTGTCAACATATCCTTGATTTGTCCTAGAACTGCTTGGATTTTGTTATTCCTTGAACTCAAAAGAGCAGCCTATGTCAGTATATTGCTCTTTACTCTTGTTATGTATTAGATTCTGCTAAGTTACTGCATATTTCTGGTATGTGTGGAATATTCCTTCTTAGAAGAGTATCTGGTATTCTTTTGAACATTCTAATTTTCTCAAGCATTGCTTACATCTCCCCTGACTTTTTCCTATTGAATCTTCAATGTAGCTTCATGGTGACAAAGGAGCAGTAAGCATTAGGAGTCCTGGCGATGTTTTAGTCAGCTTTTTTCTCCATCTTAGCTGTTGTGGTTGACCTTTTTGGTTATTGCATGACAGCTTTTGTTTTTAGAGAGAAATATCTAAAATTCATATGAAATTATGATTATTCATGGATGAATTGGTGACATTTGTATATATGGACCATTGCACCATGGCAAGCTAAGAATCTTTCACGCTAAAGTACCATGTTAATTCCAGGAACTCCTGAAGGATTCCTAAGCTTCCATCTCAGTTATATTCAAATCTTGGCTTGACTTTAAAATGCTCTCATGCTATACCTACACACTGACAGCTGTGGTGAGAAGCACATCACTGGGATTTGGAGTGTCTGCCAACTTCTTGACAGCCCTCTGCAATTTTGATTCTCCCCTAGGCAGTGTCCAGGGCACAGTCATAAGGTACATTTAGAGAACCAAGGCATGTGCAGAGGTGCTTGCATATCTAGTATTAGACTTTCAGGTGCTCTCAGTGTAGAAAAATGTGATCTTCGTTATTTCAGCTTATATTTACTTAGGGTAAATCTATTTACCTGCTCACTAGAGGACTGAAATGTTTGGATTGCATTCCAGTATTTCAGTATGATGCCTTTTTTTTTTTCCTTCAAAGGTTCATGTACTTCCTCAAGAAATTCTCATTGTGTATCATGTAATCCAAAGACAATGAGAAGTCCAGAAGACTTTTTTGCAACATTGTGATGAAAAATCATTAACAGAGGGACAAAACAAGTATGAGTTGTCATTATAGTTCAGCCACCCAACACAAGATTTAGTACAGAAAGAATTTGGGAAGTATGCGGAACTAACATGCATGCCCATTTTTGCCACTCTTTGCATGGCCATTTCAGGTTTCAGAAAATTGTGAGCTGCTTGATGTGAATATGTGTGGATGCTCTTCAGTTTCTTTTCAGCATGCAGAGAATATTTGCATGTGAAAATCTGCTGTTACTGCTAAAAACCCTAAAGGTGAATGCATTGATTTCACTGGGAAATCAGGGAAGAAGAAACCAAGTGTACTATCAACAGTGTTTGCTGTGTGCCAACTGATAAAAAGCTCATCGTATGCCATATGCCAACCAATTGGAAACTAAATATGTGCCATATGCCAAGCAGTTGGAAACTTTGCTCAGTTTTGATGTGGCTAATCTGAAGTAAATGTGCATGAAAAAACATATGGTTTTTGTCAGCCAAATGTGTGACAGTGCCATTTCCAGACTGTGCCATTCAACTGTGTTATTAAAACTAATATTTGTATTTTTTTTGTTGAAGTGTTCCTCGTCAGGTGAAAAAGGAATTCTTCCAGAACCCAAAGAAAATTCAACCAAAAGCCACAATCTCCCTCTTTTTTGTTTTGCTTTTTTTTTAAATCTCTTTTTTCCTGGCTCTGTCTAGGCACTGAGTTGTCAATGCTCAGGTGGGATGCCCATTTTCTGCTGGTTCGTTCAAATCCTTGTGCGAGTCCAACACTGCAGCCGTGGAAGTATGTATAAAAATAGTGGGCTGGCTCCAGACAGCGAGTGAGGGGGTTTGCCAGGCCACTCTCACGTGCAATGCTGTCGTCGCACAACATTCATCAGTCTGTTGCTCCCAATGTACCTAAGCATGCCGTGGACTTGCGTTTGATTTTCTTTCCATAAGGCACTTGTACAACTCTCACGTCGCTCTCGTTTAGAAGAGTGAACCTGAGACGACTCCGTTGTTAAGTGAATCTCTTTCTCCCGTTGTTCTCTCCACCAGTGAGTGCCAGTGAACCCGAACCAGAGACAGAGACAGAACCAGAACCAGAACCAGAGCAGGAGGCTGAGGCTGAGGCCAAGCAGGGAACGGAGACACCCAAGGAAATAGAGGCTACAGAGGTGGGACCAGAAAGTGAGGTGGAGCAAGGACCAGAGAGAGAGCCAGAAGAAAGTGCAATACTCAGTGAAAAAGAGAGGCAGAATGAGGAAGTGAATGAAAAAGACAACTGCTCTGCATCCAGTATATCCTCAGCAAGCAGCACTTTAGAGAGGGAAGAGAGAGAGGACAAGTTAACCAGTGACAATGAAACTGGTAAAGTGAAGCTTTTTCAATAATGAAGGGTTTCTGGTGGAAAAAAAATGTTAAATTAGCAGCTCTGATATTGTGTTGATTAGCTAACAAACTCTTTGTGCCTATCTAAGACTTTCTTCACCATGGCCAAGTCTTTCCTACTCCCTCCCTAGACATCCACAGACTTTATCGGGGTTTCTCTGTTTAAGGGACAGTAGGGCCTTGATAAAATCAAGTTTCCTTTGATGTGGGATTGTTTTCTTCCCCTAAGATTAATATATTAACTATTGAATCACCATGTTGCAGAGACTTGGATCTCAGGATCCTGAAGAATTTATTTGGGTTTTCTGTACATAAATCAGTGAGACAAAGGGCTGTGATTTTTCATGTAATTACAGATACCATTTCTCATCCTTTTAGTGGAAGAGAAAGGGCAGTGAGGGCTGGGGTGTTTGTTGCTTCCCTTCAGTTCTTCTGTCTTGGTCAGAGAGAGAAACATAGGAGCTGCTGAAGATAGGTCTGGGCTGTGGCCATCTTTAGCTCACGTGGGGGAAGCACATGAAATGCACCTTATCTGGAAAAGACCAGTTCTGTAGTGATGAGGGATTCTAGTCAAATATGCCACCAGGTACCAGCCTGGAAAACACCTTAAGAACCAACTTTCTGCCCAGAGAGATAATGATAAACAGAGTTTGTCATGCAGCCCAGGCAGGGAGGGAATAAAGGGCAGATTTTTACTTTGTTGATTACTCTTTTCCCTTTTTTATAGGGAGGTAAAGAAATGTAAGGTAATTAGGGCAGTTGAGTCCCAAGTTTTCTTCGGTCTGAACCGTAGAGTGCGTTATCCTACGTTTTCTAAATTCTAGATAAGAAAACAAGATGTGCTTCACAGTATGAAATAGTCTTGCTCTTTCCTGAAACAAGAGGAATAACTTGAATCACAGTGATTACCTCACAGACATAAAGTGAACTGTTCGAGTTTAAACCTGTCACTTTTTTTTCTGGGAAGCATTACATGAATTTCATCCTAAATTTAAAAGCTAATTTCTTTTCAACCAGCACCAAGATTGCATTACTTAGAATGCTATTGTACTCATAAAGAATATAGATGGATATATCTGGAGGAAAGGCAGGGAAGGTATGACAGATGAAGGATGTTGTTGCACTGTGGCATAGTCCAAGTGCAAATATAGGACAACAGTTGGAGGTTTTTTCTCCTAATCTTATCTGTTACCAACCTGTTACCACTCTAATTTAAAGTCCCTATGTACTTTTTGTTAAGAGCTAAGAAAGGTACTCTGTTATTAAAATCAACATATTAAAATTGTCTTACATTACTAGTAGACCAAAGATTAATTCGTTAGTGCTGTGTAGGAGGTCTCGTGTAGTGAATTGTTTGCTCTCTAGTGGGTGAGGAGATATGCAATGCAAACGAGAGCACATTCTCCAGCACTTCTGACATTCCCAGCAAGCCGTTTATGAGGTGGCCCATTGGTTCTGCCGACATGCATTAAGGACGAAGGAATAAAGCCCTTGGTGCAGGCTCCCTCTTCATTAGCCATCCTGCCAGATTTGGCTTCCGACAAGTCTTGTATCTCCAACAGTATTTCAAAGCTTTACCTGTGGAGAGGAGGGCAGAAGAGGCCACCAAGGTAGCAAGAGTTTTCACAGCAATGATCTGTGATCAGCTAGGACAGATAGAGGTGGACTTGGGGAACCCAAATTAGGGATTTTGTATGGGGAAATTTTCATGAGATGTTTTGCAAAGGGACTAAATACTGGAGAATCCCATCTGGTGAAACTGAGAGCAGGTAGATCATGTGGGGTTTGTGGGAGGGATCTTGGGAGCAATCTTTCCAGCTTTGAAGGAAAGGCTAGGAGCAGGGGAAAATATTCTGTGAGGGCACAGCTGGGTAAAATCTATGGTGTGGGGAAGGAGTTGTCTAGTCACGTTGTCTAGTGAAACTGCCTCAGAGACAAAGCTAAGAGACTACCTCAGGTGAGAAGTATTGGTAAGAAAGCAATCCCATGGATCAAGTCTGAGGATAAATGAGCAGATAATGGAAGCTGTCAAGCCTCCTGCAAGAAAGTAGGTTGTATCCAGTGCTGAAAAAAGTCTTTCTTTTGTCTGGGGTTAAACCTCTGGACCCATTTTATAACGTGGTTTAGAGGTTGATCTGAATAGAGGCAAGAGTCATTGCTGTCCATACGCTTTGTACTGCAAGGCTCTACATTTTAACATGGTGTTATTTTAAGGGAGGACAGTCAGGGAGTTGTGGGGCCCTTAATGTAGATCTCGCCAAGAGGGCACCTTTTCAGAGCACAGGACTAGATGTTGGGTTAAGAAAGCAACTCTGTTGACAAAGGAAGCCATAAAAGATCTTTAAAACTCCAAAGTATTAAGAAAGGTGGAAGCATAAGTGAAGAAACAAAGATAAAATGGGAGTTTAAGGAAAAGGGCAACTGACAGGTATGAAAGAAAATCTTTAACCATAAGGACCCAAAAGGAAGGCAGGCTAGCAATCAAACTAAAATGATGAAATAAAAGAAGCACATTTTGTGAAAAATGTGTTAATAAAATGTGTGAGGACTATGGAGAACAGAAGGAATTCCATGCAGGAAATACAGTAAGTGTGAAGAATTATTTTTGTTGCATGTTTGATCACTTTATCTGATGCCCACTGGAAAAAGGAGCACCATAATTTTTAGACACATTATCCATGTCGGTTAGCAGTATTATATTTAGGGAAATGTAGTCGCAGAGACGCTTACATCATATATTTTTACAGTTTGACCACTGTAATTTGTTATTTATGGTGCTGTCTCAAACATGGTATTTTGCATATTATTGGTGAGAAAGGCAGTGGTCAGAATGATGAAGCTTCATTACAGTGACATGTTAAATGATTGTGATGTGGAAAGGCCATTAGTCTTTCAACACCATCATATATTGGGGTGGGTAACAGTGGTTGATGAGCAGCATATTCAGAAACATTTTAAAAAGGTTCTCATATTATAAACAACTTTTAAAATCTTGCTAGGTTTACAATCACTGAGTTGCCCTGAGAGCTGTGCCCTGGGTGTGCAGCCTACTTTGGAATTCCAATAGTTTGTGTTGTGAAGATGTCCCAGGTACCCAGCCAGGAGGCCTGAGGAATAGCCAGGTTTGAAAGCTGTCCTTCCCTAGCCAGCAGGGTGGGAGGAGGAGAAGTAAGCAGCTTGTTGACCTTGACATAAGGCAGGGAAGATCTCTTTCATATGGACATTTGCCTGAGGTGGTTCCAGTAAACGGCCAGGTGAAGAGTATGATGATAACCTATTTTGTGTCATTGTTATGATATTTAAGCCCCACTCTGGAATACTAAAGGTTATAAGAATTTATGCACTGTATGAAATGAGCTGGGGTAGTAAGTACAAAGTGAAACCTGACACATTTCAGGAGAAACCTGAACATTCAAATCCTGAAAGTTATATAGTCCCTCCCGAGCTACACATGATTCTGTACTCCCTTTCCTTTTTTGACAATTACTCCCAACCCATCAAGATGGGGCCATATATCAGTGCTGTATCTTATTTCAAAATTTTCACAGTAACTGCTTGCTAGTTTCAGACTAATTGTACATGTTTCCCCCAAATGTTTTTTCTGGTGGGTTGAAGAGTGTTCTTGGTGCTCTGGCTTCCTCCCCTTGACTCTTCCCATCTCTGTGTGTGTGATTGCAGGTCCGTGGTCACAGACCATTCAGGATGCTGGTGTGAATGAGCAGTGCAGCAACATCCTCAACAACAAGCGGTTTATGCTGGACATGTTGTATGCGCATAACAAAAAGCCCAAAGATGAAGAGGAAAAGGAGCTGGAGGCGAAGGAGGAAAAGAAGGAGACGGAGGAAAGTGAGGAGTCACTCACTAGCCTAGCCAGTAGGATCTCTATTCTTCAGGCCACAAAGCAGGCCAAAGATGAAAGTGTCAAAAAGATGGAGATTGGAAATCTGGACAACCAAGGCAGTGTGAAAGCCTTTGCAGAAAAATTTAACAGTGGTGAGCTGGCTAAGGGGACAGCAGTGCCCGAAGATGAAATCAGTGAACAGGTCCCTGAGAAAACACCAGCACAGCCAAAGAAGGAATCTGATTACATCTGGGATCAGCTCATGGCTAATCCTCGAGAACTGAAAATCAAAGACATGGATTTTACAGACTTAGGGGAGGAGGATGATGTAGATGTGTTGGACATGGATATGGGTCCTGGGGACTCCCATGCTCCCCCTCCTCCACCTCCACCTTCTTTTCTGGGTTTGCCTCCTCCACCACCTCCCCCGTTGTTTGGATGTCCGCCTCCGCCTCCACCCTCTGCTAATTTATTGGCTCCTCCTCCACTGTTCGGCACTCCTCAGGGTTTAGGGTCACCCCAGGTTTCCAGGGGTCAGCCAGCATTTATAAAAAAGAAGAAAACCATCCGTCTGTTTTGGAATGAGGTACGGCCATTTGAGTGGCAGTGTAAAAACAACAAACGCTGCAGAGAATTCCTGTGGTCGAAACTGGAACCCATTAAGGTGGACACTTCCAAACTGGAGCATCTCTTTGAGTCTAAATCCAAGGAACTGCCTGTCACAAAGGTACAGCTTGTATTCAGTTTGCTATTTTTCTGCTATTGTATTGGTATTCATTCTGAATTAGATCTAGTTGATTTATGTTGTTTATATAAAACCAGTGGAAATTACTGGATGTGTTTCTAGCTTGGCCTATGACAAAGATATTCCATTGCCTGACACTAGAGATGAGCCTAGGATGGTGTACGTGTCACGTTGCCCTCCTGTCTCAGTTCTACCAGTTGTGGGATATCAATTCAGGTGGTGAATAGCAACAAATTTTACATTGGATTGTCCATAGCTGAGTGCCAAACTAGGTATGGGAATCTGAAATATTTTCTGTTACATTCATTTAAAGGTCACAGCATGGTGATTCATATCTGGGTATTTGACAGTTCTTCACTCGGTAATATTTTCCTAATCATTATGTGGCAATGTTAGAATATTGAACTGGGTCCGCTGCAGAGTCTACACATGTGCTTTGTTCTGAAGGATCAAATTATCATCTGGACCAAGTTTACAGATGAACTCTGCAGGGGTGCTGGGTTTTTGTTTTATACTGGTGAACAGGCCTATTTTAAATCCTTTATTTATGCAATGTTGCAATTTTAGGATAGAAGCTGGCACAAGAAAGACTTCTGTAGCTAGGATTCCCTCTTCCTCAGTATTGTTATAAAATAAATTCACAAAGGCTCATGACATGGCTGTTTAACATTAGAATCAACAACAAAAGGAAGCTTTTTATAGTTACRTTTAGTAGGAATTTGAAGTAGCATTAAAAAAGTTATTAGCCTGAACATTTGTTTTTCATGGCTACATAAACTCTTTTTCTTCTAAGCAGAATAATTGGTATCAGGGAAACAAGRGTTTTTTCCAGTTAAAATGCTAGTAAAAAATGTCCATCTATCATAAAATAAATAAATCGCTTTTGTGTTTTCTCTGTAAGCCTGTATGTCTAATAGTAACATAAAAAACAGTCRGCACCTTGAGTATTTTACTTCTCTTTAGCTGGAGAAAGTTGTTGTATCTATTATGTATTATAGATGTTATTGTTTGCTCTTACTCTGGGGAGTCTGTATGTCTCACAGTAAAAGTTCTCCGTGTCACTTGTCTGGGCTATTAACTCAAAATTTTCTGATAGTCATTATTGATCTTCTTGACCAAGTGGAAGCATTGCAATTTCAACAATCAAGCCCCCAAGCACCTAGCAAACAACAGGTACACAAAGAGATGGCTCACGTAGATCCTGCCATCGCTGTTCTCAGCTGAATTTCTTTGTGACACATATGAACGTAGATCTGAAACGTATGGTGTAGCACCTTTAAAAACACATTCAGCTGATTGTTCATCTGGCCGGTGCTGACATTAATTTCTCTCTGCAATTCCTTTTCTGCGGAGGAAGGAATGCTGGTGACGTCGTGGCGTGCTACTCCTCATCTCTCTCCCCGTAAATACAAATCTGCCACAGATGGTTCATAGATGGAAGGAATGAGAGCATTTTCTTAGATCCATAAAACATTTAATTCCTTGAATTGAATGTGGAATGATGACATATTTGCCATTTCCAAAATTTAGCTTTGTGCTAAATGCCAGTATGGTAATGGATCACTCTGGCTGATTCTTAATCTTTTTTTCTCACATGAAATCTTGATAAAATTTTAAATTGTTGGAACTATGACTTGTTTACTTTTCCAGCCATTCATCGTGCATGTTCCCAAACTACCTTTGGACATTTTCCCTCCCTCACACTTGCTTCTCAAACCTGCCTGATGCTTTGGCACAGATTTTGGCTTCTGGCTGGAAGATGAGTGAGCAGGTTTCTGTGAAATTAGTGCAAGTCTGAGGAATGATTTAGGTGACTGCTTTTCCCTTGGCGACTAATAACTGCTCTCTGCATGAGACGTTGTACTTTTGGCTCTCTTTCAGTCCCATAACACAGACATAGAAGCCTCATTGTCTCATTGCAGAGAAGACAATGGGGGCCTAGGAGTACTGTAGTAGAAGTCTACACAGACTTTTGAAACTCCTGCCTGGTTTTGGTGAACATCAGCAAATCTTCCAGAGGAGGAGATGGCCCTTAGATGAAGTGAGAGGGGGGATAATTAAGCAGACCACTGAATCCTAAAAGACTTGAGGTTTGGTACAAAGATTGCACTCAAATTAGGATAGCTCTCGCTTTTTCCAGACTGCTTGGTTTATTTCCAGGGAGCACATTCCCCGTTGTGTCTAGTTTCTCCTGTCCAATGGCTGCAATCCAAAACAGGTTTATTCTATAATATTGTAAAATCTGACTCACAGCTCAGTTAGTTCAGCTGAAAAAGAGAGTGTAGGGCAACAAATCAAAAGTCAAATCTCCAGATTTCATAGTAAGAGATAGAAGTAGGTGCATGGAAAAGGAACAGTCCAGAAGGATGAGAGGAAAAGCAAAAGTCAGGGTGTGTAAGGGGGGACTTGGCTCTRTCTTGTGCATATGCGTTCTCATACAGCTGTAACCAATTTTACTCCAGTTTCTAATCCTTCACTGTGATTTCCACAACACACAGCTATAAACAGCTACTTCCTGGCTCATGAGAAGTTTTTCATTAAACACAATAGACTGTAATAAAATAAAGTGGATTTTAAATTGTAGGATATAATACGGGATTTTGGGGGTTGGGAATGGGAGAGGAGATTCTTGATTTTAGGAAAACTTATGCCACACTGAGCAACTTGCACATTGATTTTAGTTAGTGGAGCACCTTTAGTTGCAGATTGTTTATTTTCTAGAATAGAGCACCTCTACTTCATGTTTATGAATAGAAAGAGTGATCAGGTATCCYCTCCAAGCCAGGCTAGTATTTCCTTCCTTCTCACTCTACCTAACAAAGCAGATATTTTGGCAAAGTATTTCAAAGTGTTTACTTTTCCGTGAAGAGAAATGAAAACATGCAGACACTCCTGAATCAAATGCTGTTGTTCAGCCCTTTTGCCATCCACTTGGTTCTACATGAAAGTATTATTCTGCTGATTCATGTGTACTCTGTGGGATATAGTGATCCATCATGTGCCCACAAACATACAAACCAGGAGAGAAAAATGAAGGAATCTGTTTTCATGTACTTGTGTATATGCATGCTTAGATACATATTCCTTTTGAAAGGATTTGTTGCAGTTGAATAAATGCCAAGACAAGTCATATAAATGTGGACCAGAATTTCTGAAAAAGGTTACATACATATATCCTGGAAAAAGTCAGTGGCAGCTGAGCGATTCCATTTTAAATCTCCAGGATTAAATCCTTGCTAATTGAGATAGAAATAAAAAAAAAAAAAAAAGCCATCTCACTATTAAGGGAGATTTTTCTGTGCTACTGATGCAGACTTCTGCAACTTTAAAGGCCCGAGATATTTCTGACTTGATGCTCATATATAATTATTTCTTTCTACAACCACTTGAAAAGTCACTTAAATTTTTCTGCTTCACCTATTAATTAAAGCAAAGAGGTGTATTTAAGACTATGTTCTCATCAGACTGCGTGTCACCTTCTGTGGGATGGTAACAGTTTCTAAATAATCCATCTGGACTACCCAGTCTTCAACAGAGGCAAGAGAATGTGGCCAGTTAGGTCCTGTAAAGGTCTAAATTCATTGTAATTGTTAATGCATTGCAGAAATGTTTGTTTCACACAAATTATATCACCTGATATGTTTGTATTTTATTATTACTTTTGTGTTTATATTTAATAATATAGTATATATAGTATTCAGAAGTTCAGGGATTACATTGCATAGTGACACATCAAAATATACAATCAAGTGCACTAGTCATTCTCTGTTAATGAATTTATAAAGCATAGATTGAAGTCACCTAATATTGTAATAGAAATTAATAGTTGTAGCTTATTTTAACAGTCAGATACTTCCACATGTGCAATTTCATTGCAGACAAAAAGCAATTCTTTAGCTAGTGGTAAGGTAGTAAAGTTCATAGTAGTAAAATCTTTCTCTTTTCTTCATCCTTTTATTTACATGGAAAGGATTTCTTTGGAACTCAGACGTCATCCCCAGAATGGATTTAAAATCTCTTCAGCCCCTGTTTTTGAAAAGGGTTACTCACCSCAACATTTTATATCCCACATGCAGTTATGGCTCTGGAAAATACCTCCATGCACACATGCCCAGTGCAGCTCATCTGTCTTTCATAACTCATTGTTGGACTGTTGGGATCGCAATGATCCCGGCGGTGAGTGCCCTACGTCCCCCAAATGAATATGTCTCTCTTGTCAGACTTTGGAGCCTAAAAACAGAGCTGCAGATTTGAGGCTTACTTAACCGTACCACATGTGGGAAGCCTAAATTTAACTCCTTTCCCCTGGCCTCTTCCCTTCTGCATAAATTCTTTGGAGCTGGGYAATTCTGTGCTCCAAAGGACAAGGTAAAAAGTGGTGGTTTAAAAAAGGCTTAGTGCAATAAAAACTCTAGAGGAAGCAGTCTCTGGTGAACCCTGTTTGCTTTTAATGTGGCCTTGGCCACGAACTGTGGTCCTGAAAATGTGATTAGTGGCTCAGGAAATAAAAGTTACTGCTTTAAAGGAGAAACTGCATCTCGTGTACTTCAGGTAGCTCCCCAAGAAAAAGAGGAGTCTCTGACTCAAAGAAGGGAAAGTTCAGGAAGGCTTTGGGGATGCTTTTAAGTTGTTAAGAAGAGATCAGTTCTGACAGAACTGATATAAAAACATTGAAAACAAATGTTATCTTTGCCCTCCTAAAATTTCTCCTGTTTACTGCAAAATTGTTGTTTCTTTTAAAGTTTAAAAAAACAATCCTCATTACTCTCACAGATCAAACACGTGGTATTCCCCAGCTCCTGTAAACTGCACTTGCCTTCAGTCTCATCTGCCCACAGAAGTTGCACCATGCCGTGTTAATTGTTCTAGTATGATGAAAGGCCTGTGGTACCACACAGGTGCTGGCAGGCTGCAGGGTCCAGTGGGCAAATCTCTTTCTGTGCAAGCAAGGTTCTGAGCTATGCCAGAAAAAGGTATTTTTACAATGATACAGCTGCATTCCCCATTATGGGCTGACTGGCAGCTGGAGGTACTTTGATGAAATCATATTTACTAACTTCCAATTCAGAAACAGCACGTAGGCCTGACAGTAGGGTATTTTTTGTCTCAGTGGCTCTGGTGCAGACCCAAAGAAAGTGAAGAACAAAGCTCCATGATCTGAAAAACAATCCTGAGCACAGATTGAGACTCGAGCAGTAAATCTTCTCCTGGGCTTTCCCCAAATCCACAAGAGATGTAAGACACTACTGCTGTAGACAGCATGGATGACTCTCTGTTCTGAACAGTTGTATGGGCTGCCACATTGCAGCCAGGAAAGAGAAATTGCTTAGTCTCTCTCTTTGCCCCTTCGCTAAGGTTGCTGCTCCTAGAGCTGTAAACCACAGTCCAGGTAACAGAGTCCACAGGGAGGTCACAGTCTCATCTCTGCAGCCTGCACCGCAGGTTTATATGTAGCGAAGCATCTGTGCGCTTCCTTGTGTTGGTGTGCAGGACTTCTCCCCACACTCCTGTGCTTGACAGCATTCCTCAGCCCATCTCTTATAGGGCAAAGGAAGAAGAACCAGAGAAAACGTGTTTGCAAAGTTTACATCTATGCAGAGGGAGGAAAAAACCCTGAGTATGAGGAGCAGAGTCCTCTCATCTTCCAGCTACCCAGTATACGACAATTTGTAGTTACCAAAGAGACACCATCTAGAGGGGGATAACGGGAGAGAGAAAGAGAGGCATGCTGAGGTGTAAAAGCAAAGACCACATTCAACTCTACATTATGCCATATAAAGGGATTTTGAGTCACCTTGCGTAGTTGGTTCACATTTTGCCACTATAAGGATAGGGGGAACAGGGAAGAAATTCCCTGGGTCTACTCTAGAATGGAATTTAAAGCATATGTTCTAGTTCTTTGTGATTTCATTATTTGTATGGGAGGTAAGATCCAAAGATATGCCTGGTCTCAAAACAGAAAAAAGCAGAAGGGTTGAAAGTTTTCTGCATCTGTGAAGGATTTGATGGACATATCATGAGCAGCAAGGTAGAATAACTTTCCCCTGGCAGCCAGAGGTCAGAAAACCATGCCAGTGCCTCCAGAGACTCACCTATGGCTCCTTTGCCAGTGGCCRAGATGTATTTATAACACAGGAGAGTGCTGGCAGGCAGGTGGGAACTCCTCTGTTTCCCACCCAGCCACACAGGTGAGAGAGGGTCCAGACTGATGCATCCAACAGGGAATTGGGCCCTGGTGCCCCTTGGCTGCCCAACTGCTGCCCCACCAGCCCTGTGTTGGCCAGTCCTGCTGCACACCAGAGCTCTGGGCTGGCAGAGACAGTTTCAGGTGATTTTCAGACTGGTTCCTGCCCCAAACTGCACTTGTGGGGCCTGTCTCAGACCAGCTCTGCTTTGCATGGCAGCGCTCAGATCTCTGATTGAATCCTGGTAGCTCATGTTGATACCAGCAAGGATGTGGTAGAAGAATTCAGCTTGTTTTGAAGACTACAAATAAATTAGATTTATATTCAGTGTCAGCTTCCTCGAGTAGGGGAAGTCATTAGTGAAACGAGTGACTGTTTTTTTATGAAACAGATCAGAGGAATAATGACCTTGTTCTCTTCTTTACCAAGAAAACTGCTGCGGATGGGAAGCGACAGGAGATCATTGTGTTGGACTCAAAGCGAAGCAACGCCATTAATATTGGCTTGACTGTGCTGCCCCCTCCCCGCACCATTAAGACTGCTATTTTGAACTTTGACGAATATGCCTTAAACAAGGAAGGAATAGAGGTAAGAAAGAATAGTCCATGTCTTCAAGTCTGCATTTTCCATGTTTGTTTTTTTTTTTCCCATGTTGCGTATGGTACAGGCCAGACTTGTCGTTGGAAGAGGGAGAATGGGGTATATTATGTCATGCCTGAGTGCTGAAATTTGTCAAATCAGTGCAGTGGGCTCAGAAGCATGTAGTATCCTGAGGTTGGGATAATCAGTGAACATGGATTATCTGCTTTGTTTGTACACAACTGAGTAGCAATTGTGTTAATTCCTGTCAAGTTTTTCAGAGTATTATCTGAAGCTTGACTGAAATATTGTGAGCAGCAAGAATAGGCAGTGAGTTACTAGGGCTGATGCAACTGGTACAGGGTTTAATAAATTTCGTGCCCATCTAGCTGTTGGAGTCATTCTAGATTGTATATCTAATGGAAAACAAATACAGTGACTAGTTCTGCTCAAAATAGCATTTCTGTGTTACTGTTGTTTGAAGAAAAGCAGTTGGTATAAAGATTACAGATGATGTAATTTTTACCACTACATGTTTTACTTTGCAGATATTATTACCAAGATCCAAGATGAGCTCTGTATATTATTTTTTTATCAAAACATTTTTCTTCTATGAAGTGTAAAAGAAGCCTGCAGCTCTGCTGGGTTTTTTTCATTATGATTGTATTCATTTCAAATTATTTTTTTTTCAATAAGCGTCTATCATCTAGTTAGAGTAATCTGCACAACTACAAATCTCAACCAATGGCTGAGCTGCAGAGGTCATATATTAATTCGTAGTCACCTTTTAGTGGTGTGGCACTGTGTTACATGATTTCCCCCTTTCCACCTTCACCTTGCTAACTACAAAAGAAAATGAGAAAAGCTTCTTGGAATGAAAATGGAGTTGCCAACAGTTACATGCAAAAGAAATGCTTAAGGCAAAAGATTGTTCTAACCAGAAGGCAAGGCCTAATTTATCTCTACCAGAATATATGTTCTTCCTAAAGCTATATTACTTATTTGCTATATGCCTACTTTATTCGTATTATGAAGGTGACAGATCAGTTTTAAAAAGTCATTCTTCATGACTCAGCCCACATACCCACCACTTCAGTCTGCATAACTTAGCTTTAAAGTGTTGGGGAGAAGTACCTCTCCAGCCAAGCCCAACTCACAGCCAGCCAGTTAGATCTGAGTGCTGTAGGCAGTGTTTCCATACAAAGTCCATCATAAAATCGCTGACAAAGGACACATCTTCATTAACTTCCATATATCATCTCCTTTGAATTGTGTCCTTCTCTGGCTTGCTTAGCAGAAGTTGAGGTGCTCTGCACAGCCCACCCTTTCCACTGCCAGCATCTGTCTCTGGGCTGTCCATCTGCCAACCACCTGTTGTGGTGTACACAGCTGTGAGTGCCTTATACCACCACACCCTCCTTTGGGTGGCCTTTCCATTAACTGGCAGGAACGCATAATTTCATTTAAAATATATATGAAGGTATTGAAGAAGTCAAGAAACCAGGAAATTGTAGACTGTTAATATACTTGCCCAGTGCTAAAGAAAAGGTCTCTGAGGTCTGTGTCCACAATTTGAAGCCAAGAATGTGAGTTATCCTAAGGAGAACATTCGGGTATTTGAAATCAAGAGAAAGGGTAAGAGCACCAGAGCCCAGGTACTTTGCACTTTGAGGAATGAAGCCTTCATTGTTTGGGAAGGATGATGTCCATGGAGAAAAGAGCTTTATTTCCTCAATTATATATATGTATGTATTTATTTACTTCTTATGAGGTAAAACCCTACACTGAATTCAGATTGCTTTTCTAAATCCCCAAGTTACGATTTTTCTTACAGCACATTAGACAGTCAGGCAGACCTTTATAGTGATATAGAGGGCTGGCTTAAGCTATGCAGAATTGGCCAGGCAGCACACAGGTTGACAGAAAAATGCATCGTTGTGAGTCCCACTGTGATCACTGATGCAGAGCCAACACAGAGCAGAGCACCAACAACGTAAAAAGTCACCTGAGCCATCCCTTGCCTTTGCTGTGAGCTCTGTGCTGTGTCCTCTGCTGAGGAGCATCGTTGCTGTCATGTGTGTGTGTGTGGCTTTAGTTTTGCGTGTTGGTGGATTAAATGGTATCTTAAAACTGAGGGCAGTGGTCTAAGGCAGTGCTGACAACAAGGCAGGGATGCAGTAGGCTGCGGGCTACAAGTTTGTGATAGCCTAATTCATCATAAAGTCCGTAGTGACCCAGTAAACCCTCCACTACTGCCCTACATCCTGCTGAATGCTGCTTTACTTTTGACATTGAACTCTTGTTAGTAATCCATACTTCACTTTTTTATTTTAAATTTATAACTAAATAGAAAAAATCTCCAGTTATTTTAAAGCTCTCTATACTTAAGTATGTTGCGTACTTTTAGGCTGTGTGCTTAAAGCAGTTGGGTGCCCCTGAGCTGTGAAAAAAGGCAAAAAATGGGGCCCTGACAGTAGAAAGGCAGATGTAGTCCACTTAGTATGCAAAGCGGGCACTGTTTAAAATGTGTTTTCAAAGGAATGCACATTGTGTGTTTGCAAGCATGCGCCACTCCAGCTAAAAAAAATTTTGCCACCTTATGTTTGCCAAAGTGTTTATGTTTTCCTTTCTTTGAAAGCTTGGCCTTCATTGTATTCAAGCAACTTGGAGCTCGTTGCAGAATAAAGAACTGCCTCCTTAGCATGGATGAGGTCTTGCTGTGAGCTAAGCAAGAGAGGCGAGCTTAAAATCCTGGCACCTAATTTTTATGTATCATGGGAAACTGCAAGAATGGAGTCCAACAAACCAGTCCTTGGTGCTTGTCTTTAGCAAAGGAAATGAGTGGATCCCTCTGTACAGGGCTGCTCAGTAAGGGAACGTGAATCAAAATAAAATTATACCGAAGAGTATGATTAATTTAGCAGAGTAAAATTAGGATAATGCTGTGAGGAAATCAGCATGGGTTGTTTTGTGCTTTACAATATATCATTGTGGTGCTACACAATGTTGATTGCATTAGTAGGTATAGCTTTTAGTAAAACTATTTGAAATGGAAAAAATGTCTCCAGCTGTGCTATGCCCTCCATACCCATAATAAGTCATTTGAAGTCTAGGTGTCTGGAGTGGCTAGGTAGCCCTGAGATGTAAAAAGGGGTAAGAAATGAGAGCCTGGTGTTAAATAGGCAGACGGTGATATGTATAAACAAAAATCAAAATTTGATTTTTGGAAACAAGTAAGGTATTTAGATTTTTATTCTGTTTGTTGGCATGGTACTTCGACATTTGCAGTTTCCAATTTGTTTAGCTAATACTTTGTAAGATGCATGGTGGGATGTTTCAAATGATGCTAGCTTGTGTGACCTGAAAGAACACCTTTTTTCACAAGTCTAGACAGAAGAGAGAAAGGCCTCAATGGTGTCTTGCTGGCTAGACACCCACAGTCAGCAAATCGCTGCCCTAATCTGTTCAGACTTTATTTAAAGAAAAATTGCCACACTTTCTCTCCTTGCAGCAAACCAAAACATCTTCTGACATTTCTGTGACCAGCAATGGCATGTTCAGGTATTTCAGTAGAGAGCTGAGGGTGTGGAGTGGTCTGACTGAGGCAATGGTGTCAGTTCTCGATTTACAGGGATGACCATCAGTATTTTAGATGTAGTCCCCTCTCAGAACTGGATCATTTTTGGAAGAATTGTAATAAAATTAGTGCAAGCAGCCTCACTTAGTGGAGTCCTGACCTTCATATGCTGGTGTATTTTCTTACAGTTTCTACAAGTAGTGCAAACCAGCAATGGGTCTTGTTAACAGCTGCCTGGGAAGAGAGAGCCTTTTAGGAGTTGAATTGTCTGCTGAGGCCTGTCAAATATCTGGTGAAATACCCACTAACTCGTATTTGGTTATGCAGCTTACGAATTTGTGGTCCTCAAGCCACAGGAAGCTTTGGACTCAACAGCCAAAATTTTGCGTTACTAATTCTTTTTAGGCTGTTGTTCGCCTGGTAAGATCAGTTGAAACCACATACAAGAACCAAGATGCCCCTGCAACCTCATCATCACTGAGAAGCCCCAGTATCTTATGACAGAGAAAACTTAAGCACCTAATTTCCTCAGAGGGTTTGGGCTATTCATAGTCACTTCTTAGGTGTTTCCTTGCATCCCATGACCCTCAGCCGTATGGGGTTTCTGAATTTTGCCCTGTGGCCCTTGTAGGTCTTTCCTCTTAGGAACTTTTGAAGATTATACCTCAGGATGGCAGAGTCCAGGAAATAAGTGGTTTGATACCTTTGCTGAAAGTACAAGCAGGTGGCTGGGTCCAGCAGTCCAGCAGCAGAATAATTAGGATCCGTTATCTCGTGCAAAAATTCCTTATTTTCCTCCATTATTTGTGCTGCCATTATATGTTCTGGTTTTCCTCAGAACATAAGACTCTGGCCCAAACAGTTGTGTGAGAATGCATGAAGGTGAAATACGTGTGTCACACATACTAGAGAATAGGAGCATAGAGTTTGCTAATAACCAATTCTTCTTTAATTGACCTGAAGGCTACAGACACCGCCTCAGTTGTTAGGAAAGACCGAGGGAGCTTGGAATGTTTAGCCTGGAGAAACATCATCAGTGTCTATCAGTATCTGAAGGGAGGGAGTCAAGAGGATGGATCCAGGCTCTTCTCAGTGGTGTCAAGCAGTGAGACAAGAGGCAATGGGCAGAAACTGATGCACAGAAGTTCCACGTGAATTCAAGGAGGAACTTCTTTACTGTGTGAGTGACCAAGCACTGGAACAGATTGCCCAGAGAGGTTGTGGAGTCTCCCTCACTGGAGATATTTGCAAACCATCTGGTTGCAATTTTGTGCTCTGGGATGACCCTGATTGAGCAGGGAGGTTGAAATAGATAATCCACTGTGGTCCCTTCCAGCCTGACCCATTCTGTGATCCTGCGTACTGGGGAGAGCATTATAAACGAATATTGGACTCAAAGCTATTTGTGATTTAATGGCCACATCAGGTGCCAGGAACCTTCTGCCCTGCTGTGTTTTTGTGCTAGTTTTACTGTTAGTGTTATTTCAAAAAATAATAGTAATAAAAATTAAAATAATAATAAAATGGCAGATGGTGTACTCATCAGTTTCCATCACTGAACAAATGGCTCAAATTAGTCACAGAGTGGAAATCAAGAACAGGAGCATTTCACCACTTGCTCAGGGGCACAGTGAGGATGATTACCAGCAGAATCAGAATTATTTTCCCAAGCAGATCACAAGTACTGCTGTAGGTCATTGTTATGGGGGTGGATGGTGTGAGACCTGCCAGCAGCTCTGGCCCCATCCAAGGCATGGCTTTCAGCATCAGGGCTGATCCTCAGCAGCTGGCACCACAAGTACAGGCTCTTTTGCTTGGCATTCTCTGTTTCACATACTATGGTACACAGCACAGCAGCCTCGCAGAAATTGGACTTGAATGCTTTTTGTCAGCTCCAGCTATCTTGTGATGTTTATAGAAAGCTCAAGGAGGAGGAGAGTCCCTTTGGAAATACAGCTTACTGTTTCATTGCTCTCTTTAAAATGCCCCAAAGCAGTGCAAAATCTCTGGAGTGAAGGCACTGCTCCACCACAAAATACTTGTGGGATCCCTGGGTAGCTGCCAAAAGTCCTAGTTATTTGTAGGAGGCAATTGCGAATACTGCTTAAGTGTTAGCCTTCAAAAATGCATCAGAAGCATTTTTACATCCATCACATGGCTACTGCTAAACTCTCCATGTATGGATGTTCAATATGATCTTATTTGCAAGCTGCCGTGTCTCAGCAGCTTGGGGGTGTTGGCTTGCTCTTATTGTGGAAGAGAGGAGTAGGCACTAAGATGCCTGACTCCTTCAAGGAAGACTGCAAAACAGCTTTTCTTCTGAGTTTCAGGCTCAGGCTCTTTTTTTTATGGACTTTTTTAGATGAGTATTGAGTCAGCACCAAGAAATGCCCTGAAGCAACTACTTATAAATCTAGTTTTATGTTAGGTATGATTCAAGTTACAGATTACTGCATGGATGGATGGATGGATGGATGGATGGATGGATGGATGGCCCATCTCAAAATCAATACACAAATGCTGTCAATTGAAACAGGTGTACATCAGAATATTTTCCAAGCAGTCATTGACAGGCTAAGGAAAAGGACCAGAGGGTATTCAGGGATTTTCTTCTCTTTTTTTACTTTAGGTATGAATTTATTAATGTAGAATCTTGCTGTGTCCAAGCAAGGAGGCTTTTTTTGGTTGTTGTTTATAACAACAAAGAGAAAGAGAGAGAGAGAGACAACATTAACAGAAGGAAATGCTTCTTTATTTATGTTTATGGAAGTCAGCAGAAGAAAATGGACAGCAATACAAATGCTGTGGCTGAAATTAAGTCCCGGTTCAACAAATTGAACATTATTTGCCTGCTTAACTCTTGTTCTTCAGCTGATTGACCAGGAAATGTCCTTTGCTCTCCATGCTTAGCTCTGGTTCTGTACAAAAAGCCGGGGGAATTATTGGTACTGGAAGGGGGAAGTTGTGCTGCTTTGATGAATTGGCTATGTCCAGTGTTGGAACAAGGCTGTAGTTTGGATTGGCAGGTCTGATAGCTCTTTGGCTGTATTTTTATTATTCCCTCCTCCCCTTCAAAACAGCCTCTATCATTATAGACGGCTACAGCAAAAACATGTCATTCCTCAGATGAATAAACATAAGTTGTATTAAAAATCTGCTTTGCTTTAAGGGGGCATTGATCAGGAGGGTAGAGACCTCAGCTTATCTGATGCCTTTATGTTGTTTTGTTTTTCTTTTTTTGTTTTGAAGTGCATTTATTGTGTTAAAAACCAATTAAGAAGCAATACGTTAGAGAGCAATACTTCGGGAAGGAAAGCTGCCACATACAAACAAGCCTGTAAAATCCGTGAATTAAGGGGAAAATTTAAATATTTTGAGCTACACTGACAGCAGAAACTGAAAATACTGAGATCCTTTTTCAGATCAAAAGCAAAGAGGGCCACATGTTATGCCATGCTTAATTCAGCCTTAAATTCAATGTGTGTTCCTTGGGAAGTTGTTAGCTAGGGTGAAATTTTTAGGAGTGACCTAGTAAGCTGCAATAGTTTCCATGTTCCATAAGAAAAACAAAACAGACTGAGCGAAAAATAAGAAATTATGGGAACAGCAAGGGATAGGAGCCTTCAAGTTATTCCTCTATACTTACAAGTGTGCTGGAAGATTTGTAGATATTGAGGCTAAAGGAGACCTTTAAATCTAGTCTGACTTGCTATAAATCACAGGCCACAAAACTGCTCTCCTACCCTCAACTTCCATATGTAATTTGCAGAAAGATGTTAAGTTCTGACTTAAACGTATGAAAGTTGATGAGATCAGCCCTAACCAACTACTTTTTTCTCCTTCTGTGTCTCATCCCATGATTAGCCATATCTGCTGAATACAGATTTTTAAAAAAATAGAAAGGCATTTTAATCCAAATATGTTTTTCAACAAACTGCAGGTGTATGAGATAGCAGTCCTCGTTTTGATTCTCTGTGCAGTGGGTTAGTTCTTGATTACTGCAGGGCTGTCCTAATTTAACAGCCAGGGACTTGAGGACTTCTGCTGTGGCTGCTGTGAGGCTCAACATCCAGCCCTCACACGCCTCTCAGCCCCACCACTGATGCCTGCCTTTTGTCTCCCTGTACAGAAAATCCTGACCATGATCCCAACCGAGGAGGAAAAGCAAAAGATCCAGGAGGCACAGCTGGCGAATCCCGATGTGCCCCTGGGCAGCGCYGAGCAGTTCCTTCTCACCCTCTCCTCCATCAGCGAACTCTCCGCCAGGCTCCAGCTCTGGGCTTTCAAGATGGATTATGAGATAGTGGAAAAGGTGAGGGAAAGCAATGAGACGGGTGGAGACTCTTCCGAGGCTTTGCTTAATCTTTCCCTGACCTTGGTATTATATGGGCATGTATTTTGAGGAAACGGTAAATGGGTTCGCCTTTGTTTCAGTGGCCAACAAGGAAGCAGCTAAAATGATCCTTCATAATCTCTTCCTTCTATAAAAGAAAATTAAGAGATTATGTCTTCCTTCCTTTAATTAGTCACTAATGATATTGAAACAAAGAAGAGGACTAAATCTTTGCCACATCTTCTCCAGATGTTGTTATTCAGGAAGTTCTTACTTCAGAGCAATGATAGTTTTTCTTTGGTTAAAGATTGAGTGAGGACTACCATATTCAGTCTTATATCGTAAAATTAGAGTGTTGATCTTACATCCATTTGAACTAAAGAAAATACCATCCATTAATTTTTTTTTGTTTATAGCTCTCAAAATTCTAAACAAAAGATAAGACATCCTTCAGGGGTGTTCTGTTCAGTTCAGCCACAGACAGTTGTTGCCACCTTCTCCATGGATGGCATTCATTCAAAGACCACTATAATACTATAATTGGGATGTCTGTCATGAATGGTGAATCACGGGCAAAAATTTCAAAAAGAGAGTGTAAAATTTTGGTACAGTTGTTTTAACAGTTGTTAAACAGTGAGTTGTACAACAGTGGATTGATTTGCAGATGATGCTGTCAAGATTACTCAATCTCTGCTTAATTTTCTTATATTTTAGGAAATGCAATCACACTAATAATCAGAATTTTTAGTTGTAAAGTTTTAGTCTTAGCTATTTACGTTTCTGACTTGTATACCAAAATGCCTGTATCTGGCGTGAATACTTTTTTGCCCTTTTTTTTTTTTTTTACTCTGCTGCAGCTATTTATTTTGCTTTGAAGTTATCACAAGACTAAATCGTACCTTAGTAAGCTGAGTTAGGTGTAGTTGTTAATCTCTGCATATACCTAGAATTTCTAGTGTCCTCTCAATCAAAAAGCAACATTTGAAGCACTACTAAAAGCTGAAGAAATTCTGATAGTTTTCTTGGTGCTTTGCCTCTAATGATTATGCCACAAAGTTAGTTAATGAATTTTCAGCTAAAATCCATGTAGAATGGATGCTAGTAAAAAATATCTCACATACTTATATAACTCAAAGAAGCAATAGCTGGAGTGAAGATAAAACCAACACTTTTATCCCTGTAGGAAGCTAGATAGGAGTAAGTATAGTACTTACCATAAAATGGTAGAGGAAGTAACGTGATAATTCTGATAAAGTAAGAGGAGAATGTGATAAGAAGCCTAGCAGACAAACATAGATAGGACAGACAGCTTGGGTCTTACTTGGGTGAGAAAGAACGAACAGGATCAGACATCAGGGGTATAAGGGAGACTGAGCACCTGGCTGTCTCCAGTAATAAAAGGGTTGAGTCAGAGCTTAAATTCCGGGTAACCAGTAAATATACATGTTATTTAGACTGAGATAAGATACCCTGGACATACTATATTTTAAAAAATGAAGTTGTTTGCATTAGTGATTATGATAATAAGAGTCCCATGAGCTGCTAACATTCTTCTGTTCTTGAAACTATGTTTTTGCAGAAGATCCATCTGCAAAAGGGCAAACCCTTCATGAAGTTTAGGTGCCAAAATCACTCAGCTCCACAGTTTTTGTTTTTTTGGGGTTTTTTTTTTTTCAGTCCAGTATTTGCTTGATTTTTTTTAAGTCTTATTTTAAAAGAAAGAAAATTCATAGTGGTTCAGAATGCACTCATTATTTACTGAGTCACACATATATCCTTTGTAAGAAATGAATGCTATTGTTTCCATGAGGCTGGAAGTTTTAGATGGTCCCTGATATCAACAATATGAAATACCTGAATTGTTGATGTGAGACCAAGTTTCTCAAAGATGAGACTCTTTTGCTAACCTGCGAAGAACAGAGTTTTGCCTAAGTAGGCCTTAGCTTCATCTCTGACAACCTGAAAGAAAAGAGCATGAATTGTTCAAGCAACAGGTTAAGTGATATATTGTTTATGTCCATGAAAAGCTTTCCAGGCAAAATGAGAGAAGTCATCTTTCTTAGCTTGAATTTGATTAACTAAAGCAAGTCAGGGTACATTTGTAGGGAGCACCCTCAGACTGTGAGGGGCTGAACTGGATGAATGGATACTCATTTTTTGCTCTATACAGAAAATAAAAAATGAAAACCCTTTCCAAATTATTTGCTTGATAATGTATATACTGTTTTACTACTGTTCAGTAGGCATTTAAGTTAACTAGTGGAACAATAATTTTTCTCACTTTCTTTTGGTATCATAGTTTAAAGGCATAGACAAAAGAGGTAAAAAAAAATTACACTGTGTTGCTACTCACTCCTTGTACAGAACTACTTATGATGCAGATGTTGTCGAATTTCATCATCTCAAAGAGAATTTAAAGGTCTTAGAAAAATGAATAGAAACTTTGATTGTCCTAACTACTATTTTTTTTTTTAATTAAGGTCATTGCAGGAAAATATATCCTTATAACTGACAACTTGAAAAGATCACAAAATTAATAGAAGCAGGTGTAGAAATGAGAAAAGTAGGATTGGCTGAGTTCATTTGTGCACGTGCGTCAAACACTTACCTGGCATTGTCAGACATCTCACAGACAGAAGTTCTGGACCAATCCTCAAATTTGATTCAAACATAATTTTTAGGCGAAAAATGAAAATGTGGTATCTAAGGATATGATGTAGCTCTGCCTTATCTATCTGCCCTCTTTAGGTAGAAGGCAAGTTTTATAGGAAGCAAGAAATGGGTATTTGATCTGACTATTCAGTATCTTGCACACTATTGTTTATTGGGTTTTAATTCTACAATAAAATAAAAAATAAAGAGTAATTATAAATGCATACTATGCCTGTAGATACATAAATGAAGGGCTCAGTATGGCCTGCTTTGGATGCCTTTTATACCACCTTTTTATTCACCTTCCGAATATTTTAAATTAATCTTTTAAGAATGTTTTGTTGACAGGTTGAAAATTGATCAAAGTAAAATAGTTCAGAAGCCCGTGTTTACCACAGATGCAGAGCAGTTTGATTCATCCCTGTTATGCAACAAAACAAACTAAATCGACCCTGACTTTAAAGCAACTCAAAGAATACTGTGCAGCAGTTTCTTGATTTTAGTTCAACTTGATAAAGTCTTAGATGATTTAACACCTTTCCTCTGATGTATAAACTACTTAGCTCACTATCTCATCTCTTAATTTGTCTTGAATTTGCCATATTCTTTTCAAAAGATTAATTGTTCTGTAGTGACTAGAAATGTATGGGTCATTCATCTTTCCTGATAAAAAGATCACCACAGTTGTTGAAGAACCCATTGTATGTCTCCTAGAAAGCAAAGTTCTCAGTTACTTTGCTTCTTGGTCTAAAATAGCAGCTTAATTTTGGCTTCTTGGCTTATAAAGAGTATAAAAATTTGGGAAATTGGGAAAAAAAGGTCTCCCTGCCCATGGCAGGGGTGTTGGAACTAGATGATCTTTAGGTCTTTTCCAACACAAACCATTCTATGATTCTGTGAAAAGAATGCTGCTCACAGATGCTTAGAATGGCATTTGAAGATAGAAACAATGTGAACTGTTGCTGTGCATACAAAATAAATAACCCTGGGCCTCACACAGAGACATAGAAATAAGCTCTGTCAACTCAATTACCCTCTCTCTCTTCCTTTGAACTCTCTGGTGTAGTTCACTTCCCAAGGTAATGGAACACAATTTATGTTTTCAAGCCTTATCAGTACATATATCTATACTCAGATAACATGTGTGGATGGAAGATGCATTAAGTTAGAAGATTAAAATGAGAACATTTGTAAAGCTTGATGTTTACAGCAGGGTTTTTTTTCCGTTTTAAATTCACGCAAGCACAAAACAGTATCTAAAACACAAAGGTGGCCATCATTTGAAGAAAGCTGTAGGGTCAGGCTACAAATGTCAAGTCAGCCAGGTTTCTAAATTTTTTTATTTGTTTTTCAAAGATTAGAAAAAATAGTTTTAAGAAGCTTTTTTATCAGTTGGGGCACAGGGATGTTCATGCATCTAACTGAAATGCAGCAGCCCCTTCTCTGATTCTTCTGTTTGGAATCACAGGATAGTCCCCAGGACAAGTAAGGCAATTGCATACATAAAGGAGCAACATTAGGAAAGTATTTTATGTATTTTTTTTGCTGTCTTGCATGTGATTTATTAGCTGGAACATGGAAGAAAGCCAGCACACATGGCCAGTTTACACTCTGCAAGACGCCAGTTCAGGAACTTTTTTCAGTAATTAATCTAAACCATAGAGTTCAAAACTAACCTTCACTTTCTTGTTTCTGTTTTTATGGTAGGAAGTTGCAGAACCACTGCTAGACCTGAAAGAAGGAATGGACCAACTGGAGCACAATAAAACTTTGGGATTTATCCTTTCTACTCTACTAGCCATTGGGAACTTTCTGAATGGAACCAACGTAAGCCTGACGTCCCAGCATTTTCCCTGAAGCTTTATCCTTCAAAAAAACAGAAGTCAAAACCATTATGAAAATTGCAACTCACTGTTTATTTTGTACCAGAAAAGTATTTTAGGAAACAGAACCTGCTTTTTTTTGTGTGTTGGGCTGCTCTTTGCCTCTTTCTGCACAATCTGAAGGAAACGCAGAGCTAGGCACTCTTCTAGTGTAACTCCCTTGCTTGGTGTTGATGCTCCCCGTTCAAATTGTGAGAACTGTGTCTTGGGTCATTTCGCTGCAGATGGACCGATTTTAGGCCTAGTCTTCAGGAGGTCAAAAATGAATAAAAGCAATAAGTTTCCTCTCCTGTGAGATTCTTCTTCTTTCCCTTCTGCCCCTTCTTGGTCATCATTTTTGTTTGCTAATCTACATGGGAAGCAGTAAAAATTTTTATTTTTAATTTCTTCCCTTTTTTTCCCCTTACAGGCCAAAGCTTTTGAGTTGAGCTACCTCGAGAAGGTTCCAGAAGTCAAGGACACAGTGCACAAACAGTCCCTCCTGCACCACGTCTGCACTATGGTGGTAGAAAAGTTCCCAGACAGCACTGATCTTTATTCAGAGATCGGGGCCATCACTAGGTCAGCCAAGGTATGTCCAGTAGGTAAATACATCTATATGTATGTTTCTATAACAACTTTTTGGAGTGAAATACTTAAGATTTTATTTTATTCTTTGATTTTTGTTTCTCCCTGATTGCAGCACTGTTTATGAATGTGAGTTCCACATGTCATTTGCATTGAGTTTCAAAGATGCTGGTAGTCCCTCTTCTGAGCTTTATTTCTGTCTGTCAGGTGGTTCCTTCATCAATGCACCCTTAGACAGCCATTAGTTATGACAGCCATTTCAATGTTGTGTACATTATTAATGTATATAACTTATAGGAACTATTTTCAGGTTAAAACTTTATTTGACCAGTATCTTCAAATATATTTATTCTGTGGTTTAGGGGAATCTCTTTTTCAAGACAGATGCCTGATTGGATTCTAAGTCCAGTGAAAGGAATGAATTTTTTACTAATAAAATTGTTTCCAGAATTAAAGTGTCCTTGAAATACGTGGTTTAATTCACATAATCACAGCATGGTTGGGGTTGGAATGGACCTCAGCAGATCATTTAGTCCAACCCTCCAGTAAAGCATGTTCACCTAGAGTAGGTTGCAGAAGAACAAGTCCAGAGGGGTTTTGAGTATCTCCGGAGGAGGGGACTTCACAGCCTGTCTGGGCAGCCTGTTCCAGTGCTCTGTCACCCTCAAAGTAAAGAAGCTTTCTACATTTTAGTACTCCTTTTCTGTTCTTCTCCTGAAAATAATTTTGATGATTAGGAGCTAGGGAACATAAATAAAGGAAACTTGTGGCAGCACCTCTTTTTAGAAAAATGGTAAACCCCTGGTTAATGCATAGGTCTGGTCAATGACTCAAGGTGGTGTGCAGATTATTTATTACTGCTGCTAGCAGGCATGATAGAAACATTCACTCAGTCTTGAACTCATTCTTGAGGCTCTCAGAGTGCGAGATTTCATGAATAACCCTTAAAAACAGTACACTGCTTGATTAATGGAGTAAACATGGGAGATAGCAAACATAAAAATTCTGTTTAAGGGTCATGTCTCATGGGGAAATCGAAATAATTATACCAGATAATAATAGTATCCATCTCATCCAGTGTCTTGATTCAGACAGTGGCCAATGCCAACTGCTTGAAAGAAAAGCACAAGAAGCTTCTGAGGAGGACGAAGATTGCTCCTAGAAAAATGTTACTTCATGAGCCATAATTCTCATTATATGCATCAAATAGAGGAATGACTTCTTTTCCAAAGGCCACCTTATATGAAGATCAGGAGAGGGGCTGGGAGAGGTGGGGGCAAACAACCCTGTATAATACTTTACTTTTTTTTTAAACTGCAAAAATTAAATCTTATTTTGGCTCCTTGTGCAGTTCTTTTGACAATGAATTCATAACCTAATTTTGTCTACTGTTGGATTTGCCAGTTTCAGGATGTACTGTCTGAATACACTGAACAGTCAAAATATTTTTTTCTCTCTTTTTAGCAGAATAACTTAGGTTGGAAAGGATCTCTGAAGGTCATCTGGTCCATCACCCTTTTCAGTGCGAGACCAAATTAAACTAGGCTGCTCAGATCTTTGCCTAAGTCTTAAATGATCCTTTTACATCTTTTTTTTATGAGACCATTTCCACACTTTTCCTCCATCCTACTTTTTTGGAGGGGGTTAAACAATAGTAAGCACTGTTTTCCAGCCTTTCTTTATAAAGGTTATATACTTACTGCATTTGTCTGTTCTGCTTCTGCTACCTTTTGTTAGATGTCCTGAGGTTTTCTTTGTGTTCTTTGGCTGCTGCTGCTCTTTGAACACCCATTGTCTTAGGGCAATTCACAAGGACATCCGGGCAGTCTCCTGAGCTGAAGGAGCAGTTCAGAACTCAGCCGGATGCACAGAGGAGTCTGTCTGATACTGCAGTGCACTCTGCATTTCGTTGCAGTCTATGGCAATGACCATGATCTGCTGAAGAAGATTTGCTGCTTATCTCTCAAACCCCTAATAATCTTCAGTCAGGACTAATCTGAATAATTTCCTGCCATCTGTAGATTTTACCCTCTGGATGTGCTTCCTTGTTTTCAGATAATTTTGAAATACAAAGCACAAACCATGACACCTGCTGTTAACCCTCTCATCAAATGAGAATCAATGTGTATTCCTTCTTTTCTTTTGCACTCTTAACCTCATACTTCATAGGTGGCCTCCCATGAGGCTCTTGTAAAGATTTTGAACTCTAATTTTCTTTACTTATTCTTATCTGTTCACTACTTCATAAACATATTCAGAATATAGTGTTTATTTTGATGTATTAAATTTCCTGTTACTCATCCTTTCAGCGAGGTTACCAGATATAGTAATAAAACCTGGACCTCTGCATCAACTTTGCTGCTTTTCTAAGGATAGGTGAAACTTTTGCCATCCTGTGATTCTTTAAGTTACAAAGTGCAGTTTCATTCATATTCATACTCATTTTAGCCAGTGGCTCAATTTCTTTATTTTAATTGATGTCAGAATTCTTGTATTCTACTTGTTTACTGCTTTGTTAGATATCATCTTACTCCAACATGTTTCTGCTAGCAGGTTTTCAAATCTTGCTATTAGTTCACGTCTACTAAAAATATAATACAGAAAAATAAAAGCGGGTACCAGAATAGGTTTCTTCCCAACATCCTCTGTGGTGAAATTGGATGGAAAGAAGTCATCCTACTTCCCTTCTCTAATTTTTGTCTTCCTCCATTTCTTTCATCCCCAGTGGTCCAGAACCTCCTACATATTTTGATTTTTGTTAATACCATAAAGGAATTTGTGGCTTTTGTTTTATATCCTTAGATATTTTCTCTTAAGATTACATCTCTTTTCTCCTAATTTTCCTCTTGTACAGCCTATGTTTAGGCTCTTGTTTATTGCCTTTAGTAAGGTTGGTTTCTCATGTTTGGAAGATTTTAACTTTTTTTTCTATGTTTTTGTTTTTAATTTGAGTGATTCTTCTTTTCTTAACATTTAGGTATATTGGTTTCTCATTTCCTGCTTCTTCCCTTTCTTAAGAAGTTATTTCCCTTTCCTTTTTTAGCTTGAGACCAAGTTAATCACTAAAAAGAAAAATTACCATAAAAGAGAAGAGCCTTTGTTTTCCAAAATCCTTACCGCCGTGCATGGTGTACTCTTAAGTGAATCTTCTAGTTTTCGGTCATAGAGAGTGGAAGAAAGCTTAACCTACTGCTGTCACTTATAAAAAAATTTAGGTCTAAGAGCGTGCAAAATTGAGCACAGTCTTTCAGCCTGTGGTTTGCTGATCCAGTGGCCCTGCCCAAAGCGGACAAAAATCTAAAACGGCCAGACAAAATCACATTAAGAGAAATTATAGTCTTAACCTTCCCCATGACGCCCAAGGTCTCCCTCCTTGGGATGTTCCTGCATGTGTTAAACCACTGATGGATTACTGTAACAAGCTCTATTCCCACTTGATTGTAGCTGCCACAAATCAAAGAGTTAGGACATGGAAGCCATCCAAGCTGCCCTCTTCAAGGGAATGTTCATAGACAAGGCGAAATCTTGGTTTAGGAAAGCTGACAGGAAAGGAGAACTAATATTTCACTGTGGATTAGCCTGTATTTTGAGCTCCATTTTGCCTGCAAACGTCTTTCAGAAACCACAAAGGCTAAACAATTTCCATCCTGTAGATAAACAGAGATGCCTCTTCCCTTGAGATGTGCATCATATGAGAATTTCCTGAGCCTTAGTTCATGAAAAAAAAAAACAAACCATAAAGAAAACAGGCTGCCTCACCAAAAAGGAGTTAGAAAGACCAGAAACAAAATGGTATAGTTATTGCGAAACTTGTGGCTTTTTACTGAACAACTGAAGTCATAAATGGCACCAGAAAAAACCAGACACAAGTGAAAAAATCAGAGAAAAAACAGAATTCTAGATAAATGAAAGTATTTATAAAATCATGCACAGCACTGATTGTTTAGTATCCCATCATTAAAATCACTTGCCCTTCTTTTTTTCTTACCTATTTTAAGTTGTTTGTTTCACTGAAGTTGTATCAGAACTGATGTACCTAATGCTGAAGCAGACCTCCAGATTTCTGCAGTTAAACTCAGTGTTTTTCCTAGAAATTTCCTTAAGGAGGGGTTGCCTCAGCACCAGTGTCTTCTCTGTTAGTGAATAAAAAATGTATCCTTATTAAAAATGTTCATCTTCTCTCTCTAACCATTAAATATTTCCCATGTGCATCTGAAAGCTAGCCAGCTCCATAGAGTAAACTATAATTGTCATTTTCCTCACCTGATTTTAATTTACTTACAAGATGTCAAACTTATGTCTGGTTTTTAACCCCTGCAGCAAGACACTTGGATTAGTTGTGGATGCCAGGCAGCGGAGAAGCAGGCAGCTTTTAAAACTAAGAAATAGGAAATGTTAGCAACATGGGAGGGGGCATGAATTGCAGATGGGAAAGAACTTAGGACAAGACAAGGACATACACAGGGGAGAAGGAAGCCTTGAGCTGCCCTTCAAGGGACTTGGCAGGGAGGCATGAGGAGAAAGGAGATGGCTGGAACAGAAGTGCCATTTGACATGCTGTAGCTTCTGCCTGATACAGTGGAAAGCAGAGAAAGGAGAAAAAAATTATAAAGAAAGGTAAGAAAGATCATGCTGTGCCTCCTGTACTCTTTCAGTGAGGTTTCTCTTGTCTCGCTTGGCAGAAAGTACTTGTGTGCAGTTATCATTCAAGTATGTTTTCCCTACATTATTTCAAACAAAAATAAATGCCAAAAGTCAACTTATTTTCCATGAAAAAAAAAAGAGGTTCAGGAATGCAAGGTTTCTTGCAGTCATTCCTTGTGGTGCCAGCAGCTTCCCCAGATCCTGGCGTGGGCTAGCAGGAGCAGAGGTGAAAGCAGAGCAGGGTAAGGCAGATTGTGTTGGCTGCACAGCTTACTGGGGCGAGGGGGAAGGAGCTTCCATGGCAAAGGAGACTTTGGGGTTCTGTCTGAAAGAGAGCAGATGAAGTGTAGCACATGTGCCTGACAGCACCGCAGTGTTTCAATAACATTCCAGGTGAAATGACTCCAGGAATTGTTGCAGGTGACATAACACCATCCGAATGGACCTACCTCACCACTTGGTGGTATTGCTCCTCTTTGTCCCAGATTGTGGGAACTGCCATACAGCATCTGCAAAAACATCCCATGTAGTTAGGACATTGTTTAATGAACTAAAATGAAGTGCAGATGTGTATATAATTGGGTAGACTCATCTGGTCATACCTCAGTAAGCACCTCTCTCACCTCTCTCCTTTAATTTTTCATTAGTGGGTTGACTCAGGTGTTCTCATTTGCAAAATTATTTTCGCAGGATGCCACCTCTTATCCTAGAATTAGAAATGTCTGGGCAGAACCTTCTTTATATTTTGCTTGCTTTTGAGAGCTGGCATCTATTTCACTTAAAATGTGTGACCCACAGTGTGCGAATCAGAGTAACATTGGTCTTGGGATAATTCTTGTGACACTTGGTGAAGGAAGCCAGTCTGGAAATATTAGAGGAGACAGAGTTTTGAATATATGCCACAGAAGGTCGCTGCTCTCAGATGACAGTGTGTTTGCAAGGAGTAATTCTCAGAATTTCCTTTGGCACTGAACCAACTCAGGAAAAGAGGAAGATTTCATGTTCCCTGCCAGAACGCATCCCTGTAATAATGTGAGAATGGACGGTCTGACCCTAAATTATAAACAGCTCAGACTAGACTGTGGTCTGCTGCAGAAACTATCTTGAACTTTGAAAAGAGAAAGCTTGTTTGTGATTATGTATATCTTTCTATGAGGTACAAGAAAATAATTGTCATTTCAATGTGAATTTAAGGCAACATTTGTCATTGTGAAAGCACTGATCTTCGTTCCAATGCATCTTGTGACTAGGATAAGAATACAGAGATCCAGGTCTTCCTTAGAAAATATCTGAATTTTATGTGTTCACCACTAAAAGAAACAAGCTGTAGCAATAAACAATAAATAGAGCATCAAACAGTAGAAAACTTATAGAAGCATGCTGAGGCTATGTAATAAGTTATTCACTGGCCTTCAGAACAAAACTTTGGATATAGTGATTTTGAAAATAAGTGCTTTTTAAGCACAAACCTCAGCTTCGTCAGTTTCCATTAATTTATCTGTTTGGGGTTTTTTTGCTTCAATCCAGTTGTGACCTCTTTGACCCTGTTCAAGAGCTGAATGTTAACGCAGGAGGCAGGAAACGTGAGTGTATTTAGGTGCAGCATCTTTGACTTAAGGATGGTTTTGTACTTGCAGTAGTGGGGGAGCTTAGCCCCAAGACTAGAGATTTAGCTGGAAGAGGAAACATGTTTGTAAAGCACATTCCAGCTAAGGCGATGCTGAAGAAAAATGACCTGTTATCTCACAGGGGCTGCAGTTGTTTGCTGTGCATGGCAGTGCACAGCTGGAGTTGTATATACTGCCCTGGGGAATATATAGTGGAAGGCACTTTAGATTTGAGCTACTGCACTTAATTCCCAATGTCACCTCGAAGCAGCCCTTTCTCTCTCTCCCAACAAATAATAAAGTGCACAATTCCTGTGTTGCCATGAGGTAGTTGTGGCCACACAGAGAAGTCACATCCGAACCCTAAGACAAGAAAGGCTCCCTGATCAATATCCTGCCTGAATGATTGGAGCATGGTCTAGTATTTCATGAATGAAAAAGTTTTAAACTTGTATACACAGGAGGTGATATTGGATGTAGGGGATGGAGCTGAACTTGAAAAAAAATAGGCCTTTTAAAGGACTGATGTTCAGGGAACGTGAATGAGCAGGGAAGTAAATGCTGAGCCGTTTGATGGTGGTGGTAGTTTTCGAGTTGAGTGAAAACCAATGAGGACAGAAGCCATCTGGGCAGTAGGTGTATCATGCACTATTGAATTCTCAGCCCAGTGGAGTAAGAAGATTGGTAGAATTCTTTTTTTGTGTTTTTAATGGCAAAGTCATCTGCTTCTATGGTAGCAAGCAGTAAATAACGATATAAATCTGATTAAAGTGAGTGCTGGTGTGTCTGGCATGTGGTTGGAAGGTTTTATTCTTTGGCTGAGTCATTTGTGCAAAATATGGTGGTGCAGTAAATTGGAAAATAGATTTTTAGTTTTAAAGTTGCCGATTAGTGAGTTAGGGCAATGGTTTGCTGAGGCTGGGCTTTTGTCACATAATCTAGTCTTTACATCCTGTTTGCATATATGGTGTCTGGCTACTCCACTCTTTTGCAACAGTGTCTACAAAGACACTTCTCAGAAGACTGAACAGTGGGCCTAGCAAGAGATTTCACAGATGCTAATAGTTCTGAATGTTTTTTAGCTAGTGTGATTGTGAATGGAGAGGAACCTGGCAGGAGAAAGGAGGGTCATATCAAACATATCCCAAAAGCATTGAGAAAGTTGTTTTTCTAAACTGGCTTACAAATTAAAATAAACATTTCAGTGTTTGAAAGAAAGGACATTCCTATTTTGCATAACAGCCTAAGACCGCTCATGTTTTTTCCTGCAGAAAAAAAAAAAAATCTATTAATTTTAAAATTTTTAGCAGAAGGTAACAGTAAGCAAGACCAGTAAACTGCATGTGTTTTGGACATATATATTCTGAGGAGGAAGAAGAATATATCTTTTCAACTTCCTCCAAATCCTTGGGCCAGGCACAGCATCCGTACGCTGCTGTCCAGCAAGAAAGCTGTAATGACTATTTCAGATTACTGCTTCCTTTTATTCAGTGGAGCATAGTTATAAAATAATGCCACAGCACTTCTTGTCTGAGTACCTCCTATGCTGAGCTCTCCTGGAACCACAACTCCTCTGAATTCCTTCTTAGTCCCAGCATGACCATCCAGCAGCAGCCAAGAATTGGTGCATCTTTCCTTTCAAGAAAGAAGGAACGAAAAAGAGGAATCATGTTTCTCTACCATTATACAGCATTAATTCTCTTAGTAAAGTGTTGGAAATAAGCACATAAATCAGAAGGTGCAATCCATGCTCTCTTGCCAATGCTTAGTGGACTGGCAAGGAGGTAGTATGGTATTATATATGCCTTTTTCTGTTTTGTTTATGCATAATATACTGAATAATTGTCATTACTACTGCACACAGGTTTTTGTTCTCCATATCCCCATGTAATTGGGGATCTCTCACGATTGGGATTTCTCGTCACTTTTACTGTTGTATTTGTATATGACACCCTAAGCAGAACAACAGACCTAGAGCAGACTAAATATAATGGATTTGTGTCTACACAGAAAATTGGCACTGGTGAAGTAATACTTCACGAAATATCAGGTGGGGTACCTGGATGTCTCTGAGAAAAATCGGACTTTTAATATTTCACATGTGGATATTTTTCTCTGAGTATATTCCTTTCTGTCCACAAGCAAGTGACCAAACACTAGAGAGCTCCAGCCAGAGATTTCATGAAGGTTTGGCACATTCCTTCAAGCACAGCACAGTTTGCCTGTGGGGAATACACAGGTACATTATCCTGTATTGGATTCCCTGCTTTACTCCGTCCAGGAGTTTACAACTTCTGCTTGAGCACACCTGTGTTCCACAGAGGTTTGTTCCAGGAGGGTTCAGGTGGCATTCTCCTTACCGCAGTCTCCTGAGGACTTCCCCTGAGGACTGAATTTTTGTTTGTGCTCAAAAAACTCCTATGTATCCCTTAGCTCAATCTGCCATCCTCAGTCCCTGATGGAACTTCCCACTCTTGTGAATGTGCTGACTGTTGGCAGATTTCAACGGGACGGGAATTTGCCACGTCTTTACTCTGCAGATTTGTTGTTCTCCAAAGATGTTTCTTGAACCCCTACAGACCTGAACCTCAGAGGTTTTTGATAGATCAAAACTCATTCTGTTTTCAGTGAAAGCTGTCATAAAATGTCGTGAATTTAAATTTCTCAGCTGCAGAGTCTGAGAAGCTTCCTCAACCAGGTTGGATAATTCTTACTAAGGAGACCTAGAACTTGGCTATTTTCTTTTTTTTTGCCCTTTACAGGAATGCTAGTATTTTTCCCCATGTGTGTTTTAGATATACCATCTGTGGAGAACAGCAATGTGTTTATCATCAACAGTGAAAATACTGACCTGGAAAGGACTTTTTTTTTAAAACATATGCATTGATATGGATATAAGGAAAGCAAATACCCCACAGCTGCTCTGCCTGCAGGGCTTTTCTGAATAGCAGAGTGGATCAAAGGATGTTTTTATTTCCTTGTGAAGAGGAAAAATTCATCACTTTATAAATCACAGCAAAAAAAAAAAATCAAATCAATACCAGGAGCTTTTTAATAATAATGCATTTCTTATGGCTATTGTCAGTACAGGTCTCAGCGGCGGATGCTGCACACAGCTAAGAATGAAGTAAAACCTGTCTCTGACACTGGTTTTCATTTAGCGTTAAGGAATTAACTGGAGTATGAGACTGTAACATCCCAAGCGCTGATGTGTTTAGAATCTGAGAGCTAAATCTGTATTTTATAGCTCAAGTTCGTCTGAACTGTGAAGTGGTATTATAAAATAATTTTTTCCTTTCTTCAGAATTCCAGAACATGTTGGGTAGTTTTATTTTTTTCATCTGTTGTATGCTGTGGCTGAGTCGTTAATGCACTTTGTTCAGTTGTTTGCAACACATCCTGAGTGTCTTCTGTAGACTATTGCGATTTGAACACCTTTTTTGGTTGATGAATAAAGGAGAAGCTCTCCCTCACCTTCTGTGGAATGTGTTGGCTTCTGTCCTGATGAATGTTACTGTAAGGTGCAATCATTTATTTTAACTGTGTTGAGAGACTTTCAAAGTGGTTATATGATCTTATTACAAGCCAGTAAATTCGTATTGTATATCAAGGGATGAAAGTCAGTGCTGAGATCACTAAATAACACATACTTTCAATAGAGCTTTAAAAAATTCTGGCCCATGAATTTTGTGATTAGAACTAGATCATCTATTAACAAGTCAGTGCATGACTAGGGAATAGATCCAAGTGCTTCCTAAAATGGAGAAGTGTTGGCGGGGCACAATAGTGAGCAGTAAACAGGGTATAAAAAGCTATGAGTAGTAGAGAAAAGKATTAAGAAAAAGAGAAAGTTTTGTATTACCTCAGAAAGAACTGAGTCATGCAGTTGCTTGGTGCAGACATGAAGTTATTAGCGAGGGAAAAAACACATCACAATATTTTATTGTCCCTTCTTTAGCTGTTAGGCCTGCAAGACTAAGACCAAATTTATGCATATTGGTATTTCTTTGTTTTCRGTTTTCCTTACTAACATTACATGCCTAGACATGGTGGTAGGGAAAGCTATTTCTTATTTAATTATTAATAATTAATAATGTGAATTAATGTTGTGCCGCCACTACAATGACCCTTTCTTAAACACAGACTGCACTGTTCAGATATCCAGGTATACAACCGCAATGTTTTCACTTCAAGTGTTCACTTTTCTTTTCCTTCCTCCTTTTTCAGGTTGACTTTGAACAACTCCAGGAAAACCTGTGTCAGATGGAAAGACGGTGCAAAGCATCATGGGATCACCTTAAGGCTATAGCAAAGCATGAAATGAAGCCAAGTCTAAAGCAAAAAATGTCTGAATTCCTTAAAGACTGTGCAGAAAGAATCATAATCCTGAAGATTGTTCATAGAAGAATAATTAACAGGTACAGAATTAGACTGGTGACAGCAATACCTTGATAGTAAACGACTTGATAAAATTTCAAGTTATTATATCATAAATATATGTTTTATAAGTGTTTAATGCACATTCCTGCAATGTTACCAGGTTGAATGTCATGCATACTTTGTTATAGTCTCCACTGAAGAAAGATTCCCACTCCAGAAATGTCTATATTTTTGATTAGAAAAAGCAACCATCCATCCAGTCATTTATTCCCAAGGTGCAAGAACTGGATATTTGAACTCCTAGTCCCAGAAGGCTAGCAGCTTTATAGTTAAGTTGATGTATTTTCTGTTTATCCCTGGATATTTTTGAGGGGAGTTGACTTACTCTCTGATAAACAAGGACAGACTGTAGCAAAAAAAATGAAGTTTTAATGACAAATTTGTCATATGCTGAAGCTGAAACCAGTCTTGTACAATGAATTCTCCTGTAGGCAGCACCCGTCCTATTTGCAAAATCTACAACTACGTATTTTATGCTTATGCAGCTGAAGACAGAATTAAGATTCCTCTCCTTAGAATTTGCAGTTGGGTTTAATGAAATAGTGAGAGATTTTCCAGCTTCTGGATAATTTCCAAATTGCTGTGGTCAAAATTAGGAACTGGATTCCAAATGATCCCTAATTTGTGGGTATACACTTGAAAAGTTGATTCAGCTCTTCTTTTATTTCTGTGATGACTTGGGATTTATGCCACAAGTAAGAAGAAACCTCAGTTGCAGTGGAAGGGAAGCGAGTTCATTCGTTTCCTGTTGTGTTTATCATACACACTGTACAAATAAGAAAAATACTAGCTTTTACCTGTGATATCGTGCAACTACTACTATAGTTCTTAAAAATGTATTCATATACTCGCATCTTTCTAGGAATGGGAAGACTTTTTATCATCAGGGATGTAGATGCAGTTGAAAGGAATACCCATAGATTTTTAAACATTCAGTGTGCTGTTGTAAATCATGCAATATAGAAGCAACAGTAAAAAACTGCAAATAGTGCAAAAGCTCCAAATGCCACAGAAGCAGTAAAACTGTGAATTGAGAGTGTCCCAAACTAACGTACTGGGTAGATAATATAATTTTATGGTCAGTTTTGTGAACCAGAAATTCTTTCCTTCTTGTGTTTGCTAGCCTGTAAATCTGCATTCTTCTTGTCTAGACTTTGCCCAACATCCTAACAGCCTCTTTGAAGTTGCTTAATACAAATAAATAGAATTGAAACTTAAYAAATATTTTTTCTATAACTGAAATGAAATTAGTCATTCACACGCCAAGTTAGTCATATAAAGTAGATGGAGTTCCATAAACATCTTATCTCCTGCATCAGCCTGGGAAAGTAGACTGGGATGAAGTTATCATAGGCTAGACTTTCATGGTTTTAATTATAAAACATACCAATGTTATGCAAAGCATCCATGAAAATTCTGTAGCACAAAGGAAATGATGGGAGCTAGTAAAGTAATAAATGGATTCAGTGATATATAGGGTTGTTGGKTTTTTTTTCCCAGAGACCATCAATAAGGACTTTTTCCCTTTACATTTATGAACTCACTGTTTTCCAGGTTTCACTCATTTTTGTTATTTATGGGCCATCCTCCCTACGCAATACGTGAAGTCAACATCAATAAGTTCTGCAAAATTATTAGCGAATTTGCTCTGGAATACCGCACCACCAGGGAACGAGTTTTGCAGCAAAAACAGAAACGAGCTAACCACAGGGAAAGAAACAAGACCAGAGGGAAAATGATAACAGATGTAAGTGGCAAATGGTATCTCCCATAGCATGGATTTTTAAAACTTTCTTTCATTCAATGTGGTGTATGAAGTGTTGTTACTCTCTTTTTATTCTTAGAGGTTCTTCTAGTGTAAGTAATGAAATCTCCTCTATTAGACAAAACTTGGAAGTCCTTGATTGTGTATATTTTCTGCTTCACACAAACGTTTAGGATGAGAACAAACCGAAATTAATCAYCCAAAAAGAGCTTCTCTGTGTGTTGCACAGACAGTGTCCAGAATATCTAGAAGACATCAGGAGCTGTGCATACCTGATCAGCCAAGAGTATGGAAAAGAAAAAAACCCTAGAAATCAGACTCCTAATTGAGAACATAATTTAAATGATGAATCATTGTAGCCATTTAGGTGATTGCAACGGAATTTAAACTAGTTTTTTCCTCAATCTTTGGATATTCTAATATAGTCTTTAGTCTTGGTATTTTATCTATTTTTATGTGTGTGTGTGTGTGTGTGTATATATATGCATGTGCATGCACAGCAATTTTCCTCTTAACTTTAAAGCATASAACAGCCAGTTTTGTGGGAACAGACTGCTTTTGGATTCTGAAAGAAYGGACAAATTTATGTTCACAGTAGATGTTACCCTGCAAACTTTTTGACTGTATGATTGCATACTCATAGAATAAATTAAGATTAGTTTTCTCAGCTAAGTAAGTTTGTAAATCCCCTAGATTTTTTTTTTTTTTAAGTTGATGTAGTTTGACTCAATCCAAATAAAGTTTTAAGAAGTGCCAGTACTTAATAAAAGTTTCCAGCTGTCTCAAAATCCAAATCTGGAGTCTCAATTAGATGCAAGTGTTTCATTGCATATGAAGCTACCCCTGCCTTTGGCATGAAAAGCCCTACGCTGATCACAGTTTTATGGCTCAGGCAACATGAGTCAATATACATATGTATATATATATATATATGTATATGTGTGTGTGTGTGTGTGTGTGTATATATATATATATATATATGGATTGAGACTGATATAAATTGAGATTGTATTTAAGTTATTGACTCATGATCATTTGTAGATCTTTCCTGGCAATATCTTCTTTACATTTGGAGATCTGCCACATCTAGAGAAAATGTTAAACCTGTATTACTATCAAAAGATTTTCCTTTTGGTCTAGTCTCAGGGTAAGGAAGAGGCTTTAATTTTGTACAGAGGGTATAATACAGTTATACAAATTTTCAAAAAAAAACACTGGAGAAATGAGGTGATTTTCTGCAATTGCTTCTCTGTTTTCCTGACATATTCTAAAGGAGCCAAAAGACAGCATTAACCAAAGAGTTTGGTAAATTAAACTTTTCATTCTCTCACATAGCTTCAATACTTTTTACTAGTTTAACCAAACTGAGATGCAAGAGAGTTACTGTTTTCCTACTAAATGAGATAGTGTTTCTGTATTATCTGTCCGGAGTACCTGGCTGTGGCGGGACAGAAAGCATCTCTATATCCTAGTCTTGCAGAAAATGCAAGAGGGAAAGGTCTGATCACTGGCAGCTGGGTTCAGGAAGCAGAGAAATGGGACCCTTTCAAACCAGAAAAAGGCTCAGGCTTGACTGTGAGTCAGCAAGGAGCAGAACCAGGGACAATGGCCATTCCTGAAAATGGAGGAAAGAAGGCATCAAGGCCTTTCCCAGAACACAAGTATTATTGGAAGAAGATCTTGTTGAGCTCAAGATGGTGTTGAGATTTGGCAAGAATTAAATGCTTTCTGACAGCTAGTGTTACACCAAAACATATCTTGCAGGTCTTGAGAAAGGGAGCATTTTTTACCTAGCACTAATTTGCAATTACAGAACAGTCCTATTATCTTAAAACCAAAAAGCTTGCAGGAGTAAAAACCAACATTCTTTAAAATTGCCCTTACAGGAATGTTCTTTAAGGGAGTTATTCCTGTGGCCATATAGTTATTTCAGAACTTACTAAATCTCTTTAACCATAGCCCAGTAATATGGCTTCATTTACCTTTCATTTCAATTGCAGTATATGGTAAAACAGAATTGAAGTTGCATCAGACTATTTGTCATGGCTTCCTCTGACAACTTCAAAGTTAGATCTACCTCAAAACAAGTTTCCAAGTGAGCAGGATGGAAGACATTTATGCGTGAAGAATGATGAAAACAGGGAATTTTATTGTAGTCTTGTTTTGGCTGTGGTTTGTATCTGGTCTTGATTTTGTTAGTGTTTTATATTTGAAGTCATTGGAAAGAAGATAGATCAGTAATGCATTGACAGTGATTCACTAGTTACAAAATACTAACAGAAGAAAATGGAGATCTTGMCATTGGAAAGAAATTCTTTATAGGAACTAATTATAATATGTACTAGTCATATGGAATTTTACTTTCTGCTGTTGGTGACCTAAAAATATGGTGCAGTTATATGAAATTAAAGAGGGATTTTAGCAAAAGTGGGAAAGGAATAAGCCAGAACCAACCCAGTCCTTAAGGAGAAGGCACGTATCTCTTAAACCTTGGTCCCCCCTCTGCAGACTTGGAAGGCAGAGGGGTGCTGGCTCGTTGGGTGGAGAGTCTGCTGGCTCTTTGCATGGAGAACTTGCATCAGCTTCAGCAACTACTCACATGGAGTAGGGCTGAGGAACACAATGGGGAGTATTTCCAGTCTTTCTTTCAGCCTTTTGCCACAGATATCTTTGTGTTTATATGTTCTTTAATAGCTGAACTGGACTGGGCACTGTCAGTTTAAACCTTGGTGAATGTTTTCTGGAGAGGAGGGGTAAGGAAGAAAAAACAAAGAACAGTGAGTTGCCACAGTTTGACAGGGAAAATTGCCTAGTCTCTAATCTTATATCTGGCTTTAGCCAATGATAGCACTCGTTTCGGGCACTCTAAAAATAACAAGCAAGCAAAATAGGGAAGAAATGTAATTATAGTTACAAGTCTGAGCTTTTTAATGATTTTTAATAATAGTAGGTAATATAAGCATCTGTCTCCCAGATTTATGAGGCTCCGCTTTTCATGATACTKAAGAGTTTCAATTCCAAAATTGCTATGTAATAGAAATAATATTTTGAAGCAGCAAATCCACTGCATAGAAATACTAGCCTAAAGGAAAAATGTGAGGGCAGGAGGAAGGGAAGGAGGGAGATCTCAGACTGTCCTGCAACATCTGATTTTGAATGACAGAAGTCTCAAGCGGCCTCTTTTCCTTAGAATTAACATCTTRTGTCTGCAAGTGGTATTCAGTATAGCAATATTCTTTCACTGCTTTTTGGTAATATTACATGTTAAAAAATTCCTAATTTATTGCTRTTTCTCAGTGTCATTATAATGATGAAATGAAGAAGGAAGTACAAGGCAGAATGTACACACCTGGGTGAGAGCAGATTCCCTTGTGAAACATAAGGTTGATTTATTTATATTGCAATTTTCACTCCTGTTGTCAGTATTTGCTGGAGGCAAATGGCTCTTCAGACATGGAAACATGAAAGGGGTGGTGAACTCTTCCTCCTGTGCACTGGAGTAGCTTTGGGTGTAGGACAGTGGTTCTAGGAGTGAGTACTCTCCACATGGAGCAGRAGGGAGAGAAATGGTAATGCCTAGGTACTGGAGATGAGCAAAGTCAAGCAGAGCATTGCTCTTAAAGTAAGTYGACAGCAAATCCCATCTAGCTAGATTAAATGGGCAGGAAGGCCAGCAGCTGGGACTTTACCCTGTAAAAATAGCTTGATATAAAGTAGTAACAGAATACACTTTTTTTTGGAGCACAATCTTTGTAATGTGTGTTTTCTGCTATTTTACCATGCCCTGACTGCCTTTTTGTATTGTTTAGCTTAATTTGCTCTCCTGCTGCTTTTTACTTATTAGATGGATGTGCAGAATGATGTATTAGATTAGATAGATTGGTGGGATTAGAATACAAGAAAATTCTTACTTCCCATTCTTCTTCTTCCYGTTTCTTATTCATGCCAAAAAAGTGAACAGTGGTCTTCTTCAGAAGAATTGTTTTATGGAGTGACTCCCTGTCCCCCAGGGGATGGAAAAAAGACAAACAAATAATTTTAATGCAAAGGGGACATACCTGCCAAGGTCCCTCTGCAAAACACACTGCCTGTGTTTCTGTCAGTACCACTGTGTCCAAATTAAAATAAGCATCTCACTCTTTGAATAAAACATACCCTTAAAAAGTAATGTTAATGTGCTGCTCAGCACTCACAGCTAATCTTCTTATGGAGATTGTGCTGAAACTAAACTGAGGGCCAAAGTAAATCAGGCTTTCATTTTTAATGATGAATGTTTCTGGAACAGAATGTATCAATCCCAGACAGAAATCAGAGCTGAGATGGAGATAAGGTCAAAAATATGTATTAGTAACACTAGGGAGGGGAATACTATTGGTGGAATGCTTCTTCTAAAAAAACAAATCAAAACCCACAAATAAAAAAAAAATTTTGAAAAGCATAACATTTCTGGACTGTTTGCACTTTATAAACAATCAAACCAAAAATTATGGAAACAAGGAGCCCAGATGCTTGAGAAACCATGTTTTACTTTGGGAAACTTTCATGTGGGGCATCTTCTAACCCCAGGCATTTGGTAACACAGATCTAAATAGTTTGTTAATTCCCTGTAAATCCCCAAATTTATGAATACTCCATATCCCACAATATTTTTGTATGTCCATTACATTTAATGTAGTGTAACTTTCAAATAGTTTTACATGCCTGCTGTCACAGAGGGTGAAAGCCCTGAATGACAGTGGATAATTGTATCTCTCTGATTTCCAGGATCAGGTATCAGGCAGCTACTGAAGAACTTTTAAGCATTTATTCAAAGGCTACCCAACATTTGATTTGAGTGCTCTGTTGAATTGGAAGTTTAAAAGCCCCAGCTTACAAAAGGAATTAAAACAAACACTTAAATGTAGAGAAAAGGAATTGCCAAGAAGTCGACCTCTGCACTGAGAGAAATAACAGCCAGGACCTCCCTGTGCTGAACAGAGCTGGAAAAAGGAGAGGGAGTCCTTCCTAGTGTTTTCTATTTCCATGGGGCAAAAATTGGGCAAACAACCACATAAGTCAAGGGAGAGAAATAGGGTGGGTTAGGGGTAATTTCAGTTCATCATTTCTTTAAGAAAAATCAGGAAATTTCTGCATACCCTACTGACAGTGACAGTCTGCTCTACATACAATTAGTTAAAAAAAAAAAAGAAGAGCAAGCTGATTGTCTAAGGAATGAATTCCTTATATGTCTTCTATTTTTACAAGCTCCTATTGCATAAACAGTACCATGGTTACCTCTTACTCTCTCATGGTTTGACCGTGCTGTCTTTCCTAAATCTTGCTGTTTGTCCTTCTCCACCTTGTCCTTTGTTTCCAGTGGCAGACCGATGAAGAAGAGGATGCTGAGGTATGGTTCTCTGAAAGAGCATGTCATCCCATGTCTCCTGTGTGCTGTGACATCTAATTTCTAACTCAGATAGTATGGACTGCTCAACTCCATCTGCTCAACTGGAACTATGAACCATGACATTTTTCTCATACCTTTTTGTCTCAATCATAAGAAAGCATTTTTACAGTCAGCTTTAACCATATGCATACCTGTCTTCTTGAATAAGGATCTTCTGATCTGAGACCTTAATAATTTTAAGTGTCCTTGTTTCTTTTCCTTACTGTCTGTAATGTACTGCAAAATATCCCCATTATCCAAAACATCAGTGACTAAATGTTATGGGGATCATAAGTGACCTTGGGCTATGGATTACCAGGATAATTTCATACTCATTATTAAGATGTGTAATGCCACATGGTATTATCTTATGAAGTGTTCAAAAGCATCAGGAAATAGGGATGTTAAGCAAATTCTAATTGTTTTCCTTGCTGTATAAATTGAGAATAAGACACTTCAGTCATCATAGAGGTGAGTCATGGAGTAGTAGTTCATGTGTCTATTGTAAAGTGCTACTGAAGGTGATGTTCTAGCTATATTCATAATAAMACAGTTTATTAGTTTGAGGAGCGTGTATTGGCAATGCATTTTTTTTTCAGCATTAGAGCTTTCTTCAATTTGCTGAACATAAATTATGTGGCTTAATGCTCACTGTTTCATAGCAGTGGTCATTTGCTCAACAGGCTGGGGTTTGGACAACATCTGAAAATTAAGGAAATTAAATAAAATTTTTGGCTCTAGAGCTTCGCCCCCAATGATGGTTTGTGCTGTATAGCTTGGGGCACAGAAAGAAAATAACATGAATTTGCCTGTTTATACCAACATGTAACTAACCCGTGTGAATAGTAACTAACAGTTATGTGAAGGCTTTATCCTTTGGGTTTTTTCTGAGATGGTATTGATTAGCTTTACAACTCACTCTGTATAAGAGAGTAGTCTTAATGCAAAAATGGCATGCACTTTCATAGGAGTTTTTTTCTAATATTTTTCTGTCTTTTAATTTCACATGTGAAACTCTAGCAGTTGCATACTTTTCAGATCAAAATGTTGCAAGCTAATATTTTAACAAGGAAACAAACTTCTCACTATCAAAAATAGGTCTCATACTCGTATATTTAGCTCAGTGCCTTGTAGGGATTATTGTTTTGCTACTCAGTTAACTTGCTGTCTTAGCCCAAAAAGTCACTATCTTRAAATAGAATCATTTTATCATTGATTTCCAGATTAAACATTTTCAATTTGAAGTCTTGACAGCCCTGGGGACTCAATCAAAGCTCTGAAAGTAGGGCCCAGTTTTTTTCTTTCAATTTACTGTTCTCTGACAGAAAGGCCTTACAGGTTTGCATCCCTTTAACTGACTGGCTTGATATCACCAAGTGAATAATTAATGTTGTTTATTATACAAAGGAAGAAGAGAATGCAGCACTTGTCCTTTCATCTGTGCTGAGWTAGTCAGAGTAAGAAAGATTAAAAGGAAAAACAAAACATATTTTGATGTCTGATGCTGGGCTGATATGACTGAAAGTACCAAGGTTTATTATTATCTGTCGATGCCTGTTTGCTGTCAACAGGGTCGGTATTTCCTGCAGCCAGGACTGCATTTTCAGTGTGCTTTGACCTTTCCGTAGATAAGAGCATACTGGCAAATACCAGCATCCAAGCYCTTTGTAGGCAGAGTCTGGGAAGGGAGAGCAGCCCAGCAATGTGAGCTCTTCTCCTTAGAAAGTACCCATCTCTCCTGTTCCCAGCTGTTCCTAGATGGTAGTTTTCAGTAACTGGTGGGGCTGCTGCATCCCCACACTCTGCATGCCCAGCTTGTGTAGCTGCTGTTGTTCATGTAGTCGTGGTGACAGGGAAGCAGAGGGCAGATTCCTCAGTCTCTTGTAAGGTTTTGTTTGTTCTTCTAACTCCTGACTGCAATTTTTGTGCTTTGGCCATGAAATAATTTGGCTGGGTGTTCTGGGACCGGGGATTTTTTCAATCTTACTGATAATGTGTTTTAAGGTTACTTGTAGATAATTATGTTTTAGAGCAGTTGAGTCTTCTGTGGAGCAAGGCAGAGAGGCAAGAGGGAAAGGTGTCTCTTCCTGGACCACTGTCCCCATTTTGCCTTGCTACTGAAAGTTGATTGTACAGAAAAAAAAAAGCAATTTCTTATTTCTGTTGGGTCTCATGCTGTTCCTCTCAGCATTACGCCTGACCCCAGATCGAGCCCAGTCTGGATCGAAGATTTCAAAGCAAGTCCTTGCTTTGTACCTTTTACTCTCAGACATAAGGTCAAAATTACAAAGCTCGAGCTAATGCATCTGTTTTTCCTCTGACTGTGTCTGCTCCCTGCTGTCACCCTGTTTCAGGTTTATTTCTGGTCAGGGTGAATTATCTGGGAGAGGAGCAACTGTTGCTCGGCTCTTTCGGGAATAGCTGCACTCCAAACCAAGCTTGGAAGGACACTTTTTTCCTTGCAATTCACAGTCAGGACTCTGGCCTATTCTCCATGCTGTTCTCAGTTGAAACAACAAATCCGTTTCCTCCCACAGTCCGGCAAGTTCTCCAGCAGCTCRCCCCCCTGCCAGAGCCAGCCCCAGGGCCTGCAGTACGCCGAGGACGCCGCCGAGCATGAGAACATGAAGGCTGTGCTGAAGACCTCCTCGGTCGGTGGGGAAAGCACCATGGCACTCGGCGTCCGCACTCGCAGCCGGGCCAGCCGAGGTAAGGGCCGGCGGCTTCCTCTGGGCCGCAGTTCTCGTGCTGTGGTAGCCACACAGTGGCCCAAGCGTGGCTCGTGTCCCCCTTGCRTAGTGAGTGCATGGCAGAAAAGGTGGAAGGGGAAGGAGAACACCCCAGCAGTGTTTTCATCAYAGAAATTGTGATTTGGGGTACAGGGATGTAGAAGAATTCGCCTGAAGTTTTAACGCATAGATCACAGCCAGAGCAGTGCCTAGGGGTATCAGGAGTCCAAGCCTGCAGAAATTCTCAAGTCTCTCTGCACTATGATGGTGACTGCCCACTAACACCTCAATACTTGTTCTCATCCTGAAAGAAAAATGGGGCTTCTGGGGAATCCAGGATGTGGTTTTCTTTTTATTTTCAACAGAAGCAAGTACAAAGTAGCAAGTGAAAAGACCTTGCAGCATTTTATGAATGACTGGGGAGAGGAAAATGCRTAGGAAAAAGATGATGCGTCTTTTAACCACCTCCCTGCTAAACTGCAAATGTAGTGGGTACTTGCTTTTGTCTTCCCCTGAGCCCTCCCATATGCACAATACATGGAAGATGGTTTTGGAGTAAAGGTGATGCACCAAAATTCAAGCCTTTAGCTTCCTACTCTGGTATTTCTTCTCCCTCATATCTGGATGTCTTACACTTTCTTGATACTTTTTGATACAACTGATAGCACATCCTGAGCATCCACCTCTAAGTCTGTGTGTGTGTAGTTTATTAAAGCTTGAAACCATGATCCTGTCTAATTATGAGGTTTCACAGCTCCAAATTAAGAAGCCAGTCGGCTAGCTAAAGCATGAAGGTTAAATAATTCAAGCCGCACTGCAACAAGCTGAATAGATGAAGTAATCCACTGAATGCTAAGAGCAGCGTGTCCTGATTGTGAGAGTCAGTTTGTGTTCCCCTGGAGAACAGCAGAGGTAGAAGATGGGTGAGCCAGACAGGAGTTTGTCAGGAGCACTGTTGTAATACAACTGCTCCTGACAAGAGTCGAAAGACAAGCAGCAGAGCAAAGCCCTAATCAAAGCTGTTGTTTATTGACCTCGAGGATATAATAGAGTGGCCTAGTTAGTGATTTTTTTAGCTGCTTGCAATTCTACCACACCCWTTCTTTTGCAAAGTTCGCTGTCAGTATTCACACTGCACGGTAGCCTTCAAATTATTTAAAAACAAAACSCGCACAGAACAGTAGTAGTGGAGGAAACCAAAGATGAGTTGCACAATGCTCTGTGGAGTAAGGAGTGCCAGAGCCCTGGATTCGGAAACATGGCTCACTTGTTTGTTGGTGGTTTTAACCGAAATTGCTTTCAGATTCTCAGCTTGCCAGCAACTCTTCCTTTTCCACTSATAATAGAGCACACCCAGTCATGCCAGGACACACACAGCTTTGTGATAAGGTGAATTCTTCATTGYGAAGGGGACAAGACATATCAAACCAGACTTTATGCCCTTTTCATGTCTCCTTTGCACTAGGTTGTGATCCAGATGCTCAGAAATTGTTCTTTCTTTCTTTCTTTCAGTACAAAGGACCMGTGTTTCTGATTTGCATCAATCTCTAAGATGTGCCGTGTCTTCTAGTGTCTGTGTAATAGCAGCAGAGGGAAATATGGTCACACAACACTAGCCATCCTTGGCTTATAGGCAGCCTCTAGCAGACATTTGCCTGTTGTACGGTCAAAAGCAAGACGTTGAAAGGAATAGAAAATATATATATAGAGGCATATATATATATATATACATATAAATATATATAAATTATAGTTGCATTTGAGCATTTGGCTCTCTGCTGATAGAGCAAAGACTCTGGAGTATTATTTAGAAATATTCTCCTTTAGGCAGAGTCATCTCCTTGGGTCAAATTGAAGTCGTGATGACTGAGCTGCCTGCTGTAATTTCCYGAAAAACCCAAATGCAAAACCAAAGTGACACCAGAGACTTCCTGTCTTCTTTTCCCCTGAATTCACTTGCTGGACTTTTCCAGGCCGTATTGGTTCGTGGAATGCTGGCAACGATGATTCCCCAAACGCAACAGATGACGCCGCGGATGAGATCATGGATCGCATTGTCAAGTCCGCCACCCAAGTGCCAAGCCAGCGAGCGGTGCCTAGAGAGAGGAAGCGGTCACGAGCAAATAGGAAGTCGTGTGAGTATATGGCTATTAAATTGCTAGAAATAAGTGAACATGCGAATATTTATGTATATCCGTGTAGGAACCAGGCCTTTGGTAGGCAGACTTGCAGTGGTAGTGGCTTGAGTGCGTGCTTATGATTGGCTTATGTTACTCTCACTATTGTTTGAACAACGTTGTATGCAGTGGGTGACTCTGTCTTCTACTCAACTTGAAATGTCCTTAGCAGAATGAGAAGAATGGTTTGTGGTACTTTRGGTTAGTACTTACGCATAACTAGAGAAGTCAGATCAGGACCTCAAATGGAGATTGCTTAAAATGCTATAACCTATTGTGAACTGGCATAAAGATTAATAGTTGTATCTGAAGCTGAATTTATTCATAAAGCAAAAAGTAGTTTGAGATGTTTCGCCTTTTAAAATCTCTCTCTCTCTCGTGCTGTATGCTGTCTTTCCGCAGCCCTGAAAACAAAATGTCTACTGCTGCTTGGCTGCAAAGTGGTTATAGAGGAGTTTAACTTCCACTGGGAAGAAAAGGTAGCACATTTATAAGGTGGTCTTTCAATGGTGTAGTGTGGCCATGGGGCTGAGCAGTGGCACCCAAGTTTGAGGAATTTGGTTTCATGCTTTAGTAAATACAATGTTTAAGAGGTGATGAAATTTCTGGGTTTGTTTTTTTTTTTCCTCATGTGCAGAAACTACTGCAAATACTATGAGAAGGATAACTACCCAAAGAACGTAAGATTTTAGTGTTTAATGTCATTGACCATATGTGGCTTTTTGACTACCTTTCCATCCATTTTTTTAGCATTTCTGGGAAGTTAGGACAAAGAGGAGACAACAACAGTGAGTGAAAAATGACACAGATTTTCTTTTTTGTGGAATTGTTCTAACATAATGGGTGATCAAAAACATTTGGTATTTGCTATAAACCAGCATGTGCTGAAATCATATTCACTTTCTGCAACATGCTAAGAAAGGACCTTCTGCATGTGGCAAGAGCAAAGTGGACACTCTGGTTAGGTGAGCCAGTCTTTAAGCAAAGAAAATGAGCTGACACTGGACTGGATTGTCTGTCTTTCTTTCTGTCGTACACTGTGCCTTACCTCTTTGTGGCATCACGTGCTGCTACCCACTCCCCCACACAGTTCTGGTGTTCTGCACGTGCTGACTGCTGTAGTTGGCTTGTGCATATCAAATAAATCTCCTGTATGTTTGCCTACTTCCATGGTTTATCCCTATTTCCATAGTTTATCCCATGCTAAAATATTTCCTCTGTTAGCAAAACTTTCTTCATGCACACACATACCAAAAACTCTTATTCCTGATTTTTGCCAGGTACTTTTTTCCCAAGGAAGCTCTTGCTGCAGGAAAAACAAAACAAAACAGGATAGTGATAATAAAAATACCATATATTTTTCAATGGAACTGTCTTTTATATTCAGTAAAAACATTAACAGGGATTAAACATTCAGTAAATGTTTAGACTGGGGCTGATTTCCATTGCAATTAATCATGATAGAATCCAGCGCTTGTGCTTATTTGTTCTTCAAGATCTGGATGAGACTTTTAAGTGGATTAAAAGGCAGTTTCAAAACAAACATAAAATTCAGTAGTTTAGTGTCCCTTTCAGCTGACATGTGTGGAAGTGTGGAAGGAGAATATCTTAACTGAACTGTTTCACTCAGATAGTCAATATACATGGATGATGAATTAATGAAGTGTAGTTCAGCTTTAAAATACACTCAGGTGGACTGATTAGATGGCATTGTCAGGAAATAAAGAGATCAGCCCTTGTTAATGCATGATATGAGTTAAATAAGCAGAATACCTTCCAGTTAGAAACACATAAACATATTAGAAAGTAAATCTTTAGGCATACCTCAGTGATTTAGATTAGCAGACTCTATCATATTTATTATCTGCACAGACCCTATTATCTGATGGGTTTGATTTACCACCTTCGGTCTTCAGACTCCCATACGTATCTTTTGGCTTTTGCCATGAGCTTGGTATTCAATCTATTCATGGATATCAAAGAGAAACTTGCTTGAAAGGAATGACTTTCCCTGTGCATCATGTTGCATACATCTCATTGCTTTCAGTGCAGAACTGGAAGTCTTGTCAGGCTTACTCAGTATTCAGTAAAGATTTTAGTGAACATGAACTGAGATACATGATTTTAGCAAAATCAGAAACCCAGAAGATTTATATGCAGTTGCACTGTAAACATTTGCTGTGTTTGRTGTGTGCCAGAAGGTTCTCATGGGCAAGGGATTTTTGCCCTAAAAAAGACAGAAAAATGTGAAGTGAAAGAAAAAAACAGAAGTGATACTCAAGTCATTTATAGCTAGGGGAAAGCAGAAACAGGATTATGGAAAAGTTTATGTTACATTCAGGAAGTAGTTGCAATGGGAAAATGAGACATCTTGACATGTTCAATTGAAGCATTTTACCTTTTGTGGTTTACCTTTTGTGGTCAAACAGCGTGACCATATCTGGTACGCAGAGAGCTGTGTTAGCTTGTTGTGGTGTAGAAGGGTTTGAAAGCTCAGGGTGATCATCAGAATTATAAAATGGCAGGAGGAATAAAGCAGGGAGTCATCCAACAAAAGACAGATGGAAACGTCTGTATCTGTTGGTTGAAGATAGGAAGGGTCACTGATAAATCATGACTGAAGTTAACTACAAGACCTACAAGAAAGGAATTTTTTTCAGTGGGAGATGAAATGTATTACATGAATCTAAGGTCCATGGTAAGTGCATAACAACTGAGTTCCTGTGATGATCTGAGGAGAAAGAAGTTAATTCTGTGCTGGACCTTTACACAGTGGAAGATTTTAAGRATAAAATTTGACATTTAGAAGTACAGTAACCAACAAGAAGTCACTACATTACAACAGGTGTTCAGTGATCTGCCTACCAGATATACTGGAGTAGCATTTTGTATAAGAAAACAACATTACAATTGTATTTCTTTGTCTGAAAGCCACAGGATTGAATGAGCCACAGAAAGTTAAATGCACTGTCACTCCCTTGAGGTAATCGTTCAAAGACAGCTTCAAAGCAAGTTGCCATGGGAAGCTTCTGCTGTTTTTTCTCTTATGTTTATACTCTGTGTGTAAAAAACAGACCTCAGCCACTAGAGATGTCAGTTCAGCATGTTTTAAAAGCATAAAAATCAAGCATTAATTTGAAAATATGCTGTTTCTGTTCTTGGGCAGCTTTCTGTAAGAAAGGTTTTTAATAACATTACGGGGAGCTGTTCAACTTAGCAATGAAATAAAAGATAATATAATTAGGGTTGTCTGGTTCTACTATAAGTTTAGGAAAGCCTTCACAAATGGTGCCATAACAAACAATGAGTGCAAGGGGAAGTTGGGATAAGGAAGTTTTAAGAATCACTCTACTTGATATTCCAAATTTCGTAAAGACTAGCAGCATCATCGATAAGATACAAATTTTACTTAAGTGTCTTTAATTAAAGAGCCCCCCTCAACCTCCATAATAGAAAATAGGAAGATAATACTGTTTTCCTTCTTGTCCTGAGTGTTTATTTAAATATCCATCCCTTATCAGAAAATCAGTCTTCTCAAGTTTAGACTCTTGCTGCGGAGCCATCTCTGTGTTAGTCTCATTGAACTGGATGGATCTGTCTCAGGAGAAGGATATAATTCCTATGAGTCAGCATCATGAAAAATCATACTGCAGTTTATTAAATATGAATAAGCACATGGAAGGTCTTCACACTAATTCTGACATACACAGAGCAGTGCTTGTGAATGTTGAGCCAAACAGGGTTATATTCTGACCTCTGCGAATGGCTGTGGCAGGGCTCTGAAAAAGGACCAAGGGAAAGTCTTAGAGATTCATTACCTGGCTCAAGTGCTGATTAAGCCATTGGGTAGTAAAACCAGACCAGCTGACTAGTAATTAGTTCAAACATGAACGTGGAAGTATTTTCCTCCTTCTTTATGAATTGTTAGTGTTGACAATATTCATGCTTGAAAATGTGTCTTCCTAAATGTGCTCCCTAAAGTCAAGGCAGCAGTCAAAAAGCAGGGGATCCCAACTCAGTCTTGCTAACAAGTAATTTCAGATAACTGCATCAAGGAAAGAGCTCTTTAAAGATGGCTTGACTATGCAGCACTATCTGCATCTAGATGTTCATCTGATCCTGAGTGGTAAACTATAATGTAGGGCCCAGTTGTGACTGGTATTTGATGGTGAGTAGCACAGTGATGGTTTTATCAGATACTGCTGGAGACATTGCATGGGGATGCCACAGAGTGAGAGGCTTGTTTTCCCACACATTGTTTTATCTCAGAATGTCTCTCTGTGTGTGCACACTTATTTCTCTTAGGTTTTATTAAAATTAAAAATACACTTTAGATTTGAGTTAGAAAAGAGGGTTTGGAACAGGTAAAAATTGAATCACAATTTAATCTAATATTTGAGTGACATAACTTGATCAAACTGGTTTTTGATTTTAAAAAAGAGAGAGGAGAGGCATGATAATGCCTTATTCTTTTATCAAGCTTTGAAAGCATGTGCTAACCTAATAATATACCCCGTGACGGACCCTTGAGGTATGGAAACATCTCATAAGGATTTATTGAGTTATTCATATAATGGCTTGCAAGGAGTAGAAAATTCTTACAGTCATTATGCAGAAGTAGGTCTGAGGCACCACCCAAGTAGGTGGAGGCAGGAATTGAGTCAAGTTTACCTGAATCCTAAACAAATAAACTCAGGGCTGGTGGATTAAATTTAACTGCAGAACACCCTAGGTCAGTTATTTCATACTGTAAAAGTGAAATAGGAATCAGCATGCTGTCATCAAGTGCTAAAATGTGGGAAAGAGCTCTGCCAAAGGACTGGGCATGGAGACCAGCTTTAGACAAGTTTTAGTACCACATGCAGTGCTGCTTTGGAATAGACATGTTTGTAAGCAAACAAAATACCACATGGGAGACTATTTGAATCCAAAGGTGTGTATTTTTCATTTAGAATTCATAGGGTGCGTTATTTAACTTTTTCCTCTTTTTTTTTCTTCATTTTTTTCATTATTTTTCATTTTCATGTCTGTCCACTTACTTTTTCTGGCTTTGAAAACATACAGAAGTGCCAAAATACCAGGAGGGAGACTGTTCTTCTGGTATTTATAGCCTGACTAAAAGCAGGAGTTAATGGAAATTATACTTCTAAAAAAATGAAAACCTTACAAGAAAAGACTTCACTTAGAATTTGCGATTAATTATTTAGGATTTGAGTAGCTGGGTCTTACCAGGAGTTAAGAGGAGGGGGCAAAGTAATCTAGTTAGTGATGCATATTTAAGAACCATTCTTTGCATTTAGGAAAAGTAAATGTATGACTGATGGTATTGAGTATCAAAGTCTGTTCTTACACAGAGTACTGAGCCTTCAAAAGGTCAATACTCAGCTAATAAAAATATGATTATTGAATAAAAACAGAATGTGAGATAAAGCACTTAGAACTCTGGCGGCTGGAAGGTTATCTCCATTAGATGCCAAGATAGTTTGTGTCTTGGATGCCTTTTAAGTAATACATTCTTTCGTCCTTAGGATGGCTAGATCTTTGCAAAAATGGGACAACTAAACTCCATGATCTACAACAAATAAAACACAAACAAGAAATTAAAATTATTAATAATAGTTAATGAATGAATCATAAATGCAGTTGACCACAGTAAGCTGTAGAAACTGATGTATCTGATCAGAGTGAGGTCTCTGTAGCCCCATATCTCATCTGTTCCAGAGGCCAACATCAACAGCTGTAGGCGAAAACAGAGGAGAGGTAGAATCATAGAAGCATGGAATCATTCAGGCTGGAAAAAACCTCCAAGTTCATCAAGTGCAACCTTTGACTAAGTAGCACCATACCTGCCAGTATGTTGCATATACCAACATTAGCCATTAGTTGTGTGACCCATGGGACTCCTCATGAGTTTTGATAGTTGTAAATCAGTGTATTTATTTAAAGCATGAGGCTGAATAGCTGATTCCATGTTTTCAGTTTTGTCCATTGTAAGTGATGACATATATAATTGTGATTGTGGATATTTATACCATTTCTAAGTTGGTACACGTTTATTCATGAGTGTTCAGTTTCTGCTTTACAATGTGTATTACAGGGGGTTTTTATATATTATATCTTTCTTTTAAGATGTCTGATCTTGACAGACAGGGTAGACATTCTACTTTTTGAGTGTTCAAATGTATAGTACCTATATATTTTGTTGGCAGTGTCCATGAGTTTCAAACTGTATCTTTCATACCTCTGGATTTGTTCAAGAGCATTTGCCTGGTCCTAGTACTGTAAAGGGAAGTTGCAATTGTCTTGTACATTTCTACATCATATAGCCTTCAAAACAAAAGGTTTTTTTAAAGGCTGGTTTAAAAATCTAATTTAAAAAATTGCTTGTAAAAGAGGCTTAAATTCATTTTCCAGTCACTATTTTAGAGGACTCTGTGAGTTATTTCTAGAATGAATTTTATTCTGATAGAAATTATTTCTTTTGGGGTTCCTAGCCTCAAACTTTCTGCTTGAAACAGCTTTATATATATATATGTGTGTGTGTGTGTGTATATATATATACACACACATATATATATGTAATTAAACTCAGATATCAAATTGACCCAGCCTGCACCAATATGTACATTCTTTAACTTTACGTTGGATTCTTGTACCAGTATTAGAGATACTGTGAATTTTAATATTTGCTCAAAACTGGGCAGCATCCTCTTTAACACAGCAACTGAAAAAATGGTGAAAAGTTACTGCATTGATCTGGGAAGTCAGAATTAAATATGCAGTGTTTACAAAAAGTGCATGTCTTTTATCCCTGTTTATTTCACTTCACAGGGAAAAGAGGGATATGAACACTACACAGACACTCACATGTACATGTACATTACATTACCCAAGCACAAAGGAGGTGGTATAGGAACAAGGAGAAAACTGCTGCTGTAATGGGTAGTCCCTGGTGACTTTAGAGTGGCTGTCACCTCATAAGACTAAATGCTTGTCCAGGTGAAGCCAGTGTCCCCTCAGGATCTGATGGCATAGGCAGACCATCCTTGTGCTGTGTCTCCCTCACTGGGAGAAGCAAATGCAGCTTCTCATGGGCTTCTAGACAAGGGCTTATAAGTGCTGGAATTTTTCTGGCCATCTCTTCTTGGCCAAACGGCACTTTCTTAATTTCAGAAAAGAGCAAGCTGAAGGTAATAGGGGAGAAAGTGGCAGGAGATGAGCAGCTGATAAAGAGCAAGTGATGTCAAGTTTTATGTGTGGGAAATAAAGCTGTTCATGTTCCCAGGTCACAGACTGACATTTTCTATATAAGTACTTTCATCACGGTAAACAGCTTTGGTGCTTTTTCAACTGTAGTTTTGTAGAAAAAAAGTACCTTCATTTCTTTGCATCTTACAAGAGATACAAAGTTTTGTTTTCGCTTTTGCCAGTTTGCCATTCACTGCATCAGTGAATTTATCTACGTTACCCTCTGTTTTCATTTTAATTGACATATTTTAAAGATAGAGGCTTTTGAATTCTTGTCACAGGATTCATTCCCAAAAGTAGGATACGTAAGTATTAAGTATTAAAAAAATATGGATAGTTGAGTTGCACACCATTAGTCCAAAGTTGATAGGATATGTATTTTGTTTGCTTGCTTTCTGTATTAAAGTGACTTGCAAGTTTATCTCCAGTCAGAAATTCATTCCTTATTTGCATGATCCTTCCTTCCTGAAAGGTGATGAGGATTTTCAGCATCCTGGTAAGAACTCGGCCGCAGTGAGTTGCTGGCTCACAAAATCACTGAGTTCTTCTGGAAAACACTTCATCTGAGAAGGACGAGAGAAGGCAGAGAGGTACAGGGCGGCTTTTCACGCTGCCTTACGAAAGAAGTGCAGTAAGAAACTCGGTCACCTGTGCGGCTTTGCAGAGGAGCATGGCTCTGCCACAGCTGCCAAAGGGAGCCCTCTGCTGCCACCAGGGAGATTAGCAGGAGGAGCTGGGAAGGCAGGGATTTGCTTGGCTGCAACTGTCAGAGATGTTTAAAGCGAAGTCTCTCTTAGAAGATGAACAAAAATGTTCCACAAAAGCTATTTTGCATTTATCTTGCYCCAGCACTATGGCCAAGAAATAATATATATGTGTATATATGTATGGCTCTCTCTAGGCAGAGTAACACCACCGGTAACTACGAGATTCTTTTGATCACAGTTATTTTAAATCTGATGGGCTCATAGAAATGATGCCTTTTACTGTTTCATTCCCCACTGTGGATTCCTAATCTGCATTCCACAGAGCAGGGTGCTTAAACTTGGTCACACTCCTCTGCCAAGTGGCTCTTCAAGAGACATCTCTGTGTTCATAAGCCTGTTGAAGTCCCTTAGTAGGTCATTTTAAAATTCCAGACGGAATGTAAAGGCCTGCAAAACTTGTGTTAGATGGTTTATTTTTTGTATGCTATCTCCTGCCTTTTTCTGACTTCTGCGCTGCTAATGGATAGTCTGGTCTTGAAAATAGCATGTAGTGACTCTGTCATGACTCTCTACATACTCAATCATGCAGACTCAGTTGTTGGTGAGCTTTATGCTCTTGATGCTTCACCTACTATTAGTGGAATCAGTTCTGACTGGTGAAGTTAAGTGAGAGAAATTATGAAAAAGGTGGCAGCAGGATTTCTTTTAGTAGTAACTCTTTATAGTGGAATTCATGTAAGTCCTTAAAATTAAGGGGATTTTGTCATAGAAGGCTTTCAAGGAAGGAGTTAAATCTTCTTTTCTGCTCTACTGTTGGGACTGTGTAAATGATGATCTGTGAAATACATAAAGTTGGAAACTTTCACAGTTTCAACTACATGTTAAATATTACTTTGAAACCCAGGTGCTCTTCATGCAGCCCAGGTACTCTAAAGCAGTAGTACTTTTTGTTCCCTATAACATAAGCCACCTGGAGATGAAAAACAAGTTTAACCTACCTTATGAAGTGCCAGTTTGTCCTTTCCCACTGCTAGACTCCTCTTTATGTCACAGCCACCATAAGTTACACCCAGAGGTGGTTGTGAATTCCAAAATTTCTTGTTAGGAGAGACTTGTGCCATCTGTGAAGTGTTGACAGGACTCAAAGCAAAGCTGCAGGGCAATAATAATACATAATAATGTGTTGTTTCCAGGAGCTTTCTATGTGGCTGACCTCGAGAAAGACCACATTTCAGTTGTCAGTACTTCTTCAGAGAAGTGCATGATATAATCCAAAAATTCACCTACAAATCCCTATAAGAAAATCTCTACACATAATGTTACAGTATTTCTATTAAGCTTTTAGGCCTACTCATATTAAGCAATGATACATGCATAAGTAAACATAGGCATAACTTATATAGACAGGAGTATAAAAATATGACAAGGATTAAAGTAAGAAAATATGAGCAAGATTGTCTGGACTGAACTTTTGAATTGCAAATTGCCATTGCTGGACTCACTGGAATAAAGTCCAAGAGAATATGTTAAACGTAAATATAGGAGAACATAGACTAAGTGTGCAAGCTGTATGTGGATAGCTAACAGAAAAAAAACCTAAGGTACATTGAGTGAGATGAAATGAAATGCAATGAAATGAGATGGGATGATGGAGCTGGCCTGTGTTGTCTCTTATAATCTGCTCTTCCTGCTGTCCTCACTGTGTGATTTACAGCCACATGGAATTTCCTTCATTCCAAATCAGCAAGTAGCAGCTGCATTACCTTTGCAGCTGGGACTGACAGAAAGTTCTGTGGCTGCCACGTCTTTGTAATAGGAATGACACTCACTCTGTGACTGCTTGAGCAGGAGAATGGCCATATCTACTCTGCCTTACAAGTGACTCACACAAGTGTAGACACACATGCCAAAAACCCTTGCAAATGCAAGAGTAAATGGCGCCAGCCAGACTGGTCTTTACTGTTTGTTGAATCTTAAAAAAAAAAAAAAAAGGTAGGGGGAGAGGAAATTAAAAGTGCTATTTGCTTTTTAAAAAAACAACCGAACCTGAGATAATTTTATTCTCTGACAAAGCTATGCCTAGGGAATTACTACTTTTTAAAACTTTTCCGGTATAGTGTGAGGCCTATGTATCTGTGTAGATTTTGACCCAACAAGCAGAGTCAAATTCATCAAGTTCATCATAAGCACACTGCATTCTGCCAGGATATCAAATAAAATTCTAGATTTCATGATTAACAAAGAATATCATACCCTCTGACCCCAGAAAAACAACATTTAGTTTCTTGATTATGGGATCTCAGCAGGCCTTGCTTGTGAGAAGAGTAAAAGTTATTTTCTCTCTATGTTATGTTTCTTTAGCAAATGTTTTAAAAATTGCTTGAAGAACCTAAAAGGTCATTTGAAAGTCTTATTTTTATTGTCACTGCCTCCAAAATACATTCCATAACTCAGTTTAATGTGATCTGCAGCAGGCCAAGAGTTTTACAAGCCAAGATATTATGTCTAGTCCAGTTAGAGACACGACAAAGTTCAGTGAAGCAGGGAGAGGGAAGCTCTAGTTTGAGAAATGTAATTTTGCATTGCCTATAAAATATGGAAGGAAAATATCTTCCTGCATTCAGTTTTGATGACAGAACATGTTCATGACCTCAGGTAGAGGAACCCTACTAAGCACTTTATGAGGAAATAGACAAATGACTGAGGACATCTGTTCAGCAGAATGTCAAGACAAGGTTCACCCACCTCCCAGAGTAGTTCTTGCTCCTGCAGATAACTCACCTTTTTCCTGCTTTCATCACCCACAGGCCTCCATATTCAACAAGCCAGTGCAGAGAATAGTGGGGCTGGAACTTGTTCTTGTGTTACTATGGATGCTGCACCCATCCACTGTGTCTTCAGATGAGGAAATGTACTGTAATGTGTGCATATTAGATACAATTTTCATATAAAGAGACTCTTTATCAGACTACTTTCATCTCCCTAAGTACATAATACTTCAAACTCTAAGTGGATTCATTTGTGTCAGACTGGCCTGTTGCATTGTAGGGTTAAGAATTCCCTCATTTGAGTCTGGACCATAGCTCTGTCAGCTGTTATCCTTCCAGTTGCCTATTGATGGAGGACAGCTTTAATCTTGCCAGTAGCCACAGTACTTTGCAATATTTGGCCCCACACACTGAGTTTATACAAGTCAGCAGCTGTCAGTTTTTTTGAGAATAATTCTGTCACTGAAAAGATTCTTCACATCTTTGCTTTTTATTATTTTCTTGACAATGTCATTATGACCACCAAAGAGCTGCATTCTTTGGAGCTCTTTTCTCCTAACTGCTGGCCTTAAAACCTTAAGTCACTGGAATATCTTAAGCCCAAGTTACCATTCTCTGTATTAAAGGAGAGCTAAGTTAGAACAGAGAGATGTTTTGTTTTATTTATCTGTGTATGTCCCAGAAATTCATTAGCTTTCCTACAGTGGCACAAAAAGTACAAGTCTGAGGTAGGCCTCCAGACTTGTGTGAGTCATACAGCAAACCCAGAACAGGGTACTTGTCCTTGCCATATGCTACATACAGTATTTCTTTTCTTCAGTCATCAAAGGGTTAATGCAAAAGGACCTTGGTCTAAGACTTTACTGTGCTTGGTACATAGGCATTTGGAGATTCAGAGACTTGTCTTGTTTAATGTAAAAAGACTACTTGTTTTTCCATGAAGGTGGTTTCTACTATGGTATTTTAAGTCCTGATTATGATTTCTGAATATAAACTCCTGTAATTTTCTTCAAAGAAACCAATATGTTATTGTAAATCCATTTTGTAAACTAGTAATCCTGTCACTCAGGCTGATGGAGGAATTTAAACAACTGTGATCTGCTTGGCGGAAGTTACAGAGGCACACATTTCCCTTTCAGTTGTTCAATGGAGTCTCAGCTCAGTTATTTGTGCAGTAGTAATTGTACTGACATAAAGAAGGTTGTTCTACATTAATCTTGTCATAAATAAGGGCAGAATTTTTCTTAGTCCAGTGCATAACCAGTGTTAGCAGAGTACATCAGCCCCTATTAAATGTTTACAAACAAGAATAACAATTTGTTCTCTTCCTGTCTGACAAGATAATATGCCTTTGTTTTACAGTAGTTATTGTGTTCAGTTTGCAAATGTGAGTGAGTGTGGTCTGAGAGAGGTGGGGATATGTGTGGCAGCAGTCATGAATGCATTTGGTTTGACACTTCCGCAGAAGTATCTAAAACGTGGAAACTTGTTCCACGTTTGGTTTGCCAGTTCACTTTTGCATCAGTGGGAAGATGTAATGTCATCTAGACAGTCACCTTGGGAAGGTTTGGTCTCTTGTATGCATATTTTTTCACATGAGTCTGCCGTCTGGTGACCAAGCCAGCTGCGGTCCACGTTTGGCTGTCACTGTTATAGAGGATACAGAAAAACAGCTTTCAGGGGAGAGGTGGTGCAGGCAGCTAAGCAGGTGAATTGCATAGGGAAATCTTTGCTTTTCATATGGCAGAAATGTTTCTACTGCAGATTTCTCGGATTTGTTCTTCCACTCCTGATATAGTTCATTTTGATACAGAAATAAGCATTGGGTGATTCCCTGAGACCTTAAGACCCTAAGGTATTTCACACCTTATGTCTAGAAATTACCATTTGTCACCATGGACATTTGGATATCAACTTTGAGAAGTCAAAAAGAGTGACAGTGATGAGGACTGACTCAAAAGTCCTATTGGGTATTCTTCACCAAGGAGACAGAGCATTTTCTGAAGTTTATTTCTCTTGTAGTAGTACATTTTTAGTCTTTCTTAATCTTAGCTTTTTCAGTTGCATTTAACCTTGTAGCTCTTTAAGCTAAATATTGTTAAACTTGGGAGGTGCTGCTGATCAGTATTGTAGGAAAAACTGGGTATCCTAAAAGGCTGTCGTGCAGACCCTTGGTGGTGTTTAATAATACCAATACTGTAGAAAAAAGGAGTGAGTCTTGAAAAAAAAAGTTTTCAAGTAAGAGTTTGATAATAGAGGGACAACTACACACATGGCATTCCCAGCTCATTTGATTAACCCCAGTAAACTGATGAAAGTGGTTTGACTTTCAAACATAGATCACATTCATTCGACCTGCATGGTATCAAATGTTCAACTATGCTGTATTCTTCCTTTATCTTATCCCCTTGTTTTCTATGCCAATCCATTCCCTCCTCTCACTCCTGCTCCACCCTTGAGTGTGACCACCCAGTTTCAGTTACATGGACTAAATATCTCAACAAATTAGAGGTCTTAATTGTGCTAAATGATGCAAGAACTTCCTGACCACTATTTGCAATTGTTTTCTACAAGATTAGTTTCCTCTAGACTTAAATATTTTGGGGCTCCAAATATATTCTGTTCAACATTAAGTCACTGTTTCTGCTTTGCATGCAGCTTAAACTTCTCAATGTGCATTTTGTACTTGAGAACATCAAAGTGTGGAGTGAACACCCCATTTGTGTCTTGAATTAAAGCCCATCCACCTGAAAATCATAGCACCAGTAGAACTAGGGGGACACTGATGCTCAGTGTGTGCAGTCACACAGTCACTTGTTTCTGAATAAAAAAGGCAATCACAAATTTTAAAAGTTTTATGTTGGGGCAATTGTTCAGAACACTTTATAGAAAATTAAGAAACAAAATTTTGGCATAGATTTATCATTTAAATTCAGCTAAAATGCTGCAGACTATCAATGGCAAAGATGACACAAATGGTGCTAGGATGGGGAAGGATTACAGAAGAGAGAGGAACATGTACGAAAACAGTAGTTTTAATGATTTGAATCAACTATAAAAGTCACATTTATAGTCTTTTAACTTTTGGGGGTTTTTGTTACACATTTAAAGGGTCTCACGGGATTTAATAGTGATAAATTCAATGGAGCCCTATAAGCTTTCCAAAGCTCTTTTAAAAAATTCTTATGAAATTATAAAATAATAGGGCAGATGATACTTTCAATGGACTGAAAATCAACTGATACAATTTCAGAGAAAAAAGAGTCTTCAAATGCTGGGGTATTTTTCCTTAAAACTTTTGGCTGTCTAAATGTCAAATGACAAATGTATTTTTGCCTGACTGCTTGGAGTTGCTGAGTACTTGATGGTCCCAGGAATTTGCTGTAGGGCATTACTCAGTGTTTCTGGACTTGAGGCCCTAGATAGCAACTTTTGATTTGATTGAGCTTGCATGTTTACAGGGATTTTTGCAGCTGAAAGTCTTGTGTAATTACTGATACTAATTGTTTGCCTTTTCTTTTTTGGTTTTTTGTTTGTTTGGGTTTTTTTGTTTGTTTGTTTTTTCCTGCTTTTGGAATTCATGCCAATCCAGTGAGAAGGACACTAAAGAGTGGGCTAACACCAGAAGAAGCCAAAGCACTGGGCCTCATCAGCACTTCTGAGATGCAGGTTTGACATCCCAGAGGTGGCAACAAGAAGAGCTGTTCATCTGAAGCACACAGGCTGACAACCCTTCAGTGTGGCATTGAACTGCCAGCCTCCTCTGCTGCTCCCAACATCCTGTTCTCTGTTAGTTCAATTTTAATAAGCAACAAAAAGCAAAACTCCACATCCAGGGCAGAAGAAGGGTGTGCCACAGCTCAGCATGACGTGCACAGTAACTGAGAAAGCATTTGAGTGTTTCTAGGTGAAAGCACATGACTTCTTCTTCTCATGGTGTGTTGATGTGGGTAGGAGGGGGCTCTCTGAGTTATCTGTCATTATGTGAGCTGTGTTTACGTTGGCTTTCCTTGTGCCCTGTTTTAGTCATTGTAAATGTATGGCATTTTGTCAATGCAAGGAACAGTCCTTAAAGAGGCAAAATAACTCCTGTTACAGCAACCCCAATTTTCCTCAAGCAGATTCATTAAGCAAAGATGCACAGTCTGTGCAACCCTGTGGTCTGTTGGGTTTTTTTATTATTTTGCCACCAAAGAATGTAAAAATGTATGTGTACCTTTGTATATGTACAGAATGAATGTGTGGACGTGTGTGCATGTATCTGTACATATACAGTCATGGCGGGAAATCATGCTCTTGCTGAAGCCAGCTGGACCATGATTGTCACTGTGGGGCCTTACTGTTCCACCTGGACAGGAGGAAAAGAATGTCTTTTTTGCAGGAACTCAGTGTTGTTCAGTGTGACTCACCCTGTGGGGCAGGCCATGGCCTGCAATACAAGCGGAAAGCTTAGGATCCTGAATTCATGTGTATTAATACACACTCATACTGTACACAGCAGCATGCACACAGAGGAGAGAACACAATTCCTCCCTCTTGTTGAGCTATGGTTGTACTCTGCATTTGTACAGTTTCAGAGAGATCTATGTCAACAATTTTACATACTCGATAAATGCATTCAGATGCTAAGATCAAGAAGTTTTGTTCACTTGCCTGTGCCCTTCATGCTGCTTTTCTCTGCTGCAATATAATGTGGTGGTGATTTTATTTCAAATTAATGAATCTGAATATGAAATAGCCCTGCTAAAAAGCCTGCTGTGTTTTTGCTGTTCTTTACTGGGTTTTTGTGATGATACAAGTGGAGTGGGTACCACAGTAAACAACTTCAATATATTTGCCCTTATCTCACTGTTTTATAACTGACTTTTATAACTGCCCTCAGCATGTTTGAAGAACCTTTAGTCAACTCATCTGCCTTTAAGAGGAGGACAGCAGTGAAGATGAATTGAACACAGTCACTCCAGCCCATGCTGAAGTATTTTGAAGACAACTGCAAACAACAATAACATAAAAGGGAACTTTTTAAGCCAAAGTCTGTATATGGCCAATTGATCCTCAAAGATGCACAAGATTGTCTCTTTCGATTGCCTTAGCCTCTAAGATTAAGGGTATGTCTGCACAGCAGTAACAGCTGAGACTTCCTTCAAGCTGGTTAATTGGAGAACTGCAGCAGTTTAGTCATGGTAGCAGGGTTCAATTTTGGCTGCAAAACACACTTGGAGAATAGAGTTAAATAACAGTCTGTTCTGGGATCCTAATGCCATAGCTGTGTTGCTTCTGGCACCCAGGCTAGGTCAGGTACTTCAGTTTATTCTACTCTGCTCTCTTTAAGGACAGGATAATCTCTGAAGATTGTTCAGGAGACTTGATACAATAAACACAATAAACCTTTGATACCTTGTCATCCATCACACTGCATTGAGCACAGCATCCAGGTGATGAGAGAACCAGGTAGCTGAAAACACTGCAGTGAGACCTGTGGTTGAACATCCTGTCTATTCTGTCCACCCTCTTGATTGTAACATTTCACTCTTTATCTGAGGATGCCTTGGATCTCCCATGGAGTAAAAAGTCACTAATGAGCAAAGGTTCCTAAGGACAGCATTGAGTTTACTGTGGTTTTCCCTTCAATTTGTTGAGAAGCCAATTTTACAAGTAGACAGAAGGCAGTAGTTGGGTAATTGATATAAGACATCGTGTATTTGAAAGCTACGGAAAGGAGGAAGCTGSTTAGGAAACAGAAGTGGCATATAACTAATTTCACTGTAAAATATGCAAGACCTACGAGCATCTGGATTTTAAAGTGGATCTTTAAGTGCTGCTCACTGTTATGGACTTTTAAAATCTCTCTTAAGGATGCTCAGAACAAAGAAATGAAGGTACTGGGGGTTCGTGGAGGTGTTTGAAGTCTGAAACAAGAGGAAGACAACCTGAATGTAATGGTCATGTTGAGCTGTGCTACTTGCTAAGTAATAAAAGAAGCAAAAATGCAACAAAGTGCATTTATGCTGACAGAGATCCTATATTCGATTGGAGGGAGAAAATCAAACAAGTTTTTAAAAATGAATATTTTAATTAAAATATGCTGAATGTGCAAAATTGGTGACCATTTGGCTGTTGGTGACCACTTGCCTACAGGGAACAAATTTGTGTTTCATTTAGACATAATACAGTATCTGTCCCTAAAACATAGCATAGCTGATGAGTTACTAATAGTTGGGCATACGTATTTTCCAAGAATTGTGCAAAAATTGTGCAAAACTTGATATGCTCCTTATCAAGAAGAACATTAAATGTGGGGAATAATATGGGTTAGARTAAGTTTGAAAGAAAAAAAGGTGGTTTCTTTCAGGTTCTCTGGTTGCAAGTGTCTTACCTGTGAAGCATATTCTTCCTTGTCTGTTTTTCCATTGCATTTGTTTTTGTTTGTGCTCTCTATCTGTAAAACTGATACCAACTTTTCTGAGGCATAACTTGGTCTTGCTTATGCAGTAGTATACAGTCAGATAAATTCCACTGTCCTCAGTGTTTATTGCAACAAGATCATCAGACACCACATAGTGCAGTAACTACAGAAAAGATTTCCTTTTCAGTCCCTGATAAAAATGACCAGCTAATCTGTAAAGYGGCAGTATTTCCTCCAGAGTCTGCCAGCATGTCCTGACTGTGGGAATAACATTTGGTCCCCTTCATCCAACTAGTAGATTCCAGATGAAATGGAGGAATTCATTATATCTGTATTCCTCTCTCTGTCCGTCTAGTGAGGTGGTAACCTTCAGGTTTTGAGTTGCTGCCTGCCCCTCCATCATTGGAAGATCCCACCATAAAGATGTAACACTTGTTTTAAGACCTGTGTGAGATATGGATTGGTTTGTGACAAATATAAAAGTCTTGGATACACAATGTGGTGACACATGTTCCCATTTCTTGCTTAGATATCCATGAAGGCTGTTTTTAAACACTAGCAGCCGACTAACTACCTCTCTTCCCTTTCCCATAGAACCAGTTAGCTGCAATTGCAGTGCTCAGAGTTTTGTATCTCCACCAAGCTCTCAGAGTCACTGCACGTCACACCACCAGTTATTTCCTGCCAGTAACTTGTCTGTCCAACTGCCACCTTAATGCCTTCCTGATCTGGATGYTGAGGTAAACTTTAGCACATGAAATAGCCTCCTAAGGGAAGCTATCCTAGTTTTCTTTCATCTCTCTTGGTGTTTAAAAGCAGACTGCATACAAATACTTTGTCTTATCTCACTCCCAACCAAAGATAATGCTCAGTAGCAGTAGTGTGGCTGCAGTGAAGAAATGCCCCCAGGGAAAGCTTATGTGCCACAATCGAGAGCAGAAGATTCCTCACRAAAATTAAATTCATCCCTCTTCACCTTTCAGTCAGGCCAGGCACCATGCTCATGGATTCCAGATGTTTTATGGCCCCTTGGCTGCTACGTGTGACCCTGCTGTTTGATAGATCCTTGTCCATAATCCAAAATCAACAAAAAAAATGGTGGTTTAATGGAGGTCCTTCTTGCTCCAATAAATACTGGAAGCAGCGTCAAACGTGATTTTCAAAATACATTTCTTTTTCTCTTTTGACACCCAGTTTTAGTAAATCCCTGCAGTGATTGATTCTGTCAGCAAAGTAAGGCATCAGTTTTATAGATAGACAAGACTCTGACTCCAAATTGCTGTTTAAATTCGGACATTAACTCTTATCTTGATATTCACTTGTGATTATCTATTAAGATAAAGCCAGAGTCTTGRTGTGAGTGAACAGCAAGCGCCTCCTGCAAGGTTCTGCGGGACAGCACCTTAAATCCCTGGTGTACTGTGCTCTAAATATACCCTGTCCAACACTAAAAGCCACTGAAAAGTTACATTTGAGGACTTCAACAACCACTGCAACTGTGAGGAGCACGATGCCACTGTAGCTGCAGTAAATGGTTCCTTTTGTCAGGCACCTGCCCTGCAGCAGCCTCCCTGGGGATGTGACAACAGCAAGTGGCTGTGCAAAATGCTTTGGGAGTCATGTGGCTGATGGCAGTAGTCTGGATTCAGGTGTGCTTGTGTGGCTGTGGTTATTACAATGCTTTGATTTCACAGAGATGAAATGGGAACAAGGTGGCAGCCTACCTGTTGCACATCCTTCATCCTTCATCCTTCCACTGCAGCTTGTGGACAGGCACACGCGCTGCCTGCCTCCATCGATGCACAGGGACATGGTGTTGGACTGAAGCAGGAGCATATTCCTCTCTCCTTTTCACTGCTGTAGCTCACTGCACATATTCTGATGCTCTCATTACCTTCGGGGCAGGCTGTGCGTGCCCAGCCTGACCCTGGGACACAGGTGGATGATGGCTCAGTGCTTCCGGCATCGGAACGCACTTGTCTAAGCTGGAAGGGCTGTGACTGTTGATGTTCCTCTGCAGGAAAAAYCACTGGGTACTTACAGGCTCTGAAAGAAAATAAACTGAAGCGTTTTTGAAAGAGAAAATCTTTGGTTATAGGTTACCATTGAAAATCATTCGCAAACACTTGAACAGCATGTAAGACCCACCTTCCTTTGCTTCAACTGGGGCAGCAACCGGCTCAATTGGCATTTCAGATGTGATCCCAAGAAGTTTTTGGCAAGCAGTTTGATAGTTACATAACAAGTAATGCAAGGAGTTTCAGAGATGTTGTATAGTTTTATGTTTACGCCCCMAAAAAAAAATTAAAATTATTTCTAATTAGTCCATTTCACATTAAGTGGCAGATAGAGATATATTTTGTTTAATCACTATCTAATACAGAGGCTTCTGTGAAAGAAAAGGTTTATTTGTAGCATTGGATGCATTTCTCCTTTTTAAAGACTGTCTTTGCGCGTTTAGTGTCCTTTTTTTGTGAGCTGGGAATTGTAAAAAAATGTAAAGTAGAAAAGGACGTGTTTCTTAGACAAAGGAGAAATACTGTAAAATTGTGTAAATGTCACTACTCATGTTTTTCCATGTTCTGTGTAGCATAGTGTAAAATAGGCTCTTCAGCAGTGTTATTCTGTGAATTGTAATTTAAAAAGCAAGCCATGCATGGTCAGAGATATCATCCACAGGTCCTTTTGGTTGAGTTTTTGGTTTTGTTTGTTGTTTTCTCATTTTMGGTGAATTCATTCTATGTTAAATTTAATTGTCCATGAAAATGCATTTTTGTTTCTGTTTTATTTCATAAAGAACTTGAATTACTCTGTTAAGATTTTATTACACATGAAGCTCACCTACCATTTGTATTGATCCTTCAGAAGCTGTGTCACATTTAGTGTAAGCTAGAGGGGAATTTGTTTTTATCTGCCTCTTCTTCCCCCACTCTTCCCACTTTACTGTCTGGAAAGATCCAATCACACCTTTTTTTTTTTTTTTTTTCTGTGCCATGCAGGGTCAATATGGAAAACTGACCGCAGACCTGTGTCCAAAATTTCTTGATATAAGTAGTTAAAAAGCTCACCTCTAYGGCATTATGTAAACACATCTTGCAATAAAGCTTTATAAAGCACTGGCTAGGCTGGTTCTGGTTTTGTTGATGAAGCCAATCATGGGAGCTTGGGTGGGAAGGGGATTCATGAGTTTTCTCATATCCTCAATAGACCTGCAATGCCACCATGTGGACATCAAAACAGCTGCCATTAAGCAATCTGGGTGGCCTGATCATAAAAAGCTGATCTTTTACACCTAGTTTCACAGTTGGAGCCTAATTCCTAACCTTGAGTGAAGAAAGYGAAAACATGTCTCTGGTTCTCAAGGCTCTCAGTAATCCAGCCCTACAAATCCTCACCAAACATACATGGGCACTTCTTGCTGCCATTGGCTTGGGGTTGGTTGCTGCCTAAAAAATACTCTGTGCACAGAGCACATTGTGTACAGATATGAGATTTATAGAAGCAAACATTAATAAAATGAAAGACTACCTGTATGTGGGGGAGCACTTCACATTGCTCTGCATCAAGATGTGAAACACTGTCTCTGCCAGGGCTTCAGAGCTGTAAAGATGGCCCACAAACAAGACGTGCCTTTAACTTGGCTGAAATACGTTCTGTGCATCACCGCAGAATGTAATTTTCTGGTGGCCACCTATAAGCATCCCTGGACAGGCAGTGGTCTTGCAGTTTTCTCTGTTTGCTGGTCTCTGAGTCTTTCTTTTACTACTATTTCCCAGCACTTGAGAAAGCCAGAGTTGACAAACAGGGCATCCCTGCCCCTACAGAAGGTGAGCCACAGGACAGTGACTCCGGCATCTGCTCTGCCTGCAGGGTCGGTGACTGTGGTGACATGGGGGTGTCAAAGTGGCATGTGGGAACTCAAAATACTSAGACTTCTGCTGCTAGTCCTGAAAAAAGCCGCTCACAATTGCTCTTTTGAGTTGCACACATAATGAGGTCAAAATACATTATTCAAAGACAGCTGCACATGTTCATAGAGGCACCCTGGAAAGTAAAGTAGGTTGATGGAGAGTCTGAGAGAGAATTTTCACCTGTGGTTTCTGAGATTGTAGGAGCTGATATAAAACACTAGGTATGTAAGCCTTCCTCCTTTTTAATTAGTTTTTAAAGTTATTTCAAATAAAAAAGGTGCCTTTTGGGATATGGCTGCATCCCTGAAAGAGCTGCTTAGCATTCCAGATGCACTGGTGTAAAGTCTAGAGGATGAAAGGCTACTAGCCAGAAATGTGGTAATGCTTTTTAAAATAAATATATAAACCAAGTTTATTGGCCAGACACTTTTCTTTTCTATCACAGCACATCCATTAGCAGTTCTAAATTCCAGATGTGCAATGACAATGCGCACATATATTTTTCAGACCTGGTGCCCAGTCAGAACTCATATGTTGTCACAGAGAAGCCTCTGGCCTGTAGTCAGGGAACGAGTAAGTATGCAGATTATCCATTGCACAGCTGCATGCGCTGGTTTATAAACCCTTCAGAACAGTTTGAGAATACACAACTAAAGAAAAAAAAATACATTTTTTTCCTATTATAACTTCTCCAAGTTTTCTGATGGGAATGCAGTTTGGAAAAGGGAGAGAGGGCTGTTTTCAAAGCTTTACCTCTTGCAAGTTTCTTTGCAGGAAATTAAGAATGATGACTGTACTCCATCAGACAACTATCTGATGAGACAGACCTCTGCTGGGAAATCCCGAAAGGAACACAGCCTAYGTGAGGTGTCATGCCAGTGGGGGCCTCTCCACGGCTTTTCCTGAGTGAATTTTGAGTAAGAGCAGGACTCACCCATCTGTGGAGGTATTCTGATCAAAAATACTGATTTTCAGTTTTCAGGATTCAGAGTTCAGATCTCTCCAGTGCCCACCTCTTTCCCACTGCTCCACCAAGCTTGCTCTCTCGCTTGAGCTGAGTCCAGAGCCTTTAATTTGTTATTTAGCTGGAAAACACTGTGGAGCATGTCAATGTACACAAGACGTGTACTGGCACTGGGAAGGGTGAGACTCTTTCARTGTCCCCGATAGGACTCACCGGATCCCTGGGCACATTCTGCTCCATTATTGCTGTTATTATGAGCAGAAATCCTTTAAGCATATGCCAAGATCTTGTAAATAAGCGTATAGCCCTCACTTGATGAGTGTTCAGATCTCTCTGCCTAGACAACAGACAAGATGACTAGTCTTGACTTTCAAATGTATTTTCCTCTGTTTGTTCCATACTTAATACAAGAAGAACAGCAGTTAACAAGCAACAAAGAAAATTAAATATCAGTGAAATCCACGGCACTTGAAACTGGACAAACTTGAAGGCAAAGGTGAGTCAAAGTCATGTCATAGCCTCCAGTAAATATTCTACTGGTTCCATCTCAATGCAGCATTAGCCAAGCCTGTCTTGGAAGAACTCTGCACTTGCTTAACAGCAGTGGTTTGAAATCTTATCCCTGGGACAAGGAGCACAAAGCCCTTCCAGAGCCTGGCAGGGCTCGAGTGAGCGGCCAACAGGTGGCAAAGGGTCTGGAGTGTATCCAGCACTGCAAAGGTGTGTGCCACGACTGCATGTTGGATGTAAATGTTTGTACTATGGACCTTGGAGAAAACACATTTTTCACAGGTATCCAAAAGCCACAGCAGGGTGAAAATTCTCCTTTTTAATAAAGCGATGAAATACTGAGACTCTTGAACGAGATCTGAAAAAAATGAATCCTGCTTCCATCCTTGTCCAGGCTTCCTATAAATATGCACTGGGAGGCTTAAATAATCTTGGCAAGATACAGCAAAGGAAAATTATTGTTAAAAAGAGGCCTTGGATATCGTTTCAACAAACTTATTCCCCACATAAACTTATGGAAAATTATTGACCTCATAGCAAAGTCAAGAAAGAAGGAAACCTCTTCTTGTAAAAAGGCAAGATACCTATTTGAACGTGAACTAGACTGGCTTCACATAGGTTTGTCTGGAGCACCTCCCAGATGTACTGCATTAATTATGGGGAGCAATGGCTGTGCAGGTTAATAAATAAAAAATCTAATTAATCATGGTATCAACAGTGATGATCTAAATAAAGCTAGCTGTGAGTATAATGATGAAGAAAGTATATTGAAAATCAGGCAGTAGTGACCAAAGCCAAATGAAAATTTGATGCTATTGGCTCTGTGAGCAGTGGAAAGATCCTGATGGACTTCAGCAAGCTTGAATCAAGCCCCCAAAGATAACTATTAGAATGTTAAACTAGATGGAAAATGGAATTTCTTCTCTGGCAAAAAAGGCCCTAAATCATTTTAACCTCACCAGTTACACTGGGGAATTTTCTTTCAAGAATGGACAGCACACCACAGCCTGAAAACCAAGAGTGAATCCTTGTTTCCAGAGAAATTATCTCAAATGTGTTCAGATTACAAGCATGTGGGACAAAACACAGTTAGCATCCAAAATTATATAGTCTGGAAATTCTACATCTTTTTAGAAGCCAAAACACTGCAGTCTGAAAACAAAACAACTTGAAGCAGTCAATTGCAATTTTTTTKTTKTTTGTTTTTTTGCTATGGAATRTGACAACTATTAAATTTCCTCATAGGAACACAAAATTTTAGTAGAAACTGTATCACTGTTACTAAATTTTTACCATTTTTTTACAGACAGACACTGGTAGACAGGTTACTGCAAACTAGTAAGTTTAAGTTTAAGGCTGTTCTTGAGAACTCGAAGAAGTTTTCTGCCATGAAATTTTGCTTAATGTCCTTCTCCAGACTTGCATCCTCCATGCAATGTTAACTTGCACCATTTTTAGGGTTTTTTACTTTCCTATGATGGGAATTACTTAGTTGGCATACACAATGAAGTGTTAGCCGCTTATTATTTGATAATATCCTGTAAATCTTTCTGGAGGTTATCAGGGTATTCATAAAGTTGTGACTACTTAATATTAGTTATCTGAGAGTGGGCCCTAATTATGATATGTAAAAGATAAATATCCATATTTTCAAATATCTCTCAACAGCATTATATATTTTTTTTTTTTCCTCTGTGTTCATATTCATGCTCATGGCACATCACAAGTGGATTTCTGAATATGCAAGTGGATTCTATAATCTGGTAACTTGTTATTTTGACTTCTGAACGTATTTTTTCAAGGTGGGAAGGTAATGAGATTATATGAGTGGTTTATCTTCTGTAAAGTATTTATTGGTAAGGGAGATTGACAGTGTCAGGAAGTAGCAGGGCTTATTGCTCTTTGTATCTTTCAGAGCATGAGCTCTCCAAAAGATGAGGCCAAAGACCTGGTACCCTGGGATATGGATTTCCTAAAGAATGACCAGAACTTTGTTACCTGTTCCTTACACATTTGTAGGGTTCTCTTCTACAGTCACAACTTCTTATACGTTTAGACATCATAAGCTCACAAGGTTCCAGTAAAGAGAACACTAAGGCACATGTGAAAATTGGTGAAGTGTGAAATTAATTGGTGAAATGAATTGGTGAAACGTGAAATTAAGTGAAGCCCGGAGGTAGCAGTAAGTTTGGAGGCTGGGAAGGGGAAATWTAGGTGAATGTGGAAGGCTTACTTTTAGAGAATTTGTGTATTAAACTACATGAAAAGAAGAAGGGGTGGATTATGACCTGTGTCTCTCTAAGGAGAGGACAGTGTGTACAAAGAGAGAAGATAAGAAAGGGGACATCATACTGACTGTTACGTGGATTTGCCTTAAGCAGACCGTCTAGTCTGTTTTAAAAATTTGATAATTTCCAAGACTTCTTTTTTGCAGTGAGCAAAAATGTAAGTGCAATATAAATGAGGCATGGGTTACAAAAAGGAGCCATTCTGGACCTTGGTGCCTTTAGACAATCCCAAACTGTGTGTGGCAGTGAGGGCATCACCTTTTGTTGGGCTATAATGAAATCCTGACTGGGGTATACAGGATAATCTGTGGTTCAGCTGGCGTTGCATCTCTSTCTGTGTCAGAAGGAGCTTCTACACCTCAGCCTCTGGGATGAGTGTGCAGGACCCTTGCTGGGGTGAGCACATCAGCTTTGTGGACTGTGATTCCTGTTGTCAGTATCTATATTGAAGSAGCAGTGGACACAGAAATAGCCAGCAATTCTCCTTGGTAAAGGATGCTCTTCCTTTTTCCTTACATCAAGTAGCCTTAGGGCTCCTTCAGGTAACATTCTGTACCCTTAGGATGGCTAAAAAAAATGATACAGTGCTACTGGAATTGGTGAGAACAAGTCGAAGGCTGCAGACAACATGCCAAAGAGCCTTTTAACCCCAGCAAGAGGGCACAGAGAGCCCTCTCATCTCAAGTGGGGTTTGAATATTGTGGAGATGGCTGCAGTGTGCTTTATATTGGACCAGACCTTGGTGAGAAGTAATTCAGTCAACAGCTGGGAGGATTTAGCAAATGTAGCAAATTTAGCTCCCCTAAGCAAGCAGAAGTTAGAGTGGGATTATGTTGGTGGTTCTGAATGCTCACTGAAATGTGCTGTTGATCACTCCCCTTGTAGCCAGGGATCTCACAAGTATCACTGACAGAACCTTCAATGAAATCTGGGGTTGTTTTCTATGTCAGTCATTCTTTGTCCACACTGATGAAGTTATTCTCTCTTAATAAACCATTTGGGTCAGCAGATACAGGCAAAGTTTAGTGCAATTCATCCCCAGCTGCCAAACCTGATCAGGGGAAATAGGAAGATGAGAGTCAAATAGCTCTGTGGTCTCCCCAGTCAGACTGTTAGCAGCTTAATTTTCTCCTTGGCAGTGAAGAGGATGTAATTGTGGAAAGAAAACTGGCTTGCTGCAATGTAGAAAATATATATATTTTCTGCATATAAGGGCACAATTTGCAGGAAACTCTAAAAGAGTCTTTACTGAAGGTATACTGTTTCTGACAACGTTGCCGATTCTGCAGTACTTAGGGGTAGTTTTCTTGGAAAGTCAGAGTACAAAGAGAATAAAAGTCCTTAAGAAGTGTTTCTAACTCCAGGTAGGTAATGGTTGGCTTTCTCTTTGATTAGCTTAAAGGTTCCAGTTACTCATTGTCCTGTGTTTCTGTTTCTGTTAATGCTTTTTTTTCTTTTTTGGGAATAGGTCCCAGGAATTCATTGCATGTGATCTATAAATTTCCTTGTGTGGCCTCTGATGCCAGAGTGCTGACCCAGGAGTAAGAACAGATTCCTCGGAGCAGAACCCTGACAACATCCCATTTGCCAGCTAGTGCCACTGTGCTCCCTCTCTGTGTTTCCTTCTGGGGATCCAGAAACAAGCAATCACGTATGGGGTGAAATACTCGTTTTCTAATGTCAGCTTCATATCTAATATAGAAACTACTGCTAGCAAGTGAGGGAGAAAAATAAGCTCATGCTCTTCTCTATTTCATGCCACAAATTTTCTGACTATATTCTATGATTACTGGCACAGCCAAATGTAGAGCCTTTGAAAAGGAGAAGTTCAATGTGAAAGTTATAASAAAACTCAGAATGTTAAAGGGAAGAAAATAAAATTTGGAGTGGCAGACAGGACATGACAATACATACACACAATGACACATTAAAGAATCCAGTCTGCAAAATCAAAGTAACTAGAACAGATTCGGAATTTTTTGATGAGGAAAATAAAACCAGCACTGCTTAGAAAGGTGATCAGTCTTGGTGAACCTACTGGGGAAAATAAAAAAAGAAAATAAAATTAACTTTCTGTCAAGTTATGGAGATGATAGATTGGAAAGCTGAGCCAATCTTGAGATAAAGGACATAAAGGCATATAAGCTGTTCTTGTAAAGGAATCACTGCTTATTATCTACAGCTTACTTATTGTAATATTTTCACTGGGAATTTGAGACCTAGAAAATAGAAGTTGGAATAATAAAGGTCAAATTTAGAAGTCTACTAGAGTGAAGCTGTTGAAGACAATATGGAAAATCATAAGAAACACTCGTGCTTCAAAAAGATTGTAATGTGCTACTGCTAATACCAAAACTCATGGTAAGAGTTCAAGAACTCTCTCAGAAAAAAAGGAGTTTAAAACAGGTTGCTCTGACATGATGCTTTTGGGCTATGTAAATGGATGTATAATTTTAGAATAGGTGATGGATTAAATTTTGTAGGCAATGATATCTACTCATCTCTGTTGACTTGGCAGAAAAGCAGAAAACAGAATTTGGCTTTCAATTCCTACTTCTTTATTCTGATATTGTAGTATTTTCTTACACTTCTATGAGCTACAGGTTTAAGTTGAAATTTGACCTCATGGCGCAAATTAGTGGAGAGGAGACTTTCTTCCTTCTGCTTTGAACATTAGAYATCTTTGCAACTTGGAGCTGTAAATGCATTTAAGAGTAGACTGTAGTGCCATTAGATACAGATTTGTTTCTGTAATACTTAGTCAGGGTTACTTATGAAGGGCTTGATGTTGAATCAGACCAAAGGATGCTCACACTCAGTTTGACTGCAGGATAAAACGGCGCTTTGCCACAGCCACGAGGAAAAGAAGCAATCTTTCCTTGTTTCCATTATAAAATGTGAATGCAATCTTGAGTGCACCGATRTCAGAACATTTCTGGCTGTCAGTAAAGCCTGCTTTTTTCAACTACAGATACTTTTCTGAGATACTTTGGCTTTGTAGCACACAATAGCAAATGACTTCTTAAAAAATACATGATCCTTAAGAGCAGCCCTGTCAACATTTTAAATGTTGCAACCAGCCGATTCAGGCCTCTTARCTGTGGTTGCAGGATAACTGCTTTGTGGCAGTTTGTGTTTTCAAAGTCTTTACTTATACTTGGCAGAAATTGCATTATCCACAGTTTTGGAAAGAACTTTTGGCTGAAGTTTCTGGCTGTGATAAACCTTGCACATATAGTTATGCCCAGAGGGTAATTGGCATTGACGTAGACCACGAGTCCTTGGAGAGGGTTTTTTTTGAAATGATGGTAGTATTCTCTCTGTGTCACCTCTGAAGTTTTAAAGTTGGCATATGAGGCTACAAAATATCACTGCCATCTAAAATATTTGCTTTTTACATTATAGTGGACTGATTACTGCTAACCTGGCAGGTGGAGTAGTGGCAACTCCYGCGATTTCTTTGTGTGTGCAAACAAGGGCTTTAGTATTTATTAATAACCCAGTTGCATCTCAATACAGTATGCCAATGACTGTTTACCCAGGTGTTCATACAGTGCAGCTGAAATGGAAAAAGATAAAAAAGAAAAAGATAGAAAAACAAACAAACAGAAAACAAAACCAAACCCAGTAATTCTAGAAGATGGTGCTGAAAACTTCTCCAGGGACTGGGAGAGGGGCTGGATTTCACACTGCAGTGTACTGCACATTTGATTAGCTTCTCATCAAGGAGGGTCCTGAAATGCAGAGCTGATACCACCCTTCGCACGGGYGGCAGGATAACTCAAATCATCCACACATCACCTGGAGAAGCACCCGGCAGAGATGTGCAAGAGCACTTAGGCAAGGCTTTATGAAGTTGAAAGGCATTTATCACAAAGTGAGTGGAACTCTCCCTGTCCAACTCTGTCTCTCTCTGCAGATCATATCTTGGCCAGGACAAGCAGGGGACCAAATTAGCTGTGCTTATATGTGAGTAGCTCCCAAAAATCTGAGGAAAGCAGAGAACGTGTCATCCGAAGGAAGCATTTAACTAGTGCCTTTAAACCATGAAAAGCCCAGCTCAGTGCAGGTGATCATCACTTGGCATAATTGAATATTGTTCTTTTCACCTCCTCAACCTCTAACATGTCCCAGCAGATGATCTGCATGTGTAAAAACACCCTTGTGAGCAAGCATTAACCATGTGGGGCTTGTTTAAATTAACATATTTCCTACAAATGAACTTAATTCCTACAGCCCACACTAATTATATCACTGTCCTTGAATAGCTCCAGTTGGGGCAATACCATATTAATTTTTCCATTTAGTTTGTGGGAGATTAACAGAAGCCTGGGTTATACCCCTTGGCCTCCCTGCACAATGTTTGGATTCTTGAGTCCTGCTGGTATTCAAAGTATTATTAAAAGTTCATTCCCCTGGACTAAAGATCCCCCAGCAAAAAATTTAAGAACTTTTGGATTCAAGATATTCAGGTCTGATGTTTTTTTCCTAGTTTCTCTCTTACTGAATACTGCTTAGCAGAGTGGTTACAACCTTACGTCTCTCTTACTAGTATCTTGTTCTGTTTCTTCTAAAATACAGAACAGAAATATTAATGTCATACTTCTGTCTTTTCTCCATCAACATTTCTACATTAACAGCTATCCTATTGCAAGAACTAATGACTAGTATATTCAAATTTCTTCTTAATATTCATAGTTCTACCAGTCATCATTTCTGTTTCTACCATCACCTTATTTTTCATTTGGCATTTGTCACCTTATAGATTTCCTTTTACCACTAGAAAAATTATGAGCTTTTAGCCAAAGTTATCTTCTTTCCTCACTGGAAAATCAGGAAACCCAATTATCTAATCAGCAGCTCTCACAGAACTCTTAARTTTTCATTCACAGTTTTTTCTCTACATTTTCCATTTAACTTAATTTCCTCTTTCATATTTTTTCACACTGAAATACCAAAAATAATCTTACATGGAGTGTTCTCCCTGCATATATGAGGTGGTTATGATCACAGTGATTTCAAATATTTTTATCTGTCATTAAAACCTTCAAAAGTTAGAAACAAAAATCAGGACGTGTCAGACAGTTATAGAGGCAAACCGGGATTTAGTTACAATGAACATCCAAACAAATCAGAGTCATAAATAATAGACATGGCAAGATTCTTGAACAAATTCCCATACCTGTCCTCTATGAGATTTAATGGGCAAAATTTGTATTGTAAAAATGTCAGAAATCACAGTGCACTTTTTCTTAATATGGCTCCACATGCGTACTGTGTATCATGAACACTGCAACTACCCTTTTTTCAGTCCAGTCAATTTGCAAGCCTGCCAGTTAGATTCATATGTTTTGTGACCCTACTGACTTGGGCAGAAGGTGAATTAGAGAAATAAAAGCTTAAAAGATGCATGGAGTATCAGTGTGTCCTCACAGAACAGCAGAATTGTCTTTAATGGTCCTTACTTGCTGACAGAAGAAGGCATGGTTAAAATCATGCTGAAAGCAAGTTTTTGTTTCTGTGTGTAGAAGTCCTGCACATATCAGAGCCACATGCTGCTGATGCAGCCAGTGAAAGATTGATGCTYTTGCCTTCACTTGAAAAATGCCAATGCAGAGCTTATCAGCAAGGTAGAACTTTTGCTTCTGTGCACTGATTGAGAGAGCTCCTTGTTGGCCCCAACCTGCCCGGGTTTGCCTACGCAGAAATTCACGTGTATTACGGAAGACAATCCTCATGCCTCTGCCCAGGGACCTCCAGACAAGATGAAGGGCTCATGTTGTAGCTCTATACCTTCCTGATGCAAATCCATGAGTTTAACTCAGAATTTTACACATTTAAGATAAAATGCTTTTATTTTTATCACTTGTTCGTAACAGTATTTCAATAAAATTTCTCATTACTATTCCTATTCCACTGATAATCCCTTTAATTTTAAATTACAAAAAGAGATGAAAAAGCCTTTTGGAAGTTTTTTTCCCATGATGCGGAGATCTAGCAATTTTGGGTAGGTTAGACTAGTCTAGAAAGCCCCCTCCTAGGAATTTAGAATTCCATAAGTCATTTTCCTATTAATCTGGAGATTTCTTTGGACACGCTGCTTTCCTAGCTACCTAGGAAAATATTTTAATCCACCCTGAAAAGTCTGTAAAATGTAAATGGTGACTGGCAATCCTGCTCCAGAGGGTGTTCTGTGATTGCCGTAGGCAGCTGTGGGCTGCTTCCTGACGTCTTTGGTTTTCCACTGAAAAAGAGYTGGGTCAAGTGTAGAGTCCTTGCTTCAGAGCCTCCAAACAAGAAATCTGGAAGAACATCTAAGTTGGTCAGCTGAACTGCAGCCACCTTTCTTTCTCTCTGCACACTCACTCAAGATCAACCAAGCAGAAAATCAGCACCTCTGACCACCAGACTGGGAACGCTTACCTACCTTTGACCACACTGACTGCCCAAAAGCATTATTACCAAGTTGGTAACAACCTGCTGACTTTTGATCCCTTCTCCCATCCAGTAAGTTTAGGATTGGGCTTCTCAGCTTGTGGCTCTCAGAGGTGTTATCTACCTCCTTCATATGACCCAAGGAACATGTCTCAGAGGGGAGGATGCTTGTTCTCACTGTGTTTCCATGCCTGCCAGAGCAGATTGAGGGCACCTTACTGCTCTAATGGCAAAAAAACCCCTCCAGTGTTACATCTCAGGAGATAGATGCTCTAGAGGGCTCCAGACTGGAGAAACGTCCATGCAGAATAAACAGTATTTCCAATCTCTGRCAGCCTTGGCATGAGTATTACCTTATTTTTACAGAAATTAACAGACTCTGCCATTTAGTACATTTATCGATGGCTGAGGATRGATTCTCCTTCATTCCTTTACTCTGAATGAAGGTGACAACAAAGAAGGTTTCTGTCTTTTGCTTTCCTCCCTCTCTATTCCTCTTTATTATCTCGGAGACCTGTATTGCAAGGATAATACACTGTGACCTGAATTAAAGACCTGTCACTATAAGTGGCGTCATCCTGTCTCTTCTCATTTTAGCACTTCCCAGTGCACTGTGCACTGATGATTGTAGTCTGAGGGTGTCTTTGGCCAAGGATATTCCAGTCTAGTATATGAAATGAAGCTTGAACCTTCTCTATCTAAAAGCCTTGGGYATTTGAGGAAAAAGGCTTTCATCTTGAAAGCTAGAGAGACTAAATAAACTTMTTTAAGCCACTTAATCAGCAGAGAGGGGATGTGGGGGATTAATGGGGCTACACAGAACTGTGTCTTATTTGGAAGGGGCAGCTTTAGGACAGGAGTGAGTAATATTAGTGCACTCAAGAATTGATGTTAAAACCAGATTCAACTAAGATGATCTCCAGGGTATTCTTCCTGATCCTTTTTATTACTTCGTTGTTGAAATTGTTTTCTAATATTATTTATTGTCTCAAATATCACATTCCCATCTCTTGAAGAAAAAAAAGGTTGCCCAGTCTTTCATCTTCTTCTGGTTATATTTCTTTGTCTCATTACACATTTGTTTTTATGAAGTATTTGATCATATTTTCCAAAAATTATTTAAGCTTTGGGTGTCTTTCTAAAAGATATTTTTTAGTTCAGCCAAGAAGCTGTGGGCTTAAGGCCCATCTCCACAATGACAGAAATCTCTCAAGTTAACTATTGTGATGGATGTTGAGTGGGCCATAAAAATATATAAAAACACTGATGACCTTATTATAGGGTAGTCACTGTATGAGTACATTGATTAAGTCTGAAAAGAGGCTGTAAGGAAACAATGACTCAAGATAAGCCATTCCACAGGAATAGGATAATAGGAGACCAACTGGCTCCGACAGCGCTGGCGTGATTTCCTGCTGAGACTATTGGACTRGTTTTGTCTAGAAGGGCAACAGCCCAAGAACTGACAAAAACAAAAGGAGTCCCTCTTTCCAGAGAGGTGCTGGCTATTGGAAAAGGAAACCATGCTGATCTCAAGACCCACAAGACCTGATGGCAAGGTGAACATAAACATGGATGATATATRTTTAAAATAAATGCACATGCACTTTTTGCTGGTTTTGAAACAATTTGTGGAGTTTCTTTTTATTCTATCATGGCTAAGGGATCATTATGCAGTTCTCTAATTTGCTGTGACCTATAAGTAAATTCTTTGGGTCTATACAATTTTCTATGCCCACCTTTAACATCTTGCATGTAATGAAGCTGCTGGGGGTATTACCTGCAGCACACCAGGAAATGGAAGGAGTTTCTGGAACAGCAGCGCTGTAATGTGACTCCCATGCGGTGATTTGTGGATCCACTCCCTCTCCTGTCACTGAAGAAGGTGTTTCCTGGGAAATTTTTCAYCTGTCTTTCATGATTGCATAGATATACTTGTTCACATATACCACTTGCAAAGTTGTGTTTATCAAATATTAGGGAACTTAACCCCCAAGGACTGTGTGTTTCTGAGCTGTGGTTATCCCTTGTGTATGTTTGCATCAATATTTAGTGGCATAACAAGTCTGAGTTTGGAAAAAGCTCTGTTGGTACATTTCATTTTTGGCTGTACAGTCTGGAAGCTGTCACCTCAACTTCCTGCTAAACTCCACTTAAAATACAATCTATGTCTACAWACAAGATAAAAATTTGGAAGTTTAAATATTTCAACTAGTTCCTCTTTTTGTAAGATAATTCCTCTGTCGGGTTGCTTTAGTGACCACCAAAAGTTACACAAGTAACACAAGTATTTAATCACACTTTTGCTGTCACTTATATATGGTACAATGACATTTTGGGCATATGTGCTCCTTGCATTAAAGCTTGACCCTGATAATCTCCCCTACTAGAGGTGTGTGCACATGGGTGGTGTTCATCTTGTTACAAGCTGTGGGGGAGGCATTATCATGTTCCTGAGGATGGTCAGGGGGTCCTGAAGGTAAAACTACAGCCTGCATCTGCTTCTTTGACAAGCTTTGATCAGGCTCAAAATCTGGATGCTTCTTTTGCCCAAGTGCCAGGAGAAAGCCCAACCACTGCTCCCTGATCTACACCGCGTATTCTAGATTTATCGCAATTTTCACRTCTGCAACCTTTCCTGCAGTACAGTGCACCCATTCCAGTAGTAGCAACACAGAACAGTGAAAAAATTCTGTCTGCCCCTCGAGATCCCAGCTGGAGAGAAAAATACCAACCATCCCTTCAGCAGAAACCGCTATAATAGGAAGTAGAGGGCTTCACAAAATGTTGTCTTATTAGTTACTGTTCAAGTGCAAGCCCACAACTTAATTACAACTTAATCTGGCCACTTATGTAAGGGATTATGAAATAAATACATTAATAGCAAAAGAAGGGGCAAGGAAAACCTCCATTCTTTATTGGATAGAGAGGGGAATATAGTCACCAAAGTTGAGGAAAAAGTTGAGATACTTAACACTTTCTTTGCCTCGGTTTTCAACAATAAGACTGGTTATCCTCACTACAATTGGCCTTCTGAGTGAGTAGATGGAGACAAGGAGTAGAATGGACCACCTGGAATCCAGGAGGAAGTAATTAGTGACCTGCTGAGCCACTTAGATGCTCACAAGTCCATGGGACCAGCTGGGATTCATCCATGAGTACTGAAGGAGCTGGCAGAAGAGCTCACCAAGCTGCTCTCCATCATTTATCATCAATCCTGGCTCACCGGGGAGGTCCCAGATGATTGGAGTTTGGCCGGGGTGATGCCCATCCATAAGAAGGGCCAGAAGGAGGATCCAGGAAACTACAGGCCTGTCAGCCTGACCTTGGTGCCCGGCAAGGTCATGGAGCARCTCATCTTGAGTACGATCCCATGACACCACAGGACAGGTGAGGGATCAGACCCAGCCAGCATGGATTTAGGAGGGGCAGTCCTGCTGACCAACCTCATCATCTTTTATGACCAGGTGACTCACCTGGTGGATGCGGGGAAGGCTGTGGATGTGTCTACCTGGACTTCAGCAAAGCCTTTGACACTGTGTCCCRTGGCATTCTCCGGGAGAAGCCAGCAGCCCACRGCTTGGGCAGGTGCCCCTTCGCTGGGTTAGGAACTGGCTGGGCTCAGAGAGTGGTGGTGAGTGGTGCTGCATCCAGTTGGAGCCTGTCACCAGTGGTGTCCCCAGGGATCATTGTTGTGCTCAGACCTGTTTAATATCTTTGCTGATGATCTGGATGGGGGGATTGAGTCCACCATCAACAGATTTGCAGATGACACCAAGTTGGGGGAGAGTGTCGATCTGCTGGAAGGTTTGAAGGCTCTGCAGGGATCTGGACAGGCTGGATAGATGGGCCAAATCCAAGCACATGAGGTTTAACAAGACCAAGTGCTGGGTCCTGCACTTTGGCCACAACAACCCCAGGCAGAGATACAGGCTGGGGACAGAGTGGCTGGACAGTGGYAAGGTAGAAAGGRACCTGGGGGTGCTGGCTGATGGCAGACTGAACATGAGCCAGCAGTGTGCCCACATGCTATAAATTCTCCCCAAAGTCTTCTCTTCTTCAGGCTGAACAATTCCAATTCTSTCAGTCTTTCCTCATAGGAGAGGTGCTCCAGCCCTSTAATCATCTTGGTGTCCCTTCTCTGCACCCACTCCAATAGGTTGATGTCCTTCCTGTGCTGGGAACCCCAGAGCTGGATGCAGCACTCCAGCGGAGTCTCACCAGAGCAGAGGAGAGGGGCAGAATCCCCTCCCTCACCCTGCTGGCCACGCCGCTYTGAATGCGTCTCAGGATAAAGTTGGCTCTCTGGGCTGCGAGTGTGCATTGTCAGCTCATGTTTAGCTCTCAATCCGTAAGAATCCCCAAGTCCTTCCTCACAGGGCTGCTCTCAATGAGTTCKTCTCCCAGTCTATGCTCATGTCTGGCATTACCCTGACCCAGGTGCAGCACCTCGCCCTTGGGCTGGTATTTTATGAGGTTCTCATGGACCCACTTCTCTTGCCCAGGTCCCTCTGGATGGTATCCTTGTGCCAACTGCACCACCCAGCTTCCAGTCCTCTGCAGACTTGCTGAGGGTGCACTCKATCCCTCTGCCTTTGTCAGTGATGAAGATATTGAAGAGCGCTGGTGCCAACACAGAGCCTTGAGGGACTACACTCGTTACTGGCATCAGCCTCAGCCTGGACATGGAGCCACCGACCACGACTCTCTGGCTGTGTTCATCCGGCTAATTCCTTATCCACCAAATAGTCCATTCTTTGAACCCATGTCTCTCCYATTTGGAGACAGGGATGTCATGTGRGACACCTTCGAAGGCCTTACAGAAGTCTAGGTAGATGACATTGTTTGGTCTTCCGTTGGTGGTGGTTGCAAAATGAATCCTAATGCTGCAGGCAAATATTTCTGGAACCACAGGAGAGTTTTCACAGATTAATCAGTTCCATATTCACAGTAGCCAGCACATTATGAAAGGAATCTTCATAACATATTTAATGTAATTAGCATGCATACATTGTTTATGCTTATGGATACTACACTATAAATGTTACCTTTTTTGTATTTTCCTATAGAAGGCAATATTAAGAGGATAGTTAAAGTCAGATTTCAAACCTATCAGTACTCTGACTTTTTTTGTGGCTTAAAAAGAAAGAAATATAACTACCTGTAATTTTACTGTATGGGTTGCAGAACATCTGGTGAACAGCTGCTTTTTAAAGACAAAGTTATTCAGATAATTTCACTGAATAGCGTTAGGGTTCTGTCTAGCAACAAATAGCAGAAAGAACCTTACTATGGCTCATACCTAACAACAGACAAAATGTCTCTTCTTTTTGTTTGGTTTTTTTTTAAGTACTTAACACCCAAAACTATGTAGTGGGCATGTTTTTTGGGCATTCTCACAGCATTAACACTTGAAATCCTGATGCTTGTTAAAGCTACTCTGAGGTCCATTTGCAAAATGGATTGTTTCTTATTGTGGGCCTACATTCCCTTTGGTTGCTTGCCATGAAGGGAAACAGCAGGTCACAAGTTATGTTCAAAATCGGTAATAAGGCTATGCAAAGGAAATAAATGCACTGCAGCATGTTGCCAGCTGTTTCTGGAACCATGCTAAGCACTTGCATATCATGTCTTCAGAGCTCTGAGGAAAAAACACCGGGTGAGGGATGCTCAAATACACACTTGTTCTGTCATTTGCACCRTTTGTTTAACATGAATAAAAATCTGAAAAATATTCTTAAAAATCTCTCTCCCATTTAAATCTCCTGTGCGCTTTATCCTGAATTTGAAGACGGAGAAGAGTTTTCTTTCCTAGAAAACTTTGGGATAGGAGACAAACGCTTGGCAAGGTCTTGCCTTGTGGCTTCTTTCACCACAGGTGTGAGAGCAGCAGTAGTTGCATGGAACATCAGTGGTGGTTGATGTGGGGAGAAAAACGTTGGAGGTGTAGTTTAAGTTGCACCTGGAACACTGTTTTGCAGAAATAAGACACCAGATGAGCAGCTGATTAGCAAAACAAATTTTTCAATTTTTATCTCAATATTTTATGTGTATGTAAACCCCATTCCAGGCTGGTGGCATGAAGTAACTCAGGTCACAGTATGTTGCCATACAGAAAATTGATTTAGTTTATGGAAACAGGAGACAAAAAGTCTTACAAAATAGGAAAAAACCTCYAGAGCCATACTGTCCAGCTCTCTACTCCATAGCAGGACCAATCTTGCCTGAACCATGGCAGGACTGTATCTAACCTGTTCTCACATCTCCCAGAGATGTTGCAGCCTCTCAAACAAGTCTTTATGAAGCTTTGTTAGCCTTGCACATGGAGTTTAGCAATGTCCACCAGACATTGTTATATTTGTATTTACTGTAGAGATTGAAGACAGTGCATACCCCTAAGTATTTGTAGACTACTCTCCTTAGACTAAGAAATCCCAAATTCTTTCTCATTGGCCATGCCATCAAGGAAAAGCACACAAGAAACTGGGTTGGAGGAAGCTCTGGAAAGCTATACTTCACTAAATGAGACCTGCTATTTTGTGCTGTAAACCTGCCATATGCTGCACTTGATGAGGTGAAGACTCATTTGAAGTCTGTTTCACATACAATCCAGCATGTGTTGGTTCTGCATGTAAACATCTCTTTAAACAGATGACCTGCARGTCTACTGTAGTTTTCGTTAGGACATGTTAAAAAAATGGGAAGAGTTTGTCTTCCCATTTGGCTCTGTATGAGTCTCAGACCTCCAAAGGTAGGGAAGTGCTGTAAATACTTCATCGACTATGTGCCAGATTCTTGTGTTGAATCTTCCCATGTGTAGCAATGTGATGACAAGTCCAAAAGAACTTCAGATTCAGTTGTTTTAAAACTTTTTTCTTATGAATGCTACCTTAAGAAATTAAGGCAATTAGACATTAGAGGAAGCAATCAATTAGCAATCAATTGACAGAGATACTATGAAATGCACACACAAAAATCACGGTCCATTTTGATTACCTTCTAGACAGTTAGCTTCAGTCAAGTGGGTGTTATAAGCACCTTCATCCTAACAAACAAACTGCATGAGGAAGAATGAAGACCACTTCCACAGAGGGCTATTAATGAAAAATGGCAGTAAAAATTTTCCCTATTTCTTTCGATATACTTAGGGCTGAAGAACTGATGTAAAGTATCACCTCAAATTTTTGTCATTTTTGTTAGGAATCAGACTCCACAGTTACAAAACAAATGTTTTGAGTTTTTTACAGTGGTTTAAATTCCCTTTACCTTTCTGGTGAAAGATTCTTGAGAATTGAGAGGTGTCAATGCATGTGAGTGATGCAGATAAATAAGTCTTCACTTCTGTAGTAGAGGCTRCAACTGAAGAGGTTTGAGGAAAAATAGCAGGAGATATTATTAAGAAAATATTTCCTTTTTTACTGTAACTCCAAGTGGATGTAACATCAAAAATATTTGCAGAGATGGATTACATTTTAATTTTTATTACATTTTTATTTTTATTTTACTTTTGTTTAAAGTAAATAGGGGATGTAGATCAGAACTGGGAACAACATTAGTAGGCTACTAGACTGAAAAGAAGAAAGGTCCTACTGACATTCAGTTTGGCCTTGGAGAACTGTATTTAAATTAGTATTAAACAAGATTCAAGAGCAGGGGAATATTTTCATTCTGTTGAAGAGGAATTTTTCAAGCACAGTAGCTTGCTTGAGGGCACAGCCATTTGTATGCACTGTCTCCTCTGCCACCCCACTTAGAGCAGAGAGAGAATGGCAACATTTGGAGTTCATAGCCACATATTTTTGTTGCTATGACAAGCTCCATTTGGAAAGTCATTTGCACAGCAAAACATAATGAAGGAAGTATTTAGAAGAAGTGTTCATTCAGAAAACAACTCATTTCAGACCTGCTTTGATCAAAGTTTGGGCCATAGGGCTGTTCTTCTTCCTTTGCTACATTCAGTAAAGGCCAACATGGGCCATTCTACTCTTGCCATGTAAGGAGTCTCATTTTAAAAGTGCTAAAAAAATCCATTTGTAAATCCTGATTTTTAAGTGTTAAGAATAACATGTGGAGAAAAAGAGTATTTGTTGAGTGTCATAAAAGAGTTAAATCAACATCAGTAAAGACTCAGGTTCCTCAAGTGGCCCTGGTCACTTCTGTCCCCACATAGAAGATGGCCCAGATCCTCCCCACCACTCCATTGCATGGTGTCACCTTTGAGAAAAACTTGTCATGATGGGAGCAATCTTACCTATATTTTGTTGAAATTGTCATTSTTGCAGGAGTAAAACAACAAATCTTCTTTAAGATCATATTTGCTTTGGAAAAATAATGTATGTTTCTTTCTGTCATTATTATATAGTGTATTTTAAAAGACTTCTATCGTCTTTTTTCATATGTGTGAAAAAGGGATGAAAACCAGCAGCAGCCACCACCAAAACCTCACAGATAAGCCCTGTGTATTTGCATTCATTCAGAATGCATGAGAAGCACAAGCATGGTCTGCCATTAGAGAGAGGGATGCAAAGTTATCATTCACCATGAGTCACACCAGGTGTAACGTTTATCAGTTTCTATCACAGACTTGATATTTTTTCTAATCATGATAAAAAAGAAGACTTTTAAGTGGCAAAACTTATATTACACTTGCATTATCTCCTCCTTCCTGGAAATGAAAAGACTAGCATGACATAAAGAACAGCTCTTCATACTTAGCTGAGTTAGGGATGTTTTAATAGTTAAAGTTTTCAAATGTTTGGAGTTCTGTATGTAAGCCCTGACTCTACTGAAGGGGAAAAAAGGCTTGCATGATGCCAGTGGTTTCATTTTCACCTCCCTGCCTCCTTTCCCTGGGTATGTTTCAAAGGGCTGCTTTAACCTCATGCTGACAGTGTATCGTAGCTGCAAACACCCTTCCTGGCAGTGTCCTCCCTGTGGCCTCTCTGTTCTTTACGTGGAGAGGAATGCTCAGCTGAAGAGCAGATCCAATGTATGACATGATTTACACGACCAGCTTTACTGCAATAGGGATGCAGACAGATGTCTGCAGGCGGAAAATGTCTACTCAGGTGCAATATGGACTTGGATGCCAAAAAGCTTGGGCCAAGAAAAGAGATAGATAGGTTTCATTCTGAAATGTGCTGAGGAGTGCATATCTCACATATGCTAAGTTGCCCATCCCAAGGATGTTGGGATGGGGAGGATAAATTTTCACCTGAAATATTCAAGAGAAGTGCTGAATTAGAAAATATTTAACATACTAAATGTATTCTTATTCAGTTTTTTTTCTCTGCTTCRTGCTGGCTTAAGGTCAAGGTAGGAAACGAAAGAGTGTTGTTCACCTTGTGATACAGAAGTTTTTTTCAGGTGACCTTTTCTAGACACCCTGACCTTGTTTGAGTGTTAGAGATGCCTAGAACTGGGATTCAAAAGAGCACAGTAAACAGATTTCATAATTGCACAGTGTAGTCCCTGTACTGATCRTGGCATATGTCATGAAATGGGTATTTTCTGGGGTACCTCAGCTTTATTGCCTTACAAGATATGCGGCTGAATTTATACTTGTGCTAGGAGAAGAAAATAAATGTTTCATTGGGTCTGTTTAGACCCATACTTTTTGTCCRGAGCAGACAAAAGTCTGGCATCTTGCCGTGCTTAGAACATAAAACTCTTCCYGTTACATTTTTGATAACATATCAAAAAAACACTTCTTCTTACAAGGAGTTCAGAGTTGTGACTTAAGCAAAATAAATGAAAGCCCCAAAAGTGCAAAACTAAAAATTATAAAACCACAGAAAACAAAGCAAAAATTCTGTGYGACATAAATTTTCCCTAGGGACAAACACACAGGGGGACAGAAATTACTCATATACAGTGTGCATATGTACATTAGAAGATGTTTATACCTTAACACAAGGAAGCAAGTTAGATTTATAATTGTTGGGTTGGGGTTTTTTTTACTTTTAACATTAATCTGCCTCGCTCATTTTCACCATAGTAAAACTTCTGGATCAGTCAGCTTTATTTTGCACTGTAGATTTCAGCATTTTTGAGCCCACTATATTTCTCTCTCTGTGGACTTCCAGGCAAAAAAAAATGGAATTGGAAAGTTGTTGTCTTTCCTTTATTTCAAATAGTTTTGTTATGGTTTTGTTCCACCCTGGAAGAAACAGATTCAAGTTACAGGAGATGCCTGCACTCCATGAATCCACTAAGTAGACTATCTTTAGCAATTTTTCTCCCTATTTGAAAGAGATGAATTGCCAGGGTGATGGTAGGCCAGGTACAATGTGGTACTCTGACCTTCCAGGCTCTACAACTTTTGTCTTGCATTGGTGTGGGAGAGGACCCTCAGRCCTACCTTGTGGAAGGGATCTGCTTCAGCACTGCAGCTGAAAGAAAGGCTGCAGGTTGCCTGTGTTTGCCACCATCTAAGGATGAGAATAACCTTCAGGTTCAGTTGAAGTTCGGTTACATTTCATCAGTCTGTTTCTGTTCTTCATTTTGTCAATGGGTGAGTTCTTTTTTCTTTTATATCTCACCATAATGGCACAGAGAAATATTTATCCTTTTTTTTCAACTCACGGTTAGAAAGTATGGAGTGTATTGGCTCCCCGTATCACACTGGTGATAGAGCCAAGCACTGAATGCAGAAATCTGAAATCCCAGGGCAGCCTTTAACCCACAAGGTCRTTGTTGGTTTTGAAGGGAGACCACAGAGCTGATGCTGTCTCTGCTGCAGTATCACCCAGAATTACAGGTAGCCATAACCCTTATCAGTCACTCTGAGTACGCGGGAAATGTGGCATAGAATAAGAAATGTCACATGGAGAGTTGTTTTTCTGCTATAATTCTGATCTTTGCTTCATTGAAATAGAAATAGCTGAAAATTAATGCATTTTCATGTTTCTAATATACAGGCTTATTATTGTTGTGATGATAAGATATCCCCACTCTTTACTAGAAGGTATAACTTTAACAGCTGAAAGTCAAGAACTCCAGGAGTTTGTCCTTTAAATTTTTTTTTTTTTTTATTACAGTAACCCTATAACTATTCAATATTACATCATGCTCATTTTGTTGCTAAAGCTGAGAACAATCCTGCAATATGACTTTCTGTTTTTTCCTCCCTCTTTGTGGCATTTCAGCATGATTTGAGACATACAGATATGTATATTTCCCCTCCCCAGGCATTTTATATAGTCTTTGCAATAAAAGCCATAAGACTTTCAAAATATTACACCAAAAGACATTCTTGGAAAAAGAAGTTGACTTATGTCCTGTATTATATACTCTCACAATGTTCAGAGAGAAACTGATCTTTGATCATACTTCCAGATGAAATATTTTTGTTACTCTTTTTTTACCATATAAAGTATTAATTGAACAATGATGCTGTAAAAATGTGCATATGGAGACAGTTAGATCCACCCATGTTATTGTAAAGAGACTTGTTTGATGTTTCATATTGTTGAGCAGAAGAACATCATTAGAATATCCTGTCTGGCAAGAAAGGCTATCATGTTGAAAAGGAGYCTTGGCCTCAGATTTTTCTTTTTTCTCTTTATTTTCAGTCTAAATCTGAAAGTCYCAAAATATGCTCTCAATTGTCCATCAGGCTGGATTCAGAAATCTCTGCAGCTTCATATGGGCCAATCTGTCCATGCCCAGAGGGCAATACAGGCTCTACTGCCTCTTTTTGCTCAGGGATCCCCCATCCTGCCCATGKTTGGGTCAGGTCCTTTGGCACCAGCCCTTGCCCCAGTGATGCTGAAGCAGGGCAGGTCTTCAGCATCTCACAGCCCTGCTACTCTTCCTCCAAGCAGATCACTATGTGAATGCTTTGAATGCCTTTCAGACAGCAAGAAACTCTGTTGACTTCTTAGCTGATTTGCCTCACACTGGAAAAAGCAATAAAATCTTATGCTGTAAAGTTTTAATTGTTCTGTTGGGTTTTTTCCTGATTATTCAATGTAATTTAGAATATATGCTTTACATCATCCACACCTTCTGTTTATTAACCACTTTTACCTGCAATGAACACTTTGCCAGGTGAGTGTGTTATGCTAATATTTTGGCAGAAGATAAGTCTTGTGGAAACATCCAGAGCAGCCATTAATGAGCACAGCACTATGCTCCATTTGCAAATCAGCTCCCATGCTCTAGCTGGGAACCTCACCCTGAATATGGAAAACACGCCATCACTTGTTACTCAAACGTGAAATCTCAAACTGAATTTTTTTAAAGACAATTATTATTTTAATATTATATTACAATCTTTTTTTAAAAAGGAGGTTTCAAAAAAGGAAGAGGAGGGGGAAGAGGCATGGGAGGTTGAAGCCCACATTGCAGCTTTTCCAAACATTTTCATAGGCTTTATATACAGAAGAGAATATATATATATATATATATRTGTTCTATTATAATTACTGCATTTGGGAAGGAGATATTGGCTGTTACTTGTGCAAATCCAATCTTTCAGTTTAATAAACTGAGGGTAGTCACTGAGACGGCTCAACAACATACTCACCAATGGTGTTTGGCAGACGTCTTAATATTTATCCAGTTCCCTTAAGGCCTGTTAATTTGGCAAAGTAACACAGGCTTGGTATGCTGAGCTAGGATATATCCAATTTTGCCTGTCAGCAGCAGAAATACCAACAATTGATGGTTAGTTACAGGTCAAAATGTTTATTGTTGGTGATGAATAGAGATGCTTGAATGTCATATTTAGCACAGGGCTTCTGCAGCTSTGTGCGTGTACCATCTTGATGGCAACCACGAGGCTGTTTTAGCTCTCAGCTTGAAGCAAGGCTCTGTGACAAAACAAGYGAAATGTCTGTTTGTCAAGGGAGAAGGATGGTAACTGGCACTGACCACAGAAATAGTTCTCCTATTACTGGGTTTGTGACAGACCCATTTCCTCTTTAAATGGGGGGCGTTGACTGGGAAGCTATATTTCATGGTTGAGGGTTAGCGGGTTGGTTAGAGCTCTGAGTAAGCAAATGGAAAATATTTGAATCAGGAGGAAATGAAGGGCAATAAAAAAGAAATCCCACCACACCTTTCATTTGGGTAGCTGCTCACAGTACAACTGTACATGAAGGAGACAATCTTCCAAGTGAAAAATCCAGTGTATTTCTTTCATAAAACCGCCAATCCTCAATAAGGCCTTACCCTGGCCTCGTTCCGTGCAGGAATAGATACAGGGGTATAAACGGAGGCTAAAGCAAACCATCTGCTGAGAAAGGAACCATACTGCCTTGAAAGACAGCATTAGCACTGTCTTCTGAAGGCAAACAAGGTTGCTGGGTTGCCAAAAAGCTCACATGCCCATGACTTAACCAGTAGCTGTTTTCCCACACAGCCATACATGAAAAGCTGTAAGTCTTTTTTTTTTTTTTTTAGCTATAAGCAATGCCTTATAGCCTACAAACACATAATTTTGCCCAACAAATCGCTTAGATTCCCAAGTCATCATTATTACTACACTGCTACTACAGCAGGGTATCAGACATACAACTCCTGGTGTTTTTAAACAGGAAATTAGCATCCAGCTCCCCCCCCATCTGTTCAATWATTTACGGTTTTTTTGTCTTAAGATTTTCAATATAACTTTGGTATTGAAGAGATCACTTTCTAATAAGTTGGTAGGAGACTGCATCACTTGACAGACATCAGTGTTAATGTGAACTACATGGCTAAATTTTTTACCTACCATTTGTAAACTCATCCCAGATCTTGGAACATTTCCTTGCTGCTGTCTGAATAATGCAATGATGATGGACTTTTTCCTTTGTAAAGATAGATTTCCCAATAAAAGTGGTGTTTTCTCCTCTTTTATAGTGGTCTTTAAAAACATGCTTTGATGCAAAATCTTGTAGACACTACACATCATCTCAGTAAATGGTTCTTGTTCTGAGACTTCTTTGAAGACTCTCAGTGGCCTCTTCTGATATTAAAGTATGCCACTAGGAATATTAAATTACTGTCCCACCTGTTTCCTATACTGCTTTATGTACTCTAAAAGCTCTGCCAGAAACATGAACAGAGTTATTGTACTACCAATAAAAGGCCTTGAAATTATATTGCATTGCATACACAKGTATTGTTTCGATATGTTTACAGATGCCTTTTTCTAGGCTATTATTAGAGATTTTTTGCTTGGTAAGGCAGAAGGGTAGTATAGCTACATGTATCTGTGTGTTACCAACAGTGAAAACGTACACAGGTAAAAATTACAGGATTTCTCTATAGCCTCTCCTTTGTTCTAGGTGAATGCTAAGCCCTCTCAGTACGGAAGGGCAGTTTGTTGTAGTCACCATGGCCAAATTGTTATCATCAACGTCATTTCAGAGGCAAATTGTTATTCCCTGGGTTAATTACCAAGTGTTGCCAAGTGTTATCTGGTGTTTCCCAATTTGCTTAGTTAAACTTCTGAACATCTGTGAGTTCTAATCCACAAAGCAGTGAACATGATAATCATGATACCAAACAGTATTTCCAATCAAGTATTCAGAAAATTCTTTCCATCCTGCAAAGAAGAGGGGGGAGGGGACAAGCTTTACTTTTACTGAGATAAATCTGTTTTCTGGAAAAGCTAAAGGACATTTTCTTTTTAGCTCTCTGATGCTGCTCGTTTCAGAAAGCTTGCAAGGTAAGGGCTCACCTTCAGAGATTTTCCCAATATATTTCAGACAGGCCAAATTTCTCTACTGATCACATTACACAATTCTTCAACTGAGAACAAGTTTGCACCTCTCTAAAGACAGACAGAATCTGTCCCAATACTTAACTTTCATTGCTATTAGCAGGGCAAAATGATGGAGGGAAAAAAGACCCAAACAACTCATCCAATATGCTGTCAGCTAACAAAGTCTGAATGTCAAAAAGAACCAGAACAAGTCCTGCTGTTGCCATAGTAACACATTAACTGTAAAAAAAAAWGTCTAGCCCTCTAAAAGCTTAAATACATCCATATGAAACAGCTTACATGTACATATGTGATTTAAAGGATTCTTGGTCTTTTCCCTGGTAAAATTATATGTCTACAATTGGAGGTCTTTTAGTATCTCTTAGTTTCACTAATAAAAAGCAAACATTCTAGGAAATGGCAAATAAATTGCCTTCACCACATTATACCACTAAGAGTATAACTAGGTATTAATTTAGGTCATGTAAGGTAAAAGGGAGACAGAAGTGACATCTAGTCAGCTTTCCTGCAAATATTTTGACTAGAGCAAAGAGAGCCTGGGAAAATCTGTCTGGTGAGCATGCAAGATATTGTAGCAGACAAAGCTTGCCAGGCTAAAGAGCTTAGAGAATGAACAGTTATCTCCAGAGAAAGCAGGAGAGAGGATAACCCTTAATCAGAAACCAAGGATGGGAGATAGAGCAAGAAGAAAAAAAGCACACAATACTCTGATCTAACACAGTGGCTGGTCCCTCCATGAGTCATCTTTCAGACAACCCAGCAAAGGAGTTAATCTACCTGGGACCTTCTTCAAAGGGAGAATGACAGTGGCCCATATACAAACATGCATGTCTATTATGAAGGTATCCAACTTTTGAAAAACTGGGAAAAGAGGTTATTGAGAGAATAAAACTTTTTTTTCCTACAAAGCCGAAAGAGGCTTTAAAGGCCCTATTCCACAGGAAGCTCTATTCTTGGTCCAAAACAACTATTTTCTATACTTATTCTTTTCTGAGTCAGGAGTAGAGTCTCTGAACTTTTCTACAGCTGAAAATAAATGGGAGTAGATGCTACTTTAATTTTCTCATAACTTGTCAAAATGCCTGATGCTCTGTAGCTCTCATTACAAACAGAAGTCCTTTCTACTCAGTTCAGGATGGCCTGTCTGTGAGCCTGGAATCACTTAATGGTAATCGCACAAATGGTCAGGGTGCTCAGTCAGSACAAATAGGCAGCAGGCTCGTGGCAACCTGGAGGCATGAGGCATATGGAAATGCAGACTTGGCACACGGCGCCACAGCAGGCACTCCAATGTTGTGGAGATAGATAAAAAATGTTTTGTGTTCCATGCCTGTAATAGGATGTGATTATATGCCACCTGTCCAAGTATCATCAGTATGCTCAATTCACTGTGCTCTGCAGCATATTGATCTCCCATCTCTGTCCAACCTGCTATTCTCTCCTCTGCTACCAAAGTTCTGCTCAGTAGGTTGCTTCCCTCTGTCTCACTRTTTCTACATATGCTTCTTCTTCTTCCTCCATCCTTTTTTCCATTCACTCCTCACCTGCTGCCTTCTGCATCATTTCCCCACTTCTGAGCCTTGTACACACCCTCTGTGGAGGGGACGAGCCCAAAGCAAGGTGAACACAGCTCAGCTGGCCCCAAACCTAGGCCCAAAACACTATAGCTGTCCCCCATGCCCTGTGCTTTTGTGAACACATCGCTTGCAAACAGCACTTCCTAAGAGCATTGTTTTCCAAAGCCACCCATAGATACAGATTTCAAAGTCTTCAGCTTGTATAGCTATGAACTGGATGTATTGAACTTGAAAATAAAGCTTATTTCCTAGTTCTTCATTTGCTGGAGAGCTTTCAAATGTACACAACACAATATCATACAAAATGTCACCTATCTCTTCCAAAGAGTATCTTGGCATGGGTTTGCATCCTTCTTGTACTGAACAAAGACTTTGTGCACCTTGGCATTTTGCCTGCGTATGTTGATGCTGTGATGTGATGTGATTGGATTCCCCTTCACAGGTAAACTGTAAAAGTTCACTGGAATTACATTCCTTGGGGTCCTATTTTTGGGGCTGAAAAGCTTTAATATTTTCTATAGTGGTAGCAGTAAGAGTGTGTGACAGCCTGTCTGTTTCCCCAAAGCTTGAATATGTGCATTACAGTGAGGATTTTCCACTTTTCTTTCAAAGCTGTGTACGCTGGGGAGAAGGAAGCTGGATGTTCTGATGTGCTGGTCTGGATTTTCTCTGCTGCCTGTAGGCCTGCATTGCCCCATGTAACAGCCCTGGCCAGCTTTGATCACATTTGGGAGTAGGTATTGCATCTGGTTTTTGCAAGAAACTCCCTCCTCTGGTTTACAAGTATTTTCAAGAAATAATTCCTCTTCCCAGTGCCCCGGATATGATCACTCAGGTGCTTCTATATATGATGCTGTGTGGGACACTTGGTTTCTCTTGAGAGTCCAGTATCCTTAGACAGCAGGTAAGGCTCCCCCCTGCTGTCTGGACGTTGTGGCCATATGATGGATATGAGCACTAGAAAATCTGCTTTGTGTGGTTTGCTCTAACACTCCTGCTGGCCACTGCACAGAAACTGGCCTAGGTTGACATTTGCCACACGTATTACACACTGATTTTATCACATTGCAAGTCTCATTTTCCTTTCTTGTCACCATATTTTCATGCCACAAGGCTACTTAGATAACACTTTTACAAATTTTTCAGCTCCTCCCTGCTGCTAAGCTATGGCATTGCCATGTCAGTAGACTGTAGTGAAGGTATTTTGAGCAATTGGCAGTGACTTGTGAACGAAGYGCTCTTAAGAGTTCACTATCTTTACTTCCTGACGTGATTTCTTCTGCTTGAAGGGTTACAGTCACATTTTTATTCTGTAAACACCATTACGCAAAATAATGATTTTCTAGTCTGGACCTGACTGTTGCACTCTGGAGAAAAATTTATGGCTTAGCACTGATTTCTCCCAGACACAGTGTCTTCATTTTCGTGTCCTCATCTTCCCCTGCCTCTGGTCCTGTTTAGCTTAAAAAGCTGTTTGGTTTTGCTACTTTGTACTGCACTCCTCTCAGTTAAGAGTAAAATCCCATCTTCTGAAACCTGATATTATTCCTCAGCATCCCATATTTTTCTCCTTTGGTAAGTTTTAACACAGTTTCTGTTGCCAAAGTTACATGACCTAAAAACAAAGCATTTATCAATATCACTTTTAAAAAACACATAGTTCTCAGTTTTGTCTCCTTTGCTCCTAATTGTCAGTTTTGTTTCAAATGTGCTTTTTCTTGCAATTTCATGCTTTTTCTGTCTTACTTGATGAATTCCAGCCATATCTAATACGTTCATGGTTGGACTTTAAATGTGTTTTGTTCACGGACCTATCTCCACATCCAGTGATGGGTTTCTAATGGCTCTTTGAGTTTCCACAATTTTTGTCTCTATTTTCATAAATTAATTCCTCTCACTATTTGCTAATTTCGTAAGACAAGTCTCAAATACTTAGCTTAGAGTGGCTGTTCTCTTGCTTTTTCAGATTTTTGACCTTTAGTGTCTAATGACATTTTTAATTTCTTACACAAGACATTTCTTACAAAACTTAAGAATTTCACATGGCTTATCTATGGCTTCTCTAACACAGCTTGTCCACTACACATAATCCTGTCAGTGTTCATATTTTCATTTTGCTTCTTTTCTAAGCCTGTGTCAGAAATTCAGATTCCTTCCATCAGGATCTCAAAAATATCCATTTTGTAAACCACAATCCTTCATGGGATTTGGTTGTGGATTTGGGATGTTACCATCACAGCCCTTCCTGTCATTTACTTCATAAATGTTCTTTTGTCACTCTGTGCTACCCATTTGTTTCCACAACTTTCCTACATTCTGATTTCATGAACCTGCTGAGTTGGTACAATTCTCCCACTGTACTCATTTTTCAAGTATACAGTGATAACAAAAGCCAAAGCGAAGTGGAATACTGAGGTTTTACTTCCTCTCTTATGCACATCACTATTCATTCCCAAATCCCTGATTTAAGTAGTAGTGGTTTAAAATAATTAGTTACTTGGAAAAATGTAAATGTAAATAAATAATAAAAAATGTAAATAAATAATTCTAGGTGTTGAGAAATACACCTGTGCAGGTAGCTGGGTTTGCAAGCTTCAGACTGAGATGAAGATTGAGATGCAGGTTGAGCCCTGGGTGGGAGCCTGAGACAAGTGGCACTGAACTGCCAACCTTTTGGTTAACAGGCACAAAGACAGCCAGGTAGATAGACACTGGGAGGCTCAGCAGGAGCCATGAACTGCCAACCTTTTGGATAACAAAGGCATGTGKATGGACACCGGGAGTGTAGAAGCAAGCAAATACTGGCTGCAAATTTTTGCATTACTCAGGGAGCAACAAATTGCTCTTAATTATTCTCTGCTCAGTTCTCCCACCCAGAAGAGTGCCCACACCTACAGGTAATAATCACAGCTTGTCCCCTCTCCCCACTATGCAGCAATGGCACTGCTGGGAGGGACTGAACTAAAGAGATTAGTCAAAAGGGAATAACACATTTAAACCTATGAGAATCCCAGATTGGACATTGCAATTTGTAGTGACACAGTGCCTAGGATGGTGTCTAGAGACCATCTGCAGAGAATGGCTCTGCAGAGAAAGGCCYGCAGAGAAAGGCTCGCTTTCTTATTTAGTAAACCACTAAAGTTCCTCCTAATGGAAGGCTGGGGGATCATAACTGCCCAGCAATGGTTTTAAGCCAGTGGTGAACAATCAAAGGCAAAGTGCCTGTTGCCTCTCACATCCCACTCAAACCCTCCTCTTGTAGGACCACAAAGCATCGAGTGTAGCCCCCAGTCCTGTAAAGACAAAAAAATACAATATGTGAGCCTGTTTTATCCAGGTTGTTCTTGTGCAACTCACCCACTTGGCACGTGGAGGGAGGGAGGACACAACCCAGGCTGCTCCCAGCCTTTCCCTACAAGAATCCTCAACCTGATGCTGCAGTAGCTGCTGCTTGCCCAAGCAAGCAGTGCTACAGCAGTCCTCTATCTACTTTAAACTAAATAAGCTTGAAGTGACAATATTTGAGATGAGAAAAGGTAGTCCAAAATGAGAACAGTTTTGCTCTCACGTAAGTTCTCACCAGGCCTGTATGTAAGAGGAAAAGAATTTACAGTCATTAAATACCCTCGAGCTTTCACTTTGGAAGCAAATCATTCTGTCCTGAGTCACCTGCACTTGCCTGATTTGATGCTTTTCTTCAAGCTTCTCGGCCCCAAAAATGAGAGACATCATAATGGAAGACAATATTTGTAGAGGGTTGGTGTATTTTAAATAGCTGCTTTAGAAGTAAAAAATTAAAATCCAGCCTGGAGATGGTGTGATTTTCTTTTCTTTTTATTTTTTTTTTTTATTTTATTTCTAGCTGTGCAAGCGTCTTATGATTTTTGGCAGGTGTTCTGGGCTTGTTCTTTAGCACAAACTCTGGACAATGAGCTCGTGAGTTCAGAAGCATTTGCTTGTCTTAGCTGGGATCTCTGGCTTGCACCTCATTCCAGCACTAGTTTTGGTGCCATACAGAACTTGCTGGCTTGTTTGAAATGATGACACAGAAAACACTGTGTACTTAGAGCAGAGTCATTCCAACTGTCCAGGCAAGAAAATCAGGCTGAAAAACTGACAAAACCAGATCTAACCTGCAGCTGAATGCTCAGGGCCAGATCCTGGGATAGATTAAATCATCATTAGGTCATTCATATTAATGGAAGGATGTGCTGACTGACCTCCACTGAAGATTTTAGCTGGCCTGTGTATGGGCCTGCTGAAATTAAGAGGGCTTTCCAACGAGTGATGTGATTTTGAGTCACTTGTTTGGTATATTTCTTCTTTTGTTCCATTTTACTGTCTGTCACTTACCAGGCCACAGTTGTCCCGATCATTGGCCCACTCAGGGATTATAACTTTCCCCTTTCTAGGTCTTGGATAATCAATTCTCAAAGAGTCACTGATACCAGGAAACTATATAGATTATTTAGTATCAAAAAGTAACCCTTTCTGGTGCAACTCTTAGCACTTTTCTGTAAACACCGTGAAGTTTAAGTCCCTCTGCCCCAGCCTCTGTCTGGGCAATTTAAGATCTTAACCACACAAGGTTTTGGCTACAGAAGACAACCCCACATATTACTACTATTCAGGATATTTGTCCTGAATAGCAGTAGAGAAAGGCTTCTCTTTGCAAACAAGTATGAAGATAAAAGAGCTCCAGCAGGTAATTCTTACAAACCATTTAGAAAATAATGAACACTCTCTGTACATCAGAGGCCTCCAGATTTCTGCTTTGTCTTCATGAGAAGATAAACGAAGGCACTGAATGGGAAAGCAACCTTGACAAAAGCCACATCTTCTTCACAATGCCTGATGAACCTCTGAAAGTCACTGCTATAAGGTACTATTGAGTCTTCAAGAAATAGCATGGGTTCAGTATTATAACCAGAGAGAACGAAAATACTCTATAGTACTCTGTACTTCAGTGGAGCATTGAGCAGGCTTTTCCACTGCTGCATTTGAAATTTATTTCTGTCTAAAGCATTTGGTAGGGGCCTTCTCAAAAAGTTAGTTTCATGCTATGATTCAGCCCACCATAGAAATTTTTATATTTCTATATTTTGATACCCTTATATAATGTGCCTTTGCCAACTAAGTAGCAGAACAGTATTCAGTCTTTATGTAAGACTTTTTATTCATATATCAAAATACTTTCCACATAAAATTTATGGATATAGAAGCTAAGACTTAAAGGAACAACTCAATTTTTTGGTGTCACGGATCACAAATAAAATACAGGTTTCTTAAATCAATCTAAGTACTTTTTTAATTTGTCATGCTTGAAGATTGCAAAATTCATGTGTATTCTTAATTAACTTTGCTTTGGAAAATCAAACTCAATTTAAGACAGAAGTTGTTCTGGAATAACTAATACTTTTACATAGTGCTAATGGTAATTAATACATTATTACCTAACTGGAATGTCTTTTGGAAACGTGAATAGTTCCAATGTGAGATCTCTCTGAGAAAATTGTACAGTAGACTAGCAGGCTTTTTTTCTAAGAGAGGTCATAGGGACATTAGACAGTAAAACCAGGGGTTAATAGACTTCTGCAAGTCCACAGACTACTGGYAATGAATCCACAAGCTATGGCTTCATTACAATAACAATCAGTAGAGGGACTATTTTTGCTATACAGCAAAATGCAGTTCCACTGAAAAATGTGTAAGGACCTGCAAATCAAACAGGACAAAAAGATACTGCTCTAAACAGATGGAATGTTCCTGCTCCACATCAGGCACAGAACTTGAGAGAGCCCTGACTTCAAAACCCAAGTCCTGGTTGCCAAAGACTGTATGAGTTAAAAAATGTAAGTGGAGAAATTTGTGTCAGAAGACGCCTTGAATATAAAGAGTATGGAGTACAAAGGAAGCGGCAAGTAAGCTGTAAACCCATGGAGGCAGAGAAGGTGTGCTGGTGAGTAGCATCACCTGGTTGTCCTATTCTTGTGCTCCTTTCTTTAGGCATCCACTGGGTACCACTGCCAGCGATGGGGTAGTGGAAAAGAAAGATTTCTGGTCTGACTGATAGAGCTGTTCTTACATTACCTGCCTTCACACATGGGTACTGCCRCAGTAGAGTCTGATCGCACAAGGAATTTGTATCACCAGCTACATGCTCTGTCTTCTATGCGGGGTTCTGGTTTGCTGTTTTATAACATCGTGTCCTGCCCCATTTATTTCAAAGACTAGAGAAACAATCAATGTTGTCTGTTTGTGGATCAGTAACATCTTTTGACTCTGTTAATTTCAGAGTACTGAGAGCCTGAAAAGTGGGATGGAAGCCCACATTTACATTTACATTTACATTTCTGGTAAAGAGTTTTCAAATGATTCTGCACACAATGGCCACCAAATTGGGAAAACTGGCTGCAATTTTCAGAGAAATTTGYTTGACATTACAGTCCATGCATGGCATCTGAGAAAAAAAATCTCATAGTAGTGACAACTGGCTTTCTCATCTGAGTTAACCCCTTTTGCCACTGAGGYTGGTCCTCCACATTGGGCAGTAAGTCAGAAAGTCACTGTCTCTGGACTATTTGCTGAGCTTTAGTCTAGACTTAGAATCAAAAGTCTCTAGTTTCTGTGCAGCTCTCATAAAAGTCATTTCCTAGAATAATAAATAACYAGTCCAGGGTCTCAGATACTTTAAAAACTACATTTATAGTTACAGTTCAACAAATACTGCACATTTTTAATGTGAATAACCCTATAAAGTTTTAAATGGTGCATGGGTCAAACTCACACTCCTTTTACATTTGTTTCTTTGGAAACATAAAAGTGATGGAGTTCTAGCAGCACTTACGTTTGARGGAACAAATTTTTGAGGTCATATATACTAACATATTAGTATTCATGAAAACTAGACTTTATATGTAACTACTCAGATCAGAAGGGCCTTTGGTTCACACCCCTACTACAACTCCGCATTTGTTTCTACATCCCAACCGTATCCAGAACAGCAAAAGTCTTGTGTTACCCCAAGATATACATAACCACCTAATTAGAACTTCAAAGCTTTAGGAAACTTCAAGAAATGCCACTTAGGTTCAGGTCATTAAAGGACTTAGAAATATAAAGATTGGCTAAGACACTTAAGTCTAAAATGTAGATTCTAAAAATCCTCAGTARGTGTATATGTGTTAAAGTCTGTCTGTGCTCTGGCTTCTGATATAAAGCATCACCTGCTGAATTAGTAACTGGTCTCTGTAAAAATGGAGTGGCTCTTCTCTGTTTTTCTGAGGTATGGCCTCACACACCGGTCTTCAAGAGACCACAGTTCACTACAGAGTCCAAAATAGAAAAGATCAGCCCATCAAAGGAAGGACTTCAGGCTTGCTGCTGCCTGACTGCGTTTTTATGGATGTTTCATTATTTTGTTGACCTGAAGCTCCTAACTCTGTGAATTATGTAAAGAGTCCCAGCATCTAGCTTGAGCTACAGGTTCTGCTTGGGGATGCTTTTGTATCCCATGTTCTTTATGGATTGGAATCTCTACTCTCTGCATCTTGGAAAGCCRAGTGCCTATGTGCATCTGACAACTCTGCAAAGTGTCTTTCTAAATCTTGAAGCACCTCTTTATCTTGGAAAATATGATTTGCAATCTTGCTTGTATCTGATACCCACAAGTAGATCCAAGGGATCACCTTTCTACCTCACAGAGTCCTGTCACTTCTTCATTATTTTCGCAAAGCACTAAACTACATTTCTGATGAGGAGGTGAGTTGACAAACACTGAACTGAACAGATATATAATGTGTTCAGCAAAAAAAAAAAAAAAGTTATGCTGATCAGACACATTTGTGATAAATTATTCCTCAATTATTCCTTGTTGATAAATGCACAAGTGCATAGTCTCTCTGTAACTCCCATCTTGCCTATTGGATGCTTTAACACAATAGCAACAGAAGCAAAGGATGGTAAGATTATATGCCAGTGATGAAATATCTCAAGTAAAGACCAGCATTGTTTGAGCTCTTATTTTCCATTCCAGACTTAAATCTCGATTTTTTGGGATCTTGACTTAAATACAGGATCCAAAATTTTCTGACTGAAAGGACAAAAAAACTGTAAGATATAATGGCTATGCTGTCTGCGGGRTCCTATGAAGACGTTTAAAGAGCAAAGTGATTCGGGCATACACATGAATAGCGATGGGAGTAAAAGATCAAAGCACAGATTTTGTAAGGTTTTCTAAATGTGCTGCAGACATTCTTGGCTGCCTGCAAACATCAGATAAGGRCCTATGTAAGGATGGTGAAAAGAAGAATAAATGCCACATTTAGTGGATTTGCACRCCCAGATTAATAACTCACGGCTAGGAGTTGATCTGTAAGCGAGCAATATTTAGTAGGTGTGAGAAAGAAATTCCAATCATGTCTTGAACTGGAACATAGTTCAAATCCATGAAAAGAAATCAATGACTCAGTACCATCAGCTTAGAAATGAAATGTAATGAAGCAGTGAAGTTCAAAGAAATGTTCAGGCCATATTGAAGAGATCAGGCAGAGCCAGAAATAGGCAGTACAGCCTTGAAGGAACTTCATTGTAAACAGGTGAGCCACAGCTATCATCTGACATTCTGCAGATAGAACAGTGAAGTAGCAGACATTCTTTCCAAAGTGAGAATAAATGTATGTTTTTGTTCAATTTGAAGTTGTACTTGGTTCCATAATCAAGTAACATCAAACTCAAATAGATGCTAAAGGTACATACAGGTGGATTTACCACATACAACTTTTCAGAAAATCTATAGCAAAATTACTTCTGACAGGAAGAAAAACCATCATTGAAGCCAAGAAAATTATCAGATGTGCCACAATAATAGAAAGACTGTATAGTTCTTGTTAGTTAACCGTGTAGGGACATCCACTACTTAAATTTGCAAAAGACTTGTAAAAGAAATAAATAAGCATTGTTATTTCCATTCAACTGATGTATAAACTCAGGCACAAATGGGTTTGTCTAGTTCCTCTCATCAGTAATGCTGTCTCCTGATACCCATGTCTTATCACAGGCTCAATGCAACAGGCTTTTTGTGGGAGCTCATTAGTAAATTACTAGCAGGAAAACACTGATTTGACGCTGGTTATTCAATGGTTATCATGAACCATGAACTGTTCTGGGATATGCAAGCTAATATTACCTTCCCTAAACTTATTTGGCCTCAGCATTAGGCATGTCAGCCAACAGCTATTCTTTTCTGTCAGAAGAGATTGATGGAAATGACAAATTGCAAATAAACTTTACAGATTTTTCCTTTTAAACAGGACCAAACCAAGCGCTGTGGGAAGATTTTCCCTTTGATCTATTAAATAGCCATTGGAAAGAAAAAGCACAGTACTCCAAACTGAACATGTTGCTTCAAATCTCCATAATAATGTGAGAGAGATATTGCAGAACCTGTCTTGCTCCTGGAAAACAGCATTCAAAGAGCAAAGTCCTGACAATATTTGTTTACATTTTTCAGTAGAAATTTGATTTTCTAAAAATTGTGCTGCAGAAGAAAAGGCCTCAGTAACTGAAAGTTTAGGCTTGGATTCGTTTAATGATTGCTTCTGTCCTCCAGATGCCATTTTAAATTACCTCCATTCCTTATATATTTAAGGAATTTCTAAGAACATTTTACAATCCTATTCATTTAACTGGTTAGGATGAGGAAAAAAGAAAGCCACACAGGGCAATGAAACTAAGGGGACATTAAGTTTGCTAACCAATTTTCTGCAAATGCATCAGTTTYCCAGCTCTTTTGTCCATACTGGAGTTTGCTGACAGGAGGCAAGATTGATCAAAACCAGACTGGAAAATCAACTGGCAAGAAGTAGGATAGGGGTAGATGAGGGATAAAGGGCACAGAGGTGGTAAGGTAGATRTTATGTTTGTACAAAGTGCAGTGTGGATTAAAGGCAGCCTCGCTGGAAATACCCATGGAGTATAGGAAGAGATGTCTTCATACTCACACATACACACACATGTACAAAAATAAGTTTTCTTACTGCAGCAYGTTAGCATTCAGCTCTGATAGCAAAAGCATAAAGCAAACTTCAGACTTCTCACAGGGCTTGCAAATCATTTGCAGGACCTCATTAAAGAGAACTTTGTTAAGCACAGTATGCTAAGGAAGCATTGCCACTAGATGAGAGCATGATAGAGCTACAGCGAGCCATTAGAATCAGGTATCATTTTTTCCATGTGCAATGCAAGATTTTCCAAGTCAATGTCTGGAATTCAAACCCAAATACGTCTGAATCTCAGATGAAGCTTTTATCTGGAGGAAAAATACTCCCAAGAAGCAAATTTTCAAACTAAGAATGGGGCAGACATAAAAATCAGGAATGATTTACCTCCATATTGGCTTGTTTGCCAAGATGGCAGAGCCTGCAGCGTATCAGCAAGCTCTCCCCAACAACGACAAAGATGCCATGAAAATATTGAACACACAAGATTTTTTTAGCACCTGTGCCTGTTCTTTTGCAGCTTTCTGTAGTTGAATTCCAGAGAGAACTGTTGGCCCTAATCACAGCGAGCCCTAGACCCTGACAGCTGACTGGCACTGTTACAGTACCTCAGTGTTTGGAAGGTGATCAGCACAGCACAGAACACACGCTAGAGTTCAACCTGCTAAAACAGCCTTTAAGAGTTTGACAGAGTTTCCCAGAGAGGGACTGCAGCATGGAAAGCTCCTGCACAGTGAYCCTGGGTGTTTGTTCAGGAGATACCAGCAGGGAGAAAGCACGGTATTCCTCAGTTTCTCTGTAAGTTTGCTGCAAGGCTTTTTAAGGAAATAATAAAGGCTGCAAACATTCTGCTGAACCTTTCCCAGCATTTTTCTTTTTTCAATAAATTGGAAAGAGACTCTTCAAAATGAAAAGTGTTCTTTTCTCCCCTACAAAGTTGTAAGAAGGCTACATGGATGATGGAAAAGTCCAAAGTCATCAGAAGCCATTGGTAGAATGAAATGAGAATGAGCTGAAAAGTGATTCCGAAATTCCAGCTGCAATGTGAAACTGTAAAACACCTCAAGCTCCTGCTTTCTTGGTTTGAGATCTTGTAGATAACAATTAGGATAAGAGCTTAGTTCCATGGGGTAAAGCTCCTTCATGTTCTCCAATGTATGAGGGAAATGGGCAGAGACTTCTCCTTGGAGCCAGTTACTGGTTCCAGACAGCAGGGTTCATCCTCAGGCACCCATCCAGATTCTGTCAACCAACCAGTTCAAAAAAGGGAAAAATTTCGTACTGTTTTCCAGAGGACAAAGAGCAGTTCTTGGAAACACAGCAAGGGAGAGGCCACCTGGGGCACGACAAACAGACCCAGTCCTGTTAACGTTCCCCAGTCTCCAGGAGAGAAATCGTTCTTGGCTATAATCACACCTCCCTGCTTCAGGGATCTTAGACACCAAAATTAGCAGTCTGAGGACTTCCTAGGTATCTGCAGTTGATGAGGAAAGAGAGGTTCCCAGAGGGCATAAAATGAGGTCCTCCTCTGCTGCCTTTCACTGGAAGACCTTTCACCTTTCTCTGCCGGCTACAGAAGGATCATAAAGGATGAGTTGATTGACTTCTTCTATTGAACTTAGACTAGTTTCTCTTCTGCTCCTCTGTGCAATGAAGACTGAAAGAAATTCCAACTGAGAGAGTGAAATGAATACGCAGTTTCATAAACATTTCCACACACTTAACACCTTCTTCCTTTCCCACCCCTCAATTTCTCAAGGGTACTATGGAAAGCTTTTTTCTTYTTTTTTAAGGAAAGCATATAAATTTTCTCTTCCAACAGACTGTCCTGACTTAACACCTTCTTTTGCGGGCCCTGGGGTGGAAAATGAAAAAATTTCCCAAAATGTCACTTTTTCTGACTGAAGAGCTTTTGCTCACAGCTGAGCACAGCTGCTGCCCAYAGAACTGCTGTTTGTGGGATTCTATAAACAATTCCAGGTTGCAGTAAACTGTGAAGTTTATTATTTGATAAATCATTTTAAAACACGTAATGCATAGCTTTACTTTAATGCATAAATACTAGGATTGGAATTAAAGCATAATTTTCAAACTTTGTTCTGCATTTTCTGTCTGCTTAACAGTCTCTCCTTTGCTTTAGTGTTCATTTTTTTAGAATAGAAAGTGCTGTATCCTGCTTTTTAGCTCCAAATTCATAGTTAACATCTCTTTCTCCCTTAGATCACTTAAAACCCCCATCAGATTACCACAAAATCAAAAGACTTTATAAAAAAATAATATCACATTATCCTTTTATCTGCCTTCTGAACTTCCAAGCACTTAATGAGCCTTTCTCAGTCCGACAAGTGGCAAATTCCCAAGCATGTTCTATTCTGGCTGTACTCTTAGGTGTCTGGGGTGTTAGGATTCAGAAAGACCCAGCAAGGACATGTTGATGGGTACGAATACAGTGAGATAAAAAAAATTGTTTCTGGGATGATGCGGACTACATGTCAGCTAGAAATACACTCTAYATGTTTCATGTGGCAAAAGATAGAACCAATCTCAGTTTCTGAAAGCTGGTACATGCTTAGGACAACATCAGACTTTTAATGATCAGTATCTGTTGGTCTTGAAAAAGACGGTGCATAAAGGGAAAAACAAATTTCAAAACCAAAGGGCTGCTGAGGGAATTTGATAGCAAGGCTGTCTGAAGGTTGATTTTTTTTCAGGGATCCCYGCTGGGTGAGATGAATAAGGACTGATAACATCACAGAGTGCCTGGCTACCTATGGTCATCTCTTTCTATCTCATTCAGGCATCAAAGAATGTTCTCTAAGACATCCTAGAAAGATGTGAAGAATATAGAGGAACATTTGGCATCCTTGTTTTGCACTGTGTGTCTCATTTTTGAAGATGAAACTGTTAGATGCTTCACCCAAATTCACTGACTGATCATCAGCAATCTGGAACAGAGCATACAGGAAGAACCTCAGAGAAGACCCCGGTAGACAAGAACATCTGCAAGTGTAACTGGACTTCATCCCTAGTTCTTGGAGACTTCTATTAATCACTTCATTATTCACTGTGTTTGAGAACTCAGCTTCTTTGATAAGCATTAAGGCAAGTTGGTAACAGCCTGCCTGTAGAGTTGAAAAGCAACCAGATATTTGGCAGTGAAATGCTCAGACCCCCACGGTATTGGTCTGATAAGCCTTTATTATGAAAATGCTTTGTTGCATCTATACTTCAGGTAAAACTGAATTGGAAGAATACAGCACATTCTCTCCAATCTTGCAACAAGTGTCTACGAGGCATTCCCAATGTTTAGAAAGACAGCCTAAAATGATATGAAAGYAAGTAAAAACAGGTTCTTTTAAGAAAGTTAACATCCTCTTTTTTTCATCTTTCTCTTCTACAACCGGTACTTTCAAACTCTCAGTTGTTTTACTGTCATAGACCTGACCACATCTCCTTCCTTCTGGGGGTTTGGCACCCTGGGCTCAGGGCCAGCTTTGATAACAGAGATGTTCAGCCTTACAGCAGTGCTGTGACATGCTACAGTGGGGCCCTGCCCCTCCTTCAGCTGGTACCTGTAAAATGGCTGAGGCTCTTGCTCTCTGCCTGAGCTACATTGCTGGTTCACCAGTGCCCACCCTTGCACCTCCCTGATTTTGGTCCTGATCCTTACCCACTGGCTTGACCTTTGACCTGTCCCATCCCTGTGGACTTTCCTGGTGATTTGGACTGTTAGCTGAAGCTGGTCGTCATTGCAGGCCTGCTCTGGGAGATAAGAGAAGATGAGCTGGGAGCCAAGACTTGCACCAAGGCAGTGACTGTACCCACACAGGTGCAGATCCACAGCAGTCAAGCAGGAGCAACAGAGTAGGTCCAGTCTTGGCAAGATTCCCACTCAACATGTATTTTTATTTCAAATATCACCAGCATTGCTTTCTGGCTTCCACTGTGGCTAATGAAACACAACATCTAATGGATGATGCTGACCAAGAGACAGACTTGTCTCATGTAAAATCTCATCTACATCCACCACTGGTCCTTAGATAAGGTCATTGTACGGATTTTTGACCTGCTGGACTCCTTTAACTATCGTATGAGAACATGTCTTGTGGAGAGGCAAAAATAATGGTGATAATTTACAAAAGAGCCAGACATTGCATCATTTCCTACTGGGGTCAGAACCAGCCATAATGATTCACGGTTACTGTGAAGCCATAGAAACTCAGGAAGACCCATATGCTATAGGAGATATGGCAGCCAACTTGGTAGCAGGACAGGTTGCTTGGAAAATTTCATATTACTGCTTTCTCCCACATGAAGCCCCCAGACATCTAAGATGTCTGTCCTAAACACATAAAACTTTCTCTCAATTGAGATGTAGATGCTTCAGGTGTTATCTCTCTTTGTATGACTACCAGTTTCCAACGTAGTTGTGCTCCCTGGGATTACAAAGCCATTTGCCTTATGATATAGAGCAGAAAGTGCATGCTGAAGCTACTGCAATTTTTTCCCATAAAGAAGGAAAAGCCATCCTCACTCTAGTCATTTGACTTCACTTGGGACACTTGGAAAGTGTCCTGAAAAACACTGGAACACTCTTTTTACACTCTCAGTTAGGATTGGGCCCAATAGCAGATACTGTTTCACTGSGATGAAGCAATTCTTCCTTCTCCCAACAAAAGACTTTCTACTAAATGGCCAAAATTACCCTCTGTCACTAGAAGAATATGATGGGACTGTTCTGTGGGACTGTTCTATAACACTCCTTCTGGGCCTGGAAATAATATTGGAGAATATCTTTGAGTTGAAGCTTAGAAGAACTTTATAAAAAGATAAATCACGAGGACAGCTTTTCTCTACTCCATTTCTTTTCACACTGAATGTTTACAAATCACCCAGGACAAAGAACTGCATTTCCATGCTAAATACAAACACTTTTTTGGCACTGTCTGGCTTCTATACACCTTTTGGTCTAGAGAACATGTTTCCCTTTTGAGGAATGAAAAGAACAACCTAAAATGTCAACTTGATTAGCAGAGTGAGAGWGATTGTTACCTGTGTTATTTTGACATGTCTATAGATATGCTAAGTTTGCTCTGATAAGYCAAGATATGGTTTTGCTATTGGCATATCACTGTTTTCCTGTCTGCAGCATGTGCAGGACTGAGTCTTTTTCTAAAAAACACAAAAAGTCAGAAAAACTGTAACAGTCTTTGACCATCAATGTTATTTCATTATTGACTTGGCCCTGTCTGATCTTTACAGCTGTGGTGTTGATCTTGATTCCTTTGTCATCCTTCTTTACTYACTTCTCCAACAGTAGTTACTCATTGCCAGAAATTACATATGCTGGGCAGATGTAGAATCCAGATATTATTGTGAGTTTTATTTCTCCAGGACTGATATCTGATTKTACCTTTCGCTCCTCTCCTTGTTTGTCTGAAAGCCCTTTTAATACCCTTTTCTGCTGGTATTGTGGCTTTGCAACAGCAATTTCATGTGCAGTCCCAGCTTCTGGGGCCAGCTGAAAAGAATCGGAATGTTGTGTCACAAGACCACCTCTGAAAAAATAGCTAAACTCTCTGCTTAGACACTTCAAGAACAGACATTTTTGGACATGCTCTTGTCCAGACTATAATTAAGAGAGAATTTTGCTGCTAATTTTTGGGAAGCAAGGTGATCCCTGTACAGTTTAATTTCAAAACTTGGGGAGTTTACTTTCTGATTTAAAGAAACTTCAGAGGAGTGTAACTATGAAGGATGGGCATAGAGGAACTTCATCAACAATATTAGTAATTTCCAATTCTATGCTTTCTCTGAAACAGCACGACACATCAGTATTCTGTCCCATAGCATTCATGTCTGTATTGCAAGACTATCATTACTGTAAAAAAAATTAATGTCTTATATTACATTCTGGAGGGCATCTGAGACAATAAATCACCTTATTTGGATTTGTATGTGATTGCAAACAGCCTACTTGCTGTTCACTATGCAGTACTGATTACTTATTAATTGATAATACTCCCTTCCAAGTAATGAGTATTGGTATAGCAGGCTTGTACTTTGATATTATTTGTTCCATCCCTYGTCCTTTCTCAATACTGATGACATTGCTGCAAGATGCATCCATGCTCTTCCAGAGTAAGAGCAATTTTGCAATGATTCTCAAGTCCCAGTGGTTCTGACAGAGCTATTTATACTTATGCTGTGCACATGCTTGAGTATCTGTACTTTAAGATACTATTAATACTTTAAGTCACTACATTAACCTGTTGTTTTCTTTTATTCTAGCATAAAAATATAAAACCTCTTAAATCTGATATTTGAGCATAATTTTTAAGACGCAGACATCTGGGATAGCTTCTGTTATGAATGTATCATTAAGCAATTCAGTGACTGGAGCATTATGCAGTTATCCTATGCAGTTAATAGATTTGCTCAGTGGGCATGACAACCTGCGCATTACTCTGTATAAACTTTACTGCTGCTGAGTGACTGTTCTAAATGATTCATCTCTGCCATTGTCTAAATGACAAACAACTCATCTTCAAGATATTATTCTGAAGCAGGAGTGAGAAGCTGAAATTCCTCAGTACGTTTCAGGTGTATCTGGAAAAAGCTATACCAAGGTACACCTGGAAAGAGATTCTGCAGAGAGGTGTGAGGAATGACTAATGTAAATATTGCATTGCCTAATCCTTCTAATGCAATCTGATAAGAATGAATAAACTATTTGAACAACAATGCCTTGAAAATCATTATTATTAATGACACATACATTATGTCAAAACAATAAGAATGTAATTTTGAACTTCACAGATTTCTTTTAGCATATTAATGGGTGTAACCACAGGTAAGTGCTATTGAACTTCTCTTATGATAAGCAAATCCAAGATACAGAGAGGACAATTTGTAGCCAAGAGTGATGTCAGTTTTCCTGATCCCCGGTACAACACTAAGTATTGAAACAGATCCTCTGTGTTCCCAAGTGGGGATCAAAGCAGAATAATGAGTGCCTTGAGGAGCACCTCTTCCAAACAACAAGGAATCCTGGAGAGATGGCACTGTCAGATGTCTTCTGATTCCTAACAGGGCAATAATTTCTGGATGTTTTACATTTCAGTAGGTGTCAAATTTTGCCTTGTTTTAGTAGAAAATACTTTATCGCAAAATTAAACTATTACAATTTATTTTAGTTTATGTAAATTATCTAAGATAGCTGATGTACAGCTTTGGTTTGGGTTCTGGTAGCTCTCTAGTGATATTAAGTCATCACTAGCAGACTCAAGAACAAGGCTATCAAAACTTTCATTACAAAATCTTTTTTTTTAATAAAAAATTTGCTTCCCATTTTTTTCCATTTTCTTTTAATTTTCAGAGACCTTAATTTGAATTTCTCATTTTCCTCCCTGTTTTTCCCCTCTTTTTGCTCACATAAGAAATTGTTATCTACCATCTTCCCTCTATTCCTTTATTTTTAGACACTGTTCTTTGTGCCAGGAATTTTTCAGCACTTCCATACCTTTGAAAAAATATGTGAGTGCAGATCTGATAACTGCTTCAGAATTGGAGCAATTTTGAATAGTTGTAGAATAGCAAAGAAGAAAATTTGTTGCGGAAAAAAAAAGGAACTCAAAATAAACCTTGAACTTTGTTCATTTTTTACACTCAAAGGAAAAAAGTAGGAACAGGAAAAAATAACTATTTTAATAGTCTCTTCTGAAAGGTCACAAACGTGGGTGGAAAAAAAAAGTCTCCACTTTAAAGCTTTCAAAATCAAAGAAAATTCAAAATGACAATACATTTTTACAAAATTATTTTTCCATTATTTGAACCAGGTCAGGACCAAATGTTCAATACTGGACAAAACTCATGTCAACCACCGTAGCAGTGTTTAATGGTTAGAGCACTTGTATGAATCATACTATGATTTATTTCTCATTATGTGCAGAGAAGTTAATATGATGGTGGGGCAATTGTCAGGGAACTGGTACAGTATCTTTTGTGTAGCTTGCCAGCAGGACTTTAGAGCTTGGGTAATGTGTTAAAATACTCCTACTTGAAATCACAGAGGTAAGCAGTTAGCAGGATAGTACCTATCCAAAAAAAAACCCCTGCCCAAACTAACACTAATGAAAAATTAGTATTGTTTGTATTCAGTCCCCAAATGTCTTTTTTTTTCTAATGGGTACGGGTTCGTGCAAGACGGGCAATTGTTAAACCTGGGATTTAGATTTTCTCAAATTTTGCAGTGTTTGAAATCCAGAACCAGATCTGAATTGCACAGTTCAAGCCTAATAAAATAAACAYAGGTGAAGTTCATGAAATTTACAGGAATCAGTGGAAGTTTTATTATGTGCTCCAGTGGAGAAAGGATTTCACTCCAAGATGCACTTGGAATCAGAGAGTTTCTTTATATTAAAGTTATGCAAAAATGTAACTGTGCATGACTGTCAATTGGTCCACAATCAGAGAACTGGATGAAGCATGAAAAGTCCTGTTAACTTTGTCATTAAAATCCAAAGAATATGTGTGTAGACTACATCTGTTACATCCAGGCTTTTCTAGATGAATGAACACCAGGATTAAATCAGGCTAAATTTCAGAAAGCTACAAGTATGGGTGATGGCAGAAATGCCTCTAATCATGCATTTTCATTGCCAAATGGATTTTGGACTTCTGCCATTTCAGAAAGGTCACCAGGTAGTAGCATTCCACAAGGATGGAACAAATAGGAAAAACGAAAAACCCACATAAGTGAATTGTAATAATACATTAACAGTTATCTATAATTATTCCTGTTAGAAATTCACAGAAAAAAAAATTGATTACAATGTATAACACAAAAAAAACTCCATGGAAAAATGTGAACAAAACAGTCTAGAAATCAAAACAAGCCGAGTCTGGCTTTTGGTGCAAATAATTTTGTCTGAAATTTTTTTCTGTCTTGTAAATAATAAACGTATTTCTATCACTTGCAGGATTTGGATTCCTGTTGATACAGAGCTATAACTGCAAGCCATGTGTGATTCCAATAAGACATGATAATATTCTGTCAGATCATCGGTTGGACCTTTACGCTGGAAATACCTGGCTCTGTCACTATGAGAGAAATCATGCCAAGGCATGAAAATAATGTGATTCTTTTAAAAAGAACAGTTGTTTAAAATATCCTACCCTGGTTTATAGGCCAACCATCCAAAAATAATTATAATACTTTGGAGATGTTGGAAGACAGATAAGCTGAAAGCATGTTTCTTTTTAAATGGTATACTATATAAAAAACATTACACGTATCAGTGACTTTGACACATTCCTGTTTGTTTTGAGTAATGTCTTCTGCAAATTACTTTGTAAATGCTAATCAATGTGATGTTTTGAAATCAGTCAGAGCCAGCAAACCTGGCAGACAGCTTCAAACTGTCTGAGTGTCCATTTAACAACATTTTGTGACAAGACATCTTGTGCCAGAGCATTTTTTGGGAACACAATGATTCATCCTATTTACTCAGCTCAACATAATAGCTAACAACTCCTAGTACCACCGTGCAGAGCTGCAGCTGTTGTAAGCAGCGTGTGACAGAACCCGGACTCTGACAGAGTGGAGCCGTGTCACTGCCTCATCCCAGCTCTAACTCATTAGGCAATTCTGGAAAAACAAGGTGTGAGAGGCTGAAATGTTGAAGGTTAATGACTCAAAAACTCTGCCATTTGCAAAAGCAGTGGATGCTTTGCTGAGGCCAGGTTTGCACCATCAAACCAAAGAGGAGGAGGAGGAGAAGTTTGGGTGTGTGGTGCCAAAATCTCTGATATGCATAAGAACAGCCCAGGTGACAGGGTGTGAGCACCAGCTACTGAAGGATGACAACAAAAAACTGACTTCTGTTTAGTAAAACAAAAGTTTTTTGAGTTTTGAGTTTTTCTCTGGTTTTTGAGCCAGAGGAAGGAAAAGGCAAATAAGAAGCAGACCCCTCAAGGTGGGACAATGCTTTTTATCATGCCAACGTCCTCCAGTATAAAACTTCCTCCCGGGGGAGGTATCGGGACACTCACAGGTAGGTCTGAAGGTGTTCATCCCTTCTGATGGGCCATGACTGGCTCAACTATGCTGGTGTGACAGGCAGCTGTCATGTCATTAAAATGTGTCATAAATCATTAACGACTCCCAAAGTTCCCTCAGATTTGTTTCTGGGGCTTTCCACCAGAGGACTGTGCATGACCCACAGTGTTGCTTAAGACAGTGCTAAACTCCCCCCTACAGGGGAGGTACCTGGGTGTTCCCACCCAAACCTGAGCAGACATTAACCCACTGAACTTTGTGTTTCACAGCCTTTCCCCCACCTCCAAAGGATCAAGCCTGCAACCATCACTTTGACCAACTGACATAGAAATTGCAGCAATCAAGTCTTGTCACTGGATTCACGCATGGCAATATCTTTCCYCTCCACTATCTACCCTTACCGTTTCTTTCTCTTTCTTTTTTTTCTTATGTATTTTCTTAACTGATACTCTTATACTTTTGTATTGTTATATTTTTATAAATAATAACCAAAAGTGCTAAATACTTCCTTTCCATTGCAACTAAACTGTTCTGAAATAGAACTGCCATACACACATATATATAAAAACACTGGTCATTCCGTGTTGTTTCACTCTAATCTGCCCCAAGGGATCTATTAACAAGAATCTCAGTTGCCCTGCTTCAGGGGCAGGTCATAACACAGGATAAAATAGTTATCACCTGGAAAGATCCTACCTGAAAGCACTGCTAAATGTGCTGGGAGAATCAGGTAGTGTAGAATTTTCTTCTTCTTCCTAACATCAAAGAAACACCGGCTGCAAAATACAGCTAAAAACTCTGCTCTTTCACACTCATGGAAATTATTTCCTTTCTGGTTGTGGCTTCTTACATTGAAATAAAATGGAGAAATAAGTTTTCTTTTGTGTACCAAAAATACAATGAGCTAAATCCAGCTTCCCTTGTACAGTCAAGCATGAAATAAATAGGACAATTCACATAAGCAGCCTTAGCAGGATATGGCACTCAGTCTTCCATACATGTAAAACCAAATTCCTATGTGAATAACGTGGTTCAGGAAAATGCATTCTGTAACTACCCTGGGCATATGTCTGCCTTTGACAAAGATGGGATGTATTCCCTGAAATTAGAGCATATAATAGAAATTTTCCTCCATAAAATGTGCTTTTTTTTCACTTCCATGTAGTCTCACTGAAACTAATGAAGATTGCACATAAGCAAATGATAGAATATTTTGACTACAGCATCACAAGGAGGAATATCTTGTGATTGAGAGAGAAAGAGGATTAACTCTGACAGTCAAAACACAGTATTTATTTAAAACTGTTACAAGTTTTAAAGTAAGTTAAAATTTGGGGTTTTTTTTCCCTTGACATTTCTCCTTGCTGATTTTCTAGACAAAAATGCAGCTAAGGATATTTACAAGAACAATTACTCAACATCATTACCAAATTATATTTCCAGCTGAGAGCTAATGCAGAATTTGTTTACCAAGAATAAGAAGGTATTCCTGCTAAAGGTCTTTGTGTCACACTTTTATCCTTTCAGGTGTGTAAACTCTTAGGATCAAGGACAAGATATATGTCTCAAATTGATGGGTCTGGAACAACAGTAGTGTACAATCTATCCCTTCAGGTCTCAAGCTGACAGATATATCTTGTAGTGTACATCACACTGATCTTGAGTACTCCTAGTAGCAACAGAGGAGCAAGTGTGAGCACCTAAAACGGTGCTATTATTCAGGAATGAGCTACAGGCCTTGGCAATGTTGACATCAGTAATTTTTTTAACAGAAGAGGTCATATTCTAAAGGGGTTAAATAACTGCAGTTGTTAAGGGAGTGACTTATTTAAAATTACTTAGGATCTCAAGTGTAGATGAGTGGGAATCAGTCTTCCAGGCGATTCGTGCAATGTGAGTTATTTATGTTACAGAGGTTTAGTATCATGTTAGTTTTTATGACAAAAACTGCTGTACCAGATGCATATAGGCCAGGATTGCCCAGYCTTGACAAGTGATGATAGAATGATGATAACAGAATTCAGTGAGTCACAGTAGAAAGAGGCAAGATGAGTAGGAAGTCTTTACTTATGGTTCATTGTAATACAAAAAACAGGAGGGATTAACTAAAGTTATCAGCAACTCAAACAGGAAGTAAGTTTTAACAGAGTAAAATTAAACTCTGGAATTCATTGTTACAGGATAATTGTGAACATCAAAGTAAAATTGGATTTAGAAAGGAATTAGAAAAATTCAAGGAGAAAATCCATCGAACACAATGATATAACTTCAGACAAGAAATATTTTGTTAATGAAATGGTACTTGCATACAGTATTTTAACAAAGAAATTATATTTTCTATTTGTGACAAGATTATAGCTGTTCCTAAAATTGTTTCACACTAGATATAGATATTTTTGTATCATACATTTTTATAGATCACTATTTTTTAATATCTAATAGAAAATATTTCTTAAAATTGCCTTTTAGGGACAGCTTTTTTTCCTTTCTTCTTTTTTATCATTTTTGCTATTGAATGTAAAGAGAAAAATATTTCTGTACTCTGATTTTCTCCTTTTTATTGCCTGTTTTCTTGGTTTTGTTTTGGTTTAGGTTTTTTAAGGGCTTTTCTTGGCAATTTGGTTTTTTCCCTAAAAAATTGTAACTGAATAAAAGCTACCACAACCAAGGAAACAGGAGTGAGTTGCTTCTTATTTTAGAACTGATGTCAGGAAAAAACCCCAGAAGACCATTCCTGACTTCAGCTGGAAGAGAGGTGCCCAAATCATAACTCAATCAGTGGTTGACAGAGGAGAAGAGAGACGGACACTGTCAAAAAAGAATTCCCACAGAAGATGATAAAAGCCTGTGGCTTGATGGGGTCCTGATCTCAGCCTCTCGGCCTTTAAACCTCTCACACTGAAGCTTTCATTAGTAAACAGATTGCTCAGAAGAGGCAGAGGAGGAACACGACAAGAACAGGGCTGTGGGAGCCAGGAAACACCATGATTAATGATGTTCTGCAGACATGCAAAAGCAAACGCACTCTGCGTTCACAGCATCAACTCCGCTGCAGTCTAACAGTGATTCCTTAATTGTTCTCTTGTCATGCAGCACATGGCTCTTCTTCTGAAAATAATTTTGTATTAAAATTCCTGGTAAACCTTTCATCCAGACCAGAGTGAACTAAGCAGTGAAGCTTGTGCTGGAGAAAGAAAGAGATAGCTTTTAACAATGTGTTTGGAGAAGTGGTGGAGGAGAAGGGTCTCTCCGTAACAAGAGTAAATATGCTGTAGCCAACTGCACCGCCTGAATCACTTGGGGAGGACAGAAGTGAAAGAAAAGTGAACTTCACACATGYTCTCTCTACGGATGGCATCTTCCTGCCAGGGAGAATTTGCCTCTGGCAAGAGCAAAATTGTCTCCTGAGGCAATCGCGAAGGGTAAGGCTGGAAGTCGCAGGGCAGGACCTGAGGCGCTCTCCCGATGCCCAGCCAGTAGACCTGCTCCTGTGTTACTGAACCACAACAACCCTGCTGCACTGCTAGGCAGAAGCAAGGTCTGGTTCGTTGCCCATGGTTGGCAGAAAGAATAAAAAAGGTTTAGCTTCACATTTACACTCAGCCCAAAACAGAAACATAAAAAAGAAAATCATATTTGTTCTGTCCTTTTGGCAGTCACTTGCCACCAAGTCTGCTGACAGTTGGTGTTCACAGCACAAAGGGCACTTTGCTATTTACCAGTCATGATCTTTGCTAGCCTCACTGCACTTTTATGGTATCTAGGTGGTTCCTTTTGGAAGAATAAATTGATACSCCTATCATGCACCCTTCGAATTAGTAGCCACTTTTACCTTTCACTAGCCTAACTCTTGGAGCTCCCACCATCCCAAGATGCAATTGCAAGCAAAAATCATAAGCTATTAACCAGTATTTGCAGAATAAAMTAAAATACCAACTAGTCTTGCTATAGACATCAACTTTCCATACACGCTCCTTAATGAAAATAAAATCCAGTGGCAACATCTAATTTATGAAACGATAAATGGGAGCTGCAATCAGAGGTTCTATCTGGGTACCACTTGGTGGCATGCAAAGCGTTTAGCTGAGATGTGTCATCAGAACATCTCATTTACCATACACACACACACAGAGTAAAAAACATTTTTCAAAAAAATAAGAGTAGAAATGGGAAGATTTATTCTGGAGACTGTTGAAAGCCTAACAGGAGAGCAGATTTTATTCTTATCAGCTGGGAAAACAATTGCAAAATAATAAACTTGTTTTGYCTGGCTTGCATTTTGCTCTTTTTCTTTTCATTTTTAAGATGATACCAACTCTGACTTCTGTGCAACTTTTTTCATTTGTTTCATATTCTATTTTTTTCCCCAGAAATTCCTTCACTGACAGCTACCTTTATGTCACCTTTAATTTCAAAGTCGACATTTAAAATCTGTTCTATGGCACTGATACAGTCAGTGGCACATTGACATTGTTTCTTCTGGTTTTTTGTACACTATCGGATAAATTTTACAGTTCAAACAGAATATGTGGGGCTAAGTGGACCTTTGTACAGCAGACTGGGAGAAATACATTGCTAGCAATGTTACTGTGACAATATACATACTGTAACATTAAAGCTATATTTTCAACTGAGAGTAGTTTGTGATCAAGATCAAAGGTAAATGTAAAAAATCAGTGGATGTTAGTTGTATGTTAGTTAATATGAACCTCTGGAAAGTATTTCTTAAATTATGCACAATGCAATTGCAAAATAGAAAATACAATCACTCAAATCAATAAGGGCCTGTTTGAAAAGATGGGTCCTACTCCCTTGGCAAGTACTGCCATCAGCAAAAGCCAAAGCAGGACCCAGAGTGCCACTGCAGCTCATTGCACTGCAGTGTTCACAGCATCATGTGCCTATCCACATCCAGATCAAAATAATAATCTTGAATGTAGGGAAAGCTCCAGCAACATTGGCTGAATTCCATTTTACCTTAAACCTGGTGGGTAAGGATACGCATTTAAGCTTGCCAGTGACTGCACACTGATATCAGTGACAGAGCCCTGGGCTGCGCAAACTGGAGGTGAACTCCAAACACTGCTGTAACGCTGCTTCACACTGATGGTGTTCTGCTGAGGTCACCAATGTTATACCTGTACCAGTACAAGAAAGATGAGAATCACCTTYGCTATAGACAAGAAACTCAGATCATGAGTTTCACTTACAGTGCGGACTGTTTTTTGCYACAAGCTGGTTGTGGCAAAATACCATTTTCATTTTTTTACCAACCCTTAAAGTATACTGGAACTGAAATAATTTGGCTATGCATCTGAACAGCGCACGGATATATAAAATTTCCGGCCTYTTTCAACTGTTATCTAATTCCTACSTGTTAAGGTGAAAATAGACCTTCAAGTCATGTTTTGGTACCTGAGGGATTCCCAGTCCAAGCAGCAAATTGGTCTTTGGCTGGCAAACTTTCTGCTCTATAAGTTCAAAATTTGAGGGTAGAGAGGGCAGGATCTATTTTGTGGTATTTTTTGTGCTGAATGGGAGATGATCCTTAGGGATTTTAGCCAGCCCTTTTAAGTCTTGAGTCATAAAGACAGGTGGAGAATGGTAAGAAGTAAATGCCATGATGACCAAAGCAAAGACAGACATATCAAAATAAGCATATTTAGTGGCCATGTATTGAATTCTGTGGGGAATGCCTGCAGTAAAATAAGGTACTTGCCATATAGGTATAGCAGAGGTTAACTCAGGACAGTTGTCTATGGTGTGTGGTTAGCCTCAGTGCACARAGCAAGCTTCAGATTAAAAACAAACAAAACACAAATTTGCAGTCATTGGGAGGGTGGGATTTCAGATAATTTTCAGTACAAATCATATACTAATTGGAAGTAAGCACTGACTGCTTGGGGTGAGCAAAATTTCTTGATGATATCATATGAAGTCTGTTGGCATAGTCCTGGTACCTTATGAGACCAATGGAACTGACAGAACTCAAACTCCTTCCTTATAAAAGCAACACTAAAGGCAGTTCTGGCAATCAATACTTGCCTGTCCTGCCCAGTTCTTCTGACTCCTTTTTGYACTCATCATGCTCAGATGACTTTCTTGAGGGTTTTGGAATATCCAGGGCGGGAAGGGATGCTGAAAAGACAGTGTGTTGCATACAAACAAAACAACATCTGTATCAACATGGAGGAACTACTTGGTTTATGTGATTGATTTTGGTGTTTTGAAAAAACCATAACTAAAATGTTGTTTCATATTATTAGTATATTATTTATTTGCAGAAAATCTCATGTACCTGTGCCATGAGAACTATGTTCGAATATACAACTGATCATCCTTCTTTCTTAAAATGCTTTGAGCGATTCCTAGGTCAGACAGTTGGGTTATTTCATTCATTTATTCATGAAACAAGAATGACTTTGAGCACAACTAAATAGGTCTGATTCAAAATACCAGGCAGTATCCAAGAACTATACAATGAGGAATTGTTTCTACATTATTTATATATGCCTTTTTTATTATTTTTCCTTTTTCTTTTTTTGGTTTGTTTTATCTCTGCCCTTAACAGAGATGGGAGGATGATTGGGAAATTAGTTCTGAATTGTTGATGATCAGTACCATCATCGTACGCAAGCTGAAAATGTGAGGAACTGCTTAAATTTGCATCACTGATATAAAGTTTCCCTTGGGGGACATCTTTCTGTTATTTTCTGCCTGAACCACAGCTTATTACTACTTCCAGGTGACAGCAGAAGTTGTTGCGAAGTACAGAAGTTTACTTCAGGCATTTCATAGTAGTGGAGCTCCTTTCTACAAAGAAAAACAGTTTATACGATCCTTAACAGTGTGACTCATTCCTGTGCATCCATCCTGTTATCATACAGAAGAATACTCCAGACCATAGCACTGTTACGAACATTTTATTGAATATGTACATTTTTTTTTTGAGGAGTGATAAAAAAAATTAATTTCTACCTATACTATGAAACTTAGTGAAGGAATTCTAGTACATAATGGTTAYGTAACAAGTCCTTACTTAAAAGGACTATGCAGGTCTTGGATATCTTCCACACTTTGATTTTTAAGTGACTTTTGATAGCCTACCTTGAAAATAAGAATGCATTATATGACATTTTTGATTTTCAGCATCATATAGTATTGTTATTGTTGGGTATCCACTGCGASGTCAACACAATAGGGTGCAAGAATTCAGGAAATTTATGGAATTTAGATGCAATTCTTTAATACAGCTTCTGGATGGATCAAGCACTGGAGGTGCCTCTGCTGGATTCCTTAACCATGGATAAGGAAATAGTGTTTGAAGATGTGATACTCGATGACAATCCTGGCTGTGATTACCATGAGAGGATAGAGATTAGGACCCCTTCAAGACTGGTAAGAAGAGGGAAACCTGCTAGTCAGCCTAACCTCAGTCTCCAGGAAATTAATGGAGCAAATCCTCCTGGAAAATGCATCCAGGAACATGAAGACCTAGCACACAATGTCCCACAGTATCTTTCTAGAGACTCAGTGAGACACAAGACTGGAGAAGCAGGCTACTAGGTCGTGAAAAATGGCTAGATCACCAGGCTCCAGGGTTTGCGATCAATGGTACAAAGTTCAACGGATGTTCAGTGACTGGGTGTGCCCCACTGGAAGTCCCTGGGGCCAATACCAAGATCARTAATGGTTAATGCCTGCGAGTGACCTGGGCAAGGAGACAGCACATACCCGCAGCAAGTTTGCAGTTAACAGCACACTGGTGGGCACATGTCTGGTGGGGGAAAACACGCCAAGCAGAGGATGGTGGGTAGGGCAGCCATCTGGGTGCCAGAAATGTCACGAAGCTCTAGAGAGAAAAGTGCGGAGTCCTGGAACTCTGCAATGCAGGTGCTGCGGACTGCTGGGGCTGCGGAGCACTGGCTGAGGAGAAGCTCTGCAGGAAAGGACTTTCAAGTCATAGAGGAAGGCAGTGGAAAGGCATGAATAGCGAGGATGGGGGATCATCCTGTGCTGGGCGGTATTACTGCACCATGGCCAGGCCAAGGGAATGAGTTTTTGCCCTCTGCTTGGCACTTGTGAGACAATGCTGGAAAACTGCCTGGCTTTGGGTCTTGCAGTAGAAAGAGAAAAGCAAGAATCTGCTGAAGTTTTACAAAGGGACACCAGGATGATTAAGGTGAGATACAAACAGAGTCAAGGGACCTGTCTTTCTTTGGCTTGATGAGAAGAATGCTACAGAAGGAGCTAATTTCAGTCTTCATTTACAGAGAAGGCAGCCCAATGCTCTTTTGGAGGTGCATAGGGAGAAGCTGAGAGGCTATAAATGAGTTGCAGGAAAAATAAGCACACAGGAATGAAACTGTATCTGTTATTTCTAAACCACTAGTGACACCTAGTYTCCAAGAAAAATACCAGTAGCTACATTAGCACTGCAACTTGGAAAAATGCATCTGATTGAACTTACAACACTACAGAGTTTGCTGCTTAGCATAACCCCAAATGAATAGACCTTGATGATAAAAATATGTGCATTAAATCTATGCTTCAATAAAGGACACAGAGCTTGCAGGTGTGGTCTCTCAGTGAGAGGCACTGACACTATAACACATCAGAGATTTGGCCATATCTATGCCTGTGTTGTCAGGCTATATCATTGGCCTTTCCTCGGGGACTGACTCCCTGATTGTCCACGCCTCTAAATATTGATGTGCACTCAGACAAGCTTTGGGGTGGTACCATCTGCCTCCTCAGTGGGAAACCTTAGACTCGTGGAAGAAGCTTACTACTGTGCAAGTCCTATTCTCACAGGTAATAGAGATGCAATCGAGTGAGGTCTGGTGTGACTGGGCCTGCTTACAGTACTCTGAAGATACTGGAACACTGAGAAGGCCATGAACCTCCTTTCCCTCACACTTCTCCGAGTCCAAGTTAAAACAAAAGCAAAGTAAATAGCACTCTGGGCACTGGAGGACTGTCCAGGAAAAGGTTTGATTCTCCTTCCTGGGATGACAGCAAACATCTGGAAAACGTGTTGGTTTGCAAATCATGTTTCTTGGGGACATAAAGTTGCAGATATCTGACACAGCTCACAGGTTGTGACAGCCAGAAGAGGGGAAACGTGGGCAGCCACAGTTGCCCAGCATTGCTACAGTACTCTGAGCTAAAAATCCTTATCTACCTTCCAAACTTTCCAGTCCCCATTTGCCAAAAGAAATAAGAATCCCACTTCCATAGAAATGAGGGACTTTAATTAGGCAGCAGTGTAAGATGTGACAGGATAGGAGAGCATAGGGTGGCCCTGGACCACCACCAGACAATGATGGTGCATCTGGTCACTTTATAAACCACAGATATGGTTTCTTTATAAAGAAACATGGACTTTCCRCTGCATTTACAGCTGACTCCTGCACACAGCTGCTTATCCGTCACCAACTCCAACTTGGTTTTGAGTCAGATATGGCAAGACAATGGCACAGAAAACAAGTACCATGTCATTAACAATGACTGGCAAAATTACTGTGCTTGAGTCATGTTCCTGAAGGTGTTGCAAGAGCAAAATAAGAGCTCCTACTGTCTGCACAATCTCTCTTTCTTCATAAACTCTCTTCATTTATTGTTCTTTCCTCAAAAAGTGGGCTCAAAAATACAATTTTATGGTGAACAAGTAAACATCCATTGGGAACAACCACCAAGCACTCTGACAATGGTCAGGTGTCCTTTCAGTTTCAGGAAGACAGAAGAGCAAGTATGCATGAAAAAATACATGGATTTTATTTATGGACCCTCACACATTTGAGAAAACTGTGTCTATTAAAGTAATTGGTGTTTTTGACAACCTAACTGATGGCTAGCACGTAGAAGAGATGGCTGATGGCTGTGCAGTAACAATTCTAATAGCAGACCTTTCCATACTACTTTTGCTTGCTCACTGACCAGTAGGAGTTTGAGGAAAAGCACATTCCAGGAGACAACAAGGACCGTCTGTATTGGAGGATCACACTGGCAGTCAGGTTAACCTGAGGTTAGGCTCTACACGAGAGGAGAGTAATGTTGTGTAGCTGGACAGTTTATTGTGCTATGTGGATCCAACTGATATCCCAGTCCAGGAAGCTATGCGCTACAGTGTGGGTTTGCCCTTGAACTTGTACAAGTACAAACCAAGCTGTGTAAGTATGTAACAAAYGGGAACAGTATGGTATACAGACATATTCTGGAGCACTACTCCACCATCCTCCTGCTCAAAGCATGGTCACCTATGAGGTCAGACCACAGTGGTAAGAATTTTATCCAGTCAAGTCTTGAAAACACTCAGTGATGCAAAACCTTTCTATGCAACTTGCTCCATTGTCTGACAGTCCCTGTTGTGAAATAACTTTTTCGTTCTATCTTGTTGGAACTTCCATTTCAGCTTGTCAGCATTGTTTGTCAGCCTCTCATCATGAYGCATCCATTTTCTCAGTTACCTCCTTGGAGGTACTGGAAAGCTGCCATTAGGTTGCACCAAAGCCTTCACTTCTCCTGGTTAAACAAGCCCAGTTTCCGCTGTCTCCYCATCTGGTTTCTGTGATCCAACCATCTGACCATCTTGGTGGCCTTCGGCTGGACTTACTCAAGCTTATAAATATTTTCCTATACTAGGGGAGGCCAAGACTGAATGCGCTGTTCCAGATGTGGTTGAACGAGYGTGGAGTAAAGGTGAATAAGCGCTTTCCTCAGCCCTCTGGCTGTGCTTGTGGTAGTACAGCACAGTCTGCTGGTAGCAACCACCTCCACAGCCATGAGCTGAGTACAGAGTAACAAAAATACGGTGTCTGCTTCCTGCAGTTAAATGGCTTCTGGGACATCGTGTCCCCTACTGGAACACAAAGGTGAATCAGCCCATTTCCTATGATTTAAAGTCAAATTTAAATTTGCATTTTTTGTTACTTCAAGTAGTTTCTTTGCACAGTACATCACTATACTGCAGTGTTTTCCTTTTCCTTGAAAGATAGCATTATTTATTGTCAAGAATGTGCTTTATTAGTTTTATGCTGTGACTAAGAGCAATATGCACTCTAGGGCACATATTAATGATCCATTAATATATTGCTCAGATGTTTAAAATTACTCAGCCTAACGTTTTGGGCCTTTCTGCACACCTGAGTTAATACATACCCTGGAGTGTTTTCTTGCTTAGTTACAGCACTCTCTACTACAGAAAACTGGGACTTGATTGCATCCATATATTAATCACAGTGGATATTTACATAGTATGACTTCACTTAACAGYGTAATGATGAAGAAGCCGGATGTACATAACCGTCTGGCTGAATGCCTGACTTAGGGAAAAAGGAGGGCTTTCTACAAACATTTTTACATCTCCACAGAGAGCCAAAGAAATCACAGAAATCCTGGASATATTTTTTTTAGATTGCCCAATCTATCTTTCCCCATAATATATGGGAATGCTTTGCTGGACCATATATACGTATCYCAGAGAGTGGTTTTTCTTAATCTCCTAAGTAGCAAATAATTTCTGCCTTTAATGAATTACATTTAAAGGTGAAGTGCTTAGTGGCAGGAACTCATGTAAAAGCACGATTAATCACCCTGAGGTTTTTGGCTCCAGTAGGCAGCTCCTGTAAGTTACTTCAGAGGGCTTCTTCCTTCCATTTAAGCTTTCTTTTGTTCTTCACCTGCAGGACTTCACAATGTTCATTCTTGGGTATTTTTGGTTTTTGTTTTTTTTTTTAAGAAATGCATTTATTTATTTATAATTTCTGTCAGGGATATGTCCTCTTGTTACTCAGGTAAAAATGGGATTTAGTATTTCTGAATAAATTATCCAGCTGAATTCCCATTGCTCAGTCAAGAATCACTTTACAGCTATACGTCAGGGTTTTCTTTTTGCAGATCTCCATTTCTCATGTTCCTATTGGGACAAGAAAGTAGCATTATTTACACAGAATTAAGTTGTGAGTTGCACAAGCATATTGTGACAGATACAAAAATATTTTTAAGTTATGAAACTTCAGAAACTATGACACTTGATGGACCAGACACTTGGAACTATAAAATAGAACTGCTCTGCCAGTGTCGTATTTTTGAGATCCAGGTAGTGATTGGTATGCTGACTAACATAAATTCTCAGACACGAAACAAAACTAGATAAATCTCATTTTTCCTTTAATATTATTGCATCTCCTGGGTGAGACTATTTGAGAAAGAGCTGCAAAACAAAGATTAAAATGAGAAAAGGCTAGACTCATACAGAGAAAGATCTGATCTCTTCTGGTGCAAGAGCTGGTTTTAACTCTAATCCCACATAGCTGATGAGCAATATTTAGTAAACCAGTATAGACACAGATTGTTTCACTGCTCTGTGTAGTAGTGTAAAATAAGCGTCCCTAGAACATTTCAGTGAAGCATAGAATATTACTAAGGATAAGAAACAAAAAATTTGTGACCTGTACATGAAGTAAGAAGCCTGTACAGCCTCTTGGTGACTGCAATTACACCTTTGAACTACCTAGAGCCTTCCAGTCCCATGTTCTACAAAWACATCAAACAAGTAATTTATTCACAGTCATTGTCTTACACTTGCATGTAGCTCCTTTCTCCTGGAGGGGGAGAACACAGCAGACTACCCAGAAAGAAGGGAAGCAGCACAGAACTTTGTTCTTAGGAAATCAGAGGGAAGATGCTATTACAGTCTGAACACAGGAATGGGTGAAAGAAAACTTGCAATCTGTTGGCAGCTCCGCCCCTGTGGGTGTGGGTGAATTTTTTAAAGGCAGGTGAACAATGCATTAATTGTTTCTGAATGAAAGCTGAGGTTTTCCAAGCTCTGCAACAAATGAACTCTCCATTGTGCATGCTTCCTGTCTGAGAGTCACTTTGCCTTGAGGAAGTCTTGTGGCAAATTTCCATTCACTGACTGGATAAAGCATAGCTTTTAAATTAGATTGCTGATGTAAACACTTATTATTACAAATTTGAAATGTGCTATGAAGATTTACGGGAAAGGTGAAATCTCTATTTTGCTGTATARTCTATTATACAATATATAACACAAAGAAAATAAAACTCTTGTTATTTAAATATATTTATGTATTAAAAAAATACCTATCTCAGAAGATTTATTCTTTTTTTGCAAAATATGGGCTAGATTTTTGATAATATGGGCTAGAAGATGCAGAGGAAGAAGTAATAAACATTTTTACAAACATTACTAAAATTCTCTACCAATTTCCTTCCTTTTTTCCTTTTTTTGTTGGCTTTACCATGTAAATTTGTTGCTATATACTTTACAACATAGTCTTCTATGTGAGAGAAGTAGTTATTTTTCCATAGYTGTTCACAAGTGTCTCCTGCTAACATCAGGATACATATGCCTCCAAAAACTGCTTATTTCAGTGTTGGTTACTAGATTACCATTCATATTTCATTCTTTTAGTGTTTGCATCCATGTCTGCTAGCTCTGTCTTAATTTTACTTCACTGGTCAGTTCTATWTAATGCCAGAGTGTCCTCTGCTGTACATAGCAAAAATAGCAGTATGTTACAGGTTCTTTCATTCATGGTGATCAAAGGGCAGTGAATAAGAGACTCCGTAGGGACCTGTGCAGCTTCTCATTCAAATTTCTCTGTCAAAAGCATTTTCACAAAATCCTTTCTAGTTCCCTCCAAATCACTCATGCTATAGATGATTTTGCAAACAGAATTCACATTAAAGCCTCCTAACATTCCCACCTCGCCCTCACCAAAGTTTTGTGTTTAAAGGGAAGATTTCACTGAGAACAAATATTAGGAAAATTGCCCAAAACCAATCCTTTGGGACACCTTCTCCGAATTTCAGATATAAAATAGGGATAAAACTTTATGAAGTTTTAAAAAATAAAAACTGTGAGGAGTGGCCGATACCCCAGGGGGCTGTGTAGCCCTTCAGAAGGGCCTCAGCAGATTGGAGAGACAGGAAGAGAGGAACTTTCCAAAATTCAAAAAAGGCTAGTGCAGGGTCCTGCATCTGGGGAGGAATAACCAGTACAGCACCAGTACAGGCTGGGAACTGAACTGCTGGGAAGCAGCTCTGAGGAGAAGGACTTGGGGGTCCTGGTGGACAACAAGCTGTCCATGAGCCAGCAGTGTGCCCTGAGGGCCAAGAATGCCAAAGGTATCCTGGGGTGCATTAGGAAGAGCATTGCCAGCAGGTTGAGGGGAGGGATCCCGCCCCTCTACTCAGCCCTGGTGAGGCCACATCTGGAGTGCTGCGTCAAGTCCTGGGCTTCTCAAGACAAGAGAGACGTGGAGATCCTGAAGCAGCTCCGGGAGAGGGTGACAAAGGTGGTTGAAGGACTGGAGCATCTCTCTTAGGAGGACAGGCTGAGGTAGCTGAGCCTGTTCAGCCTCGAGAAGAGATGACTGAGAGGGGACCTCATCAACGCCTGTAAGTATCWGAAGGGAGGGTGTCAAGAGAATGGCCCCGGGCTCTTCTGGGTGGGGCCAAGCAATAGGACAAGAGGCAAACGGCAGAAGCTGATGCACAGGAAGTTCCAGCTGAATATGAAGCAGAATTTCTTTACTGTGCAGGTGACCGAGCACTGGAACAGGTTGCCCAGAGAGATGGTGGAGTCTCCCTCACTGGYGATATTCAAGAACCACCTGAACACAATCCTGTGCCACGTGCTCTGGGATGACCATGTTTGAGCAGGGAGGTTGGACCAGAAGACCCCCTGTGGTCCCTTCCAACCCGACCCATTCTATAATTCTGTGAAATACTCTACAAATATTTTTTTTTTGTAACTGGCATTCTGCTCTTTGGTGAGGACAATCTAGGTATGTAAAAGGTTACAGGAATAGTCTGGTTTAAGGGTGGATAGTTAGACATTGTCAGCATGTCCCAATGGTAAGGTACGTGCATATTTTTCTAATTAATATACATGCAATTTCATAGAAAAATTAGAAATACTGACAACTGCAGTCATAATTATTAGCTACAGAAATAGGATTCAGGATAGACTTGTAGGAGTTAAGGCAGATAGTTCTCTGAAAATGTMAGTCAGTAATGCTTAAAGTAAGAAATGATGTCAGGTGTTTTTCAGAAGGGCAGCAGGGAAGGCTAGAAATGCTCACATCAAGACTAGAAATGCTACTCATGTTAACTAGCACAGAGCACTTACCCTGTTCAGAGAATCCCTGAAAAATGACCGAATATGATACAACAGAAAATCTAGGGAAGAATGCAAAGGAGAGCAGAGAATAATTTTTATCCAYTATTTCCAAAATAGAAGAAGAGGCAAGAATTCAATAAAGCTTTAAGGGAACAGGTTTGAAACAACTAAGAGGAAGCATTTTTGCACATAATCTTGTCAGTGAACAGTGGAAGTCTGCCACATGATACTGTCAATGCCAGAAATTACGAAGAAAAGAGACAGCTTTTAGAAACGAGGCCAGACCCTTTTGTAGAGTATGCATCCACCTGCAAATATGAAATACCATTCACCCAGTGTCACAATAAGTGCTYGGGGAGGAATAACCCCAAGTACCAGCACAGGCTGGGAACTAACCCACCGGAGAGCAGCTTTGTGGAGAAGGACCTAGCAGTGTTGGTCGGTAACAAGTTGACTATAAGCCAGCAGTGCCCTCGTGGTCAGGAGGGCCAATGGTATCCTGCRRTGAATTGGGAAGAGTGTGGCCAGCAGGTGAAGGGAGGTGATCCTGCCCCTCTACTCRGCCCTAGTGAGGCCACATCGAAGTGCTGTGTGCAGTTCTGGGCTCCTCAGGACAAGATAAACAAGGAGCTACTGGAGAAGGTTCAGCAGAGGCCACAAAGATGATTTAGGGTCTGGAGCATCTCTCTTGTGAGGAGAGACTGTGGGAGCTGAGCCTGTTTAATGTGGAGAAGACTGAGAAGGGATCTCATTAAGACATACAAATGTCTCAAACGTGGGTGTCAAGAAGATGGTGCCAGTGGTGCCCAGTGGATCTTTCCAGTGGCGCCTAATGACAGGACAAGGAGCAATGGCCATAAACTAAAACATGAGGAAGAACTTCTTTACACTGAGGGTGGCAGAGCACTGGAACAGGCTGCACCCGAAGGTCACATAGTCCCCGTCTTTGAAGACATACAAAAGCCACTTGGATGTGTCCCTGTGCAACCCGCTCTAGGTGACCTTGCCTTGGCAGGGCGTTGGACCAGATGAACTCGAGAGCTCCCTTCAAACGTTAACGGTTCTGTGGTTCTTAAACTGCTGGGTGAAAGAAACCGTCAGGCCCGGGCTGCCTTGGGGGGGGTCTTATTTGCATTTGCGGTTTTATGTTATTTCCCAGGGCACGATGTTGATGGACCCGCGGCTGACATACCCCATCCCTRAGACAGCCACTCCTGAGCAAACCCATCCCTGAGGAACCCCACCCCGAGCCATCCCTCCCCGCCACCGCCGCCGGGCTMGAGCTCGGCCGGAAGTGAGGGCAGGTGGGGAAGGGGGCGGGGCCGCGCGGCTCCCCACAGGTCTCGGCCGCCGCCATTTTGTTGGCGCCSGGCGCTGCCGGCAGAGCGGGAAGGGCCGGGAATCGCCCGGCGGCTCCTCCCTCGTCGCGGCCAAGAGGCGGGGACTGAGCGCGGCCCGGTCGGGACGGGACGAGGCGGCGGGGCCCAACGCGGCGCAGCGATGTCGGCGTTCTCGGAGGCGGCGCTGGAGCGGAAGCTGTCGGAGCTGAGCAACTCGCAGCAGAGTGTGCAGACCCTGAGCCTGTGGCTCATCCACCACCGCAAGCACTCGGCGCTCATCGTCAGCGTGTGGGAGCGGGAGCTGCGCAAAGGTGAGGCCGGGGCCGGGCAGGGCCCGCCGGAGGCGCTCCGGGGCGGTGGGTCCGAGGAGGAGGCGGAGGCRGCCGCCCCCGCTCCGGCGTGCGGCCGCCCGGGGAACGGAGGATGGCGGTGGGGCTGCTCGGCCTGCGGAGCCAGGGAAGCAGGCAGGGGGAGAGGGAGGAGATGGGCCCCGGCGCCTGGGGAGAGCGGAGCTACGGGGGCCGGTCTTAAACCTCGGGTCTCGGTTTCTCGGTGACCGTGGGCTGGCAGGTGCTTCTCCTCGCTCTTTTTTTTTTTTTTTTTTTTTTTTTTTTTTTTTTTTTTTTTTTTTTTTTTTCAGTCCCCTCGCTCCTCTCTTTTTCCTTCTATTCTCGCTTCTCACCTGAATGAGATGCCTCTGGGGAGGCTGCCCCTCTTGTTTTACCTCCCTTGTGTTTTGTGAAGGAGAAAGGAAAGTGGGAAACGGGAAGGAATACGGCGAGCACGGGGTTTAGAGCTTTTTATTGTTATTATCGATAATTACAGCTCTTCCAAGACAGATCCTTTCTAGGTATTATGTAGATTATTTCATCGTTTCTAATGATGGTTAGCTGTAATACTATTTGAACTTGTCCACTCAAGTTTTCTTGCCGGAAACTGTTCTTGAAGGGCAGATGAGGATGGGAATACACTGGAGGAAGAGCAATTTAGTATGTCCAAAGCAGTTTTTACTTCCTGTTTCTGCCAGACGGCTGACACCAATGTTAGCATAGCAAAAATGTGTGTTTCTTTAACTGTATTCGGTGAGCAGACTTAAATGCTAATGTGCCTTTCCTTTTAACAAGACAGAACTTGCAACTRTAGGCAGTGGTTCAGGGAGTGAAAGGGAGAAACGGCATGTGAAGGTTTATTTGACCTGACTGGAAAATAACTTGATCTTAAGTTGATTCATTTAAGAAAAAGAAAACTTACTTGCTAGATTTCTRCTTTGCTGTAGGAAATGATGCTGTCTTCCAATAGCTTCTTTTGGAGCCTTTCTAATACATGGACCTTTAACAGGAAAAATAGAAAAGTTACTCTTTCAAGTGGAGAGGAAAAGTAACACTAAGCCATTACAGGACATACCAACGAGGAACCACTGAGTTTCATGTAATATGGTTACTGTGTCTTTGTTTAAAATACTTTTGTGTGAAATGTTATCTTTTGAACTTTCAGGCATGAGTTGAATTCTTTGTTAGTATTGACTGAAGAAAGATTTACTTGGTGGCTTATTTCATCTTAGGAAATAAACATTTGCACTATATGCTAGTTGCAAGCTTGCTTTCTTGTTGCAGGAACAAATTAATGGATCTGCCATCTGTGTCTGAAACATTTCACATTTCTGGGCCTTCTAATCAAACAGTATGAATGCTTGAGGTTCTGTATGATACCAGAAAGGTATCTTTAATTGCARTAGAGACAGAGTTTTGGTTGCTTGCCTCAATTAACATGCACAATACTAGTTCATAATAATCGATGATATTAATGGTCAGTCCTTAACTTTAGTTTTCCTGTTGTGCTGGTTGACTGACTGGAGAAATGAAATCTTTGGAACATGGGCTGTGTGTCTGAAAGTGGCATTGAGAGGCAAGGATAACAGTCTTCTTTTGAGCTTTGGGTGAGAATRGCTGCCATAGTTGGTTTTGGTTTGAGTTTGTTGAAGTTGTCATCCAGCTTTTGCTGCTTCAAAGTAAGATTTCTCTGTGACCTCTCCTTGGATGCCAGCCTTCAAGGTTCTATGGAAAGCATRTGATGCTCTACCTCTGGTAGGAGTAGCTTAGTTGCTTTCATGGTCTTGACCCTTTCCTTCTGGGCTTTTAGGCCTGTGTGAAGTGTTTTTGAGAAGAGGAAGCTTCATTTGAAGCTGGCRTAGTTAATATACATAGGATGTATTTTAATTTTCCATCTCTGATAATAGTACTTGAGCTTCAAAAATGTTGGCTTGCATTCACCCAATACTAACTTTTGGCTGGTTGCAGCTCAGAATTGTAAGATAGTCCCTAATCCCCAAAGGTGGATGTAGCAATCTAATCAGACAGCATGGGAAAGATGAGGGGAAAACCGGTGTCTTGTGGTGAAAGAGTGCATAAAACACCATAAAGAAGAGAATTGGCAATGAGGCCATGAATAGAGTAAGTTTAAGGCTCCTGACTTGCCTGCCATCCAAGCCCTAGAAACATGATTCCTCTTCTACCTGAGAGGAAAATTACCTCTATTTGGGGAATATGGATACAAAAATTATTGGCGTTGTCAGCTGCTATCGCTAGCCAGTAGTGTCCTGGAACTGAAAATTGAACCTTGCTTTTCTAGATTTTATTTTCTTTCTTTTTTTATTGCCACGCTTGTCTCCGGAACTTGTTTCCAGCCTACTGCCTTTCAGGAGCCTTGTRTAACCAATTGGGTTGAACACAATACAGTGTGATATTACATTTTTTCTGGATGCGTTCAGTTTTGGTAAAAGATCACTTGTGTCAGATRAGCTTGCATGAGACTTTCTGAACATATTATCCATGAAGACAAGTGTTGAGATCAGAGCTCTTTTTTTCCTAAATGTTTGGTTCTGAATCTTTTATTTTTATAGTAGTCTTTTTCTTTATACCATGTTGGAGTAGAGGTGAAGAGACAGCTTTTCAAATCTGCATATGATTTACACAACATAAAATCTTAGCGCCTTTTTGTTTACTTGGATTAATTGGTAGTGGTCAGGTGTTATGTTCTGGCATCACTACAGATCATCAGTTCCATACRCCTTCATGTACAGGTTTTCTTAAAAAAGTGTGTACTGAGGAAAATGATCCTGCTTCAGCTAGGTTTCAGATGTATGAAATGTAGCGCTCAAAGTTAAATAGTTAATTACTTGGTAGTCATAAGCTTATTCAGTATTTAAGTGGTTAAGTAGKGCTAATTAATTAACTTGTAATGTGATTACATCAGTCATTGCAAAAAGGCAACTGGTGGGCCCATTTAAACTATGTAATTTTGTGTATCCGTAAATGGAATGATTTACATAGTTTCTTTTTAAACTGAGTAGTGGCATGACAGATACAAATTTGTTGTGTAAGCCTGCAGTCACTGAGTGGCTRCTGGGAAACCCCTTAGGAAGACCTCTGAATGGGCTCTTCTGAGATGGAGTCTGTYGAGAATTATTTTTTGTTATTTGCTAGTCAGATATGTTCTCTTGTATACGTCTCTTGCTCCTTGGTTTCAGGATTCTCTGCAACTACAGAGTTTTGTTACTTGTCTGTTTTGTTTTGAAATGAAAAATTTCAGTTCTGTAATTCAAAGCATATGCCTTCGAGGGTGAACCGTAACTGCTTCTTCAGTAGGTTCAATGTGCAATTTGCTGTACTTGGTTAAAATGTGTTCTTTTTCAAAAGAAAAAAACCCAAATTGCTGGAAGTTCATAATATGGGACTTGCTATTTTCAGCTCCAGTTAGTTGACTGTAATAATCTTTTCCTGTCATCTCATTTTCTGTTAGCTTTTCCAGGTCCTGCTCTGTCACTTGTTAAGTATTTATTTCCTAGTGATATTTTAGTAATCATGGAAGCACAGAATATTCTGAGTTGGAAGGGACCCACAAGGATCATYGTGCCTGGGTCTTGGCTCTGCACAGGACATTGTCGTGTTGTATCTTTAAACCTAATTTCAGATTCAAGTATCTGTTACCTCAGAGCCCGACATGGCATCTCATTGATTACTCAGTAACAGAAACTGATGTTGGTCATCCCCCACCCCCCTTAATCACTTGACCTSTTGTTTTGGCTGTCATCTGTCACCCCATCCATGTCACAGTGATCATTGTCTTCCCTGCACAGTTTATCTAGGTTGGTAGAGCTATTGTGTATCGCCTTTAAGACAGCCACAATTGTGTAAGTACATCTGGGCTGCTACTGGGGGACATATTTTTAGTGCTTGACTCTTGCCAGTTTACCTSCTGTTTCAGTTCATTGTGCTTTTTTTGTTTTGTTTTGTGGTGTTGAAGTCATTCAGCAGTTTAAGAAGGTACTTTTCTTTGCTTATTTATGGTTTGTCTACAACTTCTGCTACTGGGACATATGCTGGTGCTTGGGTCCTCATTCAGTGTAGCTGTTGGCATCGATGCAATATGTTTTCGTGAAGCTACTGGCTGTTATGGCAGCTGCTGAAATTTGGAAGATAGAGGATTTTAGTAAGTAAATTGAGAAGGCTTAGCAACACTGAAAGCAGATTTGAAAGTTGTACTGCATCTGAATTACTCTGATACTTAGTCAGCTGCTTTGGAGCACAACTACTGCCAAGAGTGGTGTAATATATTGCCTTGCAGGTGGAAGRTGGATAATAGGAAACAAGTTCCTGATTTAAAGTAATTATTTTCTGTACCATGTAGCGTAGTTTTTTTCTTTCTCTAATGGTGGTGTAGTGTCATTGGCCAATATGAGAGAATAAATAGATTTGKTTTCTTTTCTTTAAAAGAAAGAAAACTATGGCTTCCTGATTTCACTGGTTAGTGGGTGTTCTTGAGGAGACCAGTAAGATACTTWAGACAAAGGTGCTTCTCGGTACCTTCCTGCTTGCCCACATGAAGCTTTTCATCTATGCCAAAAGGTTTGGAGGTCAACAAACAGGCAAAATTTCGGGTGAATGAGAGTAGTTGAGTCAAGTGAGGGAAACTTACTTGCTATTGTACGTGATTTATAAACTGACCTGCAGCTGGGGGCAACAGAGTGGCAATACAAGAATCTTTCTCTTAAGATAGTTACACTTGGATTGTGTAGTCCAAATTGATGTATCCCCTGTACCTTCACCATTCTGGTTCTGAATACTCAAGTGTAGTGTCTTTTTCCTATCCTATAACTGTTGATGCTGTGGATTCATATCCATCTTGGCATTTTACTGGCCAGGCAAGGCAATGAAAAGAATTGGTTTGTTTCCTACGTTCAGGTAATTCAAGATGCACTAAGTGCAGTGGGAAGCTTCTGCAGAATAATTATGTTGGAATGGTTTCCTTGGTCTGTTACCAGCTTTCTGGCATTCCCGTGGTAATTTGATGCTGATGGCCTTTTTCCCAGCAGTGGCTGTGTACTGTGTTCCCTTTGTTACAAGTTTCCAAACTCAAAAGTCAAAATACTTGGACCCTCAAACCTTGGACACATTCAGTGGGCAATCCCCTTCCCCTGTTTCGAAAGAAAACACAGCACTTATGAAACCTTGGTGAGATTCACGAGGGGACTGTGCAAGGTTGAACACTCAGTTTAACTTTTTCTCAGAAGAAGGTTAATGAATTTTAAGGTTAAGTGCTCATTGTACAACATGCCTTTTATGGCTTATATTACCTTTGAATTGTCCTTTATGGTGGCAGCATCTCAAGTGSCTTTTTAGTCATACTACCAAAGATGCTGCGCTTAATCAGCTTGCATAAAAAYGCAGGTTAGCTCTCCGCAGCGTGGAGGATCAGTGATCTTGCACTCAAGTTTCAGTGCTGCTTGACTTAACAATGTTTGGTCTTGTAATAAAAAGCTTGAAAGCTTGTCAGGTGTTTGCAGAGATGTCGTGAACTTCTCTTGCAARGGTGTGAAGCATGCTGTGAGACAGAAAGTGTCCCGGAGATTTTTGGAGAAGTGCTGACACTCACGTGTTTTCCTGCATGTGTGTAAACTAAAGTAATTCAAAAGCAGTCGAGCCAAGTCTGTATTTGAATCCATACTAGAGAACTTTAGTACGCTAATGAAACTGTTTAGTGCTGATAACTGTTGGGGGATTYTAACATACTGATGCTTATTGTCTCTCACCTTTTGTTAGGTGATATTTTCTTTCAAGGTCAGTTGACATAGCAGAGCTGGCCTGTAGAAGGTTAAAGCCTGATGTAACATTTTCAGATGGCTCAGTCAATCAATGTACTTGCAGTGGGATGTAAGTGAAATCTCTTATGCTTGTGTGTTTTTCYGTGGTTTCTTCCAGTATATCTAAAGCAGCAAATATCTCTTGGCTCTAGGGAAGAGGTGTAGAACAGCATGAAACTAATGGGCATGTTTCTAGCAATCTTCATGGGAGCTCAGTTTCTAATGCAGGAGGTAGACCTGGAGAAGACAAATACTGATTTTGCTGACTTTGATTGCCAGGGCTCACCCGAGTGAAAATGACCAGCTTATTGCCTTTCAGGGTAAAATAYTGGTTTCCTGCACTAAAGTGGTGGCTTATCTGCGTTAAGAGTTCTCTAAGTATTATGGACTAAGGCGTATAATGTCAGGGCATCTCGATTGAGCTGTTAGAGAACCAGGCATACCCAGGCAGGGCTAACAGGTATGCGTTCCTGAGAAGGATGAATTGCCAAAACCTAAGCCTTGRTGATGTAGTGTCCACTGTAGATACCTCAGTGTGCTAATTGTAGGTGAAATATCATTAACATCTGAAGAATATTCATTGGCATTTAAACATGTCAATACATTTTTGGGACAGACATAGTTTCATTTGCAAGGTGCCGATCCCACTTAGTCCTGTTCTGGGTGCTTTAAGAGTAATTGCTTAATATGGCTGTTGTACCAACCAACACTGTTAACATGTTAAAATATCTCRGAATCCAGTGCTTCAGGGAGCTGCTTTGGTGACTAAATGGTAAATTTAACTGCAACAAGCTGAGGAGTTCTGTTAACACTGCACAGAGCTTCTGAAAAGATGGCTTGATCCAACACGGGTGACTTCTTGGCAGTTTCGTGTTTGGAGACTGTGCTGTTGGTGTATCAGAGATATTGTGGGCTGGCTACTTCTAAGACTACATTCTGGCAGTGTGTGCCTTTCAGATCCTTCTTCAGCCCAAGTTCTTGCGGGTTTTACCCTTCATTTTCTTCTGACAGAATGCTTTTATGTCTTGCCATGTGTTGAGTACCTTCAAAAATAGTCTCTTTGATCCATTTTGGTGTTCTGAGGTTTATCAATGCYGGACTGGAAAGTTAGTCACTGCTACTGAAGAGAGACGCTTTAAATATAATTTTTTTTTCAGAACAGATCTATTTGGTCCTGAATTTAATTTTGTATTTCAGACTTCAATAGATAATTTATAGTCGTGCTAGCAATAGAATGTTTTCAGCTCAGACATACCAGCCTCAGTTGCCAAAGGTTACGTTGTACGTCAGTCTCACGTGTAAGGCAGAGTGCTAGTAGACCAGTAGGTAAGTCTTGAAGATTTGTGAAGGGAAAGGGAACAGTTCTCAAGACTAGGCGTAATTTTTAGCTTTGGAACTTTGTGCAGCATGCTCTTACAGCAAGAGGAATTAAATTTTACTTCACAAATTTCTTTGTGAACGTAAGGATAGAATATTAGTTGAATTTTCAACTAAAGCCACAGATAGCTTAATAGTGGGTTTAGGATTTTTGTTCATTCTATACAGCTTTGTTGACGTTGAATTGTAGTTGGAAGGTGAAAAGGTAATACTAGGGGAAATAAGCCTGAAAGTGACTTTCTGACGTTTAGGATGCTTTTACCAAACATGATACATTGATCTTTTACTGTAGTGAGTAGGTAAAGTCTGGGCTTTGTGAAAATCAGCATCACCTGACYTGAAGGCACTGTGCGTGCATCTCCTGTCTTTGCCAGCCCAATTGATTTGGCTGCTTGTTGGAAAGAAGGAAGTTGAGGTCTCTCACAAATGAGTTACATCACTGAGGATTAAAACATGACTTTTTTTTTTTCTGTGAAATGAATGGACAAGGACCTATCTTGCATGCAGTTCCAGAGGAYAGAGGATGGGGAACAGCATGCTTCATTAGATTTTGAGTCCTAATTCTGGGATTATTGAAGAAATTGGRGGGRTGGGGGGRGGTGTGTGCAGGGCCATCTTTGGTAGATACTAGTTACTTTTTGGTATTCCTATGAGACATATGTGTTTTCTGAGATTCTCTCTTTGAATAATTCAAAGCTTGATATGTGTCAGAATTCTGATTTACCTGAAACGCAGGTAGGAGATGCATTGTTGTATCACCTGTCAGGTTTTAATATAGAAATTGAGCAGCACATGTTTATAAAACCTGCATTTTAGATTAGCCAGATTTTGACCCAAATAGATGATTTTCCTGGGTGCTTGCATGTGGTGACTACTGTTTGGAGCAGACTCTTAATAGATCTACCTTGTGTCCAGCACTTCCAAGCTAGTTCTKTTTTTTGCTACTCTTTATTTTGCCTTGATTGTAAGAGAAGTGCATCTTTACATTTAACAGAGGGTTTTTTTCCCCCCTTAATCCAGAACTCCCAACTTGTTGGATATGTCTGTTCAGAAGGATGGGAAGAATTCAGTACATCAAGGAAAAATCCTTCAGAGGAGTCTTCCTGTAGTGCAAAATTCATTCTCAAAAACATTTCCCTAGAGTGAAAGCATATTAACATTGATTTTTCTCTTTATTTGTGAGGGTGGTGGTTGTGCATTTTTGAGAGGATGGAGTAGAAGTTAACAAAATAAAATYGTATTGGGAACTAAGCATACATTATAAAAAATCCTAGATTGTCTTTACCACAGTGCTGCTTTCCTTGAGAGGGGAGAAAAAACTTGTCTTTCAAGAGAAACCTCTTTTTGAAGTCAGAGTGTACATACTGAGACTATGTGGTGGTAATGATATTCTGGTGTTAACCAAGGGTAGATGTGTTACCATAAGGTTTTCAGCTCCAAGAAACTTGTAGACTAATGAAGATTAGAGGGAGTGTGATTGTAAATGAAAATACCTATGTAGGAGCACTTAGAAAACTTAGAAAACGTGAGATTTTCAAAAGCAACTTGTAACTTGGAAGCTTATAATCTATTGCATGTTAAGGGAGATGGGATAGGATGCTTAAGATGCTTGGAGAATAGATACACTACAGGAGCCTGAAAGTGGTTTTTGAAAGTGWTTTTGTGATATTACAGCTGCCAGCACATGGGTGTTTTAACAATTAGGAGATGAGGGAGGGGAGTATCACAGTGATACAGCCTGACTGCCTAGGGATTGACTGTTCAGTTTACTCAAATGTGAGGGTGAGGAGTGCTTATGTAAGACTGAGTGAAATTCAGACTGAAAAGGAGGAGGTTCTTCACATGAGTGATTGTGGATCTGTGAAGTGCCTTGTCAGAGAACTTCATGAGTGTAAGAAATTTATGCGGGCTTAAAGGAAAGCTGAAGTACTTGGAAAAAATCCACGAAGGCTACCAAACAGAAATCATATAAGGCTCGGGAAAACACCTGAAAATAGTTTGGGGCTGAAGGACACTTTGGAATATCTGGATTTTTTTTCTGTGTGTTTTTGGAGATGGTGCTAAAGAGAAGTTGCGTAATACTGGGAAGGAAGAAGAACAAAGAGAGCAGAAGGGAGGGAAAACCCAATGGGTAACCAAAGTCTTCTGTCATGAAAATATTGAAAATGTGAAATGGTGTAAGCAGTGATAAAAACAGGAAAAACACATTTAATTTCGGGGTGGGGGAGATGCAGGGGATGGGTGTATTCAGTATAAATGTGGATACATCGGTATTAGGTGAAGGAAGTAAAATTTCTAATTATTCTTTGTTTTTTTTAATTAGCAAAACCAAATAGGAAGCTGACATTCCTGTACTTGGCCAATGATGTCATACAGAACAGCAAAAGGAAAGGACCAGAATTTACAAAAGACTTCGCTCCAGTAATAGTGGAGGCTTTTAAGCATGTTTCAAGGTACAGTAAAATTGTGTGTGCAGTGTCCTTCATCATATTGTATTTGAGGGGCATTTGGAGAAGTCCTCAGTTAGTCTCCTGGGCCAGCCAGGTTTTGTGTGATATTTCTGTACTTGAAGTCTTGTTAGTTTAATTTATTCAGTGTTCTTTCGATCTTGGATAGTCTTAATGCTGTTGGATGAAGTTTCATAGTAAATTCATTAGCATTCAGTCCCTCTTTGCCTCGGAAAGCTGTTAGCTATTCCTGAAACTAAGACTTGCTTTCGGTCTGTGTTTATTTGCTACAACAGTTTGACATTTTTCATTACTGGTTTTGTATGATTTGTTTTTCCCCAGCAGCCATTAATCTCATTGCATGAGGAAGCGAGAGTCTTGATACAGGATTATTTTCACAATGATACACAGCTGTTGAAGCAACACAAACCTATTTGTAGTGTTTGCATAACAGATTTACAGACCTACAGATTTATGGGTTGAGAAGAGTTGGGTGTTGACCCTTTTTTTTTTTTTAATCTGCTTGCTAGGACACATTGAACTTGTCTTTTTCTTTTCTTTAAGATGTGAATTTGTTTTTTTCTGAGCTTATTTGGCTCCTGATGCTTGGATATTGCTAAGATATGTGAAGGTCCTTCTGTGAAAAATAATCATACAGCAGTACTGTACTTCTGCCTATTGCTGATATTTGCTTTTTTTTCTTTGTTACAGTGAGTCTGATGAGAGTTGTAAGAAACACCTTGGCCGAGTGCTGTCTATCTGGGAAGAAAGGTCTGTTTATGAAAATGATGTATTAGAACAACTTAGGCAAGCTTTGTGTAAGTATTTTGTGTGTGTATGAAGGTTCAGTCTCTTGTTTGAAATATTATTTCCCTGACTGCTGTGTTTGCTTTCATTTAGATGGAGACCGAAAGGTGAGGAAGCGCACATATGAACAGATAAAAGTTGATGAAAATAACTGTTCACCTCGAAGTTCTCCCACTGACCCTCCTCAGGTAAAACCATGTTTATAAAATTCTGCATTTTCATATGGTTTCATATAGAATTTTTCACTTACTCTTGTTTTTGAATGGTCTGTGTTTTCTTTCTAGTGAGGTGCTGTTTCTGAGCGGGAGTGACTACATCTGAAACTTTTCATAGTACTTAGTGGGGTATGCTGTAACTTTAGACATTTGACACTGAACCCAAATATATGAAATGTATGTCCAGCTTTGTTCACATCAGGATTTCAGCATTAGTTTCTGCAGTGTTTTAGGTTCTCATTCAGTTTCCAGGGGAGTAGTGAGTAACACATGCATTAGAGTAAGATTACTATGGATTTATCAATAAAATACTTCTCAATGTTTCAGTGATGATGGTTGAGAAAACTTCTTGTCTATCTTGCACTGTTACGGCTTTTCTAATTCTTGTGGGTTTTTGTTATGGTATTGCCCTATCTCAAAAGGGTTTTTGCTATAGGAAGGAATGACTGTCCTCAAGTAATCACAATGTAGTGTGTTTCTCTGTAGCAGATACTTGGGCTTCTGTGAGCATCAGCCACTGGTCTAGTCTAATGCAATAGTGAAGCAAAACGACAAGAAAAATAATTCTAAAAATGTATAATAAAATGAAAGGTATTGTAAAGTAATGACTTCTATCAAGAAGAAGATGTTTATAAGTAGTCCTATACCAAGAATTTAAATGTAAAAGTTGTTGTAGAAAGGTGACCTTTAAAACTAGGAACACTSTTGTGCTGAGAATTAAAGGTTTGGTTTTGTTTTGTTTTTAGTCTAAAAGCTGATACTGTAAATGCTGTTAAAATTACCATCAAATCARTTCCATAAGCTTATTGTAAAATACATTTGTTTTGTTCTAGGATCTGTTTATTTAAACTAGTTCTCAATCTTGCATGCTTTTTTCAGACCACAGATCTCATTAGAGCATTACAAGAACTAGAAAATGCTGCCTCTGGGGATGCAGCAGTTCATCAGAGAATAGCCTCCTTGCCTATAGAGGTCCAGGATGTGTCCCTGTTAGACAGAATAACAGGTGAGGGTTGGGGGCCTAGTGACCAAAATGCTGTTCTAAGAACTTAATGGAATGTAATAAAATCACACTTTACTTGTTTTTCTCTGCTTGCTTTTTAGATAAGGAATCTGGAGAGCAACTTTCCAAAATGGTAGATGATGCATGTATGCTGCTGGYGGATTACAATGGCAGGTTGGCAGCTGAAATAGATGATAGAAAGCAGCTAACTCGAATGTTGTCAGACTTTCTCCGATGTCAAAAAGAGTTCCTTGCAGAGAAAGAACATAAGCTGGAAGTGCGTAATGTTTTGTTTTAGTCCATTTTTCACTAAACCTTGTTCTTGCAAATGTTTTTAGTTAGCCTAAACAACTTTTCTCTCCAAAGATCAATATTTAATTGCCACTGTTATGTCTTTGCTTCCAGCACATTACTAACATTTTGTTTGGTTCTAGTGTTCTAAACCTGTTAAACCAGCTTTTTCTGGATTTTTTTAGCTATTCAGTCTTTGTTATATGTACAGACTTAGTTTTAGTAGTACAGATAGAAAGTTTTATTCTTAGTGTTACAAATGTATTTCTTCATAGTGTAATTTTTTTTTTTCCATGCTCTTTTCATTCATTGTTGTAAGTCTTAAGTTATGTATTTGCTAAAGGATAAGAATTTAATTCCGGGTTTCAGCACAACTTTTTAACTTGACTCAAGCATCCATTAAACCCAGTAAAGTGTAGCTTTAGCTTCTACAGTCTCTAACACAGCTGGTTTTCAGCACCATTAGGACCAGACAGATCATAATAAAAGGATGCAGAGTGAGCAGCTCAGTATGAGCAAATGATTCTTTAAGTTACTCTGTTCTTTGCTATTACYAGTCATCTGTTTTCCTTTCCTGCAATGCAGTACTGTAAAGCCTCCTATTGAACATTCCTCATATTTAGAATATGTCCATAATTTCATGTCAATTGCTTCCCAGAGCTAACTTGTATATTACAGTAGAAGAACTGAAGCTGCATCATTTCGCATGGGGAGATATCTGAACAATCACAGTGCCCTGTAACTGCAGCATATGCATATATGGTCCCAAAATTAATTACTCTTCAGGTTTCATCGTATAGGCCTGTCAGGAACATTTTCTTTGCTTAGTGGTTTCTTTACCTTTTTGTAGCTTCATAACTTGAGTTCAGATTTTGTGGTGCCTTTCTTCAGGATAATGCTGTTCACAATGTATTTGAAGTCATCTTTCAGATCAGTTTTATCATTCCTAGCTTACTCTTATTTCCTGACTTACTTCCTTTCCTCTATGCCTCACAGAAAAGCAATTGATGAAGGTTCTTCCTATCAACTTTACTGTGTTTATCGAGTGGGAAGAATATCAACCAACTTCATGTAAAATAGATGATATGCACAGTAGTGCTGATTGCAGTAGCAACTGACCCAGCTGCATAATGGAACCTGGAAGATTAAAGAACAGGAAGCCTTAAGCTTTTCATCACGTGCCCTACCTTCCCTCTGTGTGTGTCATGGGTTTGAAGTAAAACTTCCCAAAGTTTCAGTGAAAGACTTTGTCTAGAGATACTGACTTGTTTTTGTAGCTCACTACCAGCAGTTCTATGTATCCTGCTTAGATACGATAGACCACTGGGATGTGAGTTGCTCAAAAGACCGTGACTTAGTCCTTCAGACAGATTTATACTTCTGTAAAACAGGAGAGCTCAGTTTAAAAGAAATTAAAAATGGTAGCGTAGCTGTGAACAGATTCCACCYTTGTTGGTTGTTTTCAGAAGTATAAACTAGTTTAATTCCCCAGTATTACTAGATCAGAGAATTCATAATTCTAAGAGGAAGCAATTGCCTGTTACTGGGCTGTTACAGTCCTTAAGATAATTTCTTGGCTGAATTATTTAAACTGCTAAAGAATTTCATTCTAATACAGCAATTCCATTTTTGGACAAGTTTGAGGCCTTTCTTTAAGAAGTAGGAGACCAGTCTTCATTATTTGCAGCAGTCTCTTTTAAACAGATGAGTCCTAGGATGTGGAAGTACACTGTAAGAAATATCTTAGAGAGTTTCTAATAAAGAACTATGAGCCAAGATGGTGTCAACCCAGATTACTAATAAAGGCCTATGAGCCAAGAGATTTTAAAGGACACGAAGCTTAAAATGAAGTTTCTAAACTAGTGTTGAGTAAAGTGACTTCATGCTCTCTACCAGTAGTGCATTTTGTTTGGGGAAGTGAAGGCTGGTAAACATTCTGAAGTTCTGAAATGTAATATTAAGATGTCTTAATTATATTGTCAGTAGGGTGTGCTGACTTGGCTCATGTAGGGTTTGGTTTTTTTTGTTATTAAGAAATGGAGATGAAGCAAGGACTCTGTTTTTAAAGACTTGGAAAATTCTATGCCTCAAATGGAACCTTGCTTCTTGGCTTCTTATTTGAAATAGCACTAGGAAAGGGCCTGTCACCTAATTCTTTGAGAATGGATTTCCCTGAACTGTCTGTCCCTAGGTTTTGCTGGTCAAGTTTAACTTCTAGTGAAATTAATTTGTTCTAGACAAGCTTGTTTCTTTTGTTAGACTTCTGGCTATTGACGCTTTTCTGAATATAACATGGTCTCTCAGTTGTAATATAAAGTCCTTATTTCTTCCTGAATTAATATCACCAATCTGTGAGTATAATGCTGAGATCCTAGCTTACTGATTCCTTACCAGACCAAACAGGTATGATAGGGAACAAGTGGATGTATTCTTAGTTGAATCTAGAAATGTTACCTGCTGTTAACCTGGTTTCACAGTTAGAATTGGAATTCCGAAAGAATTCTCATTAGCTTTCAACTTTAGATTAGGAGCTCTAGACCTAAATTTGCAGATCTTTTATCTTCTAAAGACAATTTACAGGTAAGTAATTTTGAATGGCCAATCTTTCCATGAGTAATTTTTTAAGTATAAGAATTTCTCTAATAGTTATTTCTGAAACAGAAGTGCATGATTCCCATCAAAAGCAAGGTAATGTATGCACCAAATCTGGACAGGAAATTTTGATAACAGATAAATAATGTCATGTCTGCATCAAAAGCTAACTGTACTGCTTAGTAGGTGACTTTCCTAAGTGTGTTCGGGGTAAGTAGTGTCATCTTTAACTCTTAAATTGTTTTCTTTAACGTCTGTCTAGCTTCTGTTGCAGGTGGTGGACATGGACCTATCTTCTAATGATGTCACCATCCATTAGTACACACATCCTGCTAAAAATAAATTTAAGAATCAAAATCTTGTATTGTCTGTTGTTTTTGAAAGCTTGAAGAGGAGGAATTCTGTAACTACTCATACCAAACCTCTGCTATTTTCATCTGTATTCTCACAAACATTACTGAGTTTATGCCTGAGATGGATAAGTGTTTATCCAGTGTCATTCCTATTTCTTGAAGACTAAAATTTTCACATGGTTGTTCCTAAAACTCCCACATCCTTTTAGTGAAATCATTCAAAATTCCCAATGCAGAAGTTTGGGGGTTGCTTGCATTGAAGCTACCATTGCTGAAAGGAGAGAGCTGTGAAAACAAGACTTTTTCAGACTTKTGCTCTTTAACTTACACTGTTGGGTTTACATGATTAGAAATGAGAAGTGATGAATGTAGAACTTGTCCTTCACAAGCACAATAAAAAACTTTTCACTTTATTAGGTAACAGAGAAGGTGTGCTTAATAATTGCACTTATGCCCCTTTAGAACCCCTCTAAAATTTAGGCTCTTGCTAGGGCGTATTTTCCCTTCACTTTTATAAGTTTTAAAGTAATATAAATATTTAAGGTTCAGGGCACTGTAGCTCTGCCTAGGATTTCTAGATAGATGTGATTGTTAGAGAAARTGGAAATTTCTGGAGAAATAGTTTTTTGGAATACTTTTTTCTGAAACTTTTGAGGACTAATACCATTTCTTGTTTTCTGCTACTTTGGTTGACTTTTCTCCTCTTTGCTTCCTTGTTGTATCTCCCTGCCCACCCCCTAGTTTTTGAACAGAAGTGTTGGTTGGTCTCTTGGTCTCACTGAAGGCTGATAAAAGAGATTTTTATGTTATACAGGAACAAGGAATTGGGTGTACATAAATTGATACCCGGATGGTTCATGTCCTCTTAATAAGACTGTACTGTTATTCTAGAATTAATATGGCCTTAAAAATGACATGAACAAGAGAAATACTTGATTTACTGTTCGCTCATGTTGCTTTGCTTTTGCCTCTCCCTCCCACAGACTCCTTGATTATAGAGTAAATAGTCTCTTATGAAATTTCAAATAAAGGATTAGATAGTTGGAAATCTTAGATGCCTTATGAACAGGTGTGAGTAGGGGATCACACGACACCCTCTTAACCTTCATTTTGACCTTATGGAAAAATGTAGTATTGCTACACTTACCGTATACTGGATGACCCAGTTTCTTACATACTGTTTCTATCAACTTACCACTTTAACTTGGGGAATATCTTGTCACTAGATCCAAAATTTTATGAAGGAAATGCTACTCTGGGAAGCCTGCTGTGTTTTAGCAGCTTGCATTTAATTGAAACACTTAATGTTGCTATCTTGCATTTCTGTACTGCTCTATAAGCAGTGTTCATATTACGCTCACACATCTGGTTCTAATTGTGATTTCTTAGTGTGTTGAAAGAATACTATATGTTCAATACACACTTATTTCATGATTGAGCTTTATGCCTCAATATAGCTTGCCTTGTCTTCCTAAAGGTCTTAATTTTGTCATGGGATTTTACAGATAAACAGCAAGCAGTTAGTCAGCCTTGTCTTTAGCTCTGGACTCAAAAGACTTTTTTTTCCTGCTCATTTCACACTTAATGGTTTCAAATGCAGACAAAAATGTTAAGCAAACAGTTTAGAGGTGGCAGTGGTATAACAGGCCTCTTGTCCTTAGGTTTTGTTTTGCAGTACAGGACTGGATTGGTACTACTGTCTACTGTTGCCATTCACCACAGCCTTCATGTTATCCCAGGGTGTAGTGCTTTCCTTGATGGCTTTTTCTTTTTCTTTATAGCCCTTATACTTCCCTAGTATGTTTATATGTCAGCTTTTTTAATTCARTGACAGATTAGTTAGGGTAATATATTCTATTATGCTTTGTAGTTTTCAAATTCACTTCAGATAATTGGGATTCATTTCTTCATAATCTTGCAGCTGAGCAGCTGAATTATTTTGCTGAGCTTCGATTGAAGATTGATTTGCAGCATGAGCCCTACATTGCCTTTTGTTATGGGGTGCAGTTTGCAGCATTGTAGGTGATCTACAACTCCATAAATATGGCAGCAGCACAGTAACTGAAGTTAATCTGGAGTTGGAGCCAAGCAGCTAACAGTGCAATGATCACAGAACTGGTAGCTGGGAGGTATCAAGAAATGATCAATAAGGTTCATACATACTCATCAGGACTGTTCTGAGTATTTAAGATCTGGTATGTGCTTGGTAACAGAAAYGGTTGCCAAACAGACCATGTTGTGTAATCTCTTGACTATGAATTATTGTATTCATTTTTGTTCAGAATTGCAGCTTCAAAAATTGAAGCTGACGTGGCAGTGCTTCCAGTTCAGGGACTATATGACTTGTACTGAAAGAGGTCTTTTCAGTTAAYGCAGATATTCTTGGGCTGAGGGGAACCTGACTGTGGATCTCTTTTTTTCATAATAAGAGGAGGAGAGCCTTTGCCAAAATTACTTACTTTCTCTTGTGGCCCAGCTTCAAGTAACTTGCACTGTTTTTCAGAGAAATGTATGTAGCTCTTAACCTTATGAGAAAGGAAATGTAGGCTAAGGCTCTCTAAAGGGCGAATTCTCTTCGTTGTAGCTTTCCCCATCCTACCCTGTATGGAATGGAAAGTAGTTCAGGAACAGGCTGCTATGCTTAGATATTTGTGTAGATTGGTTGAAATCCCTTGCTCATAGGTTGGCTCTGAATGGCCATTTGAGAGGCTTTGTGTAGTGTCAATACTTTGTTAGAGTTGCACAGTGCAAGTTCTTTAGTGAATATCGGCACTGGGCTTGTTGTGTTTCTTTAAAAACCAAAACTGTAGATTTCAGTGAGCTCAGTAGTTTGTTATCTACCCGATGGTGACTGGGGAGAATTAAGTGATCACTGAAATAGTCATTTCTGCTTAAGGTTCATTTAGTTAGAAGTTAAGGTGAGGGGATGTTTAAAATAAGACATAGGTTGCATCTCTTATCTGCAGTAGGCTTGCTAAGCAGTTTTACASGTTGCTGGCCTGTCTTTTAGATGCGATTGCTTTGTTTCCACAAGCACATTTTTTAGTGACAGTAGATACAGTTATAGAGTTTTGTAGAAGTAATTCACAAGACTGGAGTGGAGAACAGCAGCTCTTACGTCAAACACAGCAAAGCAAAGTCAAGTGGTCAGTGCATTTTGTTCCTCTGTGTTGTACCCGTTTTCATAACAAACTCTGTTCTTGAGCAATAAATATACCTCTTTCATGTGGTGACTTACCGACTGCAGCCTCAGATACCATAGTCTACAGTTACTCAGTTTGTACCTGAAAGAATATTAGACTTCACAGCTCAGTGTTGTCATTCAGAGCAGCAGAAACACTTGAAGGCTTCCACCTTTTAAATTGACTTACCAGGCATTTGAATATAAATCTTGCCTTTTCTAATGGAGTGAACAGGTTGCAGGTTGTACTTTGCTCATCCTTGTAGAATAAAGATAACCTTTTGCTTCAATTAATCACATTTTAAAGCGTTGCTTGTCACCTTGAAGATGCTTTGGTTTTGAAACAAGGTAATAAAAATGTTACAACTTTTATGTTTACTTGTTTTTAATCCATTCCACCCTTATTATTTGTGAAGGGTGTTTTCTTTTAGCTTTCACTCTGCAACTTACCCATTACTTTTTATTTGAAAGGGGAAAAAAAGTACGTGTGTACAAGATACCAGGTACTTTAATACCCTTGAGGTGCCTTTTCAATTCCTCATTATAAAAATACTCAGAGAAGATACTGGTCTTGCCTAGGTAGGACTTGCTGTTGTTTGAGAGACTTTTAGTGAGAATGTTCCTGGCTTTTGCCATCCAAAAACTTCATACTGTTAACCAAAATGAATGGATCTGTTTGTGTCATCCTCAGAAGAACAAGTTTTGCAGGTATGTAAAACCTTGTGCAAACACCTGAGATGATGGGAAATTGAAAAGGGAATAATCAGTGCWCTAACTTAAGTTTTTTGAAGGATGGCTGTAGATGGCAAGTGACTTGTCTAGTGTGTTCTGCAGTAGAGACTTTCTTTGCTTTGATCAGGTGTTTGCTGGAAGAAAAAAAACCTGGATATAAGGAAGGGATGTAAGAAATGCTGAAACTGTAGTGCCTTTTTATGTCGGTAGTAGCAGTGAGTTTTTCAAGTTCAAACTACACCTTTTCTGCAAGCCTTAATTTCCCACAGTAATACTGTTACTAAGATTCCCTAAAAGTCTGATGGTTGTGTTGCTAGACTTACTAAATTTTAAGAAATATTTTTTTTTAATCTGTATTTTGAATACGAAGTCAGGAGAACTGTAAACTCTGCTTGTATCCCTCCCACAATTAGAAACTTGCTTTTGGAATTATTTGTTGAAGCAGMTGTAAACTCTGAAATAGGAACACAAGACCACATTGAATGACAGGTCATAACTAGACACACTGAACATTGGGCTTTCTGTCTCAGTTTGGGAGTTATGGAGGAARCATTTATAATCTAGTTTCAAAAAGACCCCAATGTTATGGACTGAAAGGAAGAGGGAAGGGGAGGGTATTGGAAAGTTCTGCTCCACAATTTGAGATGTATAAACAACCTGAATCGAAATATGTTCCTTTAGCTAATGTCTTCTGGTAGTTTTCATTTAATAGGAAAATAAGCCCAAGTGTATTTGAAGATAATTGCAGTTGACTCAAAAGCTGTGCTACTTAGAGTTCTCTTTAAATAGTGTCCTATTAAGCCTGTGTTAGGCTGATACTCAAAAGTTGTTTTATAACTTTTACGGCTGTAAATTTTATTTATTTAAATTTTTTCTGCTATCATTAAATCTGGAAACTTTATTATAAATAAGGGGTTTTGTGTCTAATGAGCTTCTATATGAAGTTAAAAGAAAGCACATACTCAAGTTACACTTTACTATGACCTATAACAGTAGTTGTATTTTTGGCKGCATTTCTGATAATGGATTGCCTGGTTGGTTGGAAGGACTGATGAAAACTGCTTCTAGGAATCTGACAGAAGAAAGGGAAATGGCTAGATCATCAGCTTGCTTTTTCTCTCCGCCTTGCTGAAACAACACGAAACCAATTTTATTCTATCAAAGTTACAGACTTCTAGTGTTTTCACTTAAAACCACTGCAGTGTTATACAGAAGAAGTGATTTGTGTAAAATCTGATGTAGAACATAGTGGCACTCGTGCTGTTGTGGACATAGCTGATACCTTTTTGAAGAATTTAAATGAACACRGCAAAGGAACAGTGTTCAGGTGGACAGCAAGTAGCTGTGAGATGGCATTTAAAGAAAATGTGCATCCAGTTACTGTAGATCTTGGGCAGAATGCTCAAATTTACCTCTGTCCTCATGTGTATGTAGAAAAATAATTAATCAGCTTATGTAGTGCTGTGAGGGTGGCAGGTATTTTCAGAGCCTCTTAATGAAATAATGTATGACCTTTTGTTATCAGTTATGTTTCGGCATGGGGGAAAGTAAGAAATGTTAACTTGTGCAAACTAGTATAGGTGATATCTTTATGACAAAAACCTGTCTGCATTTTAAAAAAAATTATTAGGAGTGAAATATTCCTGTTTTGGAGTATGTTGCCTTTTCGTAGGATGTAGGAACAGTGCACTTTCCATGTGACCTTTTTTTTGTTCTTTTTTTTTTTTAACCCTAGAGCTTAGATTGAAATTTTTCTGCTACTAAGTCTATTAGTTATGGGTAAAATATCACTGGAAATAAGAACATTCAGGAATTCATGAATTTTGCATGACTGATAAGAATAATTTTTAGTTTTAATAATTTTGTTGTCAAAATTGAGCTCGTGAATTGAAATAGAGGAGTTCATAGTTGAGCTGCTTTAATCGGGAATCAAACCTATTCTGTTTTCGTAGTTTAAATTCATTATGATCTTCTGCGTTTGTACTAAACTAGTCACAGAGTTTATTGTGACTGTTGCAAACAATTTCCATCTCTTCAGGTAAGGCTAAATGTAGAGGGCAGAAATACTCTTCAGTAGGGCTCAAAGTGAAACTGAATTTTACAGATCAAAACCACCAAACCACTGCAGTTACACCAATGTCTTAGTATAGTAAACTAGGGAACTTACTTCAGAATATCCAGACTGGTTTTTTTTTTAATAAAATCAGCTAATCCTCATTTCTAAAAAGCTTAAAGAATAGCAAGCAACTTCATGGTGCAGTGGGTCAAGAGCCCCAGCTGAGAAAAGATGAAAACTGTTAAGGAACATAATTCTCAGCTGGACTGTGCTGAAAAATCCAGTTCTTAAAAACTCTTTATCTTTCTGTTAAAGCTTAKTGGTGAAATACAGAATTTTGAGTACTGCTTCCTTTCACCCAATAGTTTAGTTAATACTGGCCTGATTCTGAAGACTAATCTCCAGCAATAATGGTAGCCCTTTTTCCTAGAGAAGCCAATCTGGCAGGCTTGCCTCCGTACTGAAACACACGCTGTGTGTACTCTGAATCAAAAGGGGGAATGGGAGGAGGAGAACTGCAGGACTTTCGCACAATGCTACAGCTACCTGGTAGAAGTCTTTTTCTTGCATTGAGTGAAAGCTGAGATCTATGATCATGTAGATGTTTAGACACATGCCCACTGGGKTTTTTGTTGGTTTTTTATTTTCTTTTTCTTTTTTTCCCTAGCACTTATTTAAAAATAAGCTAGGTTATTTTCTTTGTACCTAGATTTCGCTGATTGAGTGGGGTATGGTACACATGCMTGCAAAGTGGGAAGAACAACTTGGAAACTGTGAATGGAGGTTGAGGACAATGTTGAAGCACCAGCTGTCAGTATTGACTGTCCTTTGAAGCTGTGTGCAGTAGTTATTCTTGGGGTGTGATGTAACAGTAAGAGCAGTTGGATGCTGTTTTAGTGGCAGTGAGGAAACAATGTATCCCACAGCTGTTGTGCTTGCTGAGAATTAGTTTTTTAGCTGGGAAGAAATGGCAGTTGACACAGGAGTGCTTACCACCACCTGACACATGTGTAAAGTGGTCCTTACACTTGCCTTAGAAGTTTATTCTAAACCAAAGGAATGGTCAGAGTACTTTTACTTTTGCATTGGGGCAGAAGCAGTTGTGATTTTTTTCAGTTCTGCCAAAAGTGAAGAATATTGTTTTGGTCTAGTTTGGAGTTGGTAAAGCTTTTCCACTGCCAAAGTCTGGAATGTTGTGGACTAAAATTGACGGAAATAAGGAGAAACAGAATGCAGGGAAACAACGCAGGGTGACATATAAATCCTGTAAATGAGCTCTGTGTTGTCTTGGAATTTCATTTTATTTCTATAGTATGAAGATGTATSTCTGAGATAAAAAGTGCATTAAAAAAGTTGACTCATTAGAGAGGGCAAAACATTTTTCCAGTATTTCTCAGTTACTGCTGGCAGTGATTGGCAGAAGAGGAGAGAGTGAATTGTTGTTACATAAGGCTTACAGGTATTGTCCAATTTCCTGGGAGACTTGACTGTTGCAGTTGTGCTGCCAGTCTTATCAGTTCTTTCATTTGGCAGGGAAACAATCTTAATAATTTAGTTCCTGAAAGTTTGATAAAATTACTTCTGTGAATACAGAAAAGAGAAGTGAGGCCCAGAGGAATGCTTCGGTAGTTCTCCCCTCAGTCTGCTATCCAGTTAGCATGTGGAACATGGAACCAGCTGTAACTTCCACTGCTCTTTGCCACAACAGTAGTTGGGTGATGTAGAAGACATCAGGGGGTATTGGAGTGGAAAGGGGAGAGTTGGAGGGCACACACTGGGTGAGAGCTACTGTGGGGTGTAGAGTTGGACTAACTGGGATGGAGTTAAGACATTAGGCTGTTTGTTGAGAGGAATCAAGTACCATCATTATTCGCTGCATGATCTTGTACCTCTGTGCTACCTCATCTTGAATAAATGGTACTAGTGCAGGTGTAAAATACTTGCCTGTGATAATAGAATTGAAACAGCGTTTCTCTGAAAGTAGTGTAAAGAGCCAGTGTTTGGGGGTGTTTTCTCCAATCTCACTAAAAAATAGTTCTATTTTCTTGCCTGATTCGTTATTAAATTCTTTGTTTTTCACACCTTTGTTTAATTTTCTTCATCTGTGAAATTGACCTCACAACAGGTTCTAAATTATTACTGGGCTGGTAATTTAGAAATATGTTATGAATTCAAATTGATTGAAAAAAACCCCAACCCTATGCACAGTTATCTAATAAAGTACACCCCTCCATCAGAAAAAGAAGAAAAATCTGCTCTTACAATTTTTTGAAATTGAAGAAAAGCTTCAGTATTTGAAATTAACATGGTGCATATTTAAATGGAAACRTTTGAAACATTTTGTTAGTGTCAAAAAGGAATTTTGGTTACTTGTTTTTCTGGACTTCTACACTACCAAACTGAAAAAGAAGCACTTTTTTGAAGTTAATGAGGATAGTATTTTTGAGGGGCATAGGTAGGAGAGGAATGTACTGCAAATTTTTAGGCAGAAAATATGTTACATTTTGGTTAGTGGAAGAAATAAGGACTCTGATGAGATAAAGTACTGTTAAGAGCATTATCTGGCCCAAGCCTTATCTCCCTGAATCAGGCTCATTTCTCAGTGCAAAAGAGATTCTCTCCATAGATGGGTTTGTTTTCCATAGCATACACATAGTTTTTTAATGGGGATGAGGGAGAAAGCTGAGAAGTAGGAGAAATGCCACATGCTTTCTAAAATAATTGTAGAAGTTACAGTAGCTGTGCAACAGAAGGCGGGGATATTAATCAGTATTTTGTGATTTCGCATAAATCCTGAMATATTTGAAACTATTCTGTGAGTCTCTGATTTACGTGTAGGCTAGTGTTAACAAATAAATAGAAATCACTGTAAAATTAAGCCTTTGATCCCCCCGTAAGTTAGACATTTCACTCTGTGTTTTGCTGGGATTTTTTTTCCTTCCTYCCTATGCATCCAAACCAGACTTTTCTATGTTGCTCCATTTTTGAGGCCCCATAAACAAGGTGTTCTCTACAAGGAGAATCAGTTTTGTAGTCAGCACATGCAACAGTTTTAAAGCTTGGCTGCATGCAGAATTTGGGGTAGAACATGTGTAGTGGGTGCTTTATTATTACAATGCAACACGGAGAGTCAAGTTTTGAARAACAGAATTGAAAGTTTGAGATAAGCATTGAACTTTGAGTTCCACCTTTCAAAAGACTTATTTTGAAGTCTATTCTGAAAACAGAACTTTAACAACATCAGAAATAGCAGTAAAATAATGCGCAGTGGGCTGGAGAATCAAGATTTACGTTTGGCTGTGGTTGTAGAGGTTAAGTAGATGCTTATTGAGTTCCATTTCGTCAAATGTTAGATTCTCATAAGCGCTTTTCATTCCTAATTATGTATTTCTTCCTTTGTTTCTCTTCAGTCAGTATCAAAGGTTCATTTTACTCCAGCCCAAATACTTCATTGGACGGCAAAGGAGGTAGAGGGACGTCATTGTTTATTTGTACCACAGTTATTTATGCCTTTAAACAGTTCTCAGATTTTATGTGGAACACTGAGCTCCTTATAGCTTCCTTAAAGACAAGGCTCAGAACTGTCATATTCTCAGTAAATGTGAGCCCTTTGATCCTGAAGAAGGTAGAAAGCAGGAGACAGCAGACGGTGTAACTCCCCCGAGTGTTACACTTGGCAATGTTTCAAACACACAAAGTTTTGAAGTAATTTATTTCTAGGTTGCTAGTAGCTACCAGAGTAGGAGGAATGATTCTGCAAAGGCAGTAGCTATGAAATCAGTAATTTTCTGCATCACATCCCTATTTGCTATTTGTAATGACCTGTTGCTTTATTTCTTCTTTTGTGCACTGTCATTTATTCTGCATTCTCTTCAAACCGTGGTCACTAGGAGAGCACTAAGAACATTGCATTCGTACAGAATCTCCTTTTTCTTTGCCTCCCTCCACCTTGTCTTTGCTATCCTACACATCCAGACTCAAAAGATAGTGAAAGCTGAATCTGGTGCTTTTCATTGACCAAGATTCGAGAGTATCAAGGTGAAGCAAAGTTTGAATTCTAGATGTGTTCTAGAAAAATAACATTTTCCATCCTAAGTTACTTGTTTTCTGATGGASATAATTGACATCCATCAGCTGTAGTGAAATATGGGCAAAAGGTGGTGGCTCATAAGGCCAGCATATTTGATAGATAAATTTGGCGAGCTGTGCTATCATCAACTTTATTTTGGAGTATTTGTCAACCAGAGGAAATCATGGGTTTTGTTAAACWGATACTCAATGCATAGTTTCCAGCCATATCTCTTCAGTCTTGCTYATCTGTGATTCCACAATAACCAATACAAGTGAGAGATGCTGGAGGGTGCCAGTAGATCATGTTTTCCTCTTTCCTCATTCTCTGTCTTCTGCTCTAGGAAAGCTGTTTGGTGGTGATTTTTGTTGCTGCTGTTGTTTTTTGAACTGCTGGTACGTTAAACAATCTTTAATTTGATATTATTTAAATCTAGAAGCTGTACTGCTCTAATTAGTATTGTATACGCCATTTAAACAAAACAATTTAGCATTACATCTTGAAAGCCAGGCATTTCTTGTGTTTGCTGTCACAAGTCACGTAGTGAATTGAGTGCCATTTCCAGTAGGGAAACCCATCCTTTGGCATAGGATGATACTAAATACAACCTCTGTAGAGAGAATTAAATTGTCTCTACATGTATACCTATTAATTTGCTCTCTTAGTGAAAACACAACTACTGTCCTTAACTTGTCTGAAGATATAGGAATAGAAAGTGCCTATTTATAATATTCTTATCTGTGGAAGAAATCAGGCATTCTTGGTAAAGCAGTGTTATCTCAAAGACTTTTTATCCTCAGGCTGAAAGATTGTGCAGTAAAGCAGTGATGCAGGTGCAAACCCAAAGCAGAAAGTACAGAGGTTTTGGTTTTGAGGAACCTGCCTGAACTTTTTCAGACAACATGTGCTTCTCAAGAAACAATAATTCCTGTTTTTCTGCATTTCTTCTTGTACAATAGTGCTGTCTTAAAACACAGCACCAAGAATTTTAACATGACTAGGGTACCCTCCAGGCAGTAGTCTTTAAACCACTACTCCTTTGGTTTCCTGGCTAGCTTCTCACCTGTAATTATATGGATTGTTAATGCATTCCCTTGGTGCAGTGCATGTAAATGGAAGTCATCCTAATGTCATTGAAAACGTAATGCAGTTTCTTCTACAGCTGTTTTGTACCCATGTTCTCAGGATTTCTAGGAAGGAGCACCTTGAAACTTCTTTATTTCATCTTTGGGCTGATTAGCGTCTTCTGCTTTATGCGAAGAGAAGAATCCAAGCCAGTTTTCTGGAAGACCAAGATCTTCCTTTTTTTCCTAACTTACACTCCAGTAGAGCTGTTATGCTTTGTGCTAATCCTTGAGTCCTGGAAGGATGGTGCTTTATTATTTGGCTAATCAGTGTTACTAATATTGGATCATGCAACTGCTTTCAAGTCAGGTAGTTGAAAATGATTGTGTTGATGCATATGTAAACCACAAAATTATTATTAGCTTTTTTTTTTTTTTCAAATCTAACAGTTCAGGATAGAAAAGATTCCTGTCATGGTGCTGACTAGGAGCATCTCATTTATTCCCTTCATGTCCTCTGTGCTCTATGTGTGCATGTAAAACTTGGCAAATACACTAGTCCCAAGTCCTTGTAGTCATGCTGAATAGCAGGTACTGTAGTCAGTGGAATATCAATGTTATTTTCATGCAACATGATCAGAAAAATTATACAYGCTCAATGGCAGCTGTACGTTTTAACTTTGTGTTTCTGTTAAACAGTAAGCAATAATTCCTGTGCTTCTGAGGGTACGTCTGTATGTGGGCTGTAGAATAATGTTGGTCACTTGAACTTCAGGTTTCGATTTACCTGAAAGTGTTCATTGTCTTYGGATGTCTGAGTAGCTAACATTCAGTTAGGTATATAACTAAAGATGCAAGAGAGTTTACAGAAGCAACTCTTAAAAATACCAAAAGTAATAAAGACTGAGATTCATAATGCAGGTGTCAACAATCTTCAGTTACAAAATGGTRAGCACAAATTCCAGATTTGCATCTTTCAGTCTTGCAGTGTAATTGATCAAGGCTTAGCATTTAAAAATATATCTTCTAATTTAAGAAATCATAATTGTATTATGTGATTTAAGATTTAGAGCAAATTTATTTTCTGCATGTGAGGCAGTGCTTGAGTCTCAGTAGGAGGAGGTTGCTGGAAAATACTAAATTTTGTTAGAGCTCCAGTAAAAACAAAGCTACTTGTGAAAAACACACACAGACAAACTGTTGTGAGGGTCAGCAGGCAGGCTCCCAGTGCTGCAGTGGGAGGGAGGGGTACTGTGCAATTCTGAGAATGCTATGAGATCCAGAGTTTCACTGAAATAATTTCCTCAGGAGATATGTTCTACATGCCCCTCAAAATGTTTCATGGCAGAAAAGCTTTCTCTTACGCTCTTATGCTGCTGCATACAGACTTACTTGTTAAAGCATGTTGTTCACKTTTTCATGGCACACGTGTGATTAACAATGCTTTTTCTTCCAGCATTGGGCTACCTAGCTTTTGCGGAATGTCATACAGGTTTTGTCTTGTTGCACAATGAACTTTCTCCTCCAAACTTCAGTTGATTTGGAAACGTAATAAAATATGCCCTACACAGTTGCAGCTTTCCACGTACATGAGTGACTGTAGGGAGCGGTTTTTGGCTGGTTTTATTTGGTCCTCATCTTTATGCTTCTTGATAAGGTAGCTACAAGCAAGTCACTTTCCCTGAACAGCAGCAGAAACATGGTTTTGTTCTTTTTAGCTGTGAAAGGGGGGACAGGTGTGTCCTCTCTGCACCATCAGCCTGTACTTGCCCTCTCAGCAGAGCCTCCTCTTGCTGTGYTGTTGCGCTATCAAAGACCTGCTGGAGCTGGCTGGGATTCACTGAGGGATTCATTTGGGCTGCTCAGCCCTTCAGCTATGGTGCCTGGCTAGCTTGGGTTTGCAGGGTGTCAGTAGAAAAACCCTTTTACTTTACAAGGCAAGCCCTTTGAAAAAACTAAAAAAATTTAAAAAATTTGGAAGGCATGGTGACTTGCCTTTAAGGCATGGTGACATACTCTTTAAGATATCTTATGTTTGGGTGCAAGTGTTTATATTTTATTGTAAGTTGTGGCTAAATTATAAATAATTTACTATAAGCGTACCTTGGATTTAGTGCTGTTCATTGTCATGTTTCCCACCCTACACAGGGAAATGTTGCTCTTTTGCATGGCAGTTGCGCTGCAGAGTGACAAAAGTGGCATGCCTAGACCTAATACTGGAGCCCTCTGTCTCATGGCAGGCTGGAAATACATACCCAGAGGGCATTTCTGTAGTTCTTCATAAGCACTTACTCTAGCCTGCCACAGATCATGTCCAGCACACCACAAATCTTGAAACTTGTCCTGGCAGTTGGGATTTGCTGTGCCAGCCAGTCAGTCCAGCTACTGCCCAAATGTCAGCTGCAGGTTCAGACCTGCTGGTTTTGTTTCCCTTGATGGAAGTCCCACTCATCAGATGCTGGGTGTACTTTATTTTTATTTTTCTTTCAAACTTCACATTTACAACAGATTTGGAAACATGAGTTTATGGACCAGCCTTAAAGGTTTACTGAGAGTAGTGATAGACAATTAATAAAAAAATTCTTAAATTACTCTACTAGCTGTGTATACTGGATTTGTATTCAAGTCAGTTTGCTACTGTGGTAAGCCCTTTTCTGCAGCAAGAATGCAGTTCCCATTGCTACTTGAGGCCTTGTTTTCTCAGGGAATTTGAAGCAGCTCACCAGTGAAATGAGACAGATGTGATTATTTTGCAATTTGGACATCAAATCTGCTAAAACCCATGTACTTCCCTGCTTTTTTGAGACATTGTAAGGAAAACCAACTTTTTAAAGGATTTTAGGTTCTTATTTTAGSCTGTACAAATGGAAGTAGAGCCTGAGGTTTTTGCTAGGACCTTTGGTACAAATTTAAAGTAGTATCAAGTTTGTGAGAGTGGATTTAGTGTGAATAAGAGAGAAGATTGGAGTGTTTGTCGYACAAGAAACCCAGGGTAATGTACTTGGTGAAAATATACCYAAGTGACACGCAAGAAGCATGGCAAAAAACAGAATTTAAGTGATTTACTACTTTGTATAATTCTGTTTCTTCCAACACTGTGGAAACATGAAGAAYGAAGCAATTTTTTACATTATTTGCCTTTTTTTTACCTAGTAACAAGTCTACTGAATTACTCCTGATTTCATTTGCAAATATCTTAGTAGTAAATTACTGTAACAACATTTGACTTATTATGTTTGCCTCATGACCTGATCTTCAAGGTCACTTCATTCACAACTGGATAGGAATACAGACATACAAAATGGAAAACTCCACAGATACTCCTACAGCTTCTATATAAAACAGGGATAATCATTTTAGACATCATTTTAGTGGTCTGTAGATGGCTTGAACGGATGAAAGATGCTTTAAGAAGCTAAGACATTTTAGATTGAAATAATATTACAGCACTAAGCCTGACAGAGTTCAAGAAGCATTTGGACAATATTTTCAGGCACATGACGTGACTTGGGGATGGTGCTGTGCAGGGCCAGGAGTTGGACTCGATGATGCTTGTGGGTCCCTTCCAACTCAGCTTATCCTGTAGTTTTTTGATTCTGTGATTGTTAACCTCTGATACATGTTTTATCAGTAAATCACAGAAAGATGTGCATTAGTAGGGTTATTGCAATCTGTAAGCTTTTGGGAGCAAAATAGTTCATAATGGGAAAGACAAGAAAAACATTATAAATGTCTTTCCTTGTTCTTTTTAATGTTGTTTACTTGTTCTATGTTCTGCTTTCTCTTTAGACTTTTTCTTCTTTGGTCGCTCRTAATTTCTTCCCTGACAATCTCTTTTTACACCCTTTTTATTGTAAAATAAAGCCAGCTATTTGAGCAATTTGGAAGTGGGTAAATAATGTAAAAAACATGTAGGTGTGCTGAATTTGCTGCCTGATAAGGAACTTTTTCGTTGTGAATTTTTCTTGTAATTGCTCTGTGCTCTCTATTGGTATTGCTTTGCTAAGGCAGATTTTTCTCATCATATCTTAATACTAACGCTTAAGGATAAGCACTTTTTTCTATCTTTTTTTAAATGATAGAACTTGTATCTGTGTGCATTGTTGGAAAATTTAGGTTCTGATTCTTTCTTGTTGGTCGTGGAGGAAGTACAGTTGTTTGCTTGCTTCATGCATTGAAGAGTTTTCACTGGAGATATTCCCACAGGACATAGGAGGGGCGAGTAAATCAGAAATGCTGCTGTGTAGTTCTCCTTTCCAGCTTTACCTTTCTTACTTTCCCATCCTCATTGCTGAACACTGCATTTATTGTGTCTATTTCATGCGAAATGAGAGAAAAACACAAAAATCACCGTGCAGCATATCAACCATTTGACACAATTATTCTCATTAGTCATGTAAACTGTAGTTTCAATTATCAATTGACGCTGAGCATTTTCAACTGCCATTAAGCAAATCAGGCTTGTGAATGCTTATCTTTGAGCTGTAACTTAATGCTCCTCTTGAGAATCCATGTCTCTAAAATGGATGTTTCAACCTACTTAATGAAACTGTGGGAATGAGTTGACAAGTGTAATATGAAGCTATCTAGCTGATAAAATTCATTAGAGTGTACACATATTGGATGGCCCTTGGCATTTCTTGACTTCTTGTGAGAACTGTTCTTTAAAAATCTTTAAAAACCACCTACTTTTTGGGTAAGGCTGTTCTGGATTTGTAAGGTGGCTGTCCTTCACAGCTCTTTCTTTGGGTTGGATAGGAATAATTTATGAACTTGGAAAACAAAAGACAGACATGAATAGTTGAAAACTAAAGTAGTTGAAAGAGCTTCTTCAAAATGTCCAAGGTCAGTTTTGCACAGATAGACCTGCACTGATAGATTATTTAAATGAACAAGGTCAATAGCCTGGGCTCACCTGTAGCAGAAATTTGGGGTCCTGTATGTGCATTGCCTTTATTTATTTCACCCTAAATATGGCTAATACCCAATTTCAGGTCAATGGAACACATTGAATCAAACAGTTCTGAATTTATTTCTTGCTCATGGGTTAACACTGAGCAGTTTTATACTGCAGTTGCAACAGCTATACGTTACCCTACTTAAAAGTTCTCTGCTACTAGTATTTAGCCTTGCTACAATAAAACTAGATTTATGCTTCTACTTTATGTAGATCTGTCTTTGACAAAAGAAAAGGATCTGAGAAAGTTGTAACCTGGCTAGCAATAGATGAATCCCTACCTAGTGACCTGCAGTGTTAACTTCATTCTCAGATTCACTTTCATCTTCAAAATAAGTACATGTAGTCTTCTCTTTACAGCAATTTCATACATCAAGATGTCCATTTGTGTCTGCTAAGTAATGAACTTCACAGTCCACATTTTTGTGGTTCAACACTTACAGCATCAGATTGAAAGAGATGAGTTGCACATGTGAAATCTGAAGTTGGAATTGAAACTGTTGYAATGACCTACAGGCAAGGGATGCGTGAAATAAGGAATATGTGTCTGACACACACAATTTTTACAGGTCAGCTGTTAGGTACAGTAAATATTTGAGCCTGAAGACTTTACACAACTGTTCTTAAATGCACTGCTAAAGGCATACTTTTCTAATAGACCATCAAAATTTTTCATTCATAGATTCCTTTAAAATTAAACACTGATATTCTTTAATTTGGGTTTCATTTAGATCATTTGTGAATAGGTGAAACGTAAAGAAGCTATCTATAAACCTCCAGCCATTTATTTTTTTTTATTATTTTCAAGACTCTTCTGCTTTTTCCCTTGTGTGTCTGTATAGAGTAGCAACTTGAGTATTTGAGCAAAATTGCTCAGAATTGTTCTGAAGTACTTGATTACTTGTCATCAGAAGTTCTCCAAAGCTTCATTCTGTCAGCCAATGTTTGAAACCTAAGAATTCTGTGTAATTTAAGCATCTCTTGGAATTGTGCAGCTTTGAGTTTATTATAATGGCTAAATTTTCAATCAGATAAAAATGCTGTATCAGATAATAAAACACAAGGAGACCAAATTTAACCTCAAGCAGGCATCTTTCATTTGAGCTGCTGCTCATATCTGCCATCCTGGAATGCTTTAAATTAAATCATAGTCCCRTAGAGATTGTCTAATTAAATCGATGTCTCTATATAATAATTTATTTTATAAATTAAWATTCATCACCCTGGACCTTTTATGATTGAGTGGAGATAAATATAAACTAAGTAAGCCTAGTAATATTCATGCTAATTAAGCTTAATCATAGAATCACCAAGGTTGGAAGAGACCTTCACGATCATCCAGTCCAACCATCCACCCAGCACTACCAGTGTAACCCCTAAACCACATCACCCACTACCAGATCCAGGCACCTCTTGAATGCCTCCAGGGATGGTGACTCCACCACCTTCCTGAAGGCTTGCAAGTTCTGTTTTCTTTTTTTCTACTTTCCCAAACATTGAGCAACTTTTTGACAAAACAATCTTCAACAATAAGGCTAAGGACAAGTTTATAATAAAAAAATATTAAGAAATTACCTTTTCTTTGCAATTAAGTAATTTCTGCTCTTTCTCAAATTATTATGAAATGGGGAAATCTTTCTTTCTGGGGGGACATGCATTTTGATATAGTAATGAAAATCAACCTGAATTTAATGAAATTACAAACCTTTTGGAAAAATCTTAATTTTAATATGCTCATCAGAGATTACTTAAAACATTGCTAACTTCTCTGGAGACCTTCTCAGCCAGACAGTTTTACAGCTTGGGCTAAAGAAGACTTCTGGTGCAATTCCAGCCGTGTACAGTTATTCTCTAGGCTCACTGTGGGCCACTTGGCTGCTTGCTCTCTGTGATATGAGAGCAAAGAACTTCTTCCACGGGTGGGCTATCCATGGCTCCCATGTGTCTAAATAATGGGGAGGTGGGAGCTAATGGGTTTGAATGTAAAACTTGCACAAGTTCATATGGAACTTGGCACCAGAGGCTGTGGAGATTAAGAAGGGATCCAGGACTTGACGTTACAGTAAAGAAGGGAATAGGAGATCAGCTGGCTGAGAAGGGAGTGACCAGCCAGAAAGATGTAACATCGTGTAGGACTGAAACGAGAGGAACTGGAATTCATTTGGACTAAGAGAATGGAAGCAAAAACTGGTATGAGGTAATAGAGAGAGCTGATGAAACTATTATATAGGTGGAGAATAGAGACAGGCCAAGTATAGGACTGGGGAGAAATGGGTGTAACCAGAACCAGAACTGTAGACAGAATGATAAATGGAGACCAGGATTGGAGAGGGAGGAATTTAGATATAGAATCAGAAAAGACAGAAATGGGGATAGGTAGGCAAAAGCCAGTTCCAAGTGTTTGTATTGCATCTGAAKATGGCTGTGATAGGAGTCTGAGAGGCATTGAACATCCTTGCTGGACAAAGGTTGGTTCTAGGAACAATGTTCCAGGAATGGAGATAGAAACCAAGARGCAAGACTGCAGTTAATGAGATTTGAGATGCAGTTTTAGGCTGGACAAAGAAATGGGAAGAATGGGAAGAATAATTTGTGGTCACTGTGAAGGACTTTGCATTTCTGGTAGTCACTCTTGAGATGGGAAATGTCCTGATAAAATGCTTTGTTTATATTTGCTACTGCTCAAGTCAGGAATTTGTGATTTGAAGGTCTGCAGTGTATTCCGATCTGTACCACAGCATAACAGTTGATGGTAGACAGAGGCACGTAATCAAGCTTTCCCCAGATGGTCACTAATTTAGTTTGTGGGTTTCAAACTTTGAGCTCATTGCTTCCTGTTGCTTCATTTGCAGACAAGCTGAGGAAACTAATACTTTACCTTAATTTAGAAAATTTGCTTTAAAGTGCTAAGTTCTTGCAAATTCTAAGYACTAAGAAAAATGGGATACCCAGAATTAGAGGATGCATTTCATTTTGATCTCTCAGCTCAAAGAAGGTTTCTGAAGAATAAATGGTGCTTTGTAATGGTGAAGCTTGCCATTAGAAAACCTCAGAGAATATTAGTAAATCTGTGTACAGGGTAGTGTGTACAGTAAGTAATGTGTGGGGCAGTGCATAGAACAAAAAGGAATAAACAAAGCAGGCACTAGGTAGGTGCCCATTGCTTCAGTGCTATTTATTTAGTTCAAAATGTGCAACAACAAATGGAAAACACRTATTAACATACCAAAAAAGTTGAAGCTTTCTTCCAGAAATTTGTTTTCTAGGAAATAGGCAATGTGCAGTGGAAGGTTGGTCAAGTCAGTCCTTTCCTAAGCTTGTCTTAACTGTCCTTGGTGCTTCTACCTTGTGTGTGAAGCTTATGGATGTCAGTTCAGTCTCTTAAAGTTACTTCAGGGTTTTATTTATCCTAAACACTGGTAAATAGATTGAGCTTTTAATCATACTGCTGACTAATGTGAGCCATGCCAAATTTTAAAGGCAGCACAGAATTTAACCCTGCTCATCTGTTTTCCAGTGTGATAGTGAGGCTTATCTGACTCCTTTAAGTCTAGTTGTCAGTCCTCCTTCCAGAAAAATACTCAGACTGGGTGAGGTGTGTGATTTTARCAAGGTGGAGTCTATAAACAAATACTGTAATTCTGAATTTCAAAATTGCAATATCAGATTATCATATGACATTTGCTTTATCTGAACCTTTGAAGATTTCTAGAGGTTTCTGCATTGTTGGACACAGTGCATGAGAAGCCTTTGCTCTGTGATGCAGCTCTCACATCTGCACCTGAAACTGGAAGGTTGGAACAGACCTAGAAAGTCAGAGATCTCAAGTTTTAAATACAGTGTACATACAGGCCATGGATGCTGAGGTACACACATGCCCTCCTTAAAAGTCTTTTAAGCCTTTTGGGTTTTGTTTTTCTATATTGAAGTATTGATTTCCACCTCACCTTTCTCTAGCTAACAAGGGTGCAGATTAAATACTGGTCTTTTCTGCAAACCTTTTATTCCTGCTTTGCTATATATTTTCTACCACACAGTATTTTGATGCATGCCATAAGCCTCAGTGATCAGATGAAGGTTCAAAGTCATATCAATGTTATAAAAAGAAAGCATATCCATGAAGTTTCAAGTTGTTTATCTGTACCACCTTCCTATTGCAAAAACTCTATATAAAGATCTATTTTAGTTGGAAGGGAAAATATTCTCTGCAATGCATGGGCTGTTTGGCCTGCCCACATTTTTATTATTTATGATGTCTGTAGTGTCTAATCAAAAATTATTTGGCTTTTTTGCCTGGTACTTATTTGATAGAGAATTGCTATTAATCTAGGTGCTGAATCCATATGTTGATAGCATTGCCTTCACAAAATATCCATCTACACTGTCGAATAATGGAAACTGTAGTAATTGGTGGGATTCTAATGAGCAAAATAAGTTCTTCTAATTACCTCATAAACCTGCTTTTATGACTGGAAGTACAAAAAAATATTGCTTGAAAGTAGCGTTATCTTAAGCCACTGGAGAAATTGAAGAGACTTTAATTCCATACATCAGGTTGCCCATACATCCCAAGAGTAAGATTCTCCATAGGTAGGAAGAAATTCAAATTATGCTCAGTGTAGCAAAAGAAAACGTCATATTTCTGGCTGTCCTTGACTCTTTGAAGTAAATAGCTCAAATCTTGCCTCATTTATACAGGGGTAATTTGAAGTATATCTTAAAATCAGCATAATGAAATTGAAATTCTCCATGAGGATTTCCACAGTTAAAAGTGTCAAAAATATGATTAAATTGTTACTTGGTTGTACAATGTCCAGCACTTCTAATGGAGCAGCGATACCAGAAATAACACCTAGGTGCCCCAATTCCCACTCCTCTGCTTTCATTAAGTCACACTCTCAACATATACACTGAGGAAAAAGGTTGTAGGTACATGTGCATACTATTATGATAAAATAGCAAAGGCTGTACATACAGTGAGTGTTGTTGATAATGAGTACTTAATACTTGTATTCCAACAGTYCAGGATTACTTAGGTAACGCCAGGACTATAAAAGCAGCCTTATAAATACACAAGCAAACCCTTTCAGAAGAGACTAGTGGTTTTAAATAGAATCAAACTGTGAACAGCAGCTGCTTTGAAAATACCTCAAAACTGCTGAGTCACTGTACTTGAAAATCAACCCTCTTTTGAACTTGCTCACCAGTCATAAAAACTGGACATCTCCAGTTATTTCTAGAATGATTTGAGGAGTTTTGTGGGAAATTAGGTGCTCTGGATAAGGTGAATAATTTTTCTTCTTGTGGGGGAGGATTGCTGTGAACATCTAACCTGCAGTTTCAGATCTCACATACACTTTGGATTACCAAAATTGGATAAAAATTGCATTCTGTACCTTATACTGCGTCAATAATATAATCAACCATAAAACCTTACATGTTTTTTTTTATTTACTCTAGTTTTGCAGTAAAAACTTTAAGCAAACTTTTTCAGAGTTCTGTATTTCTGAGAAGCCATAAGAAACAAGTTTTGACTCCCAAGAGTGTGCATTATGCCAGAGGTGTTGGCAAGAGAAAGATGACTGTTTTATGTGGGAGACAGAATTTATGAGAACATTTTCCTTAGTGAGAAAAGGGAACCTACTGTTAGTAGTATTGATCAAGCTGATAGTCACTAGGCAACAAGTCCCAGGCAGAATTTATATGGAGAATGCTGGATGTCAGAAACGCAGTGTTGTTATGGAAATGATTTATTATCAGCTAAAGGGAATTTTAAGGGAGTCAAGCAACTGACAATCTAATATAAGGCACATTTCAGGTTGCGGAGTAAAGTCTAGCGAGAATATAGCTGCTAAGTCTGTCGCTAAGTGACTGTGTGTATTTGCCTAGCTTCAGGCTTCAAGCTTATGAAAGGATACTGATTTGTTGCTTTACATTCCTCATTGACAGAGAATAAACTTGGACAGGATTCAGCTCTTTACAAGAATTAACTGCAGGAGAGATTTTACAGTTAATATCTTTTAAGAATTTTAGGTCTTTTGAGTGTATTGATTCTGCTTACAGTTCTGCTCATCCTCTTCTGTACAGCAATATGTCTTCCACAGTGGAGGCCAGGTCTCCTAGCATCCTCAAAGCCCTTGTTRCCCAGTGATCCATCTCCAGCCATCTTGCTTCTGAAAATAGGGATTCTGGTTGACTAGTATTCTGTATAGTGCCAAGTTGGTTGTTTTAGTAAACAACGAAACCTGAAGCTTGTCTTTTCCTTTGACATTAAAATCTATTCCCTAAAATAATAGTCAGGAATCTCTGCAACCTGGACTAAAATGTGTAGTGAGAAGGGCAAGAAGGTGCCTGCTATTGGCTTTTTATGTTCTGGCAAAAGACTACACGTCTTGCACAGAATCAGCTCACTGAGGCCACTGGATGCTGCTGTAATATTAGAGATGAAACAGTATAGTATTTGTAGCCTTTGGGCATTACTGTAGGGATACAATATCAGGATACAGACCTTCATTTCCACAGCCTCAGATCATTTGCACCAGCAAGAACATTTTGGGCAAGTGTGAGCAGGTGATGGTTTTCATAAGACCAAAGGACTCACAGTTGTAAGACTTGTTTTGGTCATCTGTATCCTTAAAGGAATTCTGCTTTACCCTGTGTGCTGTTACCAAGTGTTTACAGTTCCACTGAATGGGCATCTGTAGCATTTTCACTGTGTTTAGTATCTCATAAGAATCTGAACTGCATGTAATATTTGATTTTGAAACCTAAATGATACCAAGGAATTGATGATCCTAATTCAGGGACACTTTTTTTCTTTCTTCTATGTAGAGATTTGATAATTTTTTTTTAGCTACCCATTTCCTTCTCATTAAGAATTTAAGGTATCTTAAATTCTGCTGCTTAAATCTTACTGCTCTTGGTAAGAAGGTCGTGCTGCTGGTAATAGTTGCAGACTTTTTTTTTAATGTGTGTTGGRCCTTGTCCAATAATCTTGATCATGTCTCAGGTATCTAACTTTTTTTTACTACTGAATTGGTTTCTACTGCCAAAAGGTCTTTTCATTGTTCTTCCTTATTGCTMCATGCTATTAACAATATAGTAACATGTTTAAAATTATGTTTAGAACTTGTAAATAAACAGCATGTTTGTTACCTTTCATAGACATTTGCACATTGTTTTCATCCTTGCTGGAACTTTCAAGTGTTTATATTTGGCACTGTTGCAGGATCAGGTAGAATTTTTCCCCACTGTTATTTAAAACTGGTTATAATAATGAGATCTTGGTTATCCATGGGCTGATTATCCAAGCTGTAGGTTAACTATGTGTTGTTATTTCCAGCCATTCCCAGGCTGCAGCAAAACCTGCAGCCACACCAGAAAGCATCTGCATTTGATATGATGTGAATTGCGGTATTTTTTCATGAAGCACTGCTTTGCCTGCTAGTGCATAGTTCCTTCTGCTTTCCAAAGTTTCCAAGTATCTGAAATTTAAATATTCCTGTGAATTGTACCTTAATATTCTTATATTTTGGAATAGCTGTTTTCATTTTATGCAAGCTGGTATTTTTCTCCATTATGTCTCATGTTCTTAATAGGTAACCACTAATTATAGTCTAGGGCACTGATTTACAATGTTAACCTTTATCTTACATAATGTTTCAAGTGAAAGGTSCTTCATAATCATGAACTATATCAATTGTGAGTAGTTTAACCTGTATTTCAACACAATGTAAAATCCTAARTTCCCAATTCAAAAAGTTTCTGAAAACTCAGGGTTAAATCCATAAATGTACTGAGAAAATACGGTTTTTATTATAAAAGTTAATAGAAAATACTTACAATTGGTTGGCTTGATGGGGCAGATTAGGCCTGGTTGGGGAGTATTTGGTTGGATTTTTGTTATTTTAGCAGTATGAGATGAAAGTACCTTCTTTGACATCAGTAAGTTTATCCTCCCATCCTCTGTTATTGATAGTAGAGTATGTGTATCAACTATCCTTATAAAGTTTTAAGAATAATCCAATTCTACTAGTTACATGGAGAAAAGCCTGTGGTTGTGTTAACTGGGATTGTCTTCCTTGTGTAGCATCTTTGTTCTTAGAATTCAAAGCAAAATAATCCTGTTACTCTGCTCTTGAAGTCAGGTGCTGGAAAGRTGGTAGAGCTGATACCTCTGCCTCCAAAATACCCAGTTCTCTGGGTTTTCACCTGTTAAAGGCTGTTTATCTAACTTGCGGAAGGAATACTTACTTCAGAAAATGTCAAGTGCAGTAAGTAGTAGGGATGGTATTAGCCAAAGAACTTCATATTGAATTTTTCTGCATTACAGGAGTACAAACGCAAGTTAGCYAGAGTGTCCCAAGTACGGAAAGAACTCAGGTCACGGATCCAGAACCTGCCTGATCTCTCTCGACTTCCCAACGTCACAGGCAGCCATGTACACCTACCATTTGCAGGAGACATCTACAGTGATGATTGATTGCAAGAATATCCTCCCATAACCTCTGCTTTTCTGTGAAATGAGGGGTAGGCCAGACCAATCAGTACTCTTGTAGTATTATTTTTGTATATTGTTGGAGAGTGTCAGTAAAAATACTTTAATAATTTATAAAAAGTGGTTTAAAAAGTTGATTTGTTTACTATTTTATTGGCAAGTGAACATAAGGGTACATTTATAGAAGTGACATCTGTGTCTGTTACATTGAAGAATGAATAATTATCTTATCTTTTGTAAAGATTTTAGTTGGGTGCCCTRTAAAAAAACATGCTAAGATTTTTCTTATGTACCCTGTATTTAATGTAGATCAACATATAATCAAAACATAATTCTAACTTGAGACATTTCCGTTGCTAGTGAGGGAGTGAAATGTGGAAATCACAGGCTTATGTTTGCAAGAAGGTCGATGCAATTTACAAAGTTAAAAGTGATCTTACTGTGTCCATTACATTTAAATTACCCACTTGCAAAACATGTGGGGTTTTTTGAAGTAAATGTTAATTACCACTTTTCTATTGGAAAATATAAATCATGTTACACTGAGCARATCTTTAAATGACTCAAGATACTGCAATATTTTTGTATAATTTAAGTCAGCATGTAGAAACTATACAATTGACCAGTTTAATTATGTTTCAAAATTGTAACTTTTTACAGCTGCTTAGTTTCTAAATCGAGGGACCATTCATTTGTAATCTAATCCCTTTCTGGAACATCTRTTTCCATCTAAAAAGGTTAATCCCAGAAATGTGAAGCCATTTTACAGTTTTAATTAAATTGAAAGGTCATTCTCTAAACTGTCTCAATCACTAAGTGCCCATTATTAAAATTTGACAATGCTATGTACCATCCRTACATGCAGCAAGATGGTGATACAGCTGTACTGTACATCTTCTTCCACTGAGAAACCCTGGAGGCCAGCATGGGCTACCAGCTCCCCACCTTCACCTGCCCCAGCAAATATTTCTAGATCTTGATCGTCTTTTTCTCACACAACAGGAGGAGACAGTTCAGACCCGCATATAAGTCAAACAGCAGAAAATTATTGCCCAGTTAAAAAACTCCTTTGAGTGGCATAAATGTATTTGTCTACAAACAGCTGAATTAGTGAAGAATCCTTGTTTCCATACTATGCATCAACTTTTAAGTTCACGTAAAAACTTAAAAATACAGACAGGCATCTAGCAGATTGCCAGAAAGTTTAGGCTTTTCAGTCCATCAGAAGAAGCCATGTAATTGTTGAGTAATTTTAAAAATACCTGTACCTTTGGCATTTAGATGACCTTAAAAACCTGGACTGCAAGTGTTTGAGTTGGATATATCATAGGAGTATTTAATGATTGCATTTYCTTCATGGTTTTACACTTGTAAGGCATTGTTTTGTATCAGTTAAGTTCTCAGTTTACAAGTTTAATACCCCTCACATGAAAGCAAATTTCTTTACGAAAAACTATTCTTTCTCTTCAGAAACCACAACAATTCAAAATAGTCCTGGAGTGAAATTGTTGAAGATATTTATCTGTCACTTGTCCCTGGCTTCTGCAGGGCTAATCACTAGAATACTTGTTGGATGTGAATGGAGAATAATCTTTCTCTTTGAAAGAAGATACACTTGGACATAAGCATCTCAGTCCAGTTATCCTTTCTCATGGAAGTTGCCATGAATTAAACCTCAGTTAAGAAGGGAAAAAACCTGAAAAGATACAAATACAAGCTGTTGACATAGCAGTCCATAGCATGCAATGTAGAATACTGATTTCCTAAAAAATTCTGACTGACAAATAGGAGTGCTCAAAATAGTTCATCAGAGCTCACTAGCTGTCCAGAGCTTTCTGGGTTTTGAGTGGCAATTTTCCACTCTGTAGGAAAGAAAGAGCTGACTATAATGAATCCACAGGAATTAGTTTCTTTAGTTTAAGTGTAGTATGCAAAATTAAATAACACTTATTGACATCTTTTCAGTGTAGATTCTTGATAAGAAAATGTTCTGATACAATTTTAATGTTTTAAATATTTCTGTTCTATTACATGAAACTCATCATAAATTCTTATACACAGGTATGTGCGTTACAGTTGCAGTTAAAGCTCAGTTTTGCTAAAGAATACCACCAAATTTGTGATAAATATTAAACCAGCTTAATCTATTAAGAATTATAAAACAAATCACAAACCAAGAAGCATAAATAGTGAGTTCAYGGTTGAATCCCATCCATGGAAAACTTAATTTGTACCCAGAGGTGATTGTATGTGCAGTGACAAGGCKTATTAGACTGCACTGAAAGATCTGCCTTGGATACTCAGAATCATAGGGAATTAAGCTTAAACAGTCTTTAGCTGCTTGAATTGAAAATAGTTATAATAATAAAGTTGAATGGTGAATTTTCTTGATCTCTCAAACGTTTTAAAAAAGACATGATACTTACTTCACTGGATTTGTTTTTCCTATTCATAACTCTTAGTGGTAACATTGCTTACCTACAGATAATGTAGAACTGATAAAAGAATGATGAAAAAAACTCAACTTTTTCTTGATGTATATAAATTTTAATTTTGAGAGACTGTTATTTTCTGGATATATTTTTCTTTATTTTACTGTGAAATTGTTTACTTCAAGGAGTTTTTCATAGCTGGGGTTTTAGAAATGATCCCTCAATATTTGTTTTGAAGAGGATTTGTGAACGGCAAAGGTCACTCTTATAGCAAGTGTCATATATTAGTGGCTGACTGGTACGTTTTTGGTGTTTTTTTTTTTATTTATATGGGAAAGGCATCAGGTATCAAGTAGTTAGAAGATTTATATTGTAACTGTAACAGTGTAGCAGGAGATAACATGGTACGGTACAAATGCAGCCCTGTAGTGTCAAAAAATACCTCCAAATTCTCAGGTTCCAAAGCTTAATGTACGTACTTCTGACATCTCAGGAAGAAAAGAGGCTGGGTGGGGAGGGGTAGGGTGCCTAGGAGCCGAAAGGGAGAACATGCCTTACCGAAAGGTAGAGCAAACCACTTGTCAGCTTCCGTCAAAACAGAAATAACTGTGAGACTGGGCAGCACAATGTTCCATCTGTAGGTGGGATTGTACAACAGAACTGCTTTGGGGTGTTGTCACCCTGGGAAAGAAAATGTGTGGGTGTACCYTGCCTACCTCTTCTAATGTGGTCTGACTCTAGTCAAACCAGAATGCCTGCCCTACAAAAGGCACAATTATAAAATATCTGAACATTTTTCATCTAATAATAAAAGCATAATAATTAGATTATTTGCTTCACTATATTGCACTTTTATTGAGCATTCTCAGAGAAAAAGCAAAGAGATTCCTGCAGCACTTTGCCATATGAGAATGCTTACCTTGGAGGTCACTGGGACTGCTTGTATATTCTAGTGTTTGCAGGCTCAAGCTGTGTTTTTTGCAGAATGTTTTGAAAGATATCAGGAATATTACCCTACTTCTGTGGTTTTAAAAATAAATGTGAAGTCCTTAGTTACAAAAATTACCATTCTTAGAAATTATGTTTTATTACTTCTTTTGGAAATTAGACTACTGCCTGCAGTAATATTAGCTTGTCTGATCCACTCTGTTAATGTTTGTATTAATATATTAAAGCACCTCTGTTAATCCCTAGCAACACAACCCAAACTACATGCTTATTATGTATTTTATCCGAGTGGTCTTCCGAGTGTCAAACTGAGAGCTTTCATTATGAAGAAATTACATTCATGTTTACTTGAAGTTGAAAAAGACGTTGTGTTAGGACTTGCACAGACTAATGCTGCTCTCACAAGTCAGTGGTAACTCAGTCTGGTACTTTGGTGATGACCCAAAATACATAYGTAGGATGCAGTAGCCGGCGCTGCAGGTGACCATGGAGGACAARGAAATCATACATAGGCTTGATTGGCCCTCTGCAGAAGAGCCTTCTGAAATGTAAGGAAATAGATCTGTGGGTGCGGGGTTTTTTCAGTGGGAAAATCAGTGAAAACCAGCACGTCTAAAATTTGATGGTTACATTTATAAATATTTAGGGCCAGTTCTGCTCATTACACATAATCACAGTGACTATTCCTGCAAGTAAAGAAAGCAGACTCAAACATAGTATCTGAAGTGGWATTTTTTTTCTAACGAATGACCAATTTTGTCTCAGCTCCTATTTCAGTGTGTCATTTATCTTGATTAAGTAGTAAATCTCTTCCATCGTGTTACTTAGGAATCTAATTCTGATTTTGTATTTACAATAGTTAAAATATCTACTAAGCATGATGTTTTTGTGGGAATTTGCAGAAGTTCAATAGCACTCATTACTTGTTTGCAACAGAAATAGACTCATTTGTTAAAAGCTAACAAGAAAAGTTTGAAATGTAAAGATGTTTCATTATTGTGCTTTTCTGACAGAATCTGTAATCCTTGTGTAATTTATGTCCTCAGAATAACACCTGTATGTACGCTCTTTCATATTTAATAAAACGTTGTAAAAACATTTTTGAAAATTATTGATTATTGCTTGCCTACTCAGTCTCATGGTGGGAAATGGCTTTCATGTAAACTGCTCCCTATACTCAGGAGTCAACCAGGATCTCAGTGATAATGCTGAGGAAATGGTTGATACTAATTTCGAGGTTTATTACTCTCTGTATCTRTATTTTGTGTGACAATTTTCGGTGAGGAAGCAGTGCATTAAAGGGTCTGAGGTCCTATCTCTAGAACTAAACTGTAGATTTAGTTGAGCTGGTTATTTTAAGACACACTTTGTACATTTTCAGTATGGAATGACGCTGTTACTGCCAATGATACACATGCACTGCCCAGCAGAATTTGTATGAGCTGGGAAATAACTCTCACTCTATAATCAAATGCCTCTTCGCAGGGCTGCGTTTAAGAGACCTTCTTGCTCTTGCTTTACAAAGTCTGGGTGAAGTTCTGCCCTCACTGAAATCAGTGAGGCCGTTTCCTCTCTCGAGTTGTTCTTCCAGCTCTTCAAACACAAACCAGTAACATGGCCTGGCAGTGGTTTGGCAGGGAAGCTCAGTGATAGTCTCCTGCAGCCAACAGTTATCCTTCAGTGTTTCATCAAGTACAGGAAGGTAATGTATCCTGAAGGGAAGAGTGCATGACATGCATATATGTGTGTAATATATGCCTACATATATGCCTCTGATGTGTGTATTTGTATGTATATACCTAGATACATTATGTATAGACTGTGTATATACATATGTATGTCTGTATGTRTATGTTTTTCAATTTCACATTCTGTGAAAGTCCAGTAACAGAAAGACTGTATTAAAGGCTTAGGAATAACATAAAAGCACTGGAGATTATTTCTGCCCAGCATTTTGAAGCACACATAAAACAAGGAAAGGCACATACTGAATGACGACTTCTCCTTTCTTCCCATTATAGTCCAATAGCTCACAATAACAATCCCTTTTAACAACACATCTGGACATATCTGACAACTCTGGTAATTCCAAAGGAAAAAGGATATTGTTTGGAGCATGACAAGACTCTGTCTATATTAAAAAATAGCATGCTGCAATGATAATACACTTGGTGTGCAGAATACCTGTAGCTTGGTGCCCGCCATCCACAGTACACTTTCTGGCGTACGCAAGCTCTCCTGGGATCCTGGGGATAGATTACCCATCAGCTTTCCCAGCACACTGGTTGTGCTCCCCTCTTCGTGTCTTTTATCCCTTATCTGTAGTTTTATCCAAAAGGAATATATTCTTGAGACCACAAGGTGTTGCATAAGCACAGTAAACAGGGACAATAGGGAGATGTGCTTTGATCTAACAGACACATTAATGTTGGGGCACCTTAAAATACAGCAGATGCCTGTCCTGCTTTCACATAAGCCTCATGAGAAGCATAGCAGTACCTAATGTTTGTACTTTTAATAGGAAAATTTATTGCAAAATTTGGTTTTTCAAATATTTTTGTGCAATGCACATTTTCCATAAACAAGATGAAGTCTTTTTCCAGAGGACTGGATCGTAAATACAGCAACAGGTGAATTAATGCCAAGTTCTACAGTGAAAAAGGCATCACTCCAAGGTTTGTATTTTGATCAAAGAATGGCAGTTCATTTGATCCTACACATATAGAAGAGACAAAGAGCAGTGAACCTTTCACTTATTGTGCAAATGTACAGGAGATATAAAAAGGTTACATGCCAATCTTTGAGACTCTAAGTACAATTTACAACAAATTATTCTCCCCTGCCCTGGACTGCTTCCCAGTCCACCAAGTTATTTGCTGGTCCTATTTCTTAAGCAGTGTTCACCGAGTCTGAATGCACTTAAAGGAAAGTATTCATTAGACTAGCAAAAAAAAAGGGAAATACAGATCTTTAAATCCAAGAATGTAAATGTTTTTTAATGAATTGGCTCTCTTTTTCAGAAGAGAAGTCTGAAGCACCATCTGCAGAACTATCACTGCAGACTGCATGCAGGACAGGCTGTAACCTCAGTCCTAACTGTGACTTTATATTGTCCTCTCTCATCTCTTTGCCAAACTGAAATTGAAAATCTGACRCTGGAGACTGCTTTAATCTTGACCATTACCTTTTCCCATCAAAACGCTTTGGTGCAACAGCTTCTCTACTGTCCAGGGCAAAGCTAGTTTTCGTGACTGAAGTCCAGGAAGGAAGAACTCTGAAGCCTAACAAAACCGAGACATTTACAGAAGAGGTTTTTTGTTTAGTCATTTCTGAATGAGACTAAAGTGGCCCATTTTGGCAGCACCAGAGCAACTGGAAGGGAAGCACCCCCCATTCTTATGACTGTGCCACTCTTYGAACAGTAGCAGATCAGGGTGCTGATGCAGTCTAGTGTGGAGCTGTCAGTTGGTATGGAGAGCCTCCCACACCAGAGYGCAGTTTTACAAAGTCCTGTGTTATCCTTGAACCAGTACCATCTGCAGTCCAAACCACCAAGAACATTCTTATGGAATTGAAGAAACTTAAATCTGGTGATAGAGTTTTCTCTCTCTCTGTATATGAGTGCTGCCGTAAAAAGTAAGTTATTTCAGAATGTCTGTAAAGGCTGTGCTTAAATTGCCACAGCTATCAAAATACAGTGACACTACAGGACCCTTGGAAATACCATACCTGCAGAAGGTGCCAGTGAAAGTGTCTTTGTTTTACTCAAACATACAAAGCAGGGGTGAGATTTTTTAGATTTTGTTGTGATGAATTATCTTAAATTTCTTTCCGGTCAGCCAGCCTATCTGTTGGTCCTGGTGGGACCATCATCAGCTTCCTCAAAGGCTAAATCCCAGCTTTTAATTCTTGGGCCATTAGAAACTGCAAAACATACTGAAGATTCCCAAGCATATTAAACTGGCATCTCCCTCTGGCAGACAATCACCCCCCTTAGAAACAGCTTGCTTCTAAAACATATGAACTATGCTTTCATAAGGCACAGGCTGTTAGCTTGAGTTTTAAAGAAATCACTTTGTTGATTTACTAAAACTGGAACCGTATTTATTGCTGTAATCTTTATTACTTTGAAATAATATATAACTAAAGTAAAGTCAAGAAGGTTTTGAAATCTGCCTTCTGGCTTTTCTCTTTTTCTTCTAGGTCGAGCATCCGTTTCAGCTTAGAAAAGTGAAATTTGGAGTTTCGGGGAGTCTTGGAAGCAGAGTTGCTTGTTGTCTGTCCAGATCCACAGGTCCTGAAACACAAAAGACTCAAATGTTTTTAAAGAGGAGAAATCAGAATTAACATAAAGTAACTGTGAAAGCACATATATATAATTTGAGTAAAAAGTTTTCCAGATAAATAATGTATTTTCATATGCAAATGAGGGGTCAGAACTATACCTTTCTTATGCAAATTTTAAGACAGACATTTCACATTAATGACACAAACATAATTGGGCATTCTTTGCACACAGTGAAAATCATGAGAATTACTGATTTTAAAGTTTGCAAAGTTAAAACTGATCTCCTCAACCACCACTGAGAAATACACTTAGTTATCAATTTAAAGTTTATGAAATGACTGATCTAAAATCATCAAGATGTAATACACTCTACTTGGCAAAGTGCTTCTTTAAATAGGAGAGAAACAGGTACCTGGGAAGTGATGAGGGAGTGTTCCCTTTAGATCCCAACCTACTGCAGCTCACAGGTGTTATTTTCCTTGCAGACTGAATTTTTACATCTGGTGTCTTCAGGCCTGGAGTGCCAGCATTTTGTGTTTTGGTTGCCAGAAAATCCCTGCTTTTACCATAATGTCTTGTTGTTTTGTTGCAAGATTTGCAAGTAACCAGCTATGGGGAGAAGAAAGGAAATATTAAGCCTTCTTTCAGTCTTTCCAACTTTACGTTGTAAAGCCATTATAAGAATTATCCAAACTGTTCTCCAAATACCATGACACAAATTAAATATTTGCTGAAGTAAAACATGAGATGTTAAAAAATGTCACATATACTTTATAACTAGTATTTTAATTCAGGCTTCTTAAACCAAACATATTCTATGGGTTTATCTAGAAATTACTCTAATTCCTGAGCAACTGTTTCAGGAGACTCATAACTCTGAATGTAATATTGTAAAGTGAAAGACAGAAAACAACCCTGTGAAGGCAGAGAGACGAAATAGCACCTGAACTGGGCACATCATATTTTGAGTGTACAAGATACATTGAGTATACAAGAGTACCCCTATACAGTAGGTATTTGGCTAAAAATCATGACACACTGTGTCATCTAAAGTCACTAGCATATTCCACCCCCAATGAAGTTACATTGCACACTTTTCAGGGAGTCTTGACATAAAATATTTAAACTACCAAACTCTCAAACCCAGTCACCCATCTACCTAATAACAACAAGTCTCGGTGAACAAAGACGAGGTTTTATATTAGGGCAAAAGTGCTTCCTACAATAAGGATGATGTTCTAAACAAAGGACACTTTCTCTTCTGTTTACCTCTAAGCTGCAGGGAACTTCCAGCAGCACAGTAAGCGGAGAGGTGCATCAGAACAGATCATGTCACACAGTCACACAGACTGTCAGATACTCCTGATATCCCTTACTGCCATGGCAACTACCCATATTAAGAGATATCAGAGTAATACAGCCAGACAACTTTCTGAGGCACACAATTAGACTGACAGAAAAACAGTTACGTGATGTTTCTGGTTAAAAAAACATACTCAAAAGACTGTCACAAAAATGTCTAAGCAGTTTTGAAAACATCTACGCCAAACCATTCTTCATTTCAAAGTGTGTAAATTTAACTAAATTCAGATTGTTTAGTAGAAATTACATTTAGACATACCGAAATAAAACATTTTTAGTTAAGTGTTTTGACTTTCTCTAGACATTATTTTGTCAGCCTAACAAACTAAAAAAAAGAAACAACATTACCTTTTAGTGTTCAGGGATTGATGTATTTTTAGTTCTCTGAAATGAAATTCAGGTGGGAAAGAAACTCAGCATCACACAGTGACTTAGCACTCCATGGCATATAAATGGAGGTGACCACCTTACAATGCAGGAATTACTGGATTAATCATGGCTCTTCACAATTTCCATTCCCTGAACTGGATCAGCAGTTAACTCCAACAATGTTTAAAGCCCTGAACAGTCCCTATGTTACATGCTTTTTCATGGCAGAAGCAGTCTAAAATCAAGTTCTACTTGCTAAGAAAGGTCTCAGAGGTACAACCTATCACATTGTTGCTTGCTTTAATTTCCAACCACACTTGAATTTCCATTTCCACATGTCTCAGGTATTAGATTACAGGGATCTACATTACTAATTTTGAAAGCTGCCAGTTACTGACAGCATTTTAAAGACTTAAGACAAGAAACACTTAAATCATAATCCACAGGACAAATTCAAACTGAATGGAACACAAGTACAGCAATCTGTAACTACATACCAAGATCAAAGTATTACCCAGAATTTAAACTGGATCTATTTAAACTGAATTCTAAACTACTCACATGAATGCACAGTGCATCCTTACAAACACTCTCCAGCTACACAGTAAGTCTAAGAGCTCATCATCATTTCATAGGACACTGTTCTGTTCATCAGTTACTTAAAGAGGCAGTTCTTAATGTACCCTAAATGTCTGTGAACCCAGAAAAATAAAGATTTCAGCTCACAGAATCACAGAATATCTTGAGTCGGAAGTGACCCACAAGCATCATCAAAGTCCAGCTCCTGGCCCTGCACAACACCATCCCCAAGAGTCACACCACGTGCCTGAGAGCATTGTCCAAATGCTTTCTGAACTCCGTCAGGCTGGTGCTGTGACCACTTCCCTGGGGAGCCTGTTCCAGTGCCCAACCTCCCTCTGGGTGAAGAACCTTTTCAGATATCCTTTCTGAAGCTCAACTAYGATCTATAATTCTGGGGAGAGTGCCTTTATGGAGCATCTTATTTTGCGCTGACAGCCAAGAAACTTGATGGTATTTCCTCAGTTTTATTAATTCTTTAATAATTTTTCGTTTCACAAAATTTACTACCCAAACCATGAGACTTTCATCCAAGAAAATGCCAACTGTGCCAGCAACTGCTGGGCACAATAGGGTGCTGTCTCATTTACTACAACAACCACTCACATAACCTGTTTTAAAAGTAGTACCTATCTTGGCAACACTAGATTAAATGTATACTATTATTCTTGAAAAAGTAATTAAATCTCACATTCCTGAGTACTTTTAGGAAAAATAACTGAAGCCTCAAGAAAAACATCAACTTGTTGAAATTACTTCTATGGTTTAGTTTTGAAAGACCTCCTACAAAGAGTAATATTCAGACAAATGTAAAAAATTCTATTAATACAGAGGGTAACAATAATCTGATGTAGCCATGAGAGCCTAGTGAAATACATGAAGTAAAGTCTGTGTCAAAACATACTTGCTCAACTTAACAACTGATAAAGCTGAAACAAAGGCAATAAATGAGCTGTTTATGTAGCTTCCCTCACATGGGGTTGTGGGGCTTTTTTTGAAGAGAAAAGCTTACTGCTCCTGTCGTGTTCATGATCTATCTATTGTGGATGGTAGATTTTAAAAACGTTGTTTATGAATATAAGTTATTCCAAAAAGAAAAGAAGAGCCATATGCTTATGAAAAAGAAATGTGTGGGCTTCTAAGAGAAAGGCTTCTGTATCTTCTTTTTTATGCCACTGAAATAGGGACATGAAATTTAGGGAACTATCATGTACCTGTCAGTTCTAAATAAATGTCCTTACCAGAACGCTTCTTGACTCCCTGTACTTTCTCAAAAGCTTTGTCTGTTTCATGTTAAGTTTATGGTTCTTCGCCTCTCGTTTAAGAACTTTCTCTATCTGTGGAGTCACTTTCATCTTTGGTTTGAGGCGCACCCGGTAGCTGTCAGGAACCAGGAACTGGAAGCAGTAAGGGCATATTCTTTCCAGTCCACGTTCGTTAGCTACAGATAAATAAAGGTAAAAGGATGAAATAATTATGTTTTATAAACAAACTTTAAAATAGTGTGTTTCAATTTTACCATTACCTAGGTACATGTTTTTGTGTTTAAGGTAACACTAGAACACAAGAGGAAGGTGAGCACAATTCAGGCTAAAATTATGCCTGGCACCAGTTTACACAATATGTAATTGTAAATTTTCCTGAAAAAATGCGATTCCTTGCTAAAAATCTTTAAGAACCTATGGTCATATTTCTGCAAGGAGCTCCATGCCGGCACACTCTTTTGCCAGATCAGGGACACCAAAGGCTTGTACTGCTCTTTGCCCATTTTAAGTGCGAGAAGACAGCCAGACTTGAGGCCGGGATGAAGAAACGCTTGGTGATAAATTTCAGCCTCTCCCTCCAGCATCTGCCTTATCCTGCTGCCAGAGCTGGACTCGGACGCCTCTCCCTACACCCCCGAGCAACACCTGAGGTCCGCTCCCAGGCAAGCTCGCCATTCCTGCCGGCAGCCCCGAAGCACAGGGCGGCACGGCCCTGTGGGGACAGTGCAGGGGGAAGGGAAAAACGGAGGAAAAGGGAAAGCCGGCATTCCTACGGCCACGCTCCTGCCCCTCCGCAACCTCCACGCGCTGCTCCACCACCACTGGAGCCTCCGCTGGAGCGCGCCGGCCTCACGGGGCGCCCGCCCGGCTCCGGAGCCCCTCTCCTCCGGCCCCGGTAGCACCGTCTGCGCCCGGGGCCCCTCACTCGCCTCGGGAGTTGCGGAGCATCCACCTGCGGGGAGAGAAGGAAAGCGTCACGGCGCGGCCGCCGGCACCGGGCGGGGACACCCCGCGCGTCACCGCCGGGCTCCCCCCGCCCGTCCCCGCCCCGCCGCGCTTCCTTACAGCAGGAATCGCGCCTGTCCCGGGCAGGCCCCCGCCAGCAGCTCCGCCGCCGCCAGCAGCCGCCGCCGCCCCATGGCGCCGAACGCCCGCCCCGCCGGAAGGGAAGGGAAGGGACGGGACGGGACGGGACGGGAAGGCGGGCGATGTGCAGCGCTTGGCCGAGCCCCGGCGGCACCGCGGCCGCAGCACCAGGGTACCGGGCACGGCGGCGCTGGGCGGGCGAGGGGCAGGGCCGGGGCCGCGCTGGAGGGCGGCGGGGCCCCGCCTGTGGGGCCGGGGAGCGGCGGGCCCGGGCGGAGGGGCTGGGGGAGCCGCGCCCGCCCCTCGCCCGCTCGGGGCGCCACACCCGCCTTGGGGAGCCGCCGGTGGCCCCGGCGGTGTGAAAAGTTCTTCACGTAAGAAAGGAAACTTTTACCGCGGGGAAGAAACAYGAGGAAGAGATTCTTTACCTTGAAGGTAAAGAACAGGCTGCCCAGGGAGGTCGTGGAATCTCCCTCTCTGGAGACATTCCAAGCCCACCTGGAGACATTCCTGTGTCACCTGCTCCAGGTGACCCCGCCTTGGCAGGGGGGTTGGACTGGATGATCTGCAGAGGCCCCTTCCAACCCTAACAAGTCTGTGAATCTGGGGGGAAAAAACCCCACATCCCACAGATTTCTCTGTGAGGTGTTGTCAGGTGTAAGATCTGCAGCAGCAGCTCCAGAAATCTGCCTGATGCTCAGCAGTGATGAACTTCATCCGTCTCCTGCTCTATGTGAGGTGCCTTTTCCGTGAATTTTGGTGACTGCATACTTTGCTTTATTACTTTGCAAATGTTCTCCCATTAAAAAAAAAAAAGAAAGAAACGACTCCTCTCTCCCCCACAAAAAATCCCCAAACCAAACCCTCAGCTTTTCACCGTTTGATGTGTGTTTTATTAATTCCCTCGGCCCTGTTCATTTGCTAGACGTTTTTATCCTTTGATCTATTGGTAATGGTGTTCATTTAGGAGAGGTATTCAGCTGAGCAGGCATCGATATTCTATCAAAGAATTTGAATAAATGTAATTATTTCTTATTTTCTAACATGGAGTAGCCAAGGGCTTTAGAAATAGGAAAGTATGTGGAAAAAAGGTATTTCAAGGCTTCCTTTAATAGAGCTTTACAGTGCAGTTGATAAATCTGAACTTGCTAATGAAATGTTCATAATAGCAACAATTAGACCTCTGCTGACTCTATTTTTTAATTGAAAATAACTTTTTCAATGAACCTTTCAATATTACTTTTTTGTTGCCATATTGCTCGCTTTTCTGATCCTAGTTTTTGAGTGAACTTTTACCTTTTCTGAGTGGAAGAGCAGGGATGTCATGTAATATCTATTCAAAACACAACCGGTGTTCATCAGTCAACAGATTTTTTTTGGCAAATGAAATATTCCCATTTATTAATACTGCAGGGGAAAAATGAAAGTACTTTTTGAACACAAGTAAGCAAAAATAATTCCAACACTTTTTAAAGGGGTGAGTCTGTTTTTATAATTTTTTAAGCACGTTTGTTGGTTGCAGAGGAAGAATGGCAAGGCAAGATAGTGCTATGTTCTTTCCCAGCTTCTGCCCAGCAAAAGGGAAATGTGCTGGGGATTTCTTGTGTTGCCTGGAGCTGGGACCTGACTCCTCCCTGCCTCGGGAGTCGTGCAGGTGGGCCAGAGCATCTGCACCAGCACTGTGGATTAACTTTTTCTTGTGAGAACAAGTGCTTGGGTGACCTGATTAACAAGCATGTGCTGTACTTATTAAGCAGTGACTAATGCAATGCAAAGGATTCATTTTTATTTCGCTCTCTCCCCCTTCACTCTTACACTCCTTTTATCCTTGCTTTTTTCTCCCTCCGTCTCTTCCCGTCTGGCTGAAATACTTATACATTCTTTTTCTTCTGCTCATGAGACAACACTGAACCATTCCTTTTCTTATCTTACTTCACTAGGTTCCCTTTGCATTAGAGATCATCTTTGTCCAAAAAGCAGAGCAAACAGCCACTGGCCGTGCCATTCGTACACAGGATGATGTGTTTCATCCCGGGTCCTGTCACATGAGGCAGAAAAGGTTGTTTCCCATGTTACGTGTAGTGCTGAATGTGCTAAACAATACTAGAGACAAAGGGGAAATGGCCAAAAAACCATGGCCTCAAATTCGTGGCTCTCTACCAGCCCCTTCCTGCAGAACTCCCATCAAAAGGCAGTATTTCTGTGCATCCAGTGCTGACAGGACCAAACCCTTAAACCCAGATAACCCTCAGATCCCCGGAACGGTATTTATGGCATCAGTGGGATGAATTCATCCGCATTTCAAGGCAGAACAGATTCGTCTCTTACTTTTTCCTGGCTTTTGTTCGCCAAAAAAAGCCCACGTTAGCAGAGCCATGTTACGAACTGCTTCCTGCTTCTGTTGTTTAGTGTTTTGTAGCTACCACGGCCGGCCAACAAGCTGTAAATCTTGCCTGGTGTTTTGTAACAAAGGAAAAAATAGAATGATTTGTGTTGACTTTTGGTCATCGTGTATCATTATCGATCCGGGGAGGGCGGCGGGGAGTGCGTACCGCGGATCTGTTGCTCTCCGCTTCTCCGGGAAGGCGGCGTGAGCCAGCAGTCAGTAGAGGGCAATAGAGAAATACAGTTCGTGATGCCTAAAGGATTTGAAGCCCTGATTATGTGTTTACAGAAAAGAAAAAGAAGAAAAGAAGAGCCAGGAGGATAGGTTGTTCAGTTTACTACCGGAGACCCGACTGTGACAGACCACCAAGAAAACAAAATTTTCAAAGAAGGTGCAGAAGACCTTCTGCAGCGTCTGCAAGTCTCTCCTTTTTTCTTCAGAGTTGCGTAGGATAACTTAGCCAGAACTTATTGATGTCTGCATGTTCAGTGGACTCGGGAATGGATTGGGAGATGCAGGAACGTACTCTGGAAGAAACAGAAGGGGAGGCATTTCAAAGATCCTGCAGGTGACCAAGGTGAGCAAACTCACAGCTTCTCTTTCAGGTGAGATAATAAATGTTCAGTCAGCTGTATAAAAGTCATGAGCAAACTGAGTGAGTGATTGAAATTATATGAGAATTTTGCTTTTTCAGGCATCCTTGTGCAAGATTAATTTTCTCTTGGAAAAAAGAGGATAGTGATGCTACAATGATAAGCATTTCCAAGCATATGTTATTTTGGAGACATGCTAAGACCAGTGACCTGCTTTATGTGTCATATTTTATATTAGAACTGTTTGAAATATGCTCATCATTTTACAAGGTTTATGTGCTCTAGTTCCTAGAGTCTGGTTTACAGAGAGATATATAAAGAAGATGTGACTATTGTTGTTCCTTTTAGAGGGGATTTTTGCTCAGCTTTTGGACAAATGTGACTTGGAGGTTTGGAGAAATTTATTAAGAGATTTTTGGATGCATGGTGGGAATGCCCTCAGGTTTTTCAAAGGCTTTGTAATCAGAAAGATACTGAGAAGTGATAACAAAGAATATAGTAATAACAAAAGGAGTTGAGCCATAGAAATCAAGGGGGTGGCACAGGGTTGGGAAAGCAGAAAAAACCACGAGAGACTAAGTTAGAAAATAAACATATGAAACAGTTTTCTATTGCTAAGATCTCAGCTGGTGTCACCATAACACTTGGAAAATATCCTCAGGGTGCTGGGAACCATTAAAGCAGTACAGATTATCAGAGGATAAACTTCCACTTCAGCTGCCACCGCTGCCAGAAGTGACCAATAAGAAGTGTTGGGGAAATGAAAGATGAAGAATCAAAGCATTGACATTCTGGGGATATCACAGAGCAAGTGCAAGGGTATCTAGAGGTCAGTCAGACAGTACCCATTTGAAACAAGCAGGCTGATAAATAAAAGAAATAAATCATATTCTGAAACATACCGTCAGCTTTTAAAAGCTATTTAAAGGACAAGTTATCTGATGTTCTTCCTGAGCCTGGATTTATTTTGTAAATGGTATGATAGGTAAGGCTATGACACAGTGATTTWTCTGTGCCTTGAGTTCCAAAACATGTAAAAGATTAGTATGCCTGTTGTTAGTTTATACATTGTTTAGAACACAGCTTTCTTGCAGTATGTACCTGAGGGAGATGAAAGATAACATATACAGAGCATGTCACTATTTCCCATGGGTTGGCAACATYCATCTGATTGGGAATGGACCCAATGAACATGAAAGTCCACCTGATCTTGAAATCTACAAGTTCCAGTTTCCGATTCTTTCTTCCTTTCATTCAATTTCCAGTACTCTTCATCTTCCGGTATACTTGTAAATCTATTCTCTCAAAAGATGATAGAAATTAAAGATGGTATTGAACAAAAACCTCAGAGAAATATTCATGCAGTTTAATAGTGGCAACTCTTCTTTAAAGCGGTCTCTGGTAGGAATTATGAATTCTATATCTAAGATGTGAAGCTCTAGGGCAATAAACATTCTCTTATAGCTGATTCCTGTTTTCAATGAAATTAGAAGGGTTGCTTTTTTGTTTTTGCTGAAGAGTTTTCTCACGAGTCATAGCTCTACAAAGGGATTTTTGTAGTGGGGAGCCCCACAGGTCAGTGGCCAGGGCCGAGGAATGGGAGCTACTGCTCCTTGAAGTCCAGGACTTGTTTTGTCCCTGTGTAACTTTGTGGTACATTAGGCTCGTTTATGGTCAGCTCATGAAGTGGCCAGCCTGGCACCTTGCCCATGCCAGGGGCTGGGCTTTGAATGGCAGGATACAGATTTTACAAGGAGGCCCTCCTTGCATAGAAGTCCTGGGAAAGGCCACCGCCAGGTTGCAGCGTCCTTCAGTTCATAGACAGACTCCTATGCCAGTTCTGCCCATGAGTCCTTGTCACCTTGACTCATAATAAACTATTCCTTCATTTTCACTCACAGAACAGTTGTCTAAAAATGTTGAAATCTCAGGCCAAAGTTCCACCCGTGAAAAAGATGCTGCTAATTAATGTGTTAATTGTCATGTAAACCTCCTTGCTTAATGAGATGTGAAATAGCCCCTACTGTTAGGAATAACAATGTGCACAGGAGTTTGTCCCAGGCACTTGGGGTCATTTATTGCTGTGCTGCAGCACAACCCAGGGCTGCTATTTCAGCCTCTTGCCAAAATAGAAACGTTTTACTTTCTGATGAGTCATCTGAGTTTCACTGAGATCTTGTAAGGTTTCCCCACCCTATTCTTCTTTGCTGTAGAGACCAGGCCCTGCCCTGGAGGCCTTGCTTTCTTAGGGAAAGATTGGGTGGAACCGCTTCAGCAGCTGTCGGCTCCGTTCCTTAATTAACTTGGAGCGGACTGCTAATGAATGATATGGAGCGTTTTCCCTGTCACTGGAGCTGAACGTGCAGCATTCCTAGCCTTTTCTGGCCAGCAGTGTGGCAGAGCAGTGCTGGCAACGGAGTCGGAGTTTGCCACACATTGTGCTAGATGTTACCTGCTTCAGGGCAGAAAGGGAACTAGGTCAACCAAAGGTGGCAGCTTTAATGTGTTTTCCATGTTGGTCGTATTTACTTACAAACAGCAYAGAAGAGCTACATATTTCAAGAAAATATTTCCTTGCATTTTTTTTCCTTCTGGTACAAAAGGGGATAGAGAAAGACTTCTTTTAATTCTTTTTGCTGTAAATTATTTTTTTYCCCCTTCTAATTCTGAATGATCTGTTCTAAGGTGGCACTGGTTTGAGCATGAGTGAGTCTGGACTAGATGACCTCTAGAGGTTTCCTGCCTTACCCTGTAATTTTCAGCAATCATGCTGTTATTTTGGATTCCTCCTGACTCCAAATTACCTGGGAGAGAAAAAAAAAAAMAAACCATGACTATTTTAAGATAATTTTCTTTCCCCTCGAGTTATTATTTTAATTCATTTGAAAATGTACCAGGGAGAATAAAAGCCAGGTACTTCTAATAAATAACTGTGTTATGCAATAGTTYTTTGCAGTCGTTGGTTTCTGAGTTTTGTCATAGAATGCTTTGATTACTCTGTTCAGGCTGCTTTACAGAATTGCTATTATGCAGAAATGTAGTCAGCTGAGGGATAAACTGTTTGAGGGCTGTACTCCCCGCTGCAGTCGAAAAGTGGCTTTTCACACCTGTTTATAGTATCCAAAGTTGGTTCTTATGTTTGAGAAGCTGGTGTCATTGCTGATTCTTCCAGTTTTATGCCTGGTGACTCAGATGGTAAGAAGGGGTGAAATATTTACTGCTAAAGTATGTGAAATAATGTGAATTTGAAAAATCCATATTGCTTTTTCAGTAATCCATTTTTGCTAAATTCATTCCAAATTAAACTGTTTGCCCAGCTGACATCCTTAATTCATCACCCTGGCTGAAACCGAGATCTTCAAAGCCATTTACAACAGCTAAACAAACATATCTTTCATTAGCTTCGATTATAATGCCTGATGAAGTGCACAGAGGTTCTGAATCTTTAGAGATGACAGTGATGGATATAATTTAGACACAGGAGAGGTAACAGAATTGGACTGATGCTTAGAGTGAGCTTTAATCCGGAGTTTCACAGTCAAATATAGGTGAGTGGTGCAGTGCTTCTTATCTACTTCAAAACTTGTGCTGAGGCACAGTGGTAGCACAACATACTGTACCTGCACTAGGCAGTGAGCACTTGAGTCTTCATTAGGGGGCCTTGTCCCCAAAACTTGCTCCTCTTTTAAAGGATAAACTGGAAAGGAGAGGATGTAACTACCTCCTAAGTATGAAGCAGCTATAGTAAAGAGGAAAAACTCCATGTGACACCAATTTAATTAGAGTGCAGGATCATTGCCTCGATTAGTGGTGGAAAATAGGAAACTTCTTCAGCAAGGGTTGTATTATAGCTGCACAATTCTCCAGTACTGAAAGGATCTAACCTTTGTCAGGTTGGTCTGCCTGCAAGGCCCTCTGCTTTCCTGTGCTCCTCAGAGGCTTGTACAGAAAATGAAACAACAAGGGGTTGATGATTCAACAGAAGATTTTTTTTTTCTAAAATCCAGGGGTTTCTGCTTAAGCATCCCAAGCCAGAAAAAGCTCACACTAGTTATTTGCACGTATGTTAAACAAACGTCATCAGAACTGTTAACAGTTATCATCAGTTAACTTGTTGCTTATTTGCAGTGTGGAGAGGGGCTGATGCGATCTGTGGACTTTTTCAAGAAAGCACATAGCCATATGTTTGTATGTATTCTTTTCATTATTATTAGATAAAGCTAACAGTAGTGTTCAAGTATGGTCTGCATCAGTCTCTTGAAAGGTCATTTCTCTAGCGAGGAAAGACTTGTTTTCCTTCTTCAGAAAAGCCATTTTAAGAGCTAGGATAATGGCAGGGTAGTCCTAACAAATTTTGGCAATTCATAATCAATTTATGGAAATGAAAATTATTTTTTTCCTTACTGTGTCCTTAAGCAATGTTTTTCTGATGAAAATATTTATGTATTGGTTTTTTGGGTTTGTTTGTTGTTGGTTTTTTTTTTTTTTTCTCCCTTCTCCTAAGTCTGAGATCTCTGCATCCCTTAGCACTGTTTGGAAAAAAGTTGTGCAAGTAGGGAAGATAGAGAGTGGAAAGCCTGAAGGAGTAAAAGTCCAGAGAGAGATGCAGTGCCATACATAAGGTCTGTGAGGAGTTTGTCACAGTGCCTTTGGCTCTCAGCTTCTGTTTCATTTGCTGTGCTGGTTAATCATTGGCTTGAGTTCTCAGGTACCATGGTGATGGACACACTACCAGTGCCACAAACCCAGCATGATGCATATTCATTGAAACACTATTTTTGAAAGAAAACCAAAAATAAATACAACTTTTGAAAATCCTCCGTGTAGCTAACATTGCTGTGTACCTTCCTCTCTAACAATATAAATTAGCATGGTAGGATATAGGCTTCTTCCTCCCATTTTAGATTTTTCCTTCTGCTGTTGATATCCACAGCTTTCTCATTAAGTGGTTTGAAAGGCTTCAGACTTCTTCCATATGTTGAGTATAGCACATTTGTGCATTGGCCTTTCGGTGCAGCTATTGAGATGTTTGTTCCACTGTCATCAATATTAACATCAAGGAAAGGGCCTTGGAATAAGAGCCAAATGCATCTTTGGTCTGTTAAGCCTCAACAGTTTGCTAAGCATGACCTTTGTGAAGCTATGGGTATAAAGTTCAACCTTGAAAATCTTGGCCAGCAACTAACTGCTGGAATGCCAATTGGCAAGCTATTCTTCCTTCTTCAAATGTGAAGCCTTCTGCCTGAATAGCTCCAATGCAGCATCTCCTCTGCAGTGTCACGTTTTGAGGTCTGGTCCTCCCACAGAGGATCCTTAGTGTTGCTGTTGTTAATTTTTATAATGCTGTGCTATTTATATCTCTATTTGAATATGTAAGGTGGCCAACGCTGGGAAGTTAGTACTGAGCAGTAGTTTCCCAGTGAGGGCATTACTGTGCCAGCATCCCTCCAAGATAACTGCAGGGAATATAGAAAAAAATTTTACCTCTTTATCATGAGTACCTTATGAGTTTGCTCCTGGTTTTGGTATCCTGAATTGCTTCACAGCGCTGCTCTCTGAGCACTGGTGCCTGGAGCAGAGTGATAGTGTGCTGTCAGTCAATGAGCCCCTAGCACGTGGCATGCCCACGAGGCAAATGAAACCACAAAGGAGGGAATTAGATGGAGCTAGATGCAAGGTGTGCATCCACTGGAGCTGGATAATTGTTCCTCAAACTCTGCTGATCATAAAAGCTTGCTTTAACTTTTGTTTCAGCCGTCAGAAAATGGTAAAGACATCCTTTTCCTTTTGCATTTTCCTCACACGAGATAAAGATACAAAATATTTTTTTCAGGCCTATCTTACCATCTGCTTCGACAACAATTAGCTCACCAATTGGTGTGGSACAAGTTCCATGAATATATGGTAAAAAAGCATGCAGAAAACCTCAAAACTCAAACAGCAATGCAGGGATGCTGTTTATGTCTCCCTGGTATGAGGTAGGAAGGGCCTGTGATGCACAGCTTTACACGAGTTGGAGACACAAGTGTGAAGACAGATCAACACCCCGTATTGAATCCCCCATATTACTGATTTGTTTTTTTTTTAAAGTATACTAGAGACATTAAATATGGCAGCGCTATTAATATTCCTAAGCCAAAGAGTGAGTGAGATTTGTGGGACTTGTGGATCAGGACACTGGTCTTCTTCCTAGCCTGCTTTCTGTAAGATTGTCATGGTTTGATGTTGTTGCAGGGGTGGTGGGAGAGAAGCCAGGACTTACMCTTTAAGGATTTAATTTGGAAGGCATTGTAATTGGGGTTCCCTCCTCTCTATCTATCCTGCTGCAGTGTGGGACTTTCCAACTTGGCACTATCCAATCCTTGAACTCGCTAGGATCCACAAATCCTTGTAAAACATACAAGTACAGCTGCTCTGCTCTGGTGTTTTGCTGCAGAGAAAGAACAAGCCTTGAGGAAAGTGGAAAATGAGCACTGCTTGCTTCCTCTGCCTCTCGTGACCCCAGGGCCAGTGCAGGTAGAGTCACACCCCTCTCCTGGGTGGAAGACGGGCCAGACTGCAGAGGGAGGCACCAAAGAGAGTGCAGGCTGGTAGTGTGGGGTGTGGGAGTAATACCTTAACAGTCCTGGTGCCTGTAGCACAATTGCAAAACTGGACTGTGGAGTCGGAATACAAGTTGTCCTGTAAAATTATTTTGTTCTCATGATATTGCCAGTCCTACAGGTAACCCTTCCTGCTAACCATTTCCTCCTTTTCCTTGATCTGCAGTAATTTCTTGGTTACTTTTTTGGTTACTTTGAATATTTTTGGTTACTTTTCTTACTTTGAATGATTTTTCAGTGTTTCTTTGCATTGAAGTTGAGGGGTATTCATGGCGTTCACAGGTATGGTTCAATTAATTCCCTCATCCTTCTTTTCCCAAGGTTGTTCCATTTTCAAGAACTACCCTAGAACATGTGCAAATTGAGTGTGGATAGAGGCATTTCTTGCCAGCAAATCTGTGCACTTGGTTTTTTCCATGGACTGTAGTCTGGAACTTGGCAAGCCTATGGAATCTTTCCTGGATGAACAGTTCTGGATTATTCACCAATTTTCTTTTTGGAGCTGGAGTGAAAATAAACACGAGCTTGAAATACTGAGTGCAAACTCAAACCCAGACTTCCCCAATGTGAGCCCAGAACTGAGAGATTTAATTTGGCCCTTTATGGATTATGATCCAGTGTCAGAGCGAGGTTTTGAGTCTGAATGAACACAGCATTTGTGATACTCATGTAAATACTCCAGCTCAGTGCTTGCGATATGTTCACAGCCCCGTAATCATTTCTAACTAGTGGTGTTTTCCTTTTCGGCTACAGTGGGAGAAGCCATGGGCTTTACCGTTGGAATTGGGTTTGGTACCCTCTGATGGCAACAAAACCTGCAAATGTAGAAGATGATAAATACTCAGACATGAGGGTCAGAAATTAGTCGATTTCTGAACAATCTTAACATCTGCTGGAATGAGCAGAGACAGGGTTTATGTAGGTTGCACAGCTGMAGTCATTGACTGTTCACTTTCATAAAGGCGGATCCATGATTTTTATGTCCTCAAAAACTTGACAATTTTGGCTGAAAACAGTAGGTCCAATGCCAAACTGTGTTCAAGTTTTCAAAGTGTCTAATTAACAACAGGTATTGATATGCCTGGAATGAAAAGTATGTAAGGCAAGGAAAACAATCACCCGATGCTGAAAGGGTTAATGAGGAATTAAGGAGAGGAAAAAAATAAAGGCTTCTAGAGTTGTGTTTAATTTTTCAGTCTCTTTGCTGTCTGCCAGTCCTTTACATGAATGCTAAAAATTTCATAAAAAAATTAAAAATATATTTTAAAGACCAATTTAAGAAACTGAACATGCAATGCTAACTTTGGAAAATTGCAGSTCTATTTTCTGACAGAATCTTACATTTGTGACTAAGGGAAAACTTGATTATTTCAGTGGATTGCTGGAGAAGTAGATGTGAATCTCACTTTACCCATTCTCACCCTGACAGATTGACTTGGAAACCTTCAGTTTCAAAGAAGGTAAAGGTATCAGATGAGTTCATATGCAACAGATGGGTTTTCTGGAAAAAGCCTCAGGTTTGATAAACTTTCAGAAAAATTTCACATGACTTGCAGGAGACAAAGTACTTTTGTTGTGAATGTTTGCTGGTTCCACCGAAGTTGATGCTGCTTTGGGAATTCACTTCAGCTGAGATTAGGACTTTGTTTATAGATTGGTGTGAGCGCAGAAGATGAAGACAGTGATCATTAAAGCTGTGTCAGCATCTCAGCAATGAATTGATGTTCTTTTTGGCTGAAGTTCAACGTTCTTTGAATGAGAACCCTTGATTTACATTTCTCAACTATTCTTGTGGGGGTATTAAGCTGATGTCTTGGTACTGTTTGTGGAGCCACCGAAGAAACAAGAAAAAAGGAAAAAAAAAGCCAGCCAAACAAAACCCCACAGAAAATATTGATTTAAGTTTGGTGGCTGCTGTTGAATGTGCTTGTCCTTCCCTCATGTGGCGCAGAACTTATCTGCATTGCGGGTAGGTTGTCCAACAGCTTCCTTTCAAAGCATTGCCAAACCTGCTTCGTGAATTAGTCAACAACTGCCTCCTGAATTGTGCTTGCACCTGTTTCCTCTTCTTCTGGAATAAACAGTTTTGTCTGAGAAAAGCAGTGACAAAGGCCAAAGTTGCACACCCAGCCGGGCCTGCTGATATAAAGGAAATCACATTTTCTTGGTGTTTGTAGAATGAAAGTGGCAGCTGTTACCATGGGAATAGTCAATTTATGAAAGGAGAAGTTTTGAGGAGGCTGAACATTACCACTAATCGAAGAGATTGCAGTCAAGACAAAAGGTTAATGTTTGAGATCTGCTAATTAGGAGAGAGCTGCTCTTCTGGTAATGTGAGGATGGATACAAATGAATTCTGTTTGATAAAAATGCTGTTGTCCTGGCTAATCCCTTGAATCTATTATTTTGGATACAAGGATTAGATTCATCCCTAGTATAGTATCCACTGATTTGTTTTGAAATATGTGTAAACTTAATGGGTGTAAATAGGCACTATTTCCTGGAAAGGTTCTTTCAAGTATTTTCTTACAATGTATTTTGAGGATTATTACTTCACATTCCCTTTCTGGAAACATGTTTCCGCGTTTTGTTTTGTATTTTGAAACTACTGATGTCCTCTCTGTCCTTTTCTCTCTGCTTGACACATTTTCTGGGGTGTGGAAATTACTATGGTTCTTCAGATTTCTCCTTAAATGTGCTAAAAATGTTATCAGCAAATAGAGAAAAGGCTTTGTTATTCTGCTGCACTCCCTCTGTTGATTGACTGTGCCAAGACAAAGTGAATAATATAGTAGTCATCATCTGCAAACAGGAATGTTTGGGCCAGATCATCTCTGCTCATATGAAGTGCCAAATCTTCTCTCTCTTCAGGAGAAATGCGTCTCTCCACAAGTTCTGAAAATACAGTTTCTGTTAAATTTCTCAGCTTTAGAGCACCCATCTGAAAAGCTTCTTCTAAGCAGCTATTAACAATTTAAAAACAATTCCGCAGTTTGCCCTGGATTATTTCACAAAATACTTTATTATTATTAATTAAAACTGCTGTTGTATTTGTGTGAACCCTAGCTGTTCAAATAATCTCGGGCTCTACATTCTTCTATTTATTTATTTTCACTTGCAAGTAGCCTGCATTATTGCAAAAGCCTCTATCTGTGTAATTAGTTTTACATGGATTTTGTAATGAAAAGTGTATGTGAAAAATGGAATGGGAAGTGTCTTGGAAATGTCCCCCAAAGTGATACCAGTAACATCAAAGCAGTAATAGTATCAGCACCACACTGCCTATTAATGGAACAGGCAAAGGACAGTCTGTGACCAGTGGATGCAAGCAATGGATCCAGGCAATTGTAAAGGGTGTTACAGCATGAGATACTTCCAACTGTGTATCAACCTCCAACTCCAAGGTTGTAATTTTGCCCTGACTCTTCTGTCTGGGTGACTATTTGAGAAACTCAAACATTTATTGCTGCTTCCTGTCTGTACAGCCTAGATGAACGTGTGGCATGTACAGTGCCTTCCCTCTGCCATGCTATTGTTGCTCTTTAAATTATATAACACTTCTGCTACCTGAAGGCATCTTCCTCAAGGCATTTCTAGACAGCAGTTACATGCTTAGTTAGCTCTTCTGTTGCTTGGCTAAGCAACTTAGCTCTGTTAGTATCTTTGGATGGGAATCTGCATGTCCTCCAGGTTCTACTAAAAATCTCTGTCCTCGTGTCCTAGAGCCTCACTTGCCTTTTTCATCATATTGCCTGTTTAGTCACTCTCTCATTGACAACTATAGTCCTCATTTGTCACTATTGGGTCATCTGCCAGGTTATGTTTGAATTTTCTGCCAGGCACCTTGCTGCTCACCCCATTTCTTTGGCTCACATCATGAAGCTGCTCTATTGGTATAATTTCACTACTCTTCGTTACTGATAGTACAAAAGTGTGCAGGTACTCTTCTACCTGGGTAACAGTGATCAAGAGCTATGGAAGGACAACAGAAGCTCCAGAATGGATCCTGAAGGCTCACTGCTGATCTTAATTGATTTGATGCATCCCTTCTTAATGGCACTTACTTGTTATTTCTTCTCCTTTAGCTGTTTTTAACCATGCAAAAAGTCTTAGTCCTCAGATTCCTTAATAGCGTATAACACGATGTCAAATGCATTCCTAAAGTCCTGAAAGATGAGATCTATTACACTTCATCTGTTCACAAAATCACTTACCTCATCTAAGAAAACTATATGGATGATTTGTATGGTGTCCTCTGGGTAAATTGCTGTTGCATTTTATCCCATTTTTCATTTACCTCTGTGTCTTTATATATTGTCTCTCAAAGTGTATTTTAAAGCCTTTCATGCTAATGAGGTCCAATGAAATAGCTTGTAATTTCCCAACTGCCATCTCCTCTTATTTTTCTTCACAGATTTTTTGTAAGTAAAGAAACCATATCTACTATTTTTCAGCTTCACTACCAACTAGATGGTGCTATTAAAAATATTTGTCACCAGACCAGAATTACATGTGAGAGAAATTTTTAGAAGTGTGAGATAGTGATTAATCAGACTTAAAGCTTGATGCATTTAACTTTTTGAATCGAGTTTTTTGTTAGCTGTGGTCATTTCTATTTGCATACCCACTTTATCATTATTCACCCTATCTTTGTCTCTAAATTTAACCTAGAAATTTCTGATTGAAAACTGTGGGAAAATATTTAGTTAAGGCCTTCCTTGTGTTGTCTTTAATGTCTTCACCATCCTTCCTCCATAGTGGCACAACATTTTTCCTTGTGTTTTTTTACTTTCTGTTTATACTACCAAAAAAGAGCCTTTTACTATATGCTTTCATATTCTTTGCAGGACAGAAGTCAGTTAAGTTCATGGGAGTTCAAACTTTATCTTTGTACTTCCTGACTTTTCACTTGTTTCTAGTTTGTGGACAGTACTTTTGGCATTCTGTGTGAACTCTGCCTATTTCCAGTACCTTCATTTTACAAGGTCCTGCTAGTTGCTGGCTGCATCTTTGTAAAAGGTACGTGTTCAATTTACTGTCCTTTTTCTGCACTACAGAATAGGAACAACTTGAGAGAGTTTAAATGTCATTTTTATTGTCATTTTACAATGCTTTACTATGTTAGTGCAATTTTTAAGTTCCCATGCCTACCTTTCTTCTCTCTTATATGAATAATCCTACTCATGTCAGAATCAAAGCTAGGAAGATTATGTGTGTGAAAAAAGGGTTGCAGATTAGGTTCTACATTCCTTGAAGTACTTTCACCAGGTGCAGCATTTTTTCACAGCAGTGGCTTTTTTAGCTGTGCTGTAAAAGCTGTTTAAGAGATACACATGCAGTATCAAAAGAAATGCAAAATATTTTGGAAGATGAAACTGCCTGGAAACTGAAGAATGCAAGGATTTGTTCAGGTGCCCAGTATTTCTCTAATAGCCTTTTTGCCAATCGACTCATGTTTTATTTCTGTTTTTTAAGTATTATTAGATTTTCTTTTGGCACCCCGGTGATTTGCAAAGGTACAAGTACTGTACTGAGTGCTTGGGAAAACGGTCTTTCACAGAACTAAATTGTTGCCCAGAAAAAGTTCTTTGGTAGCTACTTGGATTTTTGTTAGTCTCAAGATGTGTCATGGCTGTGTTGCACTAACAGTAGAAAAACATATTTAGCAGAAGACTGTGCCCCAAAGAGCTTGCAACTGAAATATGTAAAATACATTCAGCGCCAAAGGAAGCAAACATCCTTTTCATGGTTACTGTGAAATGTGGGAAATAAGCCAGTGTCACTCATCTGGGGCATGACGAGTAGCTGCACCCGGTTCCCTTGACTTCTCAATCTCTCTCTCAGTTGTGGGAAGGTTTTTCCTATTTTCATCCACTATAGTCATAAGTAGAAGTAGGAAATTTCAGTAGGATACTGGGAGTGAAAGGAGAAAAAATTTCATTTATCTTCCTGCTGTTTCACTTACTTTAATAATCTGTCACTGTATACAAAGCAATTGGTAAAAGGAGAAAGCATGGTATGTTCTCTACTGTAGCCATTGCATTTTATAACCAATCCAGTAGGATTATGCATTAGCCATTAGACTGTTACAGGGAGGAGGCAGTGGATGGGTCAAAACCTGATTTGTCTGTTAATTTAAAAATTTTGAGCAAAAGGCATGAACTGACGGAACAAAGAAGTAGATGACAATGCAGAAATATGTTTGGTATTTAAAAAGCTTTCTTTTGAATTGAGTCTATTCGTAAGTAATATGACACACAGTTCTGTGAAGATACCAGGAAATCTCAGTAGATTTAGATTTTCAGATTAGCTGGTGAGCTGCACAAATGTGACCTGAATTATGACTCTCCTGTGGTTTCTACTTATAAATCCTTTTTCCACTACAAATAAATTATTAAGTGCATTTTTAAAAATGAGTTAATGAAAAAAAGAATTTATTTTTTTGTCTAGTGGACACAACTACTTTGAATAGTGTAATTTTTTGCTGTAAGAATGAGAAAAACTCTCTTAAAATCTCTTTCATGTGTAAGTACATCCATTTACTTCAGCAGCATCAGTGAATCTAAGTTTGGCCAATAAAAGTCAGCTGGAATGTCACTTCTGTGTGTGTCAGAAAGATTCAGGAGAAGTTAGTGAGAAATCTGTATGTGTTTCAGTACTTACCTGCTGTGTCATTGTCACATCAAAGCAGGATCCTGGGTCATAGGAAAGAAATGGAAGCAGAACTTTGTTTTGAAGAGTGTCATCTCACGTATGTACAGAACTATTACTTCCTTCTCAGGCAGTGAAACTATGTACTCTATTTAGAAAGAAATAGTTCTTAGTACTAACTGTGCTTAGGAAGAAATTCTTGACTGTCAGGATGGTGAGACACTGGAACAGGTTGCCCAGGGAGGTACAACCCTGGCAGTGTTCAAGGCCAGGCTGGATAAAGCCTTCAGCAACCTGGTCTAGTGGGAGGTGTCCCTGCCCATGGCAGAGGTGGTTGGGACTAGGTGATCTTTAAGATCTCTTCCAACACAAACCATTCTATGATTCATTCTGTGATTCTATAATTTACGAAAAGAAGAGCAACAAATCTCGTAGAAGTCCTAGCATAATGTTATACTAAGGAATTTCGAGAAAAATCTGATTAAGATGGTACTCAGACTATGAATAGAATTTCAGGTACCAGCACAGTGTTGCAAAGAGCACTACAAGAGAGTTTCCCCTGGCACCGGTGTTGCAGTTACTCACCCGACAAATCTCATGCTCAGTAATTCATTTCAACAGCAACAAAAAAGTCCAAATAATTTTATCACTGATAATGTTTTTTTCCTCAGTCTTTATTCTAAAACAGTCAACACAAATCTTAGTTTTCTTATTCTGATTGCTTTGGGTGTTTTTTTCAGGGAAGAAGGAGGTATTCAAACACTTAGAAACTTTTCCATTAAGAATGTGGAGATAATAGGTTAAATAGGAGTGATAAATCATGGCAAGGGAAATCTGCCCCTTCCCGTATCTGTGCTGTTTTTCTGAGCAAGATTTTTAGAAAACAGGATCTTAGCCATAGGATTTGTAGTCCTGCAGGAACTTTTCAGGGAAACAATTCTGCTATATCAAGGACAATCCCTTTGTTAACAGGCTGTTAGGATGATGGGTATTGATTTAAAATCCAGAGACACAAAAATAACTGGTTTAATTTTTGCACTTGTAAAATGTACAGATTGCTAGTTGAAAAAAAAATACCACTTCTTGTAATGCTTATCTGTTAAAAATAAAGCATATTTTTGACTTGGCTTGTATGTCTATGTTGATTTTTCTTAGCTCTGGAGCAAGAGCTGCAGTACAAATAGAATGGCATAGCTATTTACTCAGCAGTCGTCCAGACAAACTGACCTGATTAAGTGAAAATTTTTCATTGCAGCAGTTTTCTATTAAGTGTTAGGTTATTTGTAGTGAAACGGCATGTTTTTTTTGCAAGTTTATTTTAATAAAAACCCCCACACCTCAAAACCCAAATATTCAACCAAAAATTCATACATTTTTTAATTGAAAAAAGACTACATAATGCCTTCTGAGTATTACAATTTAGAGGCTTCTTGCTCCTGTTCTACTTAAGGGCTTGTTTCCTGTTGGGACGTAGTCTTCCATGACATGCCACTGTCTCTGCTTTATGGCTATGGACATAGCCTATTCTCTGATGAATTGAGAGAAATACAGTCTAGTAATGTAGCTACAAAAAGGAATGATAAAATGAGTCACTCAGACTTTAATATCTGTGAGTGCCAAAAGCGTGTATTTGAAGCTCCCCTGGAAAATTTAATTCTTTTCTGCAAGAGGAAAAAAAAACAGAAATATTTTTAATTACCTCTAGACACCTAGTTTTTATTTACTGTTGAGTACACAGGGTGATTTCCATAAAATTATTTGACAGGATATGAGTTTGGAATTCGAGCTGTGCAGAAACCCAATATTGTGAGTGAAAGGCTCAGTGTGAATTTTCATACAAATTATTTCATCTGACAGGTGGAAGAGAAGGGTGATTTTGAGTAAGAGCATGTTGGGCTATTGGTATTCTTCAGCCATACTCTATTTGTACCGAGAACTTTTTCGATGTCTCTATTAATCCTTTCTCAGTTCGTAGCATTTGAGACAGAAAGCATTCTTTTACACAAGCATCGTGCATGTGGCATTGGCCCACACAACTGAAATTCATCTGTGAACTAGGGTATCAGCTTGACATCAATTACTGTCTGTGGCTCCAGGATAGGTATCTTTAAGCATCAAGCAACAAGCAGAAGTTGTATCTCAAAGCCTTGAAACCTTGTCTGAAGCTGCTGGTCTGAAAGCTCTCCAATTTGGATGGAATTTTCTCAGCTTGGATTGCTTAATCAATGCTCTGTTTTCACTTCATTGGCAAAAAATAATACAAAAAGAAAGCTTCTCTATTAACAAATCATTTGTCATTTCCAAGCTGGCAGCAGAGGTCTGTGCAGTCATGTCTACTGAGTCGCTAAATCTTTATGCTCTCTCCTCTTTGGAGAGTCATTAAGTTTAGAAGAACTAGCCTCTACAGGGCTGATCAGGATGGCTTGTTTTAAAACATGTCACAAGTGTTGGACAGCAGCTTGTTAAAAACTTCCACATTATGGATCATTCTGATTGACTGGGCATAAATTAATGCCAGTTCTGTTATTATTTTTAACACAAGTTGCAAAGATGTTTACATGTCGTAATTGAGACTTTAGGCTGGCGTTGGCACAGGGATGTAGTGCATCTAAGCTCTTCCAATTTTACTTCATATTAATCCAAAAAATTTTTTATTGTCTGCCTCTTAATTAGAAATCTGAGTAACTGTTGCTCAGTGCTATTACAAGACCTTGCCCAGAGAAGTTTTGAATGCCCATCACTGGAAGTGTTCAAAGCCCGGTTGGATGGGACTTAGAGCAACCTGGTCTAGTGGAAGATGTCTCTGCCCATGTCAGAGGGGTTGGAACTCGATGATTTTTAAGGTCTGTTTCAACCCAAAACATTCTATGGTTTTATGATTCTGTGACTGTTGAGAAACTGATTTTCAGAAAGGCTGTTTGTCCACAGCTTCAGCCCAAGTTGTGTCACTGCTTCCAAACACCGGAGCTGTGCAGTCAACCTAAAGTTCTGCAGCACATTGTGAATTGCAGCCCAGCCCTCAGCCCAAAACTTCAGACCAAACCTGGTTGCCAGGGGTTTGTGTCCAAACACAGAACAAGTGATGAGTGTGCATGTTCCTGTGCCCACCCTGACTTCTACCAGGTAACCTTCACCACATCTGAACTGTACCCTGGTGTCTCATCTGCTTTAAGACAGTGAGTGACCTGTGATGTGGAGAGGGTACGGGGCAGGCACACGTTTCAGCTGACGAGGCCTCTGGCAAAGGGGCAAGTGGGGGCAGCCTGTGGAAAGCCTCTGTGCCAGAATTCACTTGAACTTTTCCCTCTGGTGACTGCAAGGTGGACAAGAGATGGAGGAGAGGGGAGCAACCCTCCTCCTTTACTCCTGTGTATTTCACGGGGGTTAGTCCCTACCAGGGGGAAAGAAGGGCAGTCCCTGCCCACAGAAGAGCCTTTTGGGTCTCTGTCTTTATATGCACCATGTGGGGGTGTTAACTATGTCTTTCCTCTCATCCCCTCCTTTATACCATAGACTCTCTTCTTCTCCTATAACAAGGTTTTCAGAGCTCAGCAGCAAAACTCCAGACCCATATTCTGTCAGAAAATGACCTGACATTTTGTTAGTGCCAGAGAGAATTGGACTTTAGTATGCAAAGGCTGATTTTAGGTCTTTTTTCAAATCAAATCATTTTGTTGTCTGACCAGTTCATGGTGAAGAGCTACATCTCTGTTTCCTGTCTTGTATGCTATAAATGCCATTTGATTATATTTATTGTACTTTGAGCTTTAAGTATTTCCTGCACTTTCTGGGAATAAAAAGGAAGGAAAAATAGGAGGAAAATCATGAGATAAATGACATAATATAGTTCACTTTGGTCTAATTCGTGACTTTCAGATTTTGACCATTTCTTAATTTGATTTGCAGGCTGACAGAATAAATAAATCATAGAAAGTGCTGAGACTGCTCAGCCATTTGCTGTGGTATCACTCCCACATGAGGGACTTGCATCATGATCTTTCTTCAAATATGTTCTCTCCTGTGGTAAGTTTTTCAGACATATAATCTTCTTCTGTATCAGGAGTTTTAAGCAGAGGGAGTGAGATAAGTTCTGAAAAGTCCAGCCCTGGTCCTAGATTCTGTTGTCAGAACTGGAAGCTATAATCAGTAAACCCAGTTGTACTCTCATAGAACACATAGAAGGTTTGGTAAATCTGTGGAGTGTAGTAAATACCACAGAACTAAATTACAGGTGTCACAAACTGTAGTTTGTATTTCCTTGTCCCCATGAAGTGGACGACGTTTGCACAGTGTGTAAAATTTTTCTACTTATCTCATTACCTGATATTAAATTTTTTAATACTGGCACCTGTATTTGCAACTTACGACTTTCAAAGTTATGTCACTTCCTCTAAATAATTAAAAAAGACCCTCTTGTCCAATATTAAAAACAAACAAACAAAAATCCGTTAATAACTCTGGCAACCAACCTTTGGAATGGAGACCTAATTAGTTCTTATTGAGCTTGGTCCAAAGATCATTGAAGTAATTTGGAGTCTTTCCATTAAAGTTAATTGACTTTAGAGCAAAATTCTCAGACACGCTGGTTTAGCAGCATAGGGTAGCAAGCTCTCCGTCACCCAAGCAAGTCTCTCTGTCACCCATCAGTAACATCACCTCCAGACAGGCTGTGTTAGCTGTTCTGTTTGACCTTGTTTCTGGTAAAGATGTTGCCTAAGTTGATTATGCCCCTGTGGGCATGTAGAGGACATAGAAAAACCTTAGTGCCCTGGGTACCTGTTTATCTGGCAGCCACCAAAGCCTGCAGGTTTCACTCATTCCAGCGTCAATGTGGCGCTTTTGTCAGAAGTGTCAACATTAACGAGATTTTAAACTGCAGGCAAGTATAGAACATCATTTGATCCTGGCAAGGAACTGTTTGCCTCAGCACTTGTGGAATAATGTAGGGTAAGCAGCAAATCATTGATGAATCTGTAATGCAACACTAGTCCCAGGAGTGCCAAGGCAAAATTGCTGCAAAGAAGAAGGAAAGACACCAAAAGTGATTAAATGCAGGGAAAAATTCAGACCTTGGGAGACCTTTAGGGAGACTCTTCTTATTTTAACCATAAAGGAAAAAAGGGTACACAATTATGTGCATAAACCTTTCATTCTGGCTTAGTAAAAACCATAAGGAACCCACAGATGCTGAATGTTTACTGAACTTTAATTGGCCTGGAATCATCCTTGCAGTTACTCTAGTTTTATGCTTGTGATAATGTTGACTTCTGGCCATTAGCCATGAGTTTCTAGTGAAACTTTTGCACATTCTACCAGGCCATTAATTCTCATCACTGTTAAACACCTTACATGCTTTTTCTGTCGATAGAGATAATTAATAAAGATAGGTAAAAATTTGCATTGATAGAGCAAGGTACTTAATCATTCTTTGTACATTTAAAACATGTGGAAAATTCCCTAACAATATCCAGCAATACTTAAATGGGGATTAGAGAACCTCAGTGGAATTGCATTGTCAAAATGGTACTTCGTGTCTGTCAACACAGATAGGTGGTCCTTAGCGTCTCATTTCAGTGGATGCCTACTTGCTCCCCATCTGTGTTTTGTCTTGTATCTGGCAGCCATAGTTCTAATAGAGACCCAGTGGGGTCAATGCAGGTTCTTCCACAGTGATGGTTGGGACCTTTACTAAAGACGTCAGTACTTGGGAGATCACTGCTCAGTTTCCGTCTCTGTGGTGTATTTGCTCTGGGAACACAGTTCAGTCACTCTGGCCAGTCCCTATAGGGTTCACAGAACTACTTGCTTATGCTTGGGTAGTCTGCTTCATGACACAGCTTTGTTTCCTACTATATTGCTGTACCTAGGAAGTAGGGTTCACATTCCATTTGGTGCCCCAGGTTACTTAATGTAACAAATTTAATTTAGTCAGTTTCAAATAATGGCATCGAGATTAAAAAAACCCTCCTTATCACATTAATTATCCTCAGAGTAATCCACTGCCTTTGCAAATTTACTTTGGAAACTAAGCAAGGTTATACTGCAGTATTAAATACAGTCATCTCTTTGGATGAAAGCAGTTGCAAAGCTCTGGCTAATACTTTTATGAAGTTTAGATTAGAGTATGCATTCCGCCCACTGATACCAAAAATACTGAGTTAGTGTACCAAAAATAAACATTCATTTAAAGAAAACAAAGAGGCTTTTAAGTGATCATTCTGAAAATTTCAATGCCATTTTGCAATCATTTGTGTAGCATGATTCGTGCCTGAAATATTGTTTTCTACTTTCTCTTAAATATGCATCTCTATTATTGGAAATTAAGACACCTTTTACTTTGCACCAGCTGATAGTTTTGGAGGTAGATGAAGATGGTTGTTAGTCTTTCATCATCTGCAGTAGTGGGATGTCCCTTCAGACTATATTGGCCTAAAATGAGGTAAGGATTTTCAGCTTCGTGTTTATATCCAGGCCAGTGGACATCCAAAGGAATTTGTCTCCTAGGTACCATCAGAAAAGTGGCAGGCAGTGTAGATGGGCTTGGCAATGAAGCCGTGCCTGTTCCATGACAAAAAGGCCCCACAAGGCTTGTCAAGTCTGCAATAAAGCACATGCTCAAGGGATTAAGCAGGAGGGAAGAAGAGAATCTACTCTTTTTTTTATCTGAACTCACCAAAAGAAAAAAAAAGAAACATTCTCTCCCAGGCTTAACCAAGATGGAAGGCAATGTCTTACTGACAGAGGAACATATATTTAGCGCTGTGATTTATTGGAAGTGTTTGTGCTTGTTTCCTGAGAAATACATAGAGCCTTTGGATAATGCTAGATGATAGCAATCTGCTCTGTGGGCAGATGTGCACATAATAGATGGTGCCTGAGGCCTATTTGCCCGCATTTGGTGAATTCTCTTCTTGTTTATCTTACTACATGGTTTAGTTTTATTATATTGACTGTTGAGAACAGCATCTCCATGATGTTGGAAATCACTACCTTATTTGTAAGTATGCAGATTTTAATAATGCAGTAACAGTAATGATTTTTTTCTAAGTGTATGATAAAAATAGTGTCAGTATTTTCCTGTGGTTGAAGATATTTTAAAATTGGCGGACTGGTCATACTGATTTTGAAATAATCTATTTTTGCTGTTGTTCCAGATGATGTAAATAATGGAAAATGGTTTCAGAACCCRGCTAGACAATGCTTTTGCTTTTTTGAAAGTCTATGCACTATGTTTAAGAGTCTTGCTCTGTGATCTCAGCTGGGATTTAGACGGGATCATTTTCTTTGAAGTTTTGTTGTTAAAGTTCCAAATCAATACAGGATTTATGTTTGCATGTTTTCAGGTACACAAGTAGTCCTTCTGAAATCAGTGAAAAAAGTTCTGACTTAATTGATGTCAATGCCAGAACTCCCACTCACTTCAGAAAGGCCAGACCTAATCACATTTTTCAATCGAGTTGTTTTGAGGCAGGAAAAGGGAGGATTGTTCTGTTTATTACCAGTGAATGAAGGGTAGTCATATGTTAAGATTTTATAACAGGTACAGTGCAGATATCCATGGAGAACTGTCAGAAATAATTATTTCAGTTTTGTAAAAATCTTCTGGTTTAGTAATTCCAGTTCTTTATTTTGTCCTGCCTTTTACATTATATATGTTAACCATATTACTATGACGACATGAAATACAATATAAAATGGTTTAGACAGCATTTAGATACAATTGATGCAAAGCTTCTTACCATATCAAACTAAAACCATTAATCATATAAAAATTAATTGTTTTGTCCTTACAAAAAATGCTCTTGTTTTAGTTTCCTGAATCTCTTTTCTTCAAGCCATTTGTTTAATGGGAAATTCTGAAGTAGTGACATTCTTTCTGATTTAGAGCATAATCAAATTTTGAAGGGTCAGGGTTTCCTGCAGAACAGAAATTCCAATTTTGACCACCTCTCAGTGTAGTGAGTACTTAATTCACTGTGACTGTTTGCCAACTCAATGAAAAGCTGGATATTAAAGTGCTGTTCAAATTTGGAGCTTAGTTGGCTAATGTTACTCCTGATCAAAATGACACGAACATATGATCCTACTGCTGGACAAATACATTGTCTGTGGTGTCTTGATTTTTCAGAAGATAATGAGTCTTGTTACAGCTGCTCTTCCTCAGATACTCCATTTCTGGTTGATGAGATTTTTAAATAGAACTCAAGGTTTTGTAGAATATGGAATGTTTCTTTTACCTTCCTTCTGCACTCAGAAAACAACTTCACGACCTACAGTCAGAAATAAGCCACAGTCACAAATAAGTCATAGTTTTACTATTAAAAGCTTTTGCAATAGATTGATGTGCAATATAGCCACTTTTATTGAGCCTTTTATTAATTTCTACTTATTTCTTAATTTCTTGTTAGTCCTAATTTCTTGGCAGAGCACCATATACTGACAATAACTCTTTATCCACTTACCTGGTAACTTTACAGAACCACATGTTGTTTGTCTTTTACTGTACTGGTGGTGGGCTGGGATTGAGGCTGTCTTTACACTATTTTATACAAATATAGTGTCCTCTGTTTAAGTGGAAAGTATCCCATTCTATACACGTGGCTGCAAAAAAAGTACTTTTTTGACATTTCATCACATATTGAAAGGGCTGAACTCTCGAGTAATATGAGTGCCTGGCTGGTGGTAATATCCTCAAAATGTTTCTGCTTGTTTCCTAAAATATCTGCATTGTCAGAAGTTTTGTTCACACAGAGTCATGGAGTCCTTTGTTCAAACAGTGCTGACTATGGTGTAATAAATTTCTCCAGCTGTTTTATGGGAACCTTTCACATACAGGCTGAGTGACAAGTAGTCACATAAAACTTCTTCCACTGTTGTAATGGACCTTGAAAATCTGCTTAAGCCCTGAAGGACAAGGGAGGTCAAGGAAAGGCAGGATATAAAAAATAATATTAACACATGGTAAGTGTAAGCAAACATAATGAGATTTTGCATATAAATGAAACTTTATATGCTCACAGGAAGCATCATCTAGCGGTTAAAGTATAGAATTGGGAACTGAATGATGCTGCTTCTATTCTTGGCCATGCTGCTGCAGGTTTTGTTCCAAACAGAGAAGAGCAGAGGTCAAAAATATATCTGTATAAAAGAGCTTTCCGTTTTTAATAATGGCATGAGATAAGACCATATCCCAAAGCATTACAGAGAAACAGAGCTTTGATTTTAGATAAGATTTCTATGAAAACCAGCTCAGAATTTCAAAAAAGGGACAGATCAGAGTTAAATGAAAATGGATATGAGAGGAAAGCCATACTCAGTCTGAAATGATGTGAAGAGAGCTATGTAAGTTTAGTCTGAGGTCAGCAAATGTAGAAAGCACCAAGGGTAGTAATGGCACAATAATTAGTTAAAAGGTCATGAAATGTGTCTGTCTCATACACCCATGAAATTTTGGTAGCTGTCTGGAAAAGGATATTAAAAACCTCCTTTTGTATGAATGTAAAATTACTCACATAGAGAGACCTGTGCAAAGTCCAGGATAGAATTCATGGTCTTCACAGGGTTTGTGCCTGCAGTTTGAATGGGAATGGATTCATATGAAGTCATGCCCAGCTGTGCTCACCTGCACAGGTAATGTGCACATGTGAAACTGCCATGTGAAAAAAACAGAACCTGAGACAGCTTGGAAAGTTTGATCCCTGGTATGCAGAACTTTGTCCACATTTTCTTTGTCCTAGTGCACCTTCGTGCCATCACCAGGTTTCTCCACCCTTCTATAACATCCAGGATCTTATTGATCAAGTCAGCTATTAATTTACAAAGCTTGAATTAATGTACCGTAGATTTCTCTTCTGTCCATAGTCTGCTGCTTCTGTGTTCTAGATTTGGAAGGCGGTGGTCCTTGGATATTCTTAAAGTGTGAAGGTATTTATTTTCAAGATAAGAAAATATAGAGGTCTTGCAATCACTTATGGGCAGAACCACTTGTCTCTGGATATCAGGTGTAGTCTAAACATCTAATGTTAAGATGTTCTTGATGTGCCTTATATCTTGCTCCTTGACATTCCCGGTGTGTCTCCAGCTGAGAGACTGCTGAGCACTTCAGCATGTCTTGCACCTCAAACCTATCAGGATTTGAAACTTAGAAATGGATGCAAGATTCAATGTTATGGCATTGCCACACTCAGTTTGGCCTAGTGGTGTTCATCCAGTAGTTGGGAGATCCCACTTCAAATCCCACTTCTGCCTAAGGAGATATGAATTTGCATTTTCTGCCTTACAGGGGAAGCACCTTAAACAACAGGCTCAGAGTAAGCTTTGAGAAAGGGTGATGGGACATGGAGTTAAGATTGTCCTTCCCTTGGTTCAAGCTGTTCCAATTTCTATGAAGTGATTAAATGTTCATTGGACTGGGGGGAACATGGGGCAGGAGGAGAATGAATGAAGTGTGCCAAGAGAGAGAAGAGAAGGGGCCAAACATTTTCAGATATTTGAAGAATTTGAAGCTGTAATTTCATATTCCAAGTGAGAGCTCCAAAAAGGTTGGAGAAGATCTTGTCTGTTTTTGTGAGTAAGAGATGGCTTAAGTTTCCATCTTCAGGAGGCAGTTCATAATTATGAATTGCAGAAGTCCCAGCTGTGGATAGCACCTATGTTGAGGAGGAGTGGGAAAAGAGATAAGCACTTCCATCTCCAGCAGCACCACTCAGCCAGTCTTGTCTGATCAGCCTTCTAAATGTCCCATGCTGAGGCACCTGACTGTCCCCATCTAATGGCACATCAGTGTCTGAGTCAGGATATGGATTGTAAAGTGTCAAAGCACCAAGGAGTATTTCTGAGGATGTAGTCCATCATACTTTATCCATCAAGAATCCTGGTGATACCTGTAAAGCCCTTTGTAAAGCTCTTTAAAATCTCCAAATGAAAAATGAAATAGCACTATTTTTTCTAATCAGAATTGATTAAAAATCTAAGAGAGGCAAGGTTTCAGAGGAGATATTATCTTTTATTAGATCAACTGCTATACTTGAAAGAAGCAGGCCAGCTTTTAGACATGAATCTCTTCTTTGTAATCTTGATCACCACTCATTACAAGAAGGTGTTGCAAAGTCAAGCTCCCGGTTTGTCACTATCTTTAAATGTCTTTCTCATTTTATTGAAGGAAGTTATATTGCTGATTTTGTGATTATTCCTATTAGTCATCTTGCTTGAAGTGTAGTTTACAGAAGCTGGACTGCATTACCTTTTACAGCTCCAGAGACTTCTTTGCAGCAGCAGAATATCCATCTGCTGTGTTCCATCTGCTTTCCACTTCTGCCTCTGCCACCTGAATGTAGAAAGCCAAAAAAGTGGCTCCAGCATTTTGCATTCTAGCAAGCATACCTTCAGGAATTATATTTAATGATTAAATGTTTAGTAGTTAATTAATAAATTTTTACAACTGGAGCTCTAAAAAGAACAGCTGTTGATTAATTTATTGAAGTTAAGTTACCCCAATGCACTTGGGTTCATGGTTAAAAAAAATTTAGTTACTTGAGGGTTAAAAAGAAGAAAGAAGCTGGGAGCAGAGAGAAAAAGTAATTACATTTTTTTTTTCTATATTTCCAAAATGACTGTCAGTTTTAAGTGGAAAGTCAGTCTGTGTCCGTTCACCTGCTCTTCTCTAACTTAAAAGTATCTAGTCTGATATCCAATAGTTTCTGCAAATGCACTGCAGAGGAGATTGAACCTATTTGTTTTGTTTTGTTTTCTCTTTGATTTTCCCTTTGAAATCTTTGTTAGGCTTTCACAATTTATACATGGATATGCGCTAACAAGAAAGCAGAAGCTGGGTGGAAAAATGAAGTAGGTTTTCAATGAAATTTGTCTTTAACATTTGCCCCCAGTAAACTGAACACTCTGTTACGCTCTATTTAAAGATGTCTCGAGGAACCTGTTAAGTTTTGCATCTGTCCAAATTCAAGACATTCAGAGATGAGATTTTGTCACAAGCTGAGTCCTGAGGCTGGAGTTCAGCTACTGAAGCACTAATGTAACTGTGTATTTTTCATTGCAAACAGTTTTCATAAAATTTTGGTTGGTTTTTGTTATTTTCAACTGCAAATGACAAGCAATTCTTCTCCCAATCCCCAGATATTCATGAGTATATTGGTTACATCCATATGAGGCTACACTGTGACAAGCTAACACCTGTACCATATGCTATGAGTTCAGTGCATTTTTTATGGAGCAAAGCATTATTCGTAGATATGAATAAGGGTAATGACACCCTGGCCTCTTGTTTTTCCCCTTTTGTCTTGGTCCTTCTAATAAAAATGCAATTCTAATAAAAATGCAAAATATAGGGAGGACTTCAGGAAACTTTACTTTGTGGGAGGAGTCAAAGTTAAGAATTGTGATAATAAAACCTGATAATTGTCAGTAAGAATAACAGGGCATAAAAAGTCAATTGCTTGCCAGGCATTGGGAGCTTGGCAAGAAAGTATCAAAACAATATTGCATAATGTCTTGATTATAAGACGATAGATGCTCTGCAGAGCAACATTAATGAGCTTCTCTAAAACTTTGGGGAAGGTTGAACCAGTCTAAACTCGCTTGCTGCTTTCATCTAATTTAGGCGTACATTAATCTCTCTACAGTGGCTCGATGCTGAGGAGTAGAATGGAACCTGCTATAATCCACTAAATACGCTGTCATGTCATGTTAACAAAACTATCAGAATTAATAAAACACTTTTAATAAATCACAAAATTAGTTAAAATTGCAAAATAAATTGGAATACAGTAAATGAAAATATGAGCAAATGCAAATAAGAAAATAATAAAGTGAAATATTACATTTAAGTGTAAAAGATACTGAAACATTAACACTGGTTTGCATTTTAGAAATTATTAAAATGATGTTTGAAGATTTGATGCAAAATTGTTGCAAAATTGTTGCAATTGATGGCCAAGAATTGTTTCTGGAGCGAGGCAGCACTGTTTGTTCTAACATTGGTGAATTCATTACAAAGAAGCATGAGTATACAAAATTTCCCTCTCCACCCATTCTTCCATCTCTACTCCTTTCTAAATTGTAGATATACTTCTGCATGTCACCAGGACATATTAAAATATAGCACATTTCTTAAAAACTGTTCAGTTCCTTCTCTTTTATGAAGGTGCATGAAAAATGCTTTTGTTGGCTTAGGCATTGACAAAGTAATAGCAATTTCTGCAAACATAACTATTGAACTTCATTATTTATTTGGAGAAATTCTGTGGAATGGAGCAGGCAGGAGTGAAATTGAGGGAATTTATTGCAATTTAGAGTTAAAAAAATTGGCAATTAGTATGAAATAAGAAAGAGAAAACAAAACTTTCCTGTATTTAGTTACTGGTAAGCTTTTGGGATTTTTTTTTATATGAATATGTTTTCCTTCCCCTTAGCAGATGTTTCCAGTGCATGACCCATACCTATCTGACAGTGAGAACCACTCTTAAGGTGTCTGCAGAACTTTGCTAAGAAAATCAAGTCTATTGGGTAAATTTTAAGGAGCTGCAAGCAAAACAAGGTTGAAAATTAATTCTATATCATAGTACCAGTACAGAACTAGATAATTTTTTTTCCAATATAATTGTTCAGCTCTGAAGATCTTATCCTAAAAAACTCAGAATCAACAGGAAAACTGTTACTGACTTTCAGGGACGTAGCATCTCAGTTTATTGGAATTTTGGTTGTCTTTAGTATCTTTAATGTACATAAGATGCTTGAATAGCAGTGATTGGAATTTTCTAGCTTGGTCATTTGGCAGACAAGGGTAGGATGCTAGAGATTGGTACTGCTGGCTTGTATTGATGCTTTTCCACTGACTGGCTGGATGACCTTTGCACACCGACTTGCCCGTTCAGCCCACAGTTAATTTATTGTGAAGAGCCAGAATATAAGAAGAACCCATTTTTTTCCTTTCAGAATCCAGCAGCCATGAAATCTAAAATAAAGCATCTTCAGCAATTCTTGGTCAGGGAAAGAGGCAGAATGCTGGAAGGCAGAAAAGCAGAGGTTTCTGTGCCTGCAGACAGATCCACAGTGGCTGGTAGCCAAAGAGAGGAAAAAATTGTTTATGAAGATACTTGCACAAAAAGATTTTTCCTTGTAATAATAGTTTATTCTTCTGAATACAATGGAATATAGAATAATTCCACAAAAGATAATGCTGTTATTGCAAGAACAGAGCTGAGTTTGGCCCATGAGGAGCAGAAATCTTTTGACTTTTCCCTTGTGGAAACTAGAGGAAAGAAGTATGATGTTAAGGAAAAAGAAAGTTATAGGAGTGGGAGGCTGCCGTGGTGGTGACCAATCTTCCACTGCTTTAAGTCCTGATGCTTATTATATTGTGTATTCTGGGTTTAATTACGGATCTGGAGTGTAGTGCTAATAAGGCTGCAGTTCTGTCTTCTTCCTCTCTCTCAGGCAGAGCTAATTAAAATAAGCATTAATTAATATGTGCTTTGAGGTCCCTGAACTTTAGGTGATTAAAATATTCTAAGTAATATAACTTATAGCACATGGAGTACTATGAAATAGTTTAATGTCACTGCCTGTCATGTCTCTGACTGTAAAATGTGACCTCTCTTAAATGCCGTCCATGATAGGGAACAGAGCAGTTTGAATTGACCACCTTCGTGTTCCTGGAAGAGGTCTGTTTAGCTGTCAGTCCCTGGACTCCCTTCTCAAGACAGCCATGGGGGACATAAATGGCAAAAACTGCATCTTTGATCTCAGTACCTTTTTCTGATGCAAAGACTTTACCTTTTAGTCAGATGCTTACCAGCCTATTTCTAGAGCTTACCACCTGCTCTAGAAAAGTTGCAGGTTTGAGTAAGGCACTTTTTTATGTCTTTGTGCTTTTAGGTCTCTAATTAACCCACAACACCTTTATCCTCTTGTTGTGGGTAATGCCTAGGAGATAATTAAATATTGAAAACATTTTTACTAGCTTCACAATTTCTCTTTGCATCCATTACTGACATTTTATGAGGGTGATGATCAAGGCATATGCACTGTCAGCAAAGTAGATGAGTAGACCTTTTGGTCTAGAATACTTATTTAGAATATGAATTTGGTGAGCAGTAAATGTGGCAGTGAATGTTAATAAATGCTAGAGTCAAGACTATCTTAGTGCTAAATAGGGAAGTTCCTGATCAAACAGGATGGCTTTAAAATGATCACCACAGTGGTGCCACCCTTAGAGCCACCTCAGGGATGATGATGCCTTCTACTTCACACCCCTGATGAGAGGAGGAGGTTCATCTCCCTGCTGTGATATCCTTCAGATCTCCTTCAGACATATTATTAAGTTAGACAGTCCTCTCCTTTCAGGAAAAGGGTTAAAGATTTGCTTTTCAAAGTGACCTCTCTGCTCCAGTCTTCCCCCTCCATCCTCCTCATACGCGTGGCAAAACTCTCCTGTTAGAAAGGACTCTAACCAAATACCCTGGCTTCTGAGAATTTTGAATTTGTATCTAGATTTCTAGGCTACTTTTTGGTGCTGATTTCTTCTGATAATCACCATGGCAGCAATACTTAACTCATTTTGTTAAAAAAAGAAGCTTTTTCGACACTTTGTCTATGAAGCACTATGCCAAAAAAAAAAAGGAAGATAATTTTTGTAATTTATTACATGACAATACAAAATTGGAAGCCTGCAATCAGTGGGAAGTAAAAGCTTTCAAAAATAAAGCTACAAGGTGATAAGTTAAAATTGCTGGTTGTCACATCCATCCTACTGCTTTTATCCATAACTGCTCTGTTCCTTTTATAAAAGCCTGGATTTATTAGCAACCACTGGAGGCCTTCAGACACCATAAGCCCTTGTAGCTCCCAGGTTAATGACTAGTATTAATTACTACCAATGACAAATTTCCAAGGCCCCTACCAGTTGCTGGTTTTTTATCTCAGGTACATCTAAAAATCCAGTCTCTATCTTGATTTAATGTCACTGTCCTCAGCACTGATCCATTTACAGGTGTTGTAAATAGTCATATTTATATTCGACTGTGAAAAGGGTCTGTTTATTGCAGCAAAATGGGCCTTCACACAGGTTCCAAGGGGGAAAGGGGAGCTGGTGCTTTAGTCTAACCTGCTGTCTGAATGCACAGTCATTCCACATCTTGCAGAAATGAAGGAACTGTATGATTGATCACTTATGTAAAGGTTAAGGAACAAAGATACAACTTTCCAGACTTCTTCCTGGCCTAGTGGTATCTGTCTTGTTGTGTGTTTTATGTAGAGCCTGACACCACATTGCTCTTCTGAGCTCCTCTTCAGTGCTATATTCACAGAACCACCCATTCTGGGAAAGTCTGAGACTGCCGTGGGTACCATCTCCCTCCAGGTAACCCAGTAGGTTGGTCCTTTCTCCGGGCCACCTAAGGTTTGCAAACAGCCGCTTTCATGCTTTCTCCTCCGACATCTCTCATGTTGAGGGACTGCCCTCTGCAAATATCTATCAACATCTACTTCATCATCACACTTCAAAACTATTTTCCTCTGTTAGATCCATTTATGAGTTCCCAACAGAGTACATGACAACGCTGACAGCCAGTGGGCTGACACTGTAACTTCCCACCGGCTAGAGCTGTCTCATTCTGTTCTTCCCACCACAGGTAGATCACTTGTGAAAGTCCTTGCCAAAGGATATGGTAGATTCTAAAAGTTTACCCAGGAGGATTGAAACTCGTGAAAATAAATCCACTGAGCATTGCAAAATATTTGAAGCCCACATTCAGAGAAATAAGGTCCTGAGCTAAAATCATTAAAGACAGAGAAATTATTAGCAAGTTTCACATATGGTTGTTCTGTTCTTATGATTCGATAACCATCCACTTTTGGCCATACTTTGTGTACTTTTTAAAATCAAGACACCAGAATAAGAGATTGTCAACACTCCCAGGAGCAAAAACTGTGCTCAGAGATGTCTTAATGTCAATTCTGAAAAAAACAGAGCACTTTGCTGGAGTGGACAGACCTTTGGTCTAACCCACTGTAGTCATTCTTAGGTTTTGCTTTGAAGTATCTAAAATGAGAATCAAAATCAGAGTATTTTGCTCTTTGTTACTGTTTTTATTGTTTTTCCTGTAGCACAACTGAATTAGTTACACACACATGCAGACAACATTAGAACAATGGTACCCGAGGCAAATACCCCCAAATCTTAAACTTTACCCCCACGTCCCAATGACAACAGAGATGCTTTGATAAGATGGGAGTTGGAGGATGTCAATTATGTCTTGAGCCACCATCTTCTCTTGGAGAGCTGCTGTTTCAATCAGAAGCAGGTAAAGCAGGTTCTAGTGCATCTTTTACAAAGAGTTTTGTGATGGTTTCTCTATGATTTATCCAGTGGTACAGTGTGAGAGGCTAAAACCCACCATGGGTTTTAGATATTTTGTCAGTGCATTTTCTACCAGTAGAAATTTAATAGAATCATTTTCTGCCTTTGAAATACCAGATGCCATATTGATCTTTCTCTTATAAATGCTGTTATTATGGATTTTGATGCCTCCTTGCTTATAACAAGACACAGAGATTTGTTGTAGAGCATGTTCTCTGTATATGTTTTGTAAATGAGCAAAATTTGGAGTGATAGAGATTGCTTTTCTTTTTTTTGGCATAGATTTGAGCTACAAAAACAGTATTTACAGGCAGAAAAATTATTGAACATTTGAACCCCAGAAAAGGTTTTTATTCAGTAGTTAAAATCTCCTTTACCTACATTCTTTTATGCAGGACTACAAAGGTAATCTGTCTGTCTGAATACTGAAAAAGCTACAGGGGCCAATTTTACCTGTCTATGGCCTCTTAAGGAGAAATACAAGTCCTCATTTACTGAATACTAGTATTACCTCTATTTTAAGGGTTTTTTTGCATATACACATATATTCTTTTAGAAATTTCCCAGCCCTCCACCTTCTCCCATCTCTGTTAATCAGTATTTCCCAAGCTGAAGATGATGAATTCTCTGGGTGGATTGACAGATGACAGCAGTAATGCCATTTGATACACAAATCCTCAAAGATAATTTAAGCACATATTCTTCTGTTGAAGCTGACAGGAGGTTGGTGCTTGGTGGATTTTAGCACTGGAGTGCTGGCGAAAAATGGAGCCGGTGTAGCTCACCAGCAGCTCCATGACAAGGATCAGCTCTCAGCACCACATTCCCCTCCTGTATCATAAGTACCCACACCTGTGCTGGTCACCTCGTGCTGCTTCCCACACACAGACAGTCCAGACTGCTGCAAACATCTCACTGGAAACGAGCAGTGATTCTCACTGTCTTTCATATGTGTATACCTTTAAACTTTCTCCAGCTCTGTCCTCTCATCTGATGGACTGTAGAAACTGTTCAGAGCTCCAAGTTTATGTTGTGTCCCATTAAAAAATTCTCTGCTGTCCCTTGGTGTCTAACTCAACTGTGTTTGCTATCACTGGACAGCCTCTGCTCTGAAGCTCAGTCCACACTGGACCAAGCATCCTTAGCATGCTCTGGTCACCGTTTACTGTATTTAAATTAATTTATAGGCAATTCACTTGAATTAAAATTGGACCACAAGCTCTAATCTAGATTCACTTAGAGACACTTTACCCAGATGGCACATGCACTCTGTATAAATGCATCTTACTGATAAATCTAAGCTATTTTAATTAAATACAAAGTCTAGCCAAAGCACTTTTTGTGTGCTGCTTTTTATGAATGACATTGCAGAAGAGCTGGTGACATCTGGAGCGACCAAAGGCTATATTACTAAATGATTCCTGTAAGGAGTGTATAGATGGTTGATTCTTTTGTTTTCTGTTTCCCTGTTCCCATTTTCACTCCTGCAGCTATCTTTGGGAACCTTCTGTTCTGTTATCTCTTCATTTCCTTTCCAGTGTTGAACACGATGCCCCTGAAGTTGCGCAAAATTTGCGGTTTTCCTAAAGCACCTTTGTCCCCGGGGAAACGGGGGAAGCATTAAATCATATTCAAGTTCAGTGTCTTGGATCTGTCTAGAGCCCTCTGAAGGAGTTGTCTACAGAGTAGGTGCCAGGGTGATGTGCTTTGGCTCCTCTTCACGCCCTTGAGGCAGCTGCCTTGGAGGCAGGCAGTGGACGATGTGTGTGAGCAGGCTGTGAAAGCCAGGCACTGATGTGCTGGTCTTGCGAGGGCACATTCTCTGGAGGTGTTCCTCGCTGTACCATCTAATRTGCTTTCAGGCTCACCCCTGTACAGCAGACATGTTTAGTTTTGAGAATATTTAAGCTTTGATCCTACCCTCGCCAGACACTCTAGCCACGGTTTGTGTGACCTCAGACTAGTTACTTACTATTTTTGCACGTCTGTTCTTTTTCTTTTGCAGTTAGCTGCAAGAATAGTCATTGAAATATATGAAGTGCTCAAAAACTGTACTTCAATAGTCTGAACTTCAAAAAATGCCTTGCATGTTATTCCTTCCTTAAGTGAAAGCATTTGTTCTCCATGGGGGCTGGGTAGCAGAAGGGCATCTCTGGACAGGATGGTAACATAGTCTTTTATGTCCTTTTATGTTCTTAAGAACTGGAATGGACATACATGCGTTTGTTCAGAGTCAGAAGGACTTTGCACAAAATATTCCCTGATTTAAAGAGTAATCGAAGACACAGAGAACACAGCAGGATGATTCCCTGGTAGCYGGTTTCATCAGGCTGTATCTGCCTACCTCCTTCACTACCAGGCAGATGCAACAAGAGCAGGAAGTCTGTGTTGTGTGCAGACAGGTACCAGACATGGCGAGTGCTGTTTCTTACTGACTTTACTCCTTCACCAACGTGGTACAGTGGGACCCATTCAAAAGCAGATACTGTAGTGTAGATGCTTTACTAAATGGCTGTGCCTGAGTGAATGACTCAGTACGGTCACAGCTACAGCCTAACTTGCCTAAGCAGCAACTAAGCTAGAGCTAACATGTGCCCTTGAGGTAGGATTCTAGAGGCAATATTTGTATAGTGCAATAATTTAGAATAATTTGTATGCTCCGTAACTTGGTGTGTTGCCACACAATTCAGCATAGCTGGCACTAATGGAAGACAGAGGGACATGAGCTAATGGTGTTAGAAGCTGTTGCACTGAATTTGGTAGCAAGTACTCACGTGGTTTTGCAAAAGTTACCAGCAGGGGTGTTGTTCTTGGGTGTATCGATTGGTGGATGGCAAAACACACAGCTTCAGTCAGAGCTGTAGCTGTACTACTGCAGGGGAAGAAGAAACTGGGAGCTCACAGACCCAGACCCCCACCTCGGTGGGATGTTTCCACTTGATACATGCTTCACATCCTAATCACACTTTCCAGATTGGTGAAGAGAGCAGAGCTTAGAAAATGGAATAAGCTTGGGTTTTTGGTTTTATTTTAGTTTTTTTTTAATAAATCTTGTCTTTTCCTCTTATTTGTGAATTTCTGCAAGAAAAGCAACTGCAGTCCCAACTTTTGGAATGGATCCAGCTATCAAAGTTCGAGGATGTAGTGGCAGCTAAGTACTTTAATTCAGTTTGAAGTTAGAGTAATTTAGCAAGAAGGGAATGTATTGCAAAGTACTATTCAATCCCACACATACATTAGACAGCAAATGGACTGTACATTATTATTATTTCTTTTCAAATTTCTGTCAGTTGTGCTGTGGGAAAAATTTTTTCATATAGAGTATTTAATTCTGGAAGCAATAGTCAGTTCTTAGTACTGGAMGGAAGTAGCAGTGGACAAAACCACCTACAGACTGGCAAATTTAGAGTATCTCTGAATCCATCATCAGCTCCATTCTTTGGCATGTTTCAGTTACGTACCACAGACAACACCGACAGGGGTTTAACAGTAAATATGGAAATCATTTTCAACAAAGTTGAAGTTCCAGGCTTTCCATAGGCTGGCTGGGAGGAGCTATGTGGCAAGTGCTGCATGTGCCTGATGGCACCTGGGAGGCTTGTTTCTGCGTGTCAGCGTGACACACCAGTCATGCTGTGTCCAACCCTATTTTCTGGTGCCTTCTGGACACCAGCTCTAAACCTGCCAAGGGTTTTTACATACATCAGCAGATGCCTGTTCAGTTCCACCTTTAAAATCTTATTTTCACTGTTGATTCCGCCCCACACTTTCCATACAACTGTAGATAAGCTAGGGAGTGGCAGGGCTCCCAGATGTGAAATACCTGCAATATTTCAGTTCTCCAGGAAGCAATATTCAGTGGCATGTCTTCGGCTCATGGAGACATTGGTCTGAGGGTCACTGTATCCGTGGAGGGTACCACCAGATGAAACTTTTATCCATGTGTACAGCCACATGCTTTCCCTTGGTGCTATTTCATTTAATTAATTAGGTTGGTTTTAATAACTGCCTAAGTGTGCTTAATATAAATTGGTACCTAAAAAGCAGTCAAAAGACGCTGTTAAGTGCACACAAACAGGACACAAATGCTGTTACACAAGCACATTTCTATGGGAGAAGGACAGCTCRAATCACAGCTGAATAAGAAGTGGAAAAAAATTATGGCTTGTCATAATGTCAATGAGAGTCTCCTTGTGCATCCTCACCCCGCAGGAACAGGGAGACAAAGGAGCCTGAACCATGCAAACCGCAGCATCCTTAGTGCAGGATGTGCAGGCATGGGCCAGTGGCTACCCAGCAAGGAGAGCACGGCCCTGCAGGCTGGGGGAGGACAGCACTGCCTGGCAAGACAGTGCTGGTGCCGATGGCCTTTCTCCCAGACTGATGCCAGTCCTGTGGTGAAAGTGGGTTTTTTTCTGTGGTGAGTGGAAGTGCTGGGCCAGTTTCCACTCTCTTCTCCTTGATTTAGGAAAACCACACTTTCACTTTTTCTTTAGGAATTAATGCCTGACTCAGTTTTGGTTTTATCTGTGGAGATGTGTTTTCTCTGTGCCACCCAAGCCACTAGATAATGAACTGCTGCCCCCTCACAGCATAACCTAGCTCTGCCTAAGGAGGGAATGCTTGCACAGGGGTGGGTTTGCTAAGTACTGATGCCAGAGGATCATGGCACAAACATTTTCACCTTGACCCAGTGTTCCATCCTTCTGAGCTCCTGAAATAGCTGTGATCTTGATTGATTCATACATTTTATGCATGTCTGTTGTACAGCTGGAAAACAAGCAACGGAGCTTTTGGCTTTCAGACTTTCTTTGGAGATGGATGCAGAATTTGAACAGATTCTCCAGAAACACAGTGGCCAGGGTGATTGAATCTATCAAGCATAACAACATGAGGAGATATCATGGGGATATGATATAAACTTTCACAGTTCAGTGATGGGGACTGTCAGCAGAAACCTCAAAATACATGCTCGATTTGTTGAGATTGCGTGCTTTTTTTGGGCCTCTTTCCAGTACTGAACATATATAATGGAAAAAGTCAAGCAACCTCCAAAACTTTGCAAAGTCACAATGTATGAACTGAGGGTAAAAGAAAGTGAAGGCTAACTAATAGAACACAAACTAAAATGTTTGGAAAATTTATAGCAGATATAGGGATAAAAAAAATATTTCCTGAGAGAGAATATGTTCAAATCAGCTTAAAACAACCTTTAGAATTTTGTCTGGTGCTGCAACCCCAGCTCAATGGAGTGTGAAGCATGACGACCCACCTGTGGCAACTGCAGGCCATCTCCATACCATGTTTTGTATGCTCTACTAGGAACAAGCTCAGTATCTCCAAGTTACACAGCTCTGGAGTAATCTCAGTGTTTGCCAAGAGACATTGAGTATGAAGAATGAAGGGAAGCTCCTTAAAATAAAGGGCAGATGAGACACTTAGCCTAAAGTTGCAAGAGCCATTGAAATAATTGCTAGCTCCTTAACCTTTCAAGAAAAAATTAGCTGAACTGTAAAAAATGAAGGATTAAAAAGTGAGGATGGGGGAGAGAGAAAAAACTAGTAAGAGAAAGGCACTTTTAATTTGCAACCTTCTCTCTTCATCAGAATTACTTTAGGATAATCAGGCAGATGCGGATGTTTCTTGGAAGGTAATGCTTGAGTGGTGAAGGTAGAATATGATGGTTGGATAAAACATGCTTGCAAATTTGACAGGTTACATTATCTTTTATTGACATCCAAACAGAACTGCCAGACTCTGGAGGCTTTATTTTTGCATCAGCCTCTTTTTTTATGACATCTGCCATCTTTAGAAATTAAACAAACTTTTTATTGCTGAGTTTTAGCAGATTATCTCAAGCAGTCTTGACTGCCACTTGGTAAATTGTGTGATATGTGATGTATTTCTGACTTTAACTTGCATTTTTTTCTCCTTTCCTTTTTTTTCTCTAAAATCATTCAAAATAATTTATGAAATTCACTCTGTGTTATAATCTAACTTTGATCTGTGGAGACAATACCAAGGCGAAACAGAAAAAGATGGATTATAGTTCCTACCTTAATAGACTTGCTGAAAAAAAACAACCCTGTACACTTTATGAAATGAGAAAGATAAGAGCATGAATTAATAATGCTTTAACAGCAGTGGCACAAAATCCTTGAACAGTAATGCTCCAAAACTACTCATATTGATTTAAAATCTATATTTAAGACAGTTAGGTTTAAAGTCCCTCTTCAGCCACATCAGATATAGATTTTCAATTTACAGGATTATTTTAAATCACAGTCGTTAATTCAGAAAATATCATATAAAGCTTTCCATGTTTAAAAGTAAATTCCTTTATTTGACTCTCTCAAATTATGCTAGTTAAAGTTTAACAGTCACCACTGATAAATGCTTGTGTATGACCRTGTCAAAGCAGAACTGCCACATGACCCGAAGGAGGCCTTGTCCCGGGTTGCATGATTAGAGACTTTGGAGTCTGGAATGAGGGAAAACCCACTGTGGATACAGATCAGAAGAAGATGAGGCTCATGGAGTGCTTAAGGTCTCTGAGGTCTAAATTCTGCCTGAGGTGATGTGTACCTATTGAGAACCACAAGGGTTTGTGTTCATGCAAGGGCAGAGTTTGTCAAAATTGTTTTACTACTAATAAATAGAGATTGATCTTCTCAAAAATAAAATTATCCAATTCTCTTGCAGCAACAAGAGAATTGATTATTGCTTTCCTGAATTCCGAAACAATTCTTGAGGACTTTGCTAGAAGCATGCACTGTTCGTTCAAAGGGAAATGATTACAGCCTGCAGCTACATTAATGTGCTGATATGTAATTAGTACAGTGTCACTTTAAACAGCAAATTAATTCACAGTGGTTAGGTAAATTGTAACGCATACTCACATTTATTTTTCTATAAAATGACTGAAATTTTTAGTGTGCCCCAGCAAAACAGTCTGCTCCAAAGAAAAAGGTGAACTGGTGTGGAAGAGATGTGAAATTTAATTAGGACAACTAAAGGGCATTTGTCACAAACTCAAAAATTGTTACAAGGAATGGGAGCTGGGAAAAAAATTGATTCCAACAGTGGCAAGAAATTTCTCTCTTAACTAATGATAGTAATGGGCATAGAAGAGAGTATCCAGATCCAAAAAGTGCTAGTTTATGTTTAAAGGCTTGAAGATGAGGAAAAATCACCCTGGCTTGAGTTCAAATTCATATTCTGGGGCTTCAGTATTCCTGTAATGTGTTTCTGAAACAGGAAAATAATTCCCTTCTCATTTTGGGTCCAGCCACACCATGAAATTTTATGTATGGGCTTGTGGTGGAAGTCAGAATTCCTCTCAGACCTCCAGTTTAGAGGTTTGATTTGACGACCAGGTCTGGAACGGCATCTCCTCCCCCCAAAGAAGGACCCATTGGACACCTCTGAGGTCATATGAACACATTATGTTCTTGCTCCTTATGCAAACCACAGAAGTAATGACTGCCTGGCTAATGATATCTGCCAGTGATTGTTCTTGAATGACTCACTGTTAGGATTACACTGGCCAGCTTAGCTGAGAGGCCAGATTTCAATGATCATTCACGCTGCAGCTTCCAACTTCCACTCACACTGGGGAAGAGGGGAGTGAAACACCAGCCAAGAGGTGATTTGCAAATCTCTGCCTCCATTCCATCAGTATTCATCATGACTCAAAGTTTATAGCCGTGGAGTGAAAGATGATTGCAGTGTCAGACTAGGGAAATGAATCCTGAGGAATGAGCAGGTTTCCCTTTTACCCATAAATCAACTTACCCTTGCTGGTGGTATAAAACAGGTAAAAGGATGTGCTGTATAGGGCAGGTTGCTGTGCTAATATATCCCGCTTCCTCTGAGAWGTTGCATGGAGCAGACAATGAGATTCTTCCACAGAGACTTATGGACTCAGACTAACTTCTCTCAGAAGTGCCTTCAGTGAACAAAAACGAGGAGACACAAAAGGAGGAAACACAGAATAATTAAGCAGAATCTTCTCTAACTGAAATGATTTTCATGCTTTTTCTACAGGGCATCAGCAAGTCTTTAAGGATGCAATTTCAGCCCTAACCTTGAATTTGCTTGCTGTGGAAATGGGATGGAGTGAATCATTTAGTTTTATCTGAACATACTTTTTCTGTAAAAAGCAGATTAATTCTTGGTCCCAAGTTTCTAGTACTCTGTGTTTTGATTTCCTTGTAGTGCCTATATAGGCACAGTTTAGGGAATTGGTAAGACAGATGGAGCTTGGTTAGCATGATTTTTTTTTTTTTCACACTGAATGCAAAAGTAGTTGGTTTTTTTTACTATGCAGCTGAGATATGAAAAGCAGGTGGCTGGAAATAACTAATTTCTAGATAAACTGTATAATTCATAGCAAAAATCTCAGAATATATACATGAAAAGGTTTGGGGATTCTTCAAGTAGCAGACTAATGGCTGAAAACTGTTGTTGCACTCATCATTAGGCAACCTTAAGAGCCATGTTACTGTCAAAAACACTGATGGCTTTCCTTTTGATGCCCTCATAGGGAAAGACCTTTTAATTCATAGCTTTGTCCTTTGCCTAATCTGAGGTCTGACCAGTTGAACTGTACTTTATTCTATGCAAGATAAATCTGGAAATGAACAAACTGATAGCTGTGAGTTTTACTTGAAGTAGATAAGAAAGCTTAAAAAAATTAAAATCTTTTGAACAGAAGTTTGACATTTTACAGCAAACATCTTATGTAATTTGCTACATTCTGGTGATGTGAGTACTTAGCATCAGAGTGCCTGTACAGCCATTCAGTCGGTCATCTCCATAAAAATAGCAGCTAAGTACACTTCATTTCCTCTCCTACTTCTTCGACTTTTTTGGAGAAGCAAAAGTACCAAACAATATGTGGAGAGTCAGAGACAAAAAACCAATAAATCTGCCAAAGATATTTTGAACAGAGATAGCAATAATCTTGTCTTGTGTACCTGGCTTCAAAGTGCTGATCTTTATTGTAATGCATAGCAATATACTGTGCTGGATTGAYGTATATGTGTGTGTGTGTGTGTGTGTGTGTGTGTGTATAATATATAAAGGGATTTTCAAGCTCTGCTCTTCAAACCAGTTCAGTTGGGAATGAAATGTAAGTCCCCAGGGAAAAGAACACACAGAAGTAAATACTGTGCTCATAAGAAATTCAACAACAGCTCTGAGTATTTTCGTTAGCATTAATTTATGACTTGAGTTGAGCAAACAGTAAAAAAAACATGCTGTCCTGTGAATATCCACTTGGATTCACAAGTGAGTTTCAATTTAACTCTTTGAACCATTTCAAGGAGTTCTTTTCTGTGGATATTTGGTGCAGAGCTTTATTAGCAGAAACTGTTCTCAGCAGTGCCCCTTTTAAATTCATAAGTTTGGATGTTCACCAAAAGTGATTTATTAAGCTGCATATCCACAGTGTCAGTTAGTTAGTTAGACAACTAACCTCATCAGGAATAAGTTTTACATGGCTTATATAATTAAGAAATGCAGTGTGATTTACAATGTTCACARCTCCTCATGAGTGATCTGCAGACCTGGAATTATTAATTACGAAGGCATTCATAAATAATTCTGCATAATAAATTTGGAAATGTTGTGATCCGTGTAAGGGCAATTTGCAAACAAGAAAGAAAAGGCAGCATTTGTTTTTACACGATTAGTTGCTAATTATTTGCTTAGCTTTATCTACTATTGAAAGAACAGGTACTGGCAAAGTTGCCAAAGAAATGCTTTCATCCTTCAAGACAAGGAGGTGGTGCTGGAAAGTCGCTAGGGCTGAGTCAAACTGCTGTGAGCTGGTGTGTCTTTGCTGAGGTCAACTGAATGGCAGCTTTTGATTCCAGGTCAGAACTTGACTTTTCTGCCCCAGGTTGGCAGCTACTTGGGTCCTTTTTCCATTTGCTGTGTTGACAGTACCAATAGCACATAGTGTTATCTGTGCACCTGATTTCCATTCTTCTCCACTTTTCTTTCGCAGATTGACACATAGGTTGAATTCAAAAGTGCAGGAAAAGAGCTTTGCCTGTGAAAGGAACCTGCACGCCAGAGGGTTTGCTCTAAACTATTGTGAGACCTCCGGCTACAACACAGGACATGGGAGCTTTTCTGAACCCTCGTGTCTTGTGTTGCAGCCAGAGGGGCACATCTTGTCAACCGAGTCTGAGATAAGTAGAAGAAACCAGCATGAAAGAGATGTAAAGAGAAAGTGAGAGATGGGTACAGGCATGGGACTTCACTGAACGTCTAAAGAAGCAGACTCAGGAATGTGATCCTTGGCATTAGCCTTTGAAGCTTTCTCCTAGATCCAAAGGAGATGTCAAATTTCTGCCTGCTCTTGAATGCAGATTGAAAGTTCTGAATCAGGTACTAAAAGTTACTGTASTTGCAATGCCACTGGCATTGATATTTTTGGGTTTTTTTCTGCAAATTTGACTAGGATGGCTGAACTAAACACTAAATGGTTTGCAATTATCTCATGATCTGTCCTTTTGAAGCTCAGCGGTTTTGTTTCTGTACTTCAGCAGTTGTAGGTGTGAGCTTTCCATAGAAATAGAACTAGAACTAAGTATCCTCACATGTTTTGAGCAGAGAGCATGCCTATGATTAGCATTGAATTTTTTGATTCTCACTGGGACAAATTTTTCACTTTTTTCAGCAGCTGACTTCTGGGTGTGCCTCAGTTTGGGTAGGAGCTGCAAAACATTTTCTTTGTTTTGGCTGAACTTTGCCACTTGTTTAAAACATTGCATGTCTTTTTGTCCCATCTAATAAAGTGTACTTAAGTGAAATCTTCCTTTATAATGCTGCATTAGACTGGATATTCTGGGATATAATGTTTTAAACATATGCATTAAAAATATACATTGAAATACTGAAATACTCAGAAGAAGATTCTGGATTTGTATTTTGAGTTGTTAAAATAACATAATAAGGGTAATTAAAATGTTTGTGTTCCAGTCCTTCCATTTTGACATCTTTTAGGAAGCTACAAAGACATGTCTCCTCATGTGGAGATAGACATGTTTAGATTTTGGTGTAAGAGCTGAATAATTTAGAATATGTCTCCAGACTGTTTCTGATCACTCAGAATTTGCCCCATTCTGTATTGATTGATTTCAGTGGCAAAACACACAAAACAAAGCTCTGATCAAGGGGTTAAGAATAGCAGAAGCTAAACTTTGGGTCATCACAAGACAGAGTTTTTTGAAGATTGCCCTACCAGGTAAATATTGTATTTGTGTAGCCCATTTTAGATTACTATTTCCTGTGGAAAAAATAAAAAGGTACTTATAAGAAATGTAAATAAATATTCTCACCTTCACTTCTCTGATCGGGCTTGGTGTTTCCTGAACACTTTGTGTAGTTAGCAATTAAATGAGAGTGCTTTCATTAAGAAAGTGGCCTCCTGGGTCACTGGCTGACTTTTCAATGCCATTTATACTCTTCTGTTTGATCTCCTGAGCTTTGGTGCAAGTCAGCAGAATGAATTAGCAAAATAACCCATGAGAGACCAATAGTGCAATGCTATCTATTACCCCATTAATTCCCACTGAGTTGAAAAACCCAGTTGTTGCATCTTTGTGTGTGCATGTTTCCACCTCCAGCACTTCTTTCAATCCTGGAAGCATAAAACCTGATAATCTGAAAAAATTTGCTAGAGGAACTTCATCTCTCAGTATTCTCAAATACAAGTCATGTTCGGATATCTTCCGAGGGGAAAGGGAGTGAGAAAAACTTTCCCAGTGGAAGGCCTTGGAGGTATCAACACTTCAGAAGAAAAGAGGAACACATGCACTTGGATAGAAGAGCAAAACTCAAATCTCCACAATTGCAAAGTTTACTACAGCCTAAGTGTTTTACCTAGTTATTTTTCCCTTTCTAAACTATCCCATTTGGGCGAGCGAAAATTCCAAGAGCTTCCTAAAATACTCAAAGTGAAGGATGTACTTCAGGGTTTTTTCAGTGATCTTTATTCAAATATTTTGCTTCCTATTGCATACATTAACTTTTGCACTTGAATTATAAAGCAAATGGTTTGACAGAAAAAGATGCCTATACTGCTGGAGAGGGATATTTTTTTTCATCTGGAATCTACCAGCTAGACTGCACCAGTTGAGAAGACTTTGGAAAGCAGTTAGCCATCAGACTGTAGCCAAACCCCTAGTTTAAAGGAAAAAACCCAGCAGTTAAGTATAGTTTAATTTTTTTCCCCCAAGAAGTATTGTTATTATAAACTGTAATTAGTGGTTTTAAATCAGCAATATTTCATTTCTCTTACAGGAGAAAAAGCTTCCTAGCTGAGCATCTTTGTTAGAGCTGTCAGTGTCTGCATTCAGAAAGGGAAAAGAGCTGTGATCGAAAACGGGTAATTTCTTGGCAGTTTAGATGCACACCCCGCCAATCAAGAAAGCCAAGGCCTCCTAATGATATTAAAATAACAGAAAAAGGAATTTTGTCAAACATTCAGGTGCTTTTCAGAGAACCTATTTGCTCAAGTGAGAAGTTTATTTGTTGGCGGTGGCTGAATGCTTAATTACAGTAGCTGTGCTAAATATCACTGCTGGCGCTGGAGATATATTTAGATTCAGCTCCCTCTGTCTCAGAAAACCCAGCAATTAAAATGCGGCACTGTAACATAACGTAACTGATAATAGGTGTAGGGCTGAGGAAGCTTTGAGATGTTGCCAAATCTGCTATGGAAACCATGGATGAAGCATGAAAATGGTGGGAGCTATTTCTTCCTGTACTAGTCAGAGCCCGTACTCAGTTCTGTCTGTGCAACATGCAGCAGTACAGGGATTTTCCAGGGAATCTGAAGGAGTTAGATGCCTTTGACAGTAATAATCGCTACAGCATTAGTCTTACTGTCTATAATTTATCTGCTTCACAAGATTTGCTTCAAATAATGAAGCAAAGCTTAGTCCTGAACAGACCTAAAGTATCCCTTTTAAAAGGCTCTTTTCTCTCTCCTCTCCTTTCACATGAAGTTTATCCATCAGTTCTGAATCACAGCATGTGATTCCCATCTGATCTGACTTCTTGCACAGATCAGCACAAGTCGACACAATCATCCCAGTTCTCCCCATAGGGGCTCTGATTTCATCTTGCGTTCTCAGGTGGTGATAGAGAAGGAGACCGAGTGTGGGACATAAAACCTAAAGGTTTATCCTAAGCATGCCTGAACCTCTTGTGATTTCATCTGTTCTCTGCTTCCCTGTTCTCCTCCTCCCCCTTCTCTGAATACCCTCAGCCCTCTCTGATTTAATGAGCATGAAAGTTGTTAAGCTCTGTTAAGGCTCATGCCCTCAGACAGTCCCAGGACAGAGAACACAGCAGGATGCAAGCCTAGTACATCATTCTTGACTGTAYTCTTAACTGTCATACGTGTGTAGGAGATCTGGCACAGTACATATTGAAGGACAAAGTGGGAAGGCATTGTCTCCTTGGCACATACTGTTTGACTTTGCTGGAAGAAACCTGCTTTGCAACACCTATGGAAAAGGCCTGCACTCTTACGGGCTCTGAACTTTCCAGGAGTCGTGAAAAAGGGATGCAATAAAGAACMATCGTTGTACTCATTTGAGCTCTACTTATGCTTCGAAAGTCCCACATAGTTAACTGAAAGTGTTTCACCATCCGTATTCAAAACATGAAACTTAGTGGTTGTCAGAGCTCCACACTGACAGGATAAGGAACTGACTTTGCCTGTTTATCTGTAAAACAGTGGCACTATACATATTACTTTAGCCAGTGAGTTTCCTGGAAAGCACAGGAGCTGTTTATATTTGCAGGCTGAATCGGTCTGTGCTCACTATATAGAGCATGAGAACAAAAGTGGCAATTCACTCAAACCACAAAAAAAATCTTATCTGTCATTTACAGTGCCATTCTTTAAAGMTCCTTTCAGTATGTGTTTTTAATAGAATTATCATATGTATAGTCTATATATCTTTGTTTCACTGAGTATTTAATTGACAAAAACCTCATTTTCAACTGAAAAAGGCAGCTTTGCTGGAAACATGATAATCCATACACCATTWGCTTTGGTTATAGTCAAAAAGAAACAGTAAAAAAGTCACCTTCTCACTCAGATCAGCTTCCTGAGTGGATCAYAGGTGGTGTTTGTTCACTTTACTGACTAATATAAATCTTATTTCTCTCAGCTGCAAGAACAATGCAGCTAATGGAGATTGAGGTGGGCTTCAGGCTGCATCACATATATTCAGCAGAGATTAATTTAGTACTTTAATGAAGAATGTTTATCAGTAGTCATGATTCGGGGAAACATCCATTAAGAGCCTTGGGTGAGCTTGCAGTAATCAGAAAAGAGATTGTCCCTGTAAATTAAGCCTCATCAAAGTGGCTTGCGAGTCCCCATAGTGCTCCTTGAATGGGGCCAGGCTGGAGCAAGGCAGACCACTTGTGGGCACATGCCTTCTCCCTGCAGGCAAAGGAAGGGAGCAAGGCAAGATCTGGCAGAGCAATCCCATAAATCCGACAGAGGGTCGACACAGAATCCAAGTGGGAGCAATGGGGTGAGTCAGATTGGTGCCTGTGACAGCAGGAAGATGAGGAGGGGGTTTCTTGCCTATTCACACTGTCCTGCAAAGCTAGTTAGCTATGAAAGGACTTCTTTCAGTTGTCTACCTTTTTAAAGGCAGAGTGGCTTCCATGGCAGTACAAGCCCTGTCCTGAACCCTGCTGCATCCTGCTGCTGGCTGACACAATRACACCGTGGCAGCACTGCCCATCTTCCTGCGTGCTGTACCAGGTTGTGCCAATTGATGGGTGCTCCCACCTCAAGAACGGGTTCCTGTCTGGCCCCACTGCACTTCTGATGCTTTTCTCCCTTGTTTCTGCTCTCCAAAGATGAGGTGGAGCTGGCAGCAGAAGAGAGATCAATGGGGTTTTCTACGCAATGTCATTGGTACAGCTTTTCTTCACCATGACTGTGTCAGGAAGAGCTCTGAACTACACAGACCCAGAGGGGGTCTGTCGGTTATGTGGTGCAGCTGGAGCAGGTGGGAATCAGGCTGGGATTAGGTTATCCCATTAGGGCAGCATGGGAGTCGGCAAAGGCCACCTGTGTCAGTCATTCTGCTCTAACGGGGCTGGGAGGGAGGGAGGAAAAGTCAGAAGCTGAGGGAGAGGAAGAGGACGAGATCCAGCCCCACATTCTCCACAACTGCACTGCCCCCACCTCCAGGAGGTTTTGCAGTGTGTACTTGTATCAAGCGACTATTTCAGGATCAACTTTATGGTTGTTTGGAATGCCATTGGCCCTCAATGTTTGACACAGAAATGCAAACCCACAATCTCTGTTTTAAYTGCAGAAGAAGGCTGGGACTGTTTTGAATTTTGAAGCCATGACAATCAAAAAAGGCTTGGAATGGAGACTGGTGCAGAAAAGGAGACAAAAACAGAGCATGTGTGGGTGTGTGCAGGTGTACTCTCCAGATCATGGGCTGAGGAGAGAAGAGGTGCAAACATTTGGGAGCCGATGTTAGAGACSCCTGTTTCCCTTGTGTTCATCCAGAGCAGCTCTATCAACTTCTGATGAGCCACCTGGCTTCCCTTTAAAGTAATGGGTCATGAAACTTTGCTCACAGTCTTTGCTGCACCAGCCATTTCAATTTTTCAGCAGAGTTGCAAACCTGCAAGCTGAACCTGAATGTCATTCACAAAAGCTGTTCCCTTTACCTCTCCCTCCTATGTGGGTGTATCACACCAGGTTACTCAGGCAGTGCTACAGTTCAGTGTTCTCTGTTTGAATTTGATAATAAACACTGCAAAAGGCAAACACATTTCCTTCTACTCTGCTAGCRGGGGAAAAGCAAGGAGTAGAAAAGGCACTGAGATGAAGGACATAACTACAGGTGGAACACATCCRCCAGCTGATGAACAAATAATACCCAGAATAGAGGGAAAATACTTTCAACACTGTGACAGGGCAAGGCAGGGCAGGCTTCCCTGTTCTCACGTGTGGTGTGCAGTTACAGCTGTGCCTGTCGTGGGCATCCTAAAGAAACATGAAATCCAGCTGGCAGAAGGTTCCGAACTTTCCATGGTGTCATCCTCCCCTGGAGGCCTCCATTGTGTGTACTGGGGCAGTGCCAGGCAGGGAGCCGCAGGGTTCCCGTGGCAGCCCTCCAGCTCCACGCATGCTGGAATTGAGCTCAGTGTCCATCGGGGACTGACTCACTGCAGCACGCTGACCTGCAAGGGAGCAGGTTTCAAGGCCCAGTTGGTGGTGGCAATGTCCTCCCTTCTCACTCCCTGCCAGCAGAAGGCCCTGTGTGCTGGAGACTGCAGCTTAGTCACTCTGCATCCCTCTTCTGCTGGTGTGGGGTAGGGGAGAGGAGGGATAGGACCAGAAATTAAAACACTGCTCCCAAAGGGCTGCACTTCTGAGTGGATGCCTCTGCCCTCTGTAAGGAGTGGGAATCACACTGAGGCTGGGGAAGTTGAGTGGAAGTACCTACCTTTGAAAGGTTCATTGGAAATTTAAATGCTGGGCGTCTCTGCCAGGGTGTCTTCAAAGCCCTTTCTCCAGGCTTTTTCACTTGTGGATTACCCCTCCTCCTGCAAAAGTATGTTTGTTCTAGTATGAAAAATTAACCATAATGTGGCCATTGTTAATATCTTTAACCATTGTTAAAGAGATTATCTCTTGCTTTTGCTTAATTTTGTCAATGTTGTAAAAAGAAACACAAAATTTTCTTTTTTCCTTGCCTCATATGGTCTCTGTCCATAGCACAGCCCAGTGCTGAGGAAGCATCTGGGGCRCTCCAGGTCTTTTGCTCTTTTTTCAGCAGCAGAGTCCAGTATAACCCGGTTAATTGGCCAAAACCTTTCATTAGCAGTGTACACTGCTGCACAGGCTAGGTGATATAGTAAGGGCTGAATATAGTAAGGGCTAAGAAAGTCTTTGCAAACTATTTAAGGGGAGAGTCAATAATTCTTACGTGCTGCCTCCTTCTTTGCAACAGATCCATCCACACGTATTATAAGAACAGCTGAATCACTGCATTATAAATAGACTCACTACGTATTTTTTCTCCCCGAAAATAATTTCAAATCGAACATGCCTACTCTATTCACTTTGAATTACTGCTCCTAAGAAAAGAGAAGATGATGACATTTTCTAACTCTTTCTACTTTCCCCATTAGTAGTCTGACTGTTAAAAGCCTTGACTGTTAGCCTTTGGGATGCAAACCTGCTCCCATTTAAGTCAATGTAAGTTTTATCATTGACTTAATTGGAAGTGAGATTGAGCCATTGGGCATGTGAGTGGCTTTGTACAGAACTTTGAAAAAAATCATAAAGGAGACTGAGGCAAAATGTAATGCCAGTTTTTTCATCACTGCGATAACCCAGCTTTGCCCAGCCTGCCAAGAGTCATGCTCAGAGGAAAGCCTAGCCTCAAAGGAAGTGCTCATAATATTATAGCTTAATTAGTTTATGGGAGAAAAATGCTGAAGGGGAGAGCCGCTCCCGTTGTTAAATATTTCAGCATTGCAGCGCTGACTAATGTTGTCTGCTCAACACTGTTAGCCAGAGTCCTTGCCCTGTTTCACTGCAGCCTGCCTAGGATTGTGTGCTCCCTCCTCAAGCCTTGGTTTTGCTTTAATGACASTCATGCTGGGTGTCTTTGAAAGCACAGAAAACATTGTTTTTCTGTGTATCTAATTTGACCATTATTAATATTATCCCCAATCTTTTAAGTAGGTGATTATTAAGCAAAGAAATAGCAATGAAGCAAGGAAAGAATGTGATAGGGAGATTTACTGTGTGGGAGGCAGAGATAAAATTAGATTTCTTTAAGCTATGTAGTACCRTTATTAGGAAGTTAGGCTAATTTTTCAAGGAGCTGTCGCTTAACCTCATCTTATTATTCATGCTGAGGTATTTACTACAGAAATTCTTTCCCCCAGGTCATCATTTTTTCCAGCAGCAGAAGTTGGGAACTCAACTMTTGTTTGCAGACCCGAATAATGCAATGACATGTTACGATAATGTGAACGGTAGATTATTAAAGGACATGATTTAAAACCACTCTGCTGGTTCTAGCAGAAGTTGTTTGTTTGGCATCTTAGTATTTTCACCATGTCTCTCCAAGTTTTCCATCTACAATCTCATTGGACACAGCAGTAAATTTTACCCACCTCAATTTGTTCTTCATGCTGTTTCTTATTATCTGCTGACTTTTCTAAAGGTGCCCCAGCATCARTCCCTCTGACTGTTAATAGCACCCAGTATCTCCACCACCACAGAACTCCCAAGTGTATTTTCCCTTAATTACTTTCTTTTTTTCCCCAGCTCTCTTCTGTTGCTCCCACYTAGCCTGGGCATGAATTAATCAGACTGACTTTTAGGCTAAACTATGGGCTCTTAGGAGCACGTRTAGCTCTTAACACAGAATACATTTTCCAAGCCATGAACTGGGAGGTAGTCCCAAATCGTTTGTGGGTTTGGCAGTTCCGCACTGCTTGGAAAAAGTTTCCACTTATGTGTCTTTCAACAAAGTGACTCCAGCTCTACTCCTGTTTTGTTTTGCTTTACAGGACTGTTTACAAGACTACCTTAGCATGTACTTCTCAGCTTCATCTTGCTGGCACACTACCCTGAACCACGTGGGTTTATGCAAACCTCTCCTCGTGACCTTCTCAGTGAGCCAGGAGAGGTCTGTATAAACCTGCAGCTCTTTACTGCAGAGTCAACCTCTCAAAACTCAAGGGGGAACTCTWGATCTTCTATAAATAAGGATACTGCTGGAAGGAGGCAGGTTATAGTTTTTATACCAGAAAACATAATAAAGGGATCAAGGGGGGAAAAAATACATGCTTTTTTCATGCTTTCATTATTTGCAGTCTTAACCTAATCTCTTGCTGCTGGTGGTTTGCCAATAAAACGGGTCCTTCCTGTTTTATAGAGGACACTTTTGAATCATTGACTTCTGCCATGTTGTTGGCTGAGTGACACCTCACATGCCAAAGGTTCCAGGTTTAGAAAAAGTGTCAGCAYGCCATGCAGAGCTCTGCTAGTTGTGATAGGCTGCTCACACGGGATTTAATTTGAGGACAAAGATATTGAAATGAAGATCATCTAAAGTTCCTCAATAATGGCTAAGGTTTGGGAGCCTCCTTAAAGTTGCAAATCCACSTGTGCCTCTCCAGGTTATGCAGTGAAGAGACACTTCCACAGTTATTGACTGGTGATCTCCTGTGTCAGAGTGCATGTAGATGTTCCTCTACGAAAAATTTGAGGAGGTTGGGAYCACCACAAATTTCATTTTTTTTCCCAAAGAAATGTTTGCTTGTTTAAAATGAGGTAGATATGAACATGAAGATGAGAAAAATGTGTCCTTAAAACATGGACTTGGTTCTAGTAGGTGAAAGGGAAAATCCTAACCAGCTCCTGAAGTTGTCTCTAAAGCAGCAGCAACGGGAAAAATCAGCTTTGAAAACAAACACTTTGATTCATGTAAATAGGTATAAAATATGCTGAGGAAGCTCAAAAGTAAGGTGGAAAAAGGTTAATATGACTGGTTTGGCTGAGGTGGGAGGTGGTGCWTTTTTGAAAATGCTGAGAATAGGAGAAAATGAAAATAGGGTTATTGGGAGATGTATTTGTGTCTCAAACTTCAGTGACTGCAGTAATTAAGCAGCAGGAATGTATTGTCAAGGCAAGTACAGAACTGGTGGAATGCTAACAGAGACRGACAGTGTACTAGTGATGTACAAACAGCTCTTCTCACCTCTGCTGCTAACTCCTCATGCTGCTCTAGGTCCACATACTTCCTCCCCTCCTCCTTCCTCTCTCTGTGTCTCTCTTTCTCTTGTTTCTTTCTCTTTCTTTCTTCAAACGGGGCTAACGCACATCCTTTTTATTAGCACCGGTAGGGGAGGGAACAAAGGCTGAATCTGCCTAGGAAATTTGCATGCCAAATTCATAAGGCTGTCAGGCTCCTCTCATTCCCAGAAGTATTTGTCCTTAAGAACACTTGTAACAGAAGTGACATTGTAAACAAGACAAGTATCCCCAATGAGCACATGAAGCTTTTCAGAATTAAGTTTTCAGTAATGTACGTCAGCATTCAGTCAATTGTTTTCTTAACCTGATTATGGCATTGCACTCCTTGTAACAATAAACATTACATTTGCCTTTTATAGGAAAAGAAAAATGGAGGTAAAGAATTATAACGTGTGACTGTGAGGACAGTCAGGAAGACTGTAACTGGGACATGGGTTCAAGGCAGGATGCCTTGAAAACCTCTTTCAGATTGGTTTTTCTCTCTCAGTTAACTTGTCCAGTCCTTTTAGGTTTCTTTTGCCACMGTGTATGTGCCTGTAGGACAGCAGGACAAACTCCCTTCATCATGTAAGAACAAGAGGCAGTTCCCCCCAGTATCCAGTGTTCACGTGCATGCAGCCCTGCATTGGGCTCCATGTTGTACCATCACCGACATGTTGGCATGTGTGAGAGGACAGGCCTGTTGTCACTTGGTTTCCTCACTGCGTGCAGGTGACACAGGTTGTGTTTGCATGTAGGGTTTCCATGGGGCTTTGCACTGTGACYGCCCTGCCAGAGGTGGCACATGCTGATGAGGGGAAGTAAGCTCTCCTTTTTTCCTAAGAGGAAAGCAGGACCCTGAAATGGATCAGAAATKATCCTTATTATCACAATATCCCAGAGCCCTTGGCTCCCTGGGGCTCCCAGCTGCAGGGCAGGGTAGCTGTGCTTTTTCTCCAGTCAGCCCCAGCTTCAAGAGCCTTGGGGGCACACCAAGAGCTTGGTGCAGCACACAAATCAGGGCTCAGTGAACACCCACCGGTGTTTTGGGTGAGGATTCATTTCTGGTTGCCTTCGCCTCCTTTGTCCAGCTCCTGTGGTCCCACGGCTGCAGTGGAATTCATTCCCCTGACCCAGATTTTCCTCTGGGTCCCTACACAGCTCCCAAGGCCAGACGTTCAAAACTTTGGACTTGACTATTCTGCTTTGTCTGAACCCTCTGTGAAATACAATTAGCACATATTTACCTAGCTGAGAGGCAAATCATAAGGCCTAATGAATGGCCTCACAGTACCTGGCATGGTGTAAAAGCCTAGAAGAGCCTGATAAGGAGGTGAGCTTTACTTAATTAAGTTAACCTTCAGATTAATTGAGCTGCGTGTTAAAAAAAAATGCAGTGTGAGAGCACACAGCTCCTGCGGGGCTGTAGTCTCATTTCTGGGGCTGCCCTCATTAGATACAGCCAAACACAGTATCTGTCAGAGGGTATGTACRTTGCTGGGGTGCACGCTGATCCTCCCTGCTTATTTATGCTTTACAAAGTGTAAATTTCAGAAATAAATTGTTGATCTACTCCGCATGCAGCAAAACTTTGCCCAAGGCTGGACTGGTGATTTTTTTTCCCATGTGTCTACTTGCTCCTTTGGATGATGCCCACATGCTGCTATTTCAGTTCCTAACCAAGCAATTATCCAGCTACATGTATGTGCAGCAAGCACACCGAGCACAGCTGCCTCCCCGGTGACTTCAAGGAAACTCAGGTGTCTCTTTCACTCTCCTTTTATTGAATTGACCCTTTGTACATTACCCTGTAATGCTTCTTCTTTAGCGATTTATGGCTATAAAGGTATATTCTTTTAAAGCCCTCTTTCCTCTCTTGGCAGATTGCAATTCTTTTTCTTTTTTTTTTTAATTTTATTTTTTAATGACTAATTAGCTAGGGGCTTTGTGGATAGGCTGTTGGTTTTAGTGCCCCACTGCAGGGCCCCTTCCTGCTCAAGTGTAAAAGACAGAGAGGTCGCAATAGCAGTGCTCAGCATAATTTCCCCCCCTCCTCCACTGGAAATCTGTCACCCACCTCTTTAGCTCTTGACATGAAAAAAGGAAGAAGGAAGCAATATGTGGGAGAATCTCTGTGGTGTGTTGTCTGGCAGTCTGACATGCTAATGTTTCTTTTGCTGGGAAACAGCTGAAAAGGGAAAGGGCTTTCTGGCTGGCTTCTCTTGCCATCCATGTTCAAGCAGAAGAAGATGCTGAGTGGGAAACTAGAGCTGGTGCAGCCACTAAGCCATGCAGAAGCAGCCATAAATCCCCTGTCGATGTGCAGATGAAACTCAGTCAGCAGAAAGTTCTCAGAAGATGCTGGATACCAGCCTGGATGGAAGAAGACAGAGGACAAACAGTGTCACCCGGTGGAGCTGTGGCAGAGGGGAAGAGAAGACAGAGGATAAACAATGTCACTCAGTGGAGCTGGGGAAGACGGGAAGGGAGCCTTCATTGATGGGGGGTGTGATGCAGAGAGCCTCAGCACAAACCCAAGAGAGATCCTGAACAGGGGACTGTACCAACAAGGGCATCTGCCAAGTGTCTGCTAACTGTGTCGGATGGGAAATCTTTCAAAATGGGTAGAAGTGTCTCTTGGGGAGGTTATTTTGTCTTCCTGGGGTGAAAAAGGTGAACAGAGCCAGTGTGACTCTAGACAGGGCTACCTGGTGTCATCAGGAGCTGCCCCACATCTACTGACGTTTTAACTGTGTAAACCTTTTGGGTAATCAATAGTTTAAACATAGTTGAACATAGTAGGCAAAAACTACTGGTTTGGTTTTTTTCCTGGGGAAAAAGTAGAATTCCAAGGATTGATGACTTGTTTGATAGTTGATGTGAGTATCTGTGGCTTTGGGTGATCTAGCAAATCTCAGAAAATATACCAGTCTTAAAGAAAAAGCAGATGTAAAATGGAAAATTGAATGGTTTACCTTTAACAGAAAGATCTGTGGTCTAATCTAGCATAGGACTAATTTATACATGCATTTCTTTATGAATTTAAAGTTGATATCTTCCAGTTCATACTCATCATGCTTGTAAGATATGTTTCAGGAGACAGAAAACCTGTAAGCAAGGAAGTAAACTTAAGCCATGTCTTATTTGTTGCTTTTGATCATGTCAGCTTTGAGGAAGAATCCTCAGAAAAAAATCTAACAGAAATATTTACGGCGACACAATGACACTATACCCTTTGAGGTTTGGCTCAGGCAAGTGAGATATCCAGGCAAATCACTTTTTCTTACTGGAGAAGAAAAAAAATGCATTAAAAAGTGTCATTTAATGCATGCCAGAATTGTAGAAAGGTATTTTTTATATGGGAAACCACTGATGTATTTCCTTACAGACAGTATACATCACTGTAAGGCAGCCTGCCTGTTTTATTTTGTGTATCTGTCTATACAGCCACTTCCTATTCTAATTTAATTTCAAGAAACTGAACTTCCATGAAGAGATTTATTATGGGTGTGATGATTTCAGAYGTTAAAAGTGAGCCACAGGTGATTTTAAAGGATGATATAAACTTTCAAAGACATCAAATGTCTCATTGGATGAAAGATTAGGATGAACTTGATTTTATCTGCATTATCTTTAAATGTCCAAATTAGTTTCCACACTGTCTAAAGGGATGTGGAGATCTGGGTTTGCATTTGAGAATCTGAAGGCTGGGGCTGGCTCTTACTTGGTGTCTGAATCAGAAATTGTATTTTTTTGGCTTTGGATACAGCCCACATTTCTCTAAGATATATGCTCTGTCCATTTGGAAGCTTAGTCCAGACACGGTATGAAGATTTGGCTGTTTGTCAGGAGTTTCTGAGTGCTAAACAAAACTTGCTGGTGGGGGGGCGAGTTTTGCAGTAAGCCCCAGCATAACCTCTACTTGGAAACTGTCTCCTGAAGCCAYGGTAGGTGTGGCCAGACCCAGTTTCCCACTGCCTCTTCAAACCTRTGAATGGCTGAGAATGCCTGCATGGGACCTATCCATGCTCCCCACGAAATAGAAACCATCAGTTCCCATTTCTAGTCAAGATTAAATGACAGCATCACATGCAACTACAAAAGGAAATTATCCAGGAGGGATTATATGATCTGTCCTCCCACGTCCGTTCGCTGCTGCTAGATCAAAGCTACTAGGAACTGAAAGGGGCAGGTCCAGGGAAAACTTAATCCCCCACTTSTTAGCACTTGCCGTTCAGTGATAAGGTTTGTGATGGCTGATGTTTTCCCCAGTGCCTCAGTTCTTTGAGTCACACAGCTTGGTGAGAATTGTTTTCTTAAATGTTAATTTCTAGAAAAAAACCTGAAGACATGACCAGAGTTCTCCTTTGTCAATGAGAAAAGAAAAGAAAAAGGGCCAAACTTATTGTTTTAAGCAGTATGTTTTAAGTTTTTCTGAGATCTTACTTACGAGGTTTTTTGAGTGTAGCTGTGACAACACTGGATTGCAATTGTACAGCACAGTATAAGGATGCTTTCTACTGCCATCAATACCTCTTCACTTTGCTAATCCTTTCTGCTTCTCCATCTCCTTCTTCCTGGGTTTACTCCATCTCCCAYCTCCCCTCTTTATTGCCTTTCCCAGACTTTCCTCCCTCCTCGCTACCACCCTGTGCTCCTTCCAGTCACTGTGAACACTCAGTGAGCACCAGCAGAGCCTTTGTCCCTTGATCCTCTTCTCATGTCCCCTCCATCAGTGGCACTTTTTCGCCCCAGGGTCCTGGTGGCTTTAAGGGACACAATCACCCAGAGCTTTCTGCCTCCTACACCTGGCAGAGCACAGTTTTGGTGCTGAGGTTCACAGGGCTCCCCGGCACTCCTGTAGCAGCTGAAGTTTGCCATCGCAGGAGGTATGCAGCTGCAGTGAGAGATACCAGAGGGTCACAGCTCCCAAGATTGATCTCCTCAAGGTGAAGGCACCTCATGTGACCCACCTTAGCAAGGAGAAAAGCACAGGAGAAACAGATAATGGTGGTGGTTGTGTAAAAGGAACAGAAGTGGGAGAAGTGGAGAAGAAGGCTGGATTTCAGACGTAATGTTTTAGTGTTTTACAATTTAGGCTTTGTTTTTTATCCAGTTGACATTTAGTCTATGGGGCTGTGATTGCTGCCTGTTGAAGGGACAGCAAGGGAGGCAGCTGCACAAGGAAACTTCTGTCCATGGTGTCCTCTGTCCCTGGGGTCTCCTGACACTAACTGGAAAAAGCTAAACTCCTCTGCAGGGCCATTCAAACCAGAAAATTAACTCCATGCTCTCCTTTTTCCACCCAAGGCCAAAGTTTCTCTTTCTGAATAATGCCTTCCCTGCTTCTCTTGACACGTTTCTTTGTTGGATTAAATGAGGCTCAGTGTGTGAGTTGACCTGGACAACCATTGGCAAATACATATAAAAGCTACACCTGCAAGGAACAATTGCAGGGAGGGCTGTCATGCAGCTCCAAAGGCTGCTCTGGCTCRGAGCAGAGGAGAATTGGCAGTAAAGAGTGATGGCTTTATTTGTACACCAGTTTCAGGTGTAAACAACAACTGCTTCATGCAAAACCTTCTGTTCATAAAGYTCTTTGCTTGTCTGTGGAGCCATTTAGGAATCAACAAACCCTGTTCAAGTGTAGATGCTTGGTTTTTTACTCTGAAAAGATATATATATGTATTTCCTTTTGATAACTTAGTGTTGCTATCAACATCTATCACCAACATCTGCTTGAAATAACTCTTCTGGCCTATATCTCTCTCTATTCAGCTATTGCTGTTCTCAATCCTACTGAATTTTCATGTAACCATGGGCAGTGTTGGTTTGTGGCACTGGACTAACTGTGAGTCAAGTGTGAAATTGTGCCCATACACAGCAAGTGAGACTCACGTGTGCCATGGGGTACAGCTGTATGGGAAAATGAGCTCYGTGTGTCACCACCGCAGGAGGGTGTCTGCTGGTGCTCAGGTGTAAGTCCCAGACATTGCTGAGACAAGGTGCTGATCATCTTCATTTCCCAGGAACTGCAGTTGCTGGTGAGACCAGGAGGCTTCATTCCCCATGGGGGCTTTACCCCTTGTAGTACCCTGCCCCCCCACAAAGCTCTTCTATGTAACCTTTGCAAATGCTCGCTGGATGTGCAAGCACTGCAGGACTTAATGGTGCTATTATGGTTGGCAGGAGTTTGCATTTCCTTTATGCGTGCACAAAGTGCCACCTCCACCAAGGCCCCTTAAGGTCTTCCTGTCTCCAGCTGATGCTAAATATACCATTTAGAGTCCTTATGACCTTCTCAAAAGTACAGCTTACCTCCTGAGCAATTTCCACAAGTATCCAGGGCTCACCAGACATCATAAATTTCCCCCGGCAGCATGAAGCCTTGGAAGCACAGACGCAGAGTTCCTTACAAATCTAGCTCAGAGCAAAACATAAGAAGCCGAGGAGGAAGATACCCAAGCTCCACAGAGGTATGCCCATGCTTGTAGACATTTCCAAATGATACCAAATCCAGGCACGGGCTACATGAATGACTGTGAGAGAATGAGAGCAACTCGGCTGAGTGTGGAGAGCCCTGCATTCAGCTACCAATTCAGAGAGTTGAGTTCAGTTTTCTTTGGAGGAGGATCTGAACCCACCTCCAGAGCAAGACATCTCACCCACTAGCCTATTTGAGAATCTCCACCTCACATTTATTCACACCATCTTCCTTCGAGCACATGAGGAAAAGCTTGCCAGAGCATTTCTACTTTTCCAGCGACTGAGCTGGTTATCTAATTGGCTTCTATTTCCAGCTGTCCCAGAGAAGCAGAGGAAGGGTCTGAGCTCATTTAGCTCTGAGCAGCAGGGTTTTGAGGACCCTTCTCCATCCCACCTCACTCTCCCTTGAATCGAAGGTCTAACCCAGAGCTTGGCAATCCCATGCACTGGCTGCTGGCTTAAGAGTTGGCCTTGATGATCCTTGTGGGTCCCTTCCAACTCAGAATATTCTGTCATTCTGTGTCCCACATCTGTGTGTGGTCAGTGGCCTCTGCACGGAGTGGAGCCCTGTCCAGACAGCGATGCCAGAGGCTCATTCAGAAAATCCTCACCATGAGAGGCCGTTACCAGCCTTCTCCGCCTCCTTCTTTCTCCTCCTGGCCCTGCTCCCAAAGCCATTTGCTATTACCAGAGTGCTGTTGTCCCTGCAGCAAAATCAGCATGATACACCTGAGCAGTTCCCAGGACCAGGATGGCTTCCTGTAAACTGCAGTGTTTAAGCTATGGTGTAAGCACCAGTGTGGGTGTGGAGTGGGTGTCCCATACCCTTGTGTTGCTTCTGTGAAGGTGAAAGTAATCACTAGCTGGGGCTGGATGCAGGAAAGCGTCATCTTACATGAACACAGTCTTAAACTAAGCGAATTGGAGGCAAAGCCCTACATATCTCTCAGGTTTAAGCTTAAAGCACTTTACAGGCTCCAGGGAACCAAATTTCATGGTGTTGGCAAGTTTTATAGGTAAGTGTTTAATCCTTGTTCTGTTAATAAGGCAACTAATGAGCAACCTTTTCCCTCAGTTGTACAATGTACCATCAACCATGTAAAATGTCTCCAGACCAGAATGACAGGGTCTTGTCTGCACCTCTGGGCGTGATACGTGCACAGCAGGACACCTGTGATGCCAGAGAGGTGCAAAGCCTCCAGAGATCACAGAAATTGTTGCTGATTTTGTTTGGCATGGGGTGAATTCAGGAGTGATCTGCCTGGGGTCACAGCGCAGTCTGTGCAACTCTGTGTGAAAGCCATGGCCTGAACTCAGCTCTCTGAGCCCTCCCTGCTTCTGCACTTGGGCTGGGCTCTGCTTCCCTTGGCGCAAACAAGAGAGCTCAATGGGCTCCATTTCCCTAAGAACCAAAACAGTGAATGCTGGAAATGCTCTTTTTTGAAACATTAGTACTTGACAGCTCCTGCCAAGCACTAGCAGGCCAGTAAAATCTCTCTACATAAATTGTGTTGTAATTAGTGTGATTTGTTTAATGTCACCTTGTCTGGCTGTCTGAGAAACTGTCTCAAAATATAAAAACACCGTGCTTTTCAGCTGAGAGAGTGGACTCTGACTGCACTAAGACATTTTTATTTCTCTCAGTTTTTTTACAATGGCCTTTTCAAATCACTCAGGTGGGAAAGCCTATGCCAAGTTAGGCAAGAGTTCCCAGATGAGGAAAATAAGATGTAGTAACAACAAGCATCAAAGTTTTCTTAATAAAGGTAATAAGCTAGTAATTAATAGGGAATGTTGTATTTTATAGGCAGGACAACACAGTAAAAGCAACCTGATAGCCAAAAAATACCTTGTATGTATGCAAGCAAGCCATTTTAGGGGGAAGAAACAAAAAAGGTGACAGGAGAAATTAATTTGCTGCTGGAAAGGGGCATTAGGGTCTGACTGACCTCCTCGGTGTTCCTCAGCTCCTGCGCTGGTCTCCCTGAGCTGCACACCCAGATCTCAAGGGCCAACGCGAGTGAATGATGGCAATTTTTCCACCAGGTGGCAACAAGGAGAGTAATAGGAAAGCAGCCAAGGGGCACTGGAAAGACTAGAGAGGAACTGGGTAGTAGCACTGTGGCTTCCCGGTGGACTCCAATACATTAAGAAATCTCCAGCTTGAATGTGGTCCCATCCATCAGAGCCCAGAAAAAGCTCATGACAGACACAATAGGAGGAAAAACAGTCAGGTCTTACCCTTGGTTGTTGAAACCTGATAAAYTGACCCTTGTCTTCCCTATGCCATGAGCATCACCAGCAATGTGAGAAACAGAAAGAGGAAAAAAAAATAAGATTGGGGAGCCTTTTCAAGCATGAGAAGTATTTGGGGATGAGACAGGTGCAGAAGGAGCCCCGGATGCCCAGCTCAGCAACAGCATTTTTCAACTTTAATCTTTCTTCCAAACATTTTGCTTTTATTCCAACTAATTGAACAAATGTCTTAAAATTCACAACACAAACTGAATTTGATTAAATCTAACTTGGTTCATATGATAAAGCACTGCAGTTAGAATGCAGCTAGAAAAATACATTATGCTAGGACAAATAAGTACGGTTAACTTCAATAAGAGCCAAGGTAAATTGCTTTTTGCGTGAGATGTGCAATTTTACTTCAGTACAGCTTTAATCAAAGTAAAATATTATAGGGCAAGGGAAAAAAACCYCTTCACAATGTAATGTTTTGTCTACCAACTGCTCAGTAAAATTTCAAGCTTAAATTGCTAAATAAAGCCAAGACTACACATTTTCTGTCCCCAGTTGGTATGTAAACAATTAAGTTAAGGCAATATCTGGCTATGAAATAAATTATATTTATAACAGATCAAAAAAACCCCACAGATGTGAATGCAAGCTGTCCATCAGAAGTTTGTTTACTACCAAAACTTTCACTGAAAGGGGAAGAATGAGAATAAATACAGGTATTTAAATGGAATTTACATTCACACTTATGTGTTTTCACAGCCAAATGAAAAAGAATGTAATTAAGCATAGCCAATATATAGGATAGGAAGTATTAACTTTGCATTTGTGGGAAGGAATGTTGCTCTTTGCTCTTCAGTAATCTGTAGTTGATGTTATGTTATCCACAATGGGTGCTTCATATTCTTACTTATGGCTCATAGCAACCTACCTTCCCTTTGGGGAGGACCTGCCCTTTTTTGAGGGGGCTRGCACTGGTATGCTGCTGTCATTCCCTGCTTTGGCTTTCTGCTTGTTGCAGGGCTGGATCACCCACAACCCCAGTCTCAAAGGGCCATGGCTGGACTTGCACCTTCATTCAGGACACAGCAGGAGGCTGGAGTAGCACAGTCCCAATGCTGGGAAAAACCTTGATCTTTGGGATCATCTGGAACTACAGTCCCTGTGGCCAGGATGGGAGGACACTGACAAACAGCTCCCAATAGAGCCTTGAAAGGGTTTCACACTCCCGTATTTCTGTGTGCCACAGGAATGTATTGCCTAACGTAGTTGTGGGAGACACAGACTCTCCAAGGGGACCCCTGACCATATTAAAAGTGGATGACACACAAGACACAGACTTCTCTGTTCACCGCAAGAGTCCTTTGGCTTGCACAGCCTCTCTTTGCAGCTTTCCCCTCGGCTTGCCATCTGGGCACCACAACCAGCCAGTGTAACTGTAGAGCAGGAAACAGCACTGGAGGGTAGGAGTCATCAAAGCTTGTGCTGGTGAATCATCAAGCTGCAGGCTTCTGAGACCAAAAAAAAACCCACCTACACATCTGTCTGCCATGGAGAAAATGGAAGGAAGTTTTCTGACAGTTCATGATCTGTATCGTGCTGCCCATAAGCTGCCTGATTGCACAGGGAGAGCTGAGCTCACTGCAGGCCTGAACATGAGCAGAGGTCATGTGAGGATAAGAGGTTCCTGCTGACTCTGTCACGGTGGTCAGAGTAACCCCCTGGCCCCCATCTCTCAATCCAAGCAAGGGAGGGTATGGGAGGTGTGTTTAAGCCACCAGTTCTGGGATGATCTACATGGAGGGTGATTTAGCAGCCTGGAGAGCCACCAGAAATGCCTCAAGAGAACTGAGGCAGTTCTCCACCACACTGTCAGCTAGAATAAGAATAAAATAAAGCAAATATGTAAAGCCTTGATTATAGTTAAATGTTTGGTAGAGGCAAGATAAGAGTTCATTAGATAGAAGACAATCTGGACAGTCTAGCACTAAGGACCACATACAGTTGTTTCTCAGAGACATAAGGGATTTGTTGTCTCACCATTCAGCATGGTTTTTTACTGAGTATCCCACCAAAACCATCTTCATTCGAACTTTATGTGAGAATCTTAGCTTCTGGGAGGCAAGACAAAGGAGGGACAGGACACCCTCAGGTGTCTGCAAGTACAAAACTGTTTTGCACAGAAACTAATTCTGGGATGATGGAAAGGTGAGGTGTGCTCTCAGGCATGTTTCACACTCAGCACAGAGTTCAAGGGAGGGCTGTGCATGGCACTCTAACTTTGAGCTCCTACCTGTAACCCTGAGGTGTAAGGCTGGTTTGGCTGTGGAACAGGGGAGCGGAGAAGAGAGACAGGCACTCCCTTCCAGCAGAGTTCCACAGCAGACAGGACAGGGTCCTCTGTTGGGCCACTTGGCCGGGCAGAAATTCCAGCTTGGGAATCAGGCATTCTCCTGGCCAAGTAGAGGACACAGAGTTGTGAACAAGCTGGTGCCTCCCAGTGGACAGAGAGGTCCTCATGAGCTGATGTAAATCAGGGTTTGCAGCCTTGCCAACAGGCTACTGAATCTCCCCCTGGAAGGAAAAGGTGGAAGGAAAAGGTGACCAAACAGCCGCTTTGCAGAGGTCAGTGAACAGTTCCAGTTGGCTCTTACTGTCCTCCAAAGCTGTGGGGACCCTGCAAGCCAAACCCACTCCTGGGGTAGCCTGAGATGAGACCATAACACACTGGAAAAGATAGGAGAGCACTGAAGGGAAATACAGCCAATTTCTGATTCACAGGAGGCTCTCTCCCTCCTTTGGAATGGACCTAGTGCCTCTTCACATGCCCACATGCCTCCTGATTTCACAGGGAGCCCTGGATCAGTTCTCAGGAGGAAAATACCTTGGTAAAGGCTGAGGACCAACTAGTTTTCCCCACCTTCCTTCTCTTCCCTGTGTCCTCATTCCTGGCACATTGAGAGGCACAGCCCCTCGTGCCAGAAGCCCTCCTTGTGCCAAAAGCCCAGTAGGGAGAGGATACAGAAGGTGCAGGAAAAGCAGAGTCTTCTGGTGCTCCTGGGACAGGCTGAGCACATCTGACTGAYCATGGCCCCCGGGCAAGGTCTCTGCTACCCTTACCTGGCCATACCTTATCTTGAGGTAGAAATGCCTCCCATGCCAAGGGGAGTGTTTTCACACAAGGACTTGGACTCATGCTTTAACAACCCACCTTGCTTCTACTATTTTTGGAGATTGTCTAAAGGAGTGAAGCATGTGCATCTGACTCCAGCTGAAACTCAGCAAATCTCACTTCTTCAGAAAATGTATCTTTGTGCCTACAGGATAATTTTTAATGCACCACATCGAATGATCCAGATACTTCTCATGTCAGGACCAGGAGATCTTGAGGCCAGACATGGATGTTCTGTTCTGCGTAGCACCTCCTCCTCCTCCTCCTCCTCAGCTGCCTTCCTTCAACAAAGGATCTACCATCTCTGTCTCTTGGGTATCCATCAAGCTTTTCTGCTCCATGTTTTCAGCTGTGATTTGTTCACATCCTTCCTATTAGAACCAGAAAGAAAATTTTTCTCTTTACAGCCCCTCAGTTTTGTTAGTGCACAAGTGTGTTGGTTGCACAGAGGCTCGCACGTGATGGGATTTAACTGGGAGCATTTCACCCGGCCAGATCACGATCTACCTCCTCTTGACTGCACACATATCACTGCCTCAAAATGCAGTACTTCATGTAATTTTGATTCTGACAGTAAAGGTTGCACTGAAATCTCATCTGGGCTTGTTAGTGATATATTGACTTAAAATACCCTGCTTTAAAGAAGGCTAGGAAAGCAAAGCAAGAAAAACTCAARTCTCCCACTGAAAGCCCGTCCTTTCAAGGCAGAATGAGCAATTTGTGGAATAGAAGCATTTTCAGTCCAAGGGAGACAGATACCGTGTATTTCAACAAAGCCAAAATATTTCTGGGTTATGTAGTCTTAATAATTCATGTTTTAGTAAGTGCAGTTAGTGCCACAGTCTGAAGCCACATCGGTAAAAACCAATCTCTCACCTCACGCTGTCTATAACCAGGTTTTTGCTGCAGCCTCCAAACAGTTTAAGCTATGCTGGCTGTAAAACAACTTAGAAAACTTCCCCAGTGCAAGCAGGCAGGCTTGAAGAAGAAACCAGTTTATTGCAATTCACGTAAGTGAAAAATACATGACATTAAGTTACTTCCTAGAGCCATTGCTAAATGAATAATGGATAAACAATGTCAGTGACCCCCCTGCCCTTAAATGAGGCACAGAAAAAGAAYGCCAGTGGTTGAGCGTTTTGTTCAGCCTGGTGGGAAACTTCCCAACAGAAGGAGTCCCAGGCAGAAGGAGGTATCTGCCACTGCTTTATATGGAGATTACTTTCCCCATGACCACTCACTCTGCTATAAATTTCTTCTGCTCTGTGGATTTACACACCAAAAATATGTAATAAGGAGGGAATATAAACTCTCTCTTTGTGATATCGCWGGCTCACATATTGCAGCTCAGCAGTCATGGACAGCATCCAGCATTAACGCTCAAAGGGACCTGCCATATTTATGACTTCTCTAGCCTCACAAGAGCAAGAAAGGCTGGCAAAGAGTGATTGAAGCACAGCTGAATGAAATGCATAGTATAAAGAGGGCAAATATAAAATATTTTTTTGAGTMTGAATTCCTAAAGAAATGAGGTTTTATGCAATGCAGCTTGACTGGGCAAGGATGTGTGCATGTAGCAGGTTGCTCTTTCCACAAAACCCACACCACAATTTGATCCTGCTCAACTGCTGCCAGTGACTTTTAGGAGGGGAGGGTCACCAGTCTTGGAGGCAATTCAGTTTGTCTGTCATGGATGGAAACAGATGCTTATGCCTTGCAGGTGGAAAAGCTAATAAACTCACCATCATTAGGCATCAGATTATGAAAAGAGGGTAGAGGTTTTCGAAACTGCATCCACTTATTCTGCAGTCCACAAAAGTTCCCCTCCATGGCTGAAACTGGCTGAAAAATATCTCTGTGTGTGTTTCAAATGCATTTGCTAGCTTCTCCAGAAAAAAAACATTTCTGGTGTGCAGRTCACCTGGGAAGAGGTGGCTACAGTGGCAGTCTTATTCTTCTGCCACCCTCTGGTTTCTCTAAAACCTGCAGATGCAGTTGCTCCTCCATGTCAAGACTGCCATCACCCAGCCAAGGCTTTGCTGAGAGCACAGCGTGTGGTGCTGCTCGTGAATTACACTGGTGCATGTGCAGCGTGAAGAGGGTGCTTGAATTTATAGTATCTGTTCAGGCTTCTGGGTGAGAAGAGGAAGTGAACATCGCCATGTCTGCAAGGTGGGCAAAGAGCATTGGAAAGGTTTTCCAAGCTGGGCTCTGCCACACAGTTAATGATGTTTTTATTTCACAGACCTGTAACTGGCAAAATTTGGTTTAGGAAGGAGGGAGAAGTTCAAAAATCTACAGTCAGACATTGTTTTGCAAGACCAACAATTTTATAGATATCCAAGTGGGACTGCTTCCACTAAGATGGTCCCCAAATATCCTGATTTCCACAGTAGGCAAAGAAATCATAATAATGAATGCAATGACATCAAAGACAGCCCATTACCTGTGTTTATAATTAATGTGATCATGGTGAAGCAGTGATGAGCGGATATTCACTGTTTCTTATTGCAAACAATGGTGGTATCCAGGTTTTTGCACCCACATTCGTAACACAGAGGAACAGGGAAAAAATTGCAAACCAGCAGTTAATATCAAATGCCTCCATCCAGAGAAGGCTGTGAACACACTGTCTGATACTCAGAGGTGAAAAAGCACCAATAGTTTTCATTTCATCACTTTTAAAATCAGATCACTTGCTCGGGTGCTGCTATGATTGATAATGCCAGTGTTTGCTTCAGAAATGTCCATGCTCGCACCTCTGTGAAGAATATCCAGGACTAGGAAAGAAGTTTTGGCCTACACTGCATCTGAACAAAGTGGAGATCACACGGTGGTACTGATTATTTCAGGTCTGTGGAACTGAAGAAAGCTCTATCTCCCCACACGCGGGGTCAGCTTTCACTCAAAACYCTTCCAAACAGTAAAAACTTTTGACTTGATTGCAGCGACTAAAGCAGGATTAAATGTATAACCAGTGTATGAATTGAGATCCCTTTGACTCTGAAGAGAGCCTTGAGCAGTGATTCAGAACTACATGAACTTTCAACTTCGGTTCACTCAGGGCTGTGGGGTCTTCAGCTGTAAGCTGTATTTTTCCAAGCTTTTTTTTTTTCTTTTTCTTTTGCTACAGGGTTCATTATTTTGCAGAGGATGGGTCTTTCTGCCCTGCAGGGATCTATCTATCACTGCTGACTCTCTGCATCTTCTCCACATGGAAGAAGTAATTGGATTGTATTTTCTGCACACGACCAAGACAGCAGGGAAACCCATAGTTGTAAGCCAGAGAACCAAGCTCTCTAGAGAGTCAGGAAGTACCTGATGTCCAAGAAAACAAAATGTCTRACTGCGAGGTATTTCCTTTCTTTCCATGGAGGAGCTGGGACATGCTGAACTGCATTCACYAAACTGCTCGGGAAGGTGAAGTCTTCAGGGAGCAGTGAAAAACATAAACACCCAAATAATCCCTTCAAAAATGCAGCCCAGGGGCATTAAATCCTGTGAATATACAAAATAATAAGTATGCTGTGGGATGCTAACAGTTCAGGACATTTCTTAAAATTATAAAGCAATTATTGCGAAATACAGTGGCTTTTTTACACTGCCAGGGCCTCCATGTGCTACCATGTRGCTGGTGTATATGATTATGCAGCAGCAACTGCAACACCTCAGCCCAGAAAAAAAGGAAAAAAAAGCACACTTATTTAATATATTTTCAGATAGGRTTTTATTTATTGTTATTATAATGCTGCAAAATGCCATGTTGTAGTTTAAAATGTTGTGGTTTTTTTTTTTTTCCTAATGACACCAGAATCCTGACATTATTATATTTGGGAAAGTGATGGGATTGCCGAGACTTTATGCTGTAAGTGTTTAAGAGTTTAGTAGATGCATTATTTTCCTTCAAATGGATGCCTGTCATTGTCAGCCTTCCACTGCTTGTCCCCTCCTACACCTGCTTAGATTCAAGCCTAAAAAAAGAATCGCTTTGGAGCTTGATGTGTTGCTTGTAGCTGTGTTAGAGAAACTGTACTATTCTGGGAACACTCAGGCTTCTCCAAACAGCTCTTCCAGCGGCAACATCATGCATGGTTTTCATCTCAGCCAGAAGAACTTTCATTGGTCTCTTATCAAGCCCCATCAGCCAAACCCCAAGTGCTACAGAGAAGGAACTGCACTACACCAGAATGCCACCCCCTAACTCACGCTCAGCAGCAGGAGCAGCAGCAGGTTTCCTACACAGGCTGATTTGTGTGTTTCTCTTCAAGAAATATTTTATCAACCTTGACTGGAGTAAAAGCACTGACACAGGGGGAAGACTGTCTGCTATTATTTTCCACTTATAAAGAACACAAATCTGCATGATGAGCCGAATTCTCATATTGCAAAGATTATTTGTTACGTGAAATAGCTAAGACAGCAGAAAGAAGCCATTCCTGGAATTTATGAGGAAAAATRTTTTCCTTTACAGCAGCAAAGCACCACCATTGTCCCACTCAGCATATTAACATGCACAGTAAAAGATGGCAGTTGCAAAAATGTGGGGGAGTATGATTAAATCAGTATTTCTTAAATAATTTTGGAGTGTGCAAGCTGATATTTTGGAACAATAATGAAGAACGTACAATGTTCTGAGCTGTCAGAGTTTCTGAGGGGGCAGATTCMAAGGTCTTGCGTCACTTAATGCCTCCCAATCTCCAGACGAATGGAAGAGGAACAAACAGGACAGGGTGTTGTACTTGCAAGTTGGATGAGTTATKACTTGTTTTCTTTTTTCGTTTATTTAAAGCAAATCTATAATTTAAATGCTGCTGTCATGGAAAACTAAAATTACACAGTACCATACACAGATCTCCCAAGAATAGTATGAGCTGGTGCATATATGTGTGCATGTATTTGTGTTGTAATTTAAAACATAACATCAGCCCAAGCTAAAAAAGTTTAGGAAATTTCTCTGAGAGAAATTCTTCACCTCAGGAAGAGGATCCATGATAATGAAAATCAATGTGGGAGACAGAAATAGCATTTAAACCTTTACCAGCAAGATATGACACATCAAAGAAGTTAAATTGATCTTCCAGCCTTCTGTCCCAAATATCACTRCTGCAAGATGAGCCTCCCTTTCTTTGTGCTGACAACTACACAGTGTTCCTGTCCTCATCAGTGTACACTGTATGCTGGCTTTGCCACCACCCTCTCTCCATCTCCAGACATCTGAGCTACAGTTAAAGATTTGGATTAATAGGAGCAGAGTTTTGCATGGGCAGTGATGCTGTGAAATGCAGTGAAACCCAAGAAATGTGAACCTTTAGCTTTGTGAGCAGCCACAGACACTGGGATTTCAGTATGCAGCATGGCAGAGGCTAAACTTGGTATCATAACAAAGCGTGGGTCTAAATAAAAGCTGCCTTAAACTCCCAGGAGGTTTACTGCTTCTACATGAGGACTTGTTAGAGAGTAGCTCTCCTACAGAAACAGCCATACCAAATATAGTGTGCTGGAGTAAATGCAAGAGGCAATGCTAGAAGAACACTAAGAGTGTTTTGCTTTCTTTTTTTCTTTTTTTTTTTTTTCCGTGGATGCCACAGCTTAAGGCATTTCTGCATTTGTCTCTCTAACTCTGTGATTCCCTCAGTTATTTGTACAACACAGGCATTTTCAGAGGCTCCCATTCTTTCTTGAGGCCGTGCTTGGGTTGACAGACTGTCATGCGGCAGCCCCAGAGAAGCTGGTGGGCAATTTTCTCTCTCAGGTGACTGTCAGCCACCAGGGGACCCTAATTACATCACCTTTTCTACTGGYCTGCTGTTGATCAGTTAGTCTTGATTTAGCCGTGTATTCACACAGGCAGCAAGATGCAGCTAGGACAGGAAGCAGCCAGACGCAGTAATACAGGCATTTGCCCATTTTACTACAGTGATGTCTTTATAGAATGATAGAACAGCTTGGGTTGGAAGGGACCTTAAAGATCATCTGGTTCCAACACCCAGGGACGTCATCTGGTTCCATGGGCAGGGACACTTTCCACTAGACCATTTTCTGGCAATTTCCCTGCTGCCGCTTTCCTCCTGCTCTGCTCAGGATGGCATGTGTTCCTCACACAGCTGCTGTGACCTGCAGGAAATTTKCAGGGATATCCAAGCTGCAGGACCTGTAAAGATAGCAAAGTAGTGACCTTTTCTGGAAGCYAGGTACACCAAAGCCAAAGGCAAAGCTCTCCCAGACCACAGAATGCCTGGATTTTCACATGTGGGTTTCAAAGCACAGCAGGCAGTAGYCCTTGTAAGGGAGCTTATAGAAAGTTTTATTCTTTGGCCTTTTTATTCCACACAGGCTTCCTCCTCTGCATCTTCTTTTTTTAAATTTTTTTTTTTATTTTGTTTTGTTTGTAGTTGTTGGAACTTCAGCACACAAAGCAGAACACAGTGAAGCCCCTTGTATGTCAGTACAAAACCCTCGCTAGAAATGGTTTCGATTGAAGCCGGGCCAGCTCTCACCTGCCCCGATCCATAACCCTTTCAGCTTCCCTGAGGAGCCACCTAGCTGGGAATCACTGCAAGCAGCTGGGTCTGGTGTGTCTCCGTGGCAAGCCAGAGTAGAACACAGCCACAATCCTGAATGCTGCTCTGGGCTGTGAGAGGGATAAATGTCCCAACACTTTTGTGTCTCTACAGAGTACATTTCCACACTGCAAAGTGTGGGTCTCGCTTTGGGGAGGGACAGAATCTGAGTGATACCTCCCCTAATGACCCTTGTTGTCACACACCCCTGTGGGGCCAGAAGGGGGGTTGCTTAAATAAAAGCAGGACTTTGAACTGCTACAAAATGGGAGATGTCTCTGATTGACGGCTGAGCCATCTGTGGCCACCAGCGCAGCGGAGCTCGCCATCAACAATCTCAGCTATAAGCCCACACCTTTTCATTTTAAAATTAATTTTCTGAGTAATAGGAGTACATTCATGCTTGGAAACAGTAGAGCACTTAGAATCTTTTTCTATTTCAGTGCTAGAAAAAGCAAGGGGACAAAGTGCCAGGAATTATTGTTTCTTGGCTGAACTCTTGTATACCGAGTTTTGGTCCAGAGTGGGTTTTTTTGCATGACCCAGTGGTAAATTTCTGAACAAAGGACTTTGTGATACAGAGACAATACTGTAAGAAGCATTTAACTCTAGATGTGCTGGAGATGATTTTGAAAACTTCTGGTATCTTTACTTTCCTTCTCACAGCAGTGTTTGCAAATGGATTGAAACCTTCCTTGGGGATTTCTGTAACAAAGTGGGTAAAAATTTAAGTGCTTTGTAATCTCTATGGGAAGAGATAGTATCAGGGAGTGTAGGTAATTTGAATTACTTAGAGCAATGATGCTTTTGAAAGCCTACCTCATTCTTGTGAAAACAAGTTGGTGGCAAAATTACATTCCAAGAGTTTCTCTGCATACTCCCCTAATGAACTTCTGATTTACATGCAGTTTGTAGATATGACTTCTCTCTCCTAATGTCATTTTCTTCCTTTTATTCAAGGCAGATTTCTGTTTTAGGGGGAAATATTATGTAGCTGCTGTGGAGGCATTATTGCAAATACCTCATTTGTAATCCTTTTGTTCTTCCACTCTGAAACCCCACGTCTCACTTCTCCATGCAGGAGAGGATATTGTGTTTGACTTATTACAAAGCCTAAAGCATTCTTAGGATTAACTGCAGCTAATCACTAAAAATATGCCTTCTCATTTTGGAACTGTTGTGACTCTTCAAAATGGGAAAAGTGCTTCCTACTTCAAAATCTATTTCACTTCTAATTTTTGTTTCCCTGCCCAAAGGCTAGGCCTGGGCCTGGGCCTTGCTCATCAGCATGCCTAATAATGTCATCAGGACTAAGGACACGAGGAGGGTGAGGTGTCCAGCACCCAACAGTGAAATCAGGCCAGTACAAGGGTCAAAACCAAAAGTGACTGGATTTCAGACAATGAAGGAGTAGGGAAGTTGCTGAGRTCTCCACACAGGTGTCTCATAACAGTTCCACCAGGGTGGATTTGAAACTGTRTCACAACTCAGCCTCTTCTCCCCAGTGCCTGTGGAGGCAGCTTCCAGGAAGCTGCCTGTGGAATGACACATCCCATCTTTGACTCACCAGCTAAGGCTGGGATATCAGTATGAAAACTGGGCAAATTGACTTCTTTGACATACAGTAACTTTGTTGTATGATAATACAATATATTTATGTAATATTTTCAGATTATACATGATTATGGGCTGGAATTAGTAGTTTATTGAAGGATATTTCTGAAGGAAGGGATGTCAGATAGTGAGCTGGTGTTTAAAAAACTGTCCACTACTCTAGAGTCTTCCAATAAGCCACCCTGATTTACAGCATGGAATAAAAGTTGTGTCAAGAAATAAGTGAAATAAACTTGTGCTTCAGGGCATAAACAAGCTTCATGAAAGGCTGGGATAGGAATAATATCCCCTTCTGACACATTACTTTATAATTGCAGAATATGGAACTTCTGGCATCGTTCTCTGACAGGTCTAGTGCTGGCACTTTTAGATACTAGGTAAGTAATTTTTAAAATTTATAGATTCTTCAACTTCTTTCAATGGAAATATAGGTTTTCAAGGACATTTTGCACAAGTCAATTGCTATGTAGAGACCAGGAACTTCATTTCCTCAATCACGTTTCATGATCGCATTAGAGAGAGTTCACAGATGCCCAGGGACCGATGAACCACACGATGAAAACCACAAGACAACTCAGACCGGGAATCGGATTCTGTCTGACAGTTTTCTAACACCTGGTGTCTTTAAATCAATGTTTGATTTTTTTTTTTTTACTGCAGAAGACATGCTTCAATTCAGCAAGAAAATAAGAACTTGAGGAAAGAGCTTAGAAGTTTGTGGCAGGCCTATAAGGACTGATGTACCACAAGATTGTAATGTTTAATTCTAGACTGAAAATCAATGAACATACAAAGATTCATATTTCTAAGAAAACAAGGACATAAATCTACAGCCATTCTGGCAAATGATGTGCATCTTTCTCCTGGGGAATCTGCAAAGAAGGCCCACACCTATGGAAAGGCTGTCCCAAGATTATGTCACCTACATGTATCATGAAGGAATTTTCCTCTTGGCTGCTCAGAGGAGAATTTTAAAGATTTGCCTCCCATTTACTCCACAACATTTCATTGCTGAGTAACTTGTACTTCTTCACACCATTTTAATTTGATGGCATGTACGAGTAATGCAGAGACCTTTCTTTCCTAGGGGAAATTAAGAAAATAATTCGTTCTTTCACTCAGTAACTTAACTGAATTCAATTTGGGTTCATTCTTTTGGGAAAGGTGTTTAGCTAGTTCTGTCAAATTAAAATATGAAAGGAAAAATGTCAATAATACTGACCATCTTGTCTTCACAGTTCTTTCCTGCCATGCTTCCTCCCCTGAGAATTTTATTTTAGAGAGGGAAAAACTAACAAAAAGACTTAGAAGGCTTAAGGCATATCTATAATTTCTGCATATTAATAAATACTAGCATACACATATGTGCATGGAACAAAACCTTAGCAATGCACTTTTCATGTTGATTTGGGTTTTTTTGTTTCATTTGTGGGATTTTATTTTTAATTTTTTCTTTACATTTCCTTCAATGTGTATTTGCCAGATACATTGTATGCACAGAAAAAGGTGTAATAACAGGACAGGCGTGTCAGCCGCATTCTGTGTCCCTAAGAGACAGAGAAAAAATATTATTTGGAAATTTCTATGGCACAGGGCCCTGCTGGCAGCTGCTGATCTCATTCCTATCCCTCACATGTGGTTGTTAACACAAGGACACATAAGGGAATGGCCGAGGACCGAAGAGGCAATGATCGAAGTGAATACTGATTCTCTTTTTCCTTAGTGTGAGTGCCTGGGTAGAAAACACTGATCACTAGTGCAGCCTTGAGAGAAGGCTGGATGAATTCATGGAAGAGAAAACCCTCTGAGAGCTACTGAATAAGCAGAAAGTCAGTCTGGCTCAGGATGTGTCTGGGCTGCAAAAGGCTGCAAAGTACTTGGAGGAGAGAGGAGAGGCTGCTTGCACTTCTCCRGTCTCACGCTCCTCGTTCCAACATCAGCTTTTGGGCGTTAGCATTAGCTGTTCTTATTTCATTATGCTTTTATTTACTGTTGGCAGGAGACGAGGACTGGAAGCTGCCCAGGATGCTGGCTGCAGCCACCAAGAGATCTCTCTTTCCCCAGGGCTGGCTGCAGCACAGAATTGACCGGCGCTGCAGCTGCCCAGTAAGTGTGTTTCATATCCAGAACAAATTTTCCAGAGCACCTAAATGGCTTGAAACTGCAGGTTCTGTTGGCCAAGATCAAGTAACTTGTACATATTGGGAAACTGCTTCCAGTTAGCTTTCTGTCTTTTTGTCTCTCTCCCTGTGTTTGTGCATTTTCAATTATGCAGAAATGTATAATGAAGCTCCACTTCCCTTTATTTAAGCAGGCAAGGAACAGCAAGCTTCAAAACTGCAGAATATCTTGAAATCTTTTAACTTCAATCTTTCTTTCTCTGATAGAAAAACATGTGTTTACTTTTTAATTCCCAGTCACGTTAACTGGTACTGGTAACTTTGTACCCACAAGCACAGCACACTAGATGGATAGACTGCAGAAAACCAGTTACATGTTGTATTTAGAAACAAGTACCTTTAAAAAATTTACTTGTCTGCCAAGACTTGGAAAAACGAGAAAGTAAGTTCAGCTCAGTACACAGAGCAGTTCCTCACTGCCTGACTCTCCTCGTGGCTGCTGGGAATGCCTGGCATGTCAGGTAACACATGCTGAGCAACAGTCAAAAAGCCCTTAGTTGCTTGTAAGAATGAAACAAGCTCCTTACTGAAAAAAAGCTCTTTTCAGAGGTATTACAGCTGCAGATGATGCTGTAGCCATGCTTCTCAGCCATCAGGCAGAGTGCCTGCCAGGGACCAGATTTAGCAGTGTTGGTAGATAAGATGTGTAACAGGGACTCTGCAATCCCAAAGAGAGAGGTGGAGCTGTCTTGTGCCAGAGCATCCTACCTTTCTTTATACCTTCATTACTCAAACAACAGACACTAACAGCAAACACTAACATGAAACAAACAATAATTAAATATACCTATTTGATTGTTCACAGTCYGCTAAGTAGGAGGGCCCCTGGGTCATCCTGTGCTGTTTCGACCTCCGGTTCTCTCCTGACTCATCTGCAGCTCTGTTGTTTCATGTTGGGACATCTTTCAGTTTTGGCTTTGCCCTGCTGGTAGCATCTGGTGCTGTTCTCTCCTGGTGTGACTGCAGCTGGCTGCCCCTTCCTGAGGAAGAGTGATGATTTTTTGAGGACCTGGTGATCTGATGTGGAAGGTGCTGTACAGTCTCAGATAGGAGGTTTTGACTAGCAGAGTTTTCTGTCTGTTCAAGACCATACAACCTGAATGCCTTTGTAACCTCCTCTTAGGCTTCAGGGTGGCATCAGGTGCTGGGGCTCTTTCACACTGCAAGGTTTGTAGCATCTGGCCGATGCCATGGGTTGTAACAATAAATGACACCACTCACAACAAACATCTCCAGGGTTTTCTCAGACTTCAGTCTCTAATCTCTCAGGCTTCCTGTGCCCCCTATCTGTCTACAATGCTTTAGAAATGACAATCCTARTGATTGTGACATTGAGGATTCATGTGAAGCTGGTGCAGAGGCTGGTAAGAGGCTGCCCTGACCCTCTGGGCCCAGGAGCSTCACATCCTCTCTGCGTTTGAACTGAAAGTGGAGAGGCTATGGAAGGGTCAGACAGACATGCGTATAATCCTGCTTTCCTCTTTGTGACATGGGACTTTGTGCACAACTGGCAATTACAGATGTAGCCCTGAAACTCACACCAAGCTTCTGACCTGTTGTTGTGCACTATTTTGTGCAGCATATCATGTCCAACATGACTGTAATGTCTTCTGTCTTACATCCAGCTCTGTCTCCTGCTTTTTTAAATTTCTCTCCCAGGAATTTCCCCTAGGCAGACTTTTTCTTCCATTATTCAGACTCAAATCACATCTCACCACTGTTTTGCTCCACATCAAATCCTGAAACCTCACTGCCTTTGCACTTACAGCTCCCAAAAGCCTCAAAAGCTGCTCTGAGGAAGCTGGTCTCTGTGGAGCTGGGGCAATGAGCTGGGGTGGCTGTACACGTTCCTGTTATTGAAAGCAAACAGACCTGTCAAGGTTGTTTGATTTTTTTTCCCCAGAGGTCGGGCTAGGCTATTTCCCTGCCAGCTCACTGTTTTCCCTGTCTGACAGTGTTTGCTGTGGGCACTCATGCTTGGCCAGAGGATATGCTCCATGGCTCTGCTCAGGCAAGCTTGTCTCCCACATGTTCGGTGTATGTTGTGTAAACAATGTCAGATCTTTGCTGCAGCTACTGGGTGGCTGCTTAAGAGAAATGCTGGAAGTTAGAGCAGGCACATCCCGCGGTGCCCTCTGTGGGCAGTAAGTTCTGGCGATTGCAGGAGCCTCCTTTCCGGGCTGTAAAGGCTTTGCAAACAGCCCATCTGTGTGGCGCTCCGTGCAGCATGCCCTGCTCGCTGTATTCCAGAGATATTGCTGGGCACTACCCTCTCCTCACCTGAGAGCTTTGGAGTCCCAGTGACATGTGTTACACTTGTCTGAGCACTCAGCAGTGACCTCTTTGTGATGCTGGCTGATCTCTCCAGGGCTGCATCCGTTTCTCTCAATAATTTCATTTGCACTCTCGAAACCCACAAGCAGCTCTTGTTTTTMATTAGGGCCTCCATAGTGTCTCCAAAGATGTGCATAGTGTCAGAGATCTTACATCTGAAACATAAGGCTCTATTGCCCTTTATTTTTATTTTTGGTTTTATCACAATTACTGAGTCCCTCTACAGTCCTATTCTGTCCAGGTCAAGTCTTCAAATAACTTTCTTGATGGTTCAATTGTTCCAAGTATTATTTTGAAAATAATAAGTGACTCTCTCAGGTCACTTCTTGTCCTCCTTGCTCAGTGAGACAGTAAAAAGTTTTACTTCCATGTTTTCTCACTCTCTTTCACAGCCAACTCCATGTATCAATTCCCTGCTCACATGGACACTTCAGACTGGCTTTTTGAGCTCTCAGTGACCCAAGTTCCTTCTGGCAGTTTGCCTGCTTCATTTCCAGGCTGTCTTTCTGTGTCTACTGCACTGGCTGATAACATAAGCTTGGTCTTAGRAAGGGACAGTTTGTCTCCAGCTGCAGGTCATCCCTTTTGGAGTAGCACTGCTACTGCTRTTAATAAGAGAGAATAGCTTGTAGCCTCCTGTTAGAGCCTGTAGCAAACATCCCTCAGGTAGCTGCAGCAAATGAGGAAATATTCAAAGGCGAGCTATGTCCTAATATCATCTGTTGGAAAGGACTTTATGTTTCATATATTTCATGTTATTGYCTTGAAAGACTAAACGAGGGAGCACACTACCAATTGAAGTGCTTCTGGAAATTAAATCTGTGTTTAAATGAATTTAAAACTTTTAATTCAAAATTGAGCACTTAGAAATTTTGCATCAAGTTCTACTTAATTAAAATTAATAAGGTTTCAGAGAGTTTTAGTTGGGATAGATGAGGAAGGAATTTGGCCTTAAATGTGTAATTAAAATACAATTACATTGGAAGGAAGTAATTACTGAGGTTGTACCTCAAAAGCATACCTAATGGGCTATCAGGAGAAAAGGTTTATGCATTTGGTTCACCAGCTATGTAAGATATAAAAGGATGTAGTCACTGAAAGAAAGAGATATTAGCAAGATCATTTAGGTAGATACTAGCAGTTCTTTTATGGTCAAATCACTCTGGCTATATTCAGCAAGGGAACTGCTTCATCTTCTTTTGGGATGTACGAGCACCTGCACAAGTTTTCCTTCTGACATGTTTAGTTTTTTCCCAGCCCTCTCACAGGGCTGTGAGAGAGGGAAGCATTGTTCAACCAATGTCAGACATCTCTGGGTGAGGAAAACATTAGCACTGAAAGAGCTCAGCCATCTGATTTTAGGAAGTATTTGACAAAGGAATAATCAAAGTGAARGGCCTAATCCAACCCTGGTTAAAACCATGAAGGGAGTGCTCATCTTGGTCCCTGCCTCAGTCTGCATGAAGCCCTGAGCACAGAATCAGAATTGTCATGTCAGAGTTATGCACAGACCTACACTTGMAGATTTTGCTTTTACTTTGTTACTCTGGCACACCTATGGAAAATGGTTTAATAAATATGACATTCCACAACCTGCACAAAACAGACAGGTTTGGGAGATAAGTTGAATTGTGAGTATTAAAACTGAAGCAACTTTGTGCTCTGTGCAGACAGAACAATCCATCATTCGTTTGATTATTTTTGGTTTGGTTTTTTTYSKTTTTTKGGGGGKTTTTTKGKTTKTTTTTTTTTTTTGATAATGTGATAGATTTTGGCTTTGAAGTCAGTGATGAGGTTTCTGTTGACTGTACTGGAGTTTGGATTAGGTTCATGGAAACAAATGRATTATCTTTTATGAAAACCATATAGGTAGTCAAAGATGCAAAGTTCACAGTCCCATTTGGATCAGCTGCTTTTCAAAGGTTCAGAGTCATGTATTGCATTGAATGGTCTGGAACACCTGGGTGTAACCTTGAGTTTAAATCACATTATGAAGATTTGCTTGTAAGTTTTTGATTTAACCTTGTTTCTTCACATAACTTTCTGAGGTTTTTAACTGTGATTTTTACAAGTACACTGTGTTTTGTAAAGGAAGTGAGGGAGAGGAAATGTGYGTGTCTCGGCTGTGCAGTGTCCCCTTTGATTCAGTACCAAACCCAGTGTAAATAGCCTGATGTTTTAATGAACAGACACCTGTTCCTGGCAAGGAAGTGAACTTAGCACTTAGTGAAACGAACTCTGCTGAACTGTTGGCATTCAGTTCATTGTCAAACTTTTATTGTTAAAGAGAAACTGTGGTCACGCCCTTTGCATTGAAGATTTATCTCAGTAAAATAAAATTTTGTGACAGTAATTTCTCTCTACCCTTAGATTCCCTGCAGCAATGCTTGTTACATGGATAAGAATCACGTAGAGCTTGACTTAGCCTGTCTCACACCAAAACCAGATGTCTTCAGTAATACTCAGCTAGGATGTTTTCAAGCATCTTTTTCCATTTTTGATGGAATACCGAAGATGTGGGATTGTCAGTGTTGTGGTACTTCATCATCTAAAATGGTTCCCACATTAGAGCTCCTGAAGAAGCCTGAGAAGGGGTGTTTCATGTACAACATTATCAGCACTTGGCAACAGGGCAGGACTGAGTGAAGTCAGCTTCTGTGGCTTTAATAGCACAAGCACTTCCTTCCCTTCAATAGTTTCTTTCTTTTCCCCCAGGGTCTTATAGCAACTCACACCTGAAAAAGCAGCCTTTATATCTTCCTCAAGCTAATTAAAATACAGTTTCAAGCAGAGGAGCCATATTGCTAAGTGTCCATTTGTCAACATGTTGGTCTCTGAAGGTTCTCACGTTTCAGTCGTGACCGACGTAAGTGGCAGCAGAGTTCTCAGCCATGGAAACCACATCTGGAGAAATCCCACCTCTCAAAATCACTAAACTTTTAAGGATTAACATGGGGTAGCATTAACTACCAGAATCAAATAAATGTAGCGAAAACATGCTCCAAGTCACAGAGGTCACTGAAAAGCCACACAAGTTTGCACTGTTCTGGATTATGCCTTTTTGTACCCATATGAAACATTTTTTTAATGCTTCCAGAGTGGGTGGAGAAATTTAACAGAGGAACTAATGGCCTGAAGTAGACAGCTGAGACAGGCAAAGACTACTGCTTATGTTCACACAGTATCAATATCAGCATATTGTGGGTGTCACTTACCTCTTGCAAGCTTTGGCTTCCCCCCAGATGGAGGCACTGGTGGAGCGTGTGCTGTCAGAGAGCGTCATCATGGCTGAGCCCTATCAGATGTGGGCAGAGGCTGAATGGAGGCTGTTCAAGACTTTTCACTTGTATTGTACACCAAGTTTGGAACAATGGGGTTTATTTGATATGGTGGTGTTCTGTCAAAGGTTAGACTCTATGATCTTGAAGGTCTTTTCCAACCTTAATGATTCTATGATTCTATGAATACAGGTATTCACTGACTGACAYCTATGTCATTCAATTTACACGATTGTCCAGGTCCTTAGGATTTATACTTTGCATTCTGTACACAGGTTAAAAAATATCTTTTGTCTAGGCTTTTAATTTGTAAGCCATGTAACTAGAATGCATGAGGGGTTTATGTCCAAGAATATCAGGATTTGCTATCAGTTTTGCACAGGAACATAGGATAATGCCTACTTCTTTTTTTTAAATTTTTTCTTTTACTCATTAAATGCAAAACACAAATCTGTGCATTTTAAAGCAGCTCTCTGAAATTTCATGGCCATATAATTGCAATCTATCAGACTAAAAACTAAATCTAAAATTAGACATAAAAATCACATTACTAGTCCTGGATTTAAGGCTTCCATTGCTGTGAATTTCTATGAAAATATTTAAGAATCCATTTAAATGCTAATGGACTTGTTTGCCATAAAACTAGGTAGTAGTCATACTCAATAGCTGCTTCAGAGCCATAGTACTGGTCTTTCCTTCACTGGACTTCACTTGTGACATTAAATTTACAGATGTTTCTGTGTATCACAGATCTACGCAAAATGGGGGGTTCCCTGAAACCCTTCAGAAAGCAACTTCTCAGAACCTGAAATTGTTCATGTGGACTTTGCAAATCCAATTGTAGAGCCAGACACGAACTTGTGGAATCCTGAAGAAGTGTTAAAGGCGGAACTACTTGTCTCTTCCTGACCCRTACCTGGTGACTTACTGTGGTCCCCAGCTTTGCTTGTGGGATGTCCTGTATAGTTCAGACACCTCAAAACAGTCTTACTCGGATCCCTCTTCCAGCTTTGTGCAGTTTCTTTGGGTTGCACATCTTCAGGGACCATAGGCACTTCCCACTCCAGGTGGTGGTGGGGTAACGGTCCATTGGAGGCTCTTTCCRTTTAAATCAGGACCGGCTGCATCATTGCCTCTGAAAAGCACGTTCTGTCACCTCTATCAAACCGTCTAGGGCTGGGACCTAGAGCRTGTGATAGAGGTGACAATGAGGTGACTGCTTTGCCCAGCACACAAGCAGTGACCTTGTTAAACTTTTGATGTAATGGCCTGGGAATAGCACTGCCCCACACATTTTCTGAAGGAGTCATGGGCAGTGCTGTACAAGAAAATGGCCCTGGGTCAGGCCATCCACACAAATCTGGAGCATCTCCATTCACAGTCACTACCAACTCATTCCTGAGCTGGTAAAATCTGGTTTGTTGTGAGGTTGTGTCCTGTGTCCAGGTTCTCTGGTGTCAGGAGATGACTTGGTGTAGGTTCCTGGCTGTCTGCTATCTGGCTTTCATCTCTGTTTGATTTTCAGGTGTATCTATTGGTTACATCCATCCTAGAAGACTAAAATGTGGCCATGGAAGACTGTCATCTATGCAGCACAATGATGATGGTGACCCCTTACCTCATTTTGGCCTGTGCTGACCAGCACTGTTCCAACAATTCCTGGACATGATAAGAGTCAAGCCCAGGACCATTTCCAAATACACAGTGTGGGGAAAAAGTAGTTGAACCACAGGGGCAAGAAAAAACTGTTCTGTGCCAGGGAACAACTCCAGACATATTTAATTCATTGTTATATTTGTAGCATTTGAAGCCACTTCCATTTGATCAAACTTGTTTGGAAACTGCCTAGCAAATCCCAAGGTCATTTGGGAGAACTGGCAGGGAAAAAAAGAGSGAGTGAAAAAGCAAATAAACACATTTGCCAGTAGCAGTTTTTGCTAAATAGCTAGSCTGAAAAAGAAAAAAAAAGCGAAGAAAGCTTCTTTCCTGGCACTTGTGGATTAGGTCAAAATAGGGCAACCATAGACAACACAAGCATGTTCATGATCTGCWAAACATGTATGCAAGGAAAGGAAAGATTCAGGAATGATAAGTTGAAGGAGAGTGAGAAAGTTGCTCCAGTGGAGATGTTGATGGAAGAAGACTGTTCCTGGTGTGTCCCCACATAGCAGAGTGTACTCAGMGAGACTGCTGAAACACCTTTGGACTTTCTTTCAGAAGAGGAAACAGGATTTTGCAATGCAGTCCAGCCTGAAGGAGGATGGAGGGGGAGGACAAGGACTCAAGCCCTCGTTAACCTGGTGTTATTACAACCTGTAAAATGGAGAAGGTAGGGCAGTTCTGGAGAACCAGACATTTTACAAGCCCAGCAGCTGCGCAGCGCACAGTGCCATCTTGTTTGTACTGCRTTTCTGCTGTGGTTGTACCCAAGAGAGCTGCATCATGGATGTGGCTTCCCTGTGCTAGGTGTCAAGACCCCARCTCAGCAGAAAAACGTGGTCCCTGCCAGCTGACACTTACACCAGAGAGTAGAGAATCCTTCACTCCACTTCTGCAGTCAGAGGGCGGGATGGGGCACGACAGCATTCCCCCCTTCAGTGTCTCAGTGAGCTCAACAGTGAGCTTGAATGGGCCCAAGGTGTGGAGACATCTGCCTGCACCACTTCTGAACAATCGGAGACTCATTTTCATCCTGTTGATTGTTCATCACRTTGATTGTTAGTGGGTTTGGAATTTAAATATTAAAGGACAGCTTCAGAATTAAACAGGCAGAAACCTTAGTCCTTTTTCATTAAGAAAACATCTGGAGGCTTTTTTGCCCTTCTGAACAAGGTTTGAAAAGACAAGTTGTCCTCATAAAATCTTACAAACGCCCACAGGACAATTTTACTTTGAAGTATCAATGTGACAGGGCAAAAGCAGAACAATTTGATACTAATGATTTCAGTCACCATCCTAATGCTTCATGTTTTAAAGATCATTTTGCAATAAAGACATCATGATTTTACAGTCACATTAGAATAATAAACCGTAGCACTTACTGAGTACTTTTCCTCTAAGACATGGAATAAATTGGAACAATAAGTGTTTTTCTCATTTTAGAGTTGGAGAAACTGAGGCCCAAGTAGATGACCTTCTCACAGCACAGTCTGGGAGAACCTCACCTGCCTCCTTGTTCCAGGGCTGCCCTTTGGGTCATACTGTCCCTCACCTGCTAGTCCAGACAAGATGACTGATGACAACTCTCTGCAGGAGAGAGCAGATGCAGATTGATGTTCTCTCTCCCTCCTTTGTAACTTCAGGCACTTCACCAAGACATCTCAAATAGGAGTATTGAAACTGTCATTAGGAAAAAAAATAAAAGCAGAAAGAAGAWGTGTCAAGATCTGTTCACAACAGACAAGCTGAATGCAATTCACCAGACCTGCTGATAATCTCTGGAAGGAGGCAGGGTGGCCACTGAGTCACCTTTCCCCATCATTTTTGCTGGCACATTCTCTGTCCTTTTGTCCRCCTGAGAGAATCAGTAGCATTGTCCCCAGCCCGGGTGGCTGCATCTCACCTGGTCCCACAACAGGGTCCCTCACTGGCATTATGGTCACCAACAGGTGGGGAACACACAGACTTGTGGCTGGCACTGAGCATCCCTTTGAGTGCAGGGAGTACAAAGGCAGGAGGCCGATGAAATGTCAGATTTCTAATTAAGATTCACCAGACTCCAACCTGGCTCAATTCATTATTCATCTGGAAATTTTCCTCCCTAACTTTCCTCTTTTCTTTTGCTGTCACCCACTAAGCAAAGCTATTCTTTTCCCTCCCGGAAGCTCCATCGACATCTCTGCTTATGTGTCCTCCTCAGACTGCGACAGAAGAGAAAGAAATTATTATAAACCAAGTCCCGGAGCAGTCATCAATATTTACAGGAGTCTGACAATGACTTATCTAAGACCATTTACATTTATACCACAGAAATGCAAATGAGGTGTTGTTTGCATTGTGAGCAGTAAGGATGGGATATTCTTACAAAGGACTTCACTAGTAGAGATCTGTTGCTTTTTTAGAAATATTTCCTTTTGGTGCTGTCTTGGCATCTCACTGTAACATATAGTCAGGGACTCAGTTAGGAAAGGCAATACAAAAGACAGAGTGGCTTTTCTAGCTCAGAAACAGGTGTACATTGCTTAAAATTTGGCAGAGGCAAGAAGAGAGGAAAAACTCTTTGTAGCAGTTCACCATCAGAGCCTCTGCTGTGCTCTTTCATGGCAATTGCCCAGAGAGCCAGTGGGTGCTGAACTGATGTAAAAGATTGATCCAGATAAAATATTTAGGGATTGACATGATTAAATACGCAGGGTTTGAAATGAACATTTCACTCTCCACAATTCTTCTCCAAAACATGATCCCATATATTGCATGCTGTGGGTAAGATGGCATGGGGAGAAAAGGAAAAAGAAGGAAAATCTCTAAACTGGAGGCTCTCATTTTGAGACTTCAGAGAAAAAAGAGGTTGTACTGGTGGGGACATAATCCTCAAGATGAAGTTTCAATGCAGGGTGCCTGCAGGGAGGAGGAGTGCTGCCTGCCTCCCTGCTGCCCCAGGGAAGGACCCACAGGTGCTCTTGCTGTGGTGGTCATGCTCCCTCATTGCAGCATCCTGGCGCTGGGACACTTGTTGAAAGCCGTCCAGAGCATCAGATGGCACATCAGAGAGCAGAAAGCAATTTCAGCCACGGGATTGCTTCTGGTAGCAGCGCTCATTGCCAGTTCAAGGTTGTCAGCCTCCCAAACTGACTTTTATTCTCAGCTAGGGTGGTTTTTTTTCCTTAATACAGSAATATTTATGCTAGGCATCATTTGCAGAATTGGCTGGAAAGATATAGATCATCATTCCATCAAGTTCCCTAGATCTGAATCTTCATGCTTATTTGTCTTTGCATGACTGAGAAATGCACTCAGGGCTGCTGTGGGAGTAGAGGCTACCCTCAGGAATAAGGAAAAGTCCCATGAATGTAGAGATAATTTCACTACATCTTGGATGTGTGAGATGTGGGAGGACAACCCCCCTCTTCTTTGCTGCTTGCTTATGTTGCTGTGTATGAGTTATTTCCAAATGATGAAAGTGTTTGCCAGGAGTAGACAGGTTGTTATGAATGGCATAGCTTTTGAATTCTGCTTATAATTACCCTTCTTTCCTGTACATTTTTTCCTTTCTTTTATTTATTTTGTTTTAAATTTTTATTTTTAGGGCCTGTATCTAGTACATTTCTTCCCTTACGTGAAAGACTTAATAGTCCATCGCTTGATTTCCATGCTAATTAAGCATGTCGCTTCTCTAAATAACTACCACATCCTAGCTTACTTAATATGTACTTTTATACCCTTAGCAATGGTCTGATAACATTGTCAGAGCAAAATACAGAACAAGAAACTGCAGGGATTAGATATCAAGGAGGACACTATGGGGACTGTGTTAATTGAGGCAATCAGCAAGATTAAGATAAGTCTTGCTGCTTCCTCATATTGGTCTTAATGACACAACACAGACCCCAAAGCACTTTACCTGCTGTACAATGCGGTTAAGTCGCTCTCTTCCCTAGGGTGTGTAATCTAATCTGCTAGATAAAACACTTAGCAGACTCAAACCAGCTGGTGTTAAAAGCTGTATTTCTAAGATACGGCACCTGTGTAAGGTTTTAAAGACTACTAAAAATAGTGAAGGCCAATAAAAGTTGTCATTTGGTGTGTATGTGCATGCACACAGAGACAGAGATGCGTGTGTGTTTGTGGTGTGTGTGAGTGCCCAGGCTGGACTGAGCTGGGTTAATGCTGCTCCAGCTTCAAACTGAGGCTTGCTCCTCTGGTCTCCAGAGGTCTCTCTAAACAGTATTTCCTTGAATTTCTAATAGAATTCATAGGTGTGGATGTGATACAATTTAACATTAAAATCTTAGAAAAGACTATTCCTGCTTCAAGAATATTAGCGTTTTTCCTTCCCCCCCCACTCCAAGGCTTCTTTCTACAATTAAAATGAAGATACCTGTGCAACAAATGATTTTGCATGAATAGGCTTTGAATAATAGAGCTGTTGACAAGCAAAAAAAAAGGCACTACCCAAACCTTTTTCAAATCAATTCTTGACAGAGTTCTTCAAACAGAGATAAACATTGCTCGTGTAATGATTTGCCACATGACCTTGCACTTGAAGTGCCAAGCAAAGTGAAAAATAGCACATTCAAACAAGAAAAAGTGCTGATTTTGATTCCCAAAATAATGTTTTTCTAGATGGAACTATTTCTGCTATGGACTAGCATGCACATACAGAGAGAAAGTTAAGATTTTCCTTCAGCAATACATGACATTTCCCTCTCAGCTAGATAACTGAGAGGCTATTTGGGCTCACTAAAARCACTTCTGCACATCTGGGAGCAATAGAACTCAAAAGCAATTCGGGAGGAAGGATAAGTCTTGCAGTCGAGGCAGAGGATTAAAAAGGAGGGTTCGGTTCAGCTCTGTCCTGACCTCTGAGCCAGCCTCTTTCTGCCTCTGAGCTTCTCATTCCCATGAGTCTCTGTGGGTCAGGGACTCCCATTTGACCAGAGACCCTTCCTGTCTCCTGTGTCATCAGAGCCTTTGTTTTCTGTGCATTTATAGGCAAATAAGAGGAGTTTGGAAAAACAAGCAGGAGGAAATGAAAGTAATCCCCAATGGGAAGAAATCCAATGTAAGTGGCCTACTGAAGCCACCTGGAAGGCTTTGTATGATGGCAGTATTAAAAGCACTGGATGTAACTCCAAATGCCCCATACACTTGGTAGTTAAAGACACCAGTTTCCCAAACTGAGAAAAGTTACAAGCTAAACTGAGTGTAAAAAATTGTTAGGCAGAAGCACGTATTAAATGGCCAAAAAGTCATTACTTCACAGTAAAGGAGCTGAATAATATTGGTGAAAAGCACATTCTCTTTCAGTGGAAGAATGAAGGCAGGAATAATGAATTAAAAAGCAATATGCAACATATGGCAAAAAGGGGGAGGTAATAAAAATCCATATAAATAAGAGTTTATGAGGTGTGGAAAATTGATAAAGGATACTAAAGACATCAGAAAAAACTTCATGGCTGGTCAGATTTTGTTTAAGAAGAAGGATTTTCTTGAAAATATATAAATAATAGCGGAAAAACTATCAATGCCATAGACTCATTAGTAGCTGAAGACAGCTCAGTCATTAATAACAATGAAGAAAACCCCAAAATTGTTCTACAATTGTTTCTGCTCTCTATTTGGAATAATGTATTTTCTGACACATTACTAATTAAGAAAGATATTGAACAATTTGCACTAGGGTTAACTATTTTTTAAGTTGGAAGGCTCACAAAAATGGCCCACAAGAGTAAACACAGGATATTTTTAGCTTGTGTATGTAAATTTTTAATATTAATATTCATATTTTTAATAGTGGGTAAATTCTTAKAGTTCAATGTCAATATTGTGTAAAAATTCAGAGATAAATGAGACCATTCAAGTAAGCATAATCAAGTTTACTTGATATCAGTATCAGGCAGATTAATGAAGAAATTAATGGAAAATTTAATTAATAAAGAGTGAGAAGAGAGGTGTATAACTAACGTGGCCGTACAGAGAAGGAGTTTGTGATTTCAGACTGACCACCTGAGGTGGGAAGTGTGGTTACCAGAGGATCACCAGGCAGGAACAATCTGTTCAAAAAACAAGGCTTGAACGTGCAGGAGACCCAGGACCAGCACAATAGAGACCAATGTGCCCCTTCCCTTCGTCCAAGGCAGATTCCATGATTCTCCTCTCCGGCTGTCCCCTAACCCTGCAAGCGGTACGTAGCCCCCACCGCTGGGGCCACACAGCAATGGGCAGCACAAAGGAAAAGCCACAGGAGCCATGGACAAAGAATCTGCAACGTCCCAGCAGAGGAGAAGGTGGAAGGGCCTGGTGACTCTTGGTGGCAGGGGGAGCCTGGATGGCCAGTGCAGTGGATTGCAAGAGGGCTGGGGCTGTAACAAAATGCGGGACACCTAGATAGGGACAGGGGGCCAGTGGGGCACGAGGCAGAAGTGAAGGCAAGACCAGCAGAAAGGCAGTGAGAGTGGGAACTGTGGGGCGAAATGAAGAACATCTGAATTTGACAGTAAGAGAGCATTTTCTGAAAGAGCTGCATCCTAGGCAAGAGATGAGACAGGCTCCCATGGAGAAAACAGTCGGATCTTGTGCCATGGTCCACTTCACTGCCACATGCATGCTGTTCATGCGAGAGGCAAGCATTCAATGCTGATCAGTGAATCTCAAGTGGCTTTGCTGTTTTAATTTGTTGATCTTTAACACAGAAAAGTCATTCAGGTAAATAAGTAAGGTGATTGTGCAGAAACCTGTGAAGACATAAAAGGAGTGGGGGCAGAAAGCAGAGCAGTGTAGGTGCTTCAGGAAGTGAGGGGATGAACCGGGCTGTGGGATGCTCATTTGGCAAAAAAAATTAAAAAAAAAGAAGGAAAGGGGCATGTGATATAGACTTTAGTGGCTTCATCAAATGCCCTTAACCAGCTTTCATGAAATGAGGAGTGTGTGGCTGAACTACCCTTCAATAGGAGTGCTCCAGCAGATTAGCAGGGAATACAATGAAGGGTCATTTTTCTCTTGGAGCTATTTAATTCCTTTCTTTTGTTGAATCAGTGAATTGCAGATTTYGCTTATCAAAGGTCCGGGTTCCTTTGGAGCTGTTTGATGCTGAGCCATACTGTGCCTTGACTTCCATCCCAGGCAACCCACCAAGTTCAATGGCATCTTGTAGAGAATAAAGCAGGACAGACTTTAGCTTGATGTTCTTAACAGTGTTGTGGCTGCTAATGAAGCATGATCTGCTCTGGTACATGCTCAGACACTGTTGCCAGTGTCTGCATTGGAATAGACCATCTTTAATGTGAAGATGCAATTGATTCGTCAGTACATCATGTATGCAGGAAAGTAGAACAGGTTTTCTCTTTTGTTTGGTTTTGTCCCTGTTCAGACAAAACATGCAACAAATAATTTGGTCATTTCTGGCAGTGAAAAGGTTTCTTTTCCCCCTGCTCCTGCCCTACCCAACAGTAAGGGAGCTGATCAACTTGTTGGATAACATGGGCGAGTTTTAAGACTCCTCTTATAAAATAAAGGAATTTTTCTTTTATGAGGAAGAATTACAGAACTGGAAATGATCCATATTTGGGACATGAATGCAAGCTGTTATGCAGATCAAAGTATCTATTTGAAGCTGAATTACTCAACAGCATCTATCTATGCCTCTTCAACACCTGCAGATTAGCAATGTAATCATGTGGAGGTTGCTATAGCTACATCTCTAGAGCAGGTGGAGTTCTTCATCTCTTGGAGCATTATGTTCGTTCTTTGCAAATAAACCATGTAAGAGTATATTTAAAATGCCACCCCAGTGTTATCAGCTCCTGTCTCTAGCTGACAATGTCATGTCTGATCTGTCCTTACCCTACTAGTCCTGACTGTTTCTCTAGAAACAATGCCACTTTCATGTGAGCATCATGCCTTTCCCTGTAAATACACGTGAACAAGCACCAGGGCCTTGCCAAACCAGACCTAGGAAGGTCATAAAGCAAATGCTTGAGCTTAAGATGAAGAGGACTGCTCAAGTACATCTAGCAAATATGTTGCCGTGCCTTGGGGCTGGTGGTGTGTAAGACTGTAAGCTGGAGTTAGGTACAGCACGTAGCAAAACTACCAGCCTTCAGCAACAACCCTTTCCAGGGTCTGATGCAATGCTCAGAAGCAGAAGGGCTGGTTGTGATGGTTTTCAGATGGTTGTTTGCCTAAGTCTCTTTCAGAACAAGGACTCTACTCACTTTTTTCTTTCTTTCTTTTTTTTTTTTTTTTTTTTGCATGTAATACTTCAACCTTCTTATTCGGGTTCCTCTGCTGTTTACTGTAGCAAAGGGCTGTCCAGATGACCTTTCCTTCTAACTGTCTGTCTGCAGTGACTGGCATATGCTGTAACCCTTAACCCTCTGCCAGTCAAGCCCACAACATGCTAACCTATGTGAAAACTTGATAGCAATCCCTGTGCAAAAAGCTGAGAGTATAAAAGAAGAGCCCTGACAAGCAGAAAAAAAAGAGACAAGAAGCTAAGAAGAGAAAGTACCAAAGAGTAGATAAAAAACAAATCAGGGTGCTTCAACTTGTCTAATTTTGTCATTCTCCTTGTTTGTCTTTTGCTCTAGCTCTGCATCAAGTGCAAGCTTTTCATTCCCTAGTGAAAGTAGGGAAGGAGAGATTTCTTACTAAAAATTGTCAACAGCAACAAGAACAGAGGATGTTCTCCCTCTGTGGCAAATTTTAATTACTGGAGTAGAAGCTGAATATCAGAAAATGCTCCATATATAACATTATTTCAATAGCTTTTCAATGAAAAGCTCCAGTTTTCCCCAGAAAGCAGATGCTGTTGAAAGGATATTTAGCAAAAAAGTAGAAATTTTTGCCGGTGCCCAACTTCATTCTCAGCACTGGTCTGTTCCCACTTACTCTTTTTCCCTCCAGTTTGTTTTTGTCCCTTAAGTCATGTCTTCAATACACTGACTCTCGAAATTTTTACAAATTCCTGAAATATGTATGCTCCTCAGAGCCTGCTTACTTTTGTCTGCCTGAAAAGCAGTTCTGTAAAATTTATTTCTATAAATGCAGGCAGATAAAAATATGTCATATTGCTTTGAGAGAAATCCATCTTCAAGTCAATTGGTGCATTACATGTCATAGAATTATGGAATCATTGAATCAGAATCGTTTAGGTTGGAAAATGTTTCTTTCTTTGTCTTCAGGCCGTTTCCTTTCAGGAAGTTTCTTCTGCATGTTCTCCAGACTGCAGGTACTGATGACAATAATGAAGAGGCCACTCATTAGGAGAGAGGCTGTTTAGTGACAGTCTTTCTATTTATTKCAGGCATGGCTGTTGAAAAAGGTGAGACAGACAAAGGCAGCACAGAGAAAATCACATCAGCCTTGCCTTTCTTTTCTTCTGATGCTGTCAAGGTCATAACCAGCAATCAAAACGTTGCCAAACRCAGGAATACCTTCTGGCTTTGAAAAGGACATGGCTTTAAAACATGGAGGTGAAGCCAGTGACAGAACCTGTGCTGAGAGAAATGGCTCCTCCTATTTAGGTGCYGAATTCCCATCAGGATTGAGCCATTATAGAGCAGGAATTAAGCCTTGGTAAATGTAAGACTTGAGGGGGGATATGTACCCAATGGACAACTATGAAAATGGATTAATTGTTTTTTTCAAGCTTCAAGCCCAGGATCAGGGTTGTTTTTTTTTCTCTTTGAGCTGTTTTTTTCTCTAAGGTCTATTAAAATTTGTAAACTGTTAATTTTATACTACACCAAATTAAGAGTAACATTTGTTCATGATTTAGCTGCCAGGAACTTGATTTTGCTTTTCGTGGCCTGCCTGACAAACAAAAGGCACACACAAATATGCATGACCAAGGTTTTCAAAAGCAGCTGGCAATGTGGGCGACTGTTTCCCCACCCTGAGACTCCTGCAGTGAACTTCCTTCCCTGAAATCAGGCCTTCCTTAAGACATCTCCAATCAAGCAACTAAAAGACATACTCCATATCATTACTTAATTTTAATGCAAGCTACCTTAACCATCAAAAACAAAGAACATGGTCTTAATAATTGCCACTGTGCCCCAATTGCCATGGGCCCCTACAGAACYTGTTCTGAAGGGGAAGAACTCCTGCTGGGAAGTCTCCTGGATGACTTTGTTACAGACAAAATAAAAGAAAGTCAGTCCGTTTGAAGTGGTAGCAATCAGTACTCGGGCTGAGGCAAAATCTTGTTTTTTGCCTGAAAGAAATGCAAAGGAAAAAGACCACAAAACATGTAATCTGTTTCTTTGAGGGGGGGGCAGAGTGGGAGGAGGCAGCTAATCTCCATCCCTCAGTCCAGCACTGTGCTCACAGCCCCCTAACTGAGCTTGGCCATGGACACAGCGTGTGCCCTGCTCTGCCCTGGAGGTCCATCAGTGGGAGAGTGGTCCCATGCTGGTGCATCCACACTGGCTGCGGGTGGGAGCCCCAGGCACGCTGCCCAGCACCTCGCTGCCGGTGCAATTCAGAGGCCAAAGAGCTGCAGTGGGTTGCCCACAATTTGCAACACAGCTTCCTTTTTATTCCCATTGCTATGGAAATTGTTTCTGGAGGCAGCCCTAATTTTCCTTTCATCAATCAATTAGGGGCAGGCTTTGCACTGGGCTGTTTGTTTCCCCAGCACTGCACCATTTGATATTATTTTCTCCATGACAAATTAACCACAGCTGGACCTGTCTGAAATTGCTAAGAATCCTCCAATATAAGGTGAAGAAAAAAAGGAAAAAAGACATAGCAAGCATGAGAAGCAGGAATAAATTGATATTTCATAGGGGAAGGAGTGGGAATAGCAGGGACCTGACAGCTGCCCAGGGAAGAGGATGTCCTCTGATTGCCTGTCTGCTCAGGTCCCACGATCTCCCAGGGTCAGGCAGGCTAACAGTGTGGTGCAAAATCCATAGCTCCTGGGTGTATTAGTGGTGAAACTTCTGGTTATGCTGAGCTTTGTAACCAACCAGAAGCTTTCTGGAAAAGTCCATTTGCGAGGCTGTCCCTTACCCTTTTACCACGGACTCAGTCAAGCTGAGACTGCCATGTTCTACATAGGGACATGTCCTCTCAAGGAATAAGAAGAAGGAGGAAAAAMAGTGCTTTTTTTGCTGCTGTAAAAGTCTGGTACCAGGAGCTTTGAAATTCTCACATCATGTGGTCCGTTAGTTCAAACAAACTTATTTCACATTTTCCCTCTGCCCTCCCCCATCTTCTGTGTTTCCTTGCCACAACAGTCTCCCATATCACATTAACAGATTAAAAATAACCTTCTGCCACCCTTCATCTACTCTGGCCAATTTAAAACTAGACAAACTACTCCAGGCACTGTGGAGCAGAGGAAGCAATGTGTGCACATGTGCGTGCATATGGGCTCTGACCGAAAGGGAACAACTTTAATAGCAAGAGGCAAGAGGTTATTTTTATTTCCGAGATGTCTGATTTTGCACCCTCCCTTTTCTGCTCATTCTTTTTTTTTTCTTCTGCTAAGACAATCAGCCAAAGGTCTAGAAAAGCAGTAATTATAGTTATTGTGTGACAGGAACAATGATTCATGAACAACAGGATGCGAAAAGACCCCACTTCATCTTTGCTGAAGCGATCAGGTCCTAATGATTAGCGCTGAGCAAGCAGCAGAGAGAGAGAGATGCATGGAAAAGAGGAGCTGTGTTTTGAGTTGGCCCTGGATGCAGATATTTCTCAAAGAGCTGTGTGAAAATGGCTGTTAGCTGCCATCCTGCACCCCCCGCCTCCGTATGAAGTATTTTGAGGGGACCTTTGACTCAGAGGTGTCAGCAAGGGAGTGAGCACAGCACCATGTGCAGAAGCAGTTACAGCCCTAAAGCAAGAGCAACCTGTGCACTGGCTGCACATGCTTGTGAGGAAAGATGTGAGGAATCCAAGGAATACAGGTGTTTGGAACTACATCTTAATATCATGGGTGTTCTTGCAAAATTAAAATAACAGCAATGCCTGTATGAGCAGGAAGCAGGAGCAGAAAACCTGTGGGATGTGTGGGAAAGACATACTGTGATCTGTGTCCTCTGCCCACTCAGCAGCTGAATGGCTCAGGATGCCTGAGGTCTGGCTATGCAGAGGGCAGAGGGGGAAACTGGGCAAGAACAACCCCAGGACCCTGTTGGTACACAACACTCACCTGTAGAAAAGGACAGCTGGGCCACGTAGGTGGGCAATGTCCATCCCAGCTGGTCGTCAGCACTGATTTTCTCCTATGATAGACCTCAATATTCTCTTCAACATCTTCATAAATGACTTGGACATGGGACTGGAAGGCATACCGAGTAAGTTTGCTGATGAAACTAAATTGGGAGGAGCTGTTGACTACCTCAGAGGCAGAGAGGCCCTGCAGAGAGACCTCAGCAAATCAGAGAGCTGGGCGATCACCAATCAAATGAAGTTCAACAAGGGAAAGTGCCATATTCTACATCTGGGATGGGCAACCCTGGATGTACAGACAGACTGGGGAATGAGATGCTGGAAAGCTGAGGAAAGGGACCTGGAGGTTCTAGTCAATGGCAAGTTGAACATGAGTCAGCAGTGCCCTGGCAGCCAGGAGGGCCAAGGGTGTCCTGAGGGGCATCAGGCAGAGCATCACCAGCCAGGCAAGGGAGGGGATTGTCCCTCTCTGCTCTGCACTGGGGCGGCCTCACCTCGAGTGTTGGGGGCAGTTTTGGGTGCCACAATATAAGAAAGATATTAAACTATTAAAGAACGTCCAAAGGAGGGCCACAATGAGGGTGAAGATCCTTGGGGAGAAGCCAAATGAGGAGCAGCTGAGGTCACTTGATCAGCCTGAAGAAGAGGAGACTGAGGGGAGACCTCATTGCAATCTACAGCTTCCTCATAAGGGGAAGTGCAAGGGCAGACACTGATCTCTTCTTTCTATGACCAGTGACAGGACCCAAGGAAATGGCCTGAAGTCATGTCAGGGGAGGTTTAGACTGAATATTAGGAAGAGGTGCTTCACCCCAAGAGTGGCTGGGCACTGGAACAGGCTCCCCAGACAAGTGGTCAGAGCACCAAGCCTGACAGAGTTCAAGAATCATTTGGACAACACTCTCAAGCATATGGTGTGGTTCTTGGGGCATCTTGTGTGAGGCCAGGAGTTGGTTCCTTCGATAATCCTTGTGGGTCTTTTCCAACTAAGGATATTCCATGGTTCACACAAAATGTTTTGTGTAGCAATTTAACATACACAAATCCTTTAGCAAGGATTTGGAACAGATTTTTCTCAAATGTTTAATAATTTGCTTCAAAGATCATTTGTGCTGGTTATTAAGCAGTGTTAACCAGGTTCAATCAATCTATAATTGGGCCGGATGGCAAAATATAGAAATTTCTGGGTAACTGGGGCTGACACAAAATCTGTTTCTCCATTGCACTCCCTTGAGAACACGGAAAAATCAATAGCTCAGAAAGCCCTTCAATGCCTCTGTCCCCACATGAACTCTATTTTTTTCCCAGCTGCTACTCATTTACCTACCAAAGCAACCAGATGCTTCCTGAGGTTTGCTGCCAATATTGTGTCCTCAAAGGTGAACTGATGTCAAGACACAGCAGACTACATGCTGAGAGACTGAGCTTGTTCAGAAACCATGGATTGCTTCCCCCAGTCTTCACACACATCTGTACTTATTCACCTATGCACATATGGCTAAAAGAGCACCTGTTACAGGGAGAACCATCTCTGCAAATTTAGTGCGTCTTGTCTGCTTCCCTCAGTCCACAACTTCAGCCTCCTTCCCTCTGTGAGGTGCATCAAATTTCAGGGTAGACCAAAAAATGCTATTAATTTGGACCTATCCAAGAACTGAACTTCATCACAAAAGCATCTCTGCCCAACCTGTAAAGTGAGGAGGCTTTGGAGGATTGCTTTCTCCTCCAACTTGATATAGAGCTGTTCATCGCATGTGAAAAAGTGTAACATCCTGTTAGACAAGTCCTGGGGCACTCATCTCTCTCATACTGCTGCATGGCTACATCTCTGGCATAAATCAAGGACTCTAAGCTGACCTAATCTCTGTCTTATTTGCTACACAAAGCTTTTAATGATATATTTAGGACTGTTATTATTTTTTCCCCTTCATCTGAATTTGAAAATATTTTCTGGCAGTGGACTATTGAATAAAAACATTGAGACTGATGGACTTGGTTTCTTTTGTGAGGGAAAGTAAGGACATTTCAGCTCTGACAATTTTACTTCAGATCCCCTAGTTAGTTAGCTGGTAATCTTCTTTCAGATTTAAATACTCTTCAGGATGGAATTAAAATCGTACTTTTCAAGTTTAGTGCACATTAGGACTTGTAAATTCTCCACTGGTACACTAGCTGGGGGAAGATGCTCATTAATATCTGTTATTTTTTTACTAACAACAATTTGTAAGGCCTGTTCCACAAATAATTTGTGCAAAATGCTTAGTGGCAATTTCCTCAGAGCACTTAGGATTATTAGGGTGATGAGAGAAAACAGTTATAGCCTTGGCTTTTTTTTAATTTGCTCTGCCAAATCACTCAGCAAAAAATATCAGCATCAAGATGGTAGCAGTCATCTCCCATTCCCCCACTCTGCAGCCCTGAACCAATAACTCCCATCTTTCCTGCGTGTAGGGACCAATTATTCTGTGCTATTATAAATTCTTTCAAAATTAAGCCTTTCCCTTTGTGCATGAAAATTTTGACATAATATTTCTCAGCTTTCAGCATTACTGAGCAGCAACTAGAGTTCCCAGGAACACTTCTTTGGACTGCCTTGCTCATGGGCAGAAGATGGGGAAGGAGCTCCCTACTTGGATACCTTGGGAGGGGGGTGGCCGCTGTGGGTGGGGGAATGCAGACGACACGSCCACCATCCCACTTCTTTCCTGTGCCAGGAAACCCTTCAGCTTCACTGGAGTCAGAGGAAACCTCATCTCTGCACCCACACAGGTCACGCTGCAGTCTTGGGGATCAATTCTCCCGGATAAACCGGAGGTTTCCTCCTGGTGGGCACTCCCATGCTCTCTTTCTCTAGCAAGCAGCGTCGATTCAGGAAACTTTTTGTGCTGGCTGGATATCAGCTGATTGGTGCTGGAGTCCTGGGGTACTGGAGAGTAGGATGATGAAATGCCTAACCCGTAGCTGCTCACAGTCTCATGCTGCTTCCTCTCTGCAATAATGCTCCCACACTGACATCCATTTACTTATCTAACCACGGGCTAACTTTTTGTCTGTTTTTTTCCTAAGCTGTTGTGGGATTTGTTTCCAGTAGGCGTATTACTTGATTAATGATCTTTCTGTTAACACTTGCTCATACTCCATATGGGACCTTCTTGGGTTATCTAAATGCACAAGATACTTAAAACAATATTTTTTTTCTCAGCTCATCTCTGTTTTTAATAACACAATTTATTTATCCCTCCTCCAAAGAAAAAAGAGCATTTTTTAGCTTGCTCAAACTCTCATTGAATGTTATTTGTGATTCATGTTATCACCTTGCGCACTATTCCAAGAAAACAGAGCATGGAGAGGCTCTGTCAGGAAGGGTTTTGTAATGTATTTTTCATTTCTTTTCTGTATAGATTAAGGGCTAAATTTTGTGATGGTAGATGAATTTGTAGACCYCATCTCTTTGAAATCACACTGGCTATTCAAAAGAGGGAAGCTGCTTTTCTTCCGACCAATGATAGCAGCACTTTCCTGGATAAAAGTCAAAAAATATTTACATCAGTATAAATGAGCAGTGCGTAACTATAAATAAAGAACACGAGTAATAAAGTGTTATCATTGAAGTTGAAATTAAAATTGAATCCTGCCAAGCCCTAAACATGGATCATGACAGAAAAATCCAATATGGTTTGGGGTTTTTTTTGTTTGGAGGTGCTGTAATTATAGGCTAGGTAAAGGAAAACAAGATTATACAGCAGACATAATTTGTAAAGATTTCAGTAACGTTTCTGATGCAATGTCGTGAAAAGAATGAGTACCTGTGCATGGCATCTATACGTGCATCTGCATCGCGCCTCAGAGAGGTGCCATAGGCAACCAGCACTTGCCTCTTAACCTGAGCGATGTCACAGGCTGTGTGACCACGGGCTGTGTGACCATGGGCCTGTTTCCGAAGGGGATGCACTGGTGTCCGCTGGGTGACTCCTGCTAGGGTTGTCCCAGACCCTGGCTCCCTGCAGCTTGATGCCCCTGCCCAGGGGAGCCSCTGATGTAAAACAAATTAAGAAACCCTGAGGCAGAGGGATGTGTTCACTGTCCCTAAACCCAAGATATTAATCTCAGAGTAAGTTACTTTATTGACAGGGCTTGGTCCGAGCGCTGTGCTCTCCACTGGCAGAGCAGGAAAAGATTTGCATCCATTGGAAACACACACCATGGTGGAAAATTGCAGGTGGGCTTAGAAAGGCCCTGAGAGATGTTCACGCCAAAATGGAAAGTGTTCCCTTTTAGTTACCAAGAGTGAAGTCTCCTGTTGCCTTTCTGGAAATCAAGGCTCCAGGCAACTTCTTATACTTCAATAGCTGAAAATAAAGCCTTAAAAAASAACATGTCAGGGAATTAAATGAGAACCACAAATTTAGCAGGGCTAGTGATTGCCCAGGAGAATATTGACATGAAATGTATAGAAGAGAGGGGTTTTGAGACACAGTTAAGTGAATTACTGGTCCCATCCATAACATCTGTTATAGTCTTGGCTGCTGGGTATTTACTTTCAAAGAAATCAGCTTCCACTGCTGTCTGCTGAGGAGCTCTAAATCAGGTGTGCAGGCACAATTACTGAAAATGAATCTGTCAGAGCAAATCTCAGGTAATCAAGGAATCCTGATTGGGCTCCCCTCTTGTACCCTTCTTTGCCTTAGGGAGAACCTAAACCAATGTTCCTCAAACCTGATGGAAATGAGCAACATAGGTACAAGGTAGACTTACTAAGAAGGTTAATGAAACTTTAAAACATTTGCCACAAGCTGGTAATGGCATCTGGGAGTCAGCCATCCATAGGGCATGTCTAATGGTCCTGTCTTTGTATTGCTTTTAAAAGAATCAGTATTATTTTAGTGCCAAACAACAGACATAACCTGATGCCATCTTCAGAAGCACCAGCAGCCCCTCATGGACAACACATGCCCAGAACTTCTTACACCTTCRTGCAATAGCAGGCACTTTTTCTGACAGGGCTTCAGTGCACAGTGCATGAGAGATGATTTGTAAAGTGAGTATTCCTGAGGAATGGGCATGAGACTCTCATTTGGTCCCCTGAGCTCAGTCCATCGACTTGGGTCTCCRAGCAAAGATGTCTTTTTTCATTAACTAACCCTCTGTTTAGCTGTGCCTTTCTTATTATAGATGAGATTTCTCCCAACTTGTCCTTTCTCCTTGATCTATGCAAGTTTCTGTAAGAAGCTGAGCATGAACATATAAAAAGCTATTGACAATKTCAAGAAATGAGAATGCAAACATTTCTGGTTTTCAGACTTACTTTGGGTGCTTTGGGTTTTTAGTTATGGTGATCTTGTTTGTTTGTTTGAATAAAATTTTGCTCAAGGGACTGCTGTTGACTGAAGTTCTGCATCATGTGCTTGCTTCAGTCCTTGCACTTCACAGCAAAGACACATGGAAGCCCATCGAGCCATGGCTCCTGATTAACTGCAGGCAAGTGTTTCAGAGCTCTCCTGAAAGGGGATGAACTGTTATTCAGGGCAATGATTTCTGCACTGTCCCTTCTGTGAAACAGGCAGAAAAAAAGGCAGATGGTGCCTTCTCACAGTCTCTGCCAGAATTACTCAAAACACCTTTGCCCCCAATGGATGTGTAGCTCAGATGAAAATGCTAACATAAAAGTTTAGGTCTGGCAAAGATTTTCAACATTTTTTTAAAAGAAGATATTAGGGTTTTGGTTTGTTTTTTTTTCTTCATCTTCTCTCTTTTTACTCAAGTTTGGGAAAACGGAAAAAATTTAAAATCCAATGGTTATAATTTATGAGAAAACAGTAGATTTTTCTTGTTTTTTTAAAAAAATCCTACTTTCCGCTTCCAATTATTTATCTAAATGTTTTTATTCCCCTCTGTACTCTGGGTATTTGATTTATATGAGGCAATGCTGTGTTTAACCTTACTAGCACAGAAAGCAATAAAATATAAAATGAATAGGTGAAAAGGGATAGCAAACCCCAACTGCAGAATTACCTGGCAGGTTCTGAGTCATAAGAAGATGTCAACAAAATAAAATTTACTTAATATTGATGAATGTGACAGTATTGCACCTGGAGAGAAATAACAATAATCAACACAAATATTTAGAAAACATTAATACAGGAAAATACCTTGAGGTTATAGTAGGTAATGAAAAGAGCTCCCATTGTGAGGAAAGCAATCACTGTCCTGGGGTGTATAAAGAGAGATCTGCCATGTGACAAAAAGGGAGTGATGGGTGCAGCATTATGCAGTTTGGGTAAGGCTGGAGCACAGCACGCATTTTTAACCTGACTTTCTAAAAAGGGTGSTGAAAAGTGACAGAGGACCTAAGGATGGGCTGCAGGAATGGTGAASGGAACTGCAGGTGGGGGGTGTGACAGAAAGCAATTTGCAGGGCAAGAGGGAGCCCCAGATAGCACAGGGATGAGCACTTGTATTTGTGTGTTGTCAGGATGGACCCTCCCTGAAGCAGAGATGGTAGAAGAGTCTCAAATTAAAAGTGGAACAATCCCATTTAGATACAAGAGAAATGGCTTAATAATAAGGGCCATTACACAGGCAATAGAATAAGCTGACTGATGAGCAACTGAACATGAGTCACTACTGGTAGAAGAATTCCAAGGCGAGACTGGAAAACGTAGCAGTGGGATTACCAGGGCAGAGGCCTCTCCGCATCACCCGAGCACATCTGATCTAAAAGCTCCTTTGCTGTCATTTTCCTTTGCAGTTCCGRGATCTCACAGGCTGCAAAAAAACGACTCCACACACAACAGAAGAGCTTTATTAATTAAATCCATCTGCCGTATGTGATAAACCTAGACCATGATTGGGACAAAAGGTTCAGCCCTGCAAGCCTCACCATGGCTGTCCCATCTGCTCTACAAGCATTTGCAACAGCAGGCCCAGAAGCTGGGGATGCTGCCCTCGAAGTCATCTGCAGAGGTGGCTTTTACCACACGCATTTGCAAAGAAGGCTGGCCCAGCTCCTGCCTATTTTAAAATGTTTGCTTCTGGAATTCGCAACGCTTGTACCAGTTAAATACTAAATTATCATAAATGTAATTTACATGTTTCCCAAATAAGGGAATGCAAGTGGAGAGGAGCTTTTCTGAATGTTCATATTTCCAAATTAAAGGAATGTAAATGAGCCTGCTGTTCAATTCAGTGTGTAATGTGTTATTTCACGGTTGTCTCTTTGATATTACAGTCCCCCTTTACATTAGGCAATGTCACATCCCACCCAAATCACCATGAGATAAAGATGTTCCCCTTTAATGTAATAAAGGACAATGACAATATTCCAACAGAGAAAATAGCCTGCATACTGATTTGGTACAAATGCACTATCTCCAGCTGGAAATACTCTACCATGTCCCCTCCACCACAATGTGCAGTGTTGTGTAGCACCTTTCAAAAAAAAAGGCCTTTGTGGCCAGGCTCCCACTGACCCTCATCCTTCCCTTAGCACCCCACACCTTACCGAGGAAGCAGCTGCTTCATAACTTCCCATGGAGCAGTCCTCCTCCTGACAGCACATGCGTGATGTGGTGCTCAGGAGCTCAGACTGCTTTTTGCCAGAGGATTTCTGCTCTGCTTGTTTTCCTCCTGTTCTTATATAGCCAAGTAGAGGGAAATTATAGCATGGCTCAAAATTCATTCATTCATTAGATGCTGGTGACAGCTGTTCCCTCCCTCCCCCGTTATCTTTAAAGGAAAAGCGGGCACTCTGTGTAGCTTGGTTAAGGGACAGTGGGAGGAGATTGATTTGTTAGACTTTAAAGGAATGATTTGTTAGACTTTAAGTCAATCATAGCTTAGCCTGGACAACCATAAAACATCTTTACTTCTACCAATAGGTGAAATTTATAGTGCTGCTTACTGGAAAGTGAAATACTCCCACAGGGTGAGGGGAAATCTTGAGAATTTCTTGTTCAAGGGGGAATATGTCCCTCCTTGCTCTTCCCTCCCCACCTTTACTTACCAGCAGCCAGCCATGTGAATCTGTTTGGGTGACAGCCTTTTGGTGGCGTAGGGAAGCAGAGAGCACATTCCCAAGTCACTGTGGTTTGGGGATAGGCAGATCTTGCCCCTTGCTGTTCATGCTTCTGTCTCTGCCATGACCTCAAAGTTTTCCCGGGTGGCCAAGGACAGCCCAGGCAGCTGCTCTGGCCAGTTCCTCATCTCTCTGAGCTGCTGGGCCTCTTGGGGTGTACACAGCACCAGGGCACACAGCTGCCCCCCTGCCTGCCACCAGTGTGCCATGGTCACCTCTCTTCAGRGACCTGAGTAAAAGTGGGAGAGGAGCCTCAGGTGCCCTTTGCATTACAGCCACTGACTTCCTCCTGCTGTTTGCACTGTGCCTCAGGCAGAGATTTCTCCCTCTGGATCCACCATCCTCCTCTCTCAGCTGGGTAAGGAGCACCCAGCTGGGCAAGGATGCACATGTCCTTCTCAAAGGGACTGACCCAGAGCACTGGTTCCTCATGCCCTCTGGAGTGCTGCCAGAGGCCATGTTCTGGCAAGAAGGGTGGCTTCCTCACCAAAGAGTATAAACGGCATCCAAAACATGATGCTCTCACATGAGGAAGCATAGGGAAGTCCTGCGTTATTTCCTCCAGCTCCTGACACCATAGGTAAGGTGCTTAAGGCATTTTCTTCGAAGAAGATAGGTGACCTCCTAGAATCTTCCAGCTGGACAATAGCTCTTGCTGTCTCCAGAAGCTTTTAAATTGAGCTGGTGTAGGAGTAGCTCACTGTGGGGAAGCTGACTCTCTCCCAGGTCTCAGTGGGAGCAGGCTCAGGACAAAGGGATTCTGTTACACTGGATCCCTTTCACTTTCCGACATTTGCTTTGGCTACACAAGTAGTACTTTACCCAAGCACAAGTCCTGCACGTGATTTTGGCCACAGCCTGCAGAAACACAGAATTGCTCCACACACTGCTAACCAAATTCTGCCTGTGACCCTGATGTAAATGCAGCCCCCTGACACTTACATTCATGTGCTCATCCAGATTCACAGCATTAGATCTGAAAATACTCACTGCTTTTAATACTGCAATTTTTCTCCACAGCCAAGTCTAAGGCTATGTGCTCAATGTGCAAAACACTGAGCGCTCGTGTCTTACACCCAGCTCTGCCACAGGTTTCRTGCTAGCTTATGATATCTTGTCTTTTCTGTCTGAGAAGATGATGCTACGATGCTCGCTTGGGGGTTGGCAGGTTGGAAAAATAATTTTTTCTGGCTGTAAAACTGTGATATGACAAAACAAGCCTTTCCTAGAAATTTATCTGTCATAACAATTTCTGTGTGGCAGGCAAGTTTCTCTGGTCCAGGGGGAGATGTCCCATTTCATCAGAGGGAGTGCTCTACCTCGGCTGTGGAGGACTSAATGGAAAACATCTTAGTGCCCCATGTAAGGCAACAGGGAATTGCTACTTGTAGTAAATCACAAAGAAGAAATAGGTGAAGAGCATCTGCCCTCCACAATGTCACTGGGACAGATGAAGGGACAGCATATCCTCTTGCAGAAGACGGCAGACCCAAACCAAACCTGCATGAACCAAAAGGGGAATTTGGAAGTGCTGTTTCCATCTCCCAGCCCACTGCTCAGTCACAAACCCACAGAGCCTGGCTCATGCCGTCAGTGTGAACATTTCCCTCCACAGGAGCAAAACGACTGCAAGCAACAGAGTAGTTAGGGCACATTTAAATGCAAGGCCTACTCTGGGCTTGAAGGCAAATCCCCCTCAGCTTGGATGTGCTTAACATATGGTGTGCTAGCGGTCTCCTGGTTTTTATTAGCATTTTTGAAAGGCTAGATTTGCTTCTACTTCAGAATGGAAAAACCCTGGATTTTTTTTAATGATTCCATATCTGGTTAGCCCTTATTCTGATCAGCATGAAATGCTTTGAGAGTTATCCATGAAGAGCACTATGTAAGAAGTATTATTTCTCAAGTGTCCTGGAAGATTTAAAATTTACTCCATGTGCTTCAAAATTGTCATTAATTTGTAAGTTCAAACCACGAAATATTTCAGACAGAACAAAGGCAGTGCTCTGCAGCAAGTACTAATTTCACAGGAAGTTTTAACTTCCAAGATTTATCCATATTTTAGCATAAGTCTCATTTGCAGTTATTTCATGCAGTTTTCTGCTTGAAAAAACAGTCTTAGCTTTAGGAGCTAGTATATCTTGTCAGCCTTCATAATGCAAAAAACTGTTAAAGCTATTACTTGGCTTAAATGTCTTGGAAGAGAATATGTCCCCAAAGAAGTTTTGGAAAACTTAAAAGAAAAATGGGAACTGAAGTTCAGAATGGAAATAATTTTGCAGCCTGAATTGCAGCGGAGGTGAACGGTATGGGCTAGAACATAAAATCCTTATTTCTGCTATTGCAATGCTGGAAGGCAGACGTTATTCACCAGAAAAGACGAAGATCATAAGCTCCAGCCAGTGAAAAACTAAAAAGACTGGTTTCTAAAGGTGGTTTTCTTTCATAAACAGCACTGTAATGGCTAAGTTATTCCTCAGTGCTGACTGGCTGAGGCTCTCAATTGTCGCATTCCCTATGGCAGCACGAAAGCCACCGGACAATCAGGTTACAGTGAGGAATTKTAAGTCTAACCCATGAGCCACCATTAGCAGCAGCGTGTCCCAACTGCAGGAGAGCCACCTTGAAAGTTGTCCTCCTATTCCTGTGAAGTGGCTGCAGGCCAAAAGGGATTAAATCTGCTGCCTCTCATTTTTCTGACAAAATGGAAATAAAGGTATCAAAACAGAAGAGTGTCCCAGGATCAATGCCTCCTGCTTTGAAAATAAACACTCCAGCTTTCCTTCTGTATTTACTGCATTTACCATGTATGCAGCAGCAGGAGACCATTATTGTGTGACAATGTTCTGCTCTACTGACATTACCTCTTAATTATATCTTCATTAAAACCAAATTAGAAAGCGGTCAGGAAAGTTAAGCCAACTGAATTGCTCATTTGGCTGAACATCCCGACACTTTTTTAGAAAAGTGATGCTGGCTCATGCAACAAAATGTTTAATGATCTGCTTCACTGCTGGGAAGTGTTGATTTTCACTTTAAATGGTGAACTTGCTGCTCAGTCACACTGCCTTCATTCTGAATGGACCCTGCTTAGTTAAATACTGGCATGGCAGCACAGCTGGTTTAGCCCATACCTACAAGGTAATGATGCTAGATTGGGTTTGCTACTGCTGTCTCTTGACATCTTTTCTTCATTAAAGCTGCAGGCAGAAATAATCTGTGCCCTGATGACTACAGAAAGAACCAGGGAATTGCATTCCCCAACAGCAGCGCTGGTACCTCCCCTTCATTCTTCCCTCCTCTGCACTATGATGAGGACAGTGATAGAGGGATGCTGGGACAGACATCAGCTCAGTCAGCCAGCTGTTGGGAACCTGTCCTTCTCCTGAAGGGCAGGGGTGAGGGCTGCCTGCCGGGCCAGCTGCAGCACTGCTCCCTGCAGCCCACCCGCAGGGGAAGGTGCCACACGCTGCCAGTACCGGGCAGTGACCCTTGACAAGGGCGTAGCTGAGCTGCCTGCACACACCTTGCCTGCATGCTGGAGCAGACAAAGGACAGTGTGGCTCCTGCGGCAAGCTTTTGGGCAACCCTCTGTCCTCCATCTGTGCAGACACCCTCTCTGTGCTGCATGCGCTGTGGGAGTCGAGTGAGAGAGATCCATGCTTCGTGTCCATGTCTGGTCAGATTTGTGCCACCAACACCAGAGCAGAGCTCAGACATCCAGTCCTTCAGCTTTAACAGTTCCCGAGCCTTTCTCCTATTCCCCAGGCTGCAGCACCTCCTAATAAAAGTTTCTCTATAGCCTACAGCAGTCAGGCTCTTTGGGAATGATTTGTAGCATCCAGACCTATCAGCTCAGGCATTACCTGTCAAGCATATCCACAAGCCATCTGACAAATATCATCAGCCAGATGAACCGGGGAGACAAGTTCCACGAACCTACAGACACAGACAAGGTGCCACAATTGCCGGTGATCAGCAGCACACGGACACACTCCCTATCACCCAGTGTTCCAGTTAGCTGATTTTTAGGGAGCAATCAATTAATAGCCAGGTATAGTACGGGGGAAAATACTTAGAGAGGAATGTTATTTTTGAGGAACTATTCTACACAAAGCTATGTAGGAGAGAAAAAAATAATTCACTTTGAGCGGATAATAGAGCTCAGACTCCTTATAGCACAGGTCTTCAAGTAGAGAGGGTTTGCAAAGTCTCGGTGAAGAAAGCCAGAGGCGAAGTTTACCTGCAAACCTGGACAGCTCAATATCATTCATGCTTAGCAGCTTTGACAGCCAGAAGCACATGGGGAAATGGGAATACTAGAATCATGGATCCCTTGGTTCCAGTGAACTGATATGCACTTGCAGCTGCAGTTTAAATACAGGAAAAGATATATTTTTGGTCTGAAAATTGAGAGCAAAAGAAGGAAAAATGTGTTAAACACATGTCTGGCTTCTTCTTGTTCAGAGTTTAGAGGAAGGGAATTTGTAATAGTATTACATGGATGCTACAGGGCAGACCAGGCAGAAAAAAGAAACCTTGCCCTTTCAGAACCCGTCACCAGCTCTCCATTATGCTTTTGAAAAGCAATTTAATGTTGAATTTCCAAAGAGAATCAATGCTGGCACTAATGTTGGGAGTCAGTGAGTGTACCACATATTTACCATGTCTGACATAAAAGAGAAACTCCTGCAGTTTGGAGTGCTCAGTCCAATCTCTCTCATCCCTCTGCCTCTCAGATGTATAGATGCAAGGAAATTACTCCACCTGTCACTAAGTGTGGTAGGAAAGCCATCCTTAAAAGATGATGATCTGCCCAGGATGCAATGGATAGACTGTGTTTACATCTGGGGTGGGGAAAATAATCGGAAGAAAACTGAGCACAAGGAGGAGGATACAAACCTTTTAATCAAGGAGTTATAATGAATCTCTTTGGTTTGGGTACTCTAACATAGAGGAGAAACAGTCTGTGTTCAGCCAGGCTGTTGTTTCTCTAAGGGATGTACCTTATGTTTAGTAGCTGTATTTTATAGATAATCTGTGATGCTTCATTTTCAGTTCAAAACAAATGCGAATTAGAAGGAAAAAAAGCAGAGAGACAGAGAGTGAGAACAYGTGGCAGAAATGAAGTTGATGCAACCATTTCCAGTCCTAAAACAGAGCAAGTAAGGTGAGGATGTGGCTGTTTAGTGATCACTGTAATCAGCATGATTGACTGCTTACAGATGACTAATTTTCAGTTCTAAGGAGGTAAATTGAGGTTTATATGGTTCAGCTTTATGCTAGCACTACAGATAATRTAAGAAAAATAGTCTGTGAATTCCTAATACCAAAGAGATTTGTGGATTATAAAACAGCACAGAATGTAGAGATGGGGTGAAGTTACAGAAATACAGATTTGGAATCAGATGAAGCTTGAAACGAGCCCTGAGATGAGTTTTCTTTCATTTTAATTATTCCTCAGATCCATTCAGGCCCATCCATGTTTTAATCAAAAGTGATCATAACACTTTCATGGGTAAAAGGAAAATGGATCTTGATAGTTGGTCATTATATCTCATTGTGTTAACAGTYGAATAACCAACAAGAGGAATTAACTGAATACGGCAAGAAGTGAGGTTCTGAGAAAGAGGAATGAAGAGCAAGATAAAAGATTATTAAATTAAATGAACTAAAGCTGTGCTGGACATCCTAATTAAAACATAAAGAGGAACAATGGAGTGGGGGACACATGAGTACCAACAGATGTGGATAAATAGCACAGAGGATGAGGAGAATGTGGGAAGATCTGAAGTAATTGTAGGAGAAGAGAGGTAAGACAGCACACAAAGACAAGGTGCCTGGACAGAATATATTTCTCCTGAATAGACAAGAATAAGGATGCAAGGTGCAGAAAAACATAGGGCTGGGTACAAGCTCCAGGAGCGTGACCCTGAGAACACCCAGAATGAGGCAGGTTGGAGGTAGGACCGTGCAGTGGCAGCAGCTTGCAGAGCCCTCTGACTAAAATAAAACATTACTGCTATTTTGCTCCCATTCCACACTGACGTTACAGCCCCCTGACTAGGAGAGGTTAGCAGGTACATCCTAGTGAAAGGAAGACATTCAGCTCTGTGCAGGGTAGAAGCACTTCACAAGAAAATACACCAATGTATTTTTTTACACTTTTCCTGAAGAAAAAAAATGCAACATGAGTGCCAAACACAACTCTCCTAAAATGTAACAGGAGCATGCCCTAGAGAAACCTGAGCCTCCCTTAGTTGCTGGGCATTAACAGCCCCAGTAAAGGTGCATCTATACTTCCAGGTGGCCCTTGTACCTGGTTGTGTCAAGGAAAATCACCAGTGAGTGCTGTTATGTACAGTCCCCACCTCACTAGGCAAAATGTAGTCTTAACAAAAGACACTTCTTATCAGAGGTGAGATTACAAGGAAATGGGAACCCACTCCAGCCCTCACCAGCGCCTCTCTGGCACAGGWCCCTGGCAGTGTACTGTTGGCTGGGCTTTGCCACTGGTGAGCTGCAGAGGCACAGAAAACACGGTGCTTTTGACCTCTAAAACTCCCTTCCAAAGAGGGAAGGCATCGTGTGCTGCAACAACCACAGTGTGAAGGACATGACACTAACAGCCTCCCAGGAAGACAAAGGGAGAGGAGGCAGGGAACCTTGCTCCTTGAAAGCAGACAAAGTGCCATGTCCCACAGTCAGATGAAGAYGGTGTCACTGAGTGTTGGACCATGCGATGTTGCATCACAGAGGAGAGAACCAGCCCAGCTGCTGGCAGCCCACAGGGAGCAAGGAACAGCCTGAAAGGGAGCTTTGAAATAGTCATGGATGAGCAGGACTGGTACACAGAGGAGGTTAGGAGTAGGGGACAGGATTGGAACAGAAGGAAACAGACTACCATGCCTTTGTCATGTAGCTGTTGTCCTTAGCATGACATGCTGAGGGAAAATGGGCAAAAACTCATAGTGGGAAATGAGTTGAATGAGTGATCTGAATCAGTCCATGCTGAACATCCAGTTTTATGAGGAGCACTTCAGGAGTAGAGACAAAATCCGTGAAAGAGAACGGATGCAGAGAAGTGAAAATGTCGTGAAAACAGCACATAATAGTTACAGGTGAGACAAACTAAAACAATGAAGTGAAAAAGAAAAATGGAACAAGGTGGTTCCTTGTGAATGGAATGTAGAATGACTCTACCTTCCAAGTAGGAGGGCAATAGAGCCCATATGCAGCTGGTAAGTAAATAAACTTGAAAATTTAGCAGATCTTTATTACAGGATGGCTAAACAAAGTGTGCTTTTTTTCCCCTCTACTGTCTTTCTTCAAATCAGAAGCATGTCACTAAGCTCTAGCCYCTAGGAAAAATAATTAGGTTGCACATATCTAAATTTTAGCTATTGTTAACACTCGAGTTGCTGAAGTCAAAGGAGCTATTCCTGCAAAAGCATCCAATTCTTGATGAGGAGCAGCTTCCTTCCTACACTGGTTCTCTTCTGTTTTCACACGAAGTGCTTGAAATATCACCATTTTAAATCAAAACCATTAGTATGTTAGTGCCTTCACAGTGACAAATGTCTACATTATCCTCTTTCTTAAGGAAGGCATTGCAGCCACGAATTTTTCATGTCAAAGCTAATACAGTCACCCATGGATTACATTACACTGTTGACAAAAAAACTAGATTAAAGGAAAAGTATTTTTAGGTTGTTAAAAAACAAGGTTATCTTAAAAACTATGGTGAAGCTGAGTGGTGGAGTRATGGGACACCATCACAAGCAATTCTCCACACAGTGGGTGACTGAGATAACCGCAGTTACTATTTATTTTATTTATCTACACTGAGCATTTCGCCTTTAAAGAACTTCATGTGGAGAGTGGTGGCAGCACAAACCTCACTGCCGATGGATGGCACATATCACAACCATATTAGGGTGCCCGTGGGATCTCCTCTGCTTCCAGGCTCAGCAGGGTGGCCTGCAGACTTTGGGAAACTGAGGGCTGGGGCAGAAAAGGGACTCTCCTTGGTACTGAACTTGTTTCAAGCACGTGAACTAACCTTGTTTCACTGGGTATGGAAACCCAGGATTCAGGGCAGGTCCGTGAAGAAACTGTTTGTGCSTTGCTCCATATCAGCTTTGTTCAACTCGTGGGCAGAGCGAAGTCAACAGCAGAGCAGACCCGATGGCGACACTCTGTGGGGAAGGGACATGCAGTCCTTAGTCCTTGACTTTTGATTGGAAGAGGAACTGAAGAAACAGTATCCCACAACCTGTCCATGAATGGGAACGGCATGAATTTCCACTTTTTAGCCATACATTACTCTTACAAAGACAGCTTGCCTAAAATTTGGGTAAGGTTAACACGGCAATCCCTGTTTGCATCAATTCATGAGCTACAATAATAAGCTATAATTTGCATATATGTCACTTCTAGGCCCTCTTTTTCCTTTTTCTACATCATCCTATCTCTCCAAACCACAACTCTTCCTATGCCATTCCCATTCAAATCTTCCCATTTTCAAGTCCACTGCACCCTGACCTCATGCCTAGGTCCTTCACCGCATCATGAGGATGCAAGTCCTATTGGGTTCCTGTAGGCTCATTGATAAAAGAAACACTGCATTAGCTGGAGGCAGGACAAAAAACCCCAAATAGTTGCTGCCAATTTTGCCCTTTGATGCCGCTTCACAGGGCTTGAAGGAATTCAGCAGAACCTAGGCGTTCAGATATGGGCTGTGTTTTTCTTCTGTGATAGGCAGAGACTTTCAGCTGTTAACAAATATGCTTGAAAATTAATCCAATGCTTTACATTTGAGTAAATACGATGTATTTTTAGCCTTGCTGGAATCTAACATCACTGCTTGCAGATGGAAGGAGCCGTCATATTCCTGCAAGCATTTTTATTCCTACAGAATTAATTACAGCATCAAATCGAATTTGACTCTCCTCTGGCATATGATTTGCACCTGTAAGCCAGCGACCAGACATGATAACCCAAGTGAAGGGACAAGCCTGAGTACAGCTTGAGCCGATAAACAGAAACCCATGTTTCTGAGGCTGTGTATCGCAGACAGCAGCACTGTGCTCCCTCTGGCAAAGAAAATCGTCCTGAGGAAGAATTTATCTAGTGACTGACAGGAAGCAGTGGGCTACGAGCCTAGAAGATAATATTTTGGCTGKCTCATTTCTTCTCCTCAGAAACTCTCTCCTGTAGAGCTCTGTGCTGCACAGCACTTACCAGGGTAACTGGTAATGAGGCTGCATTTTGATCTTGTTTATACTTTGTAGAGGCTTTCCCTGTATATAAATTTACTTTTATAGACTACAGAAGATGAGTACTCTCTGATCATTCAGCTAAAAAGGGTTTGGTTTTAATACAGAGCCTTCCTGTGCTGCTTACACCGTATCTGGTCAGGAACCAAACTTTATATCTGGTTTCCTCAAAACATTTATACTTTAAATATTCCCTCACCATCGTGTTTGTTAACCTCACAGCACTGTAGGTTCACCCTGAAAACAGAGGTGGACATCTTCCCAGTTGCCCATTTTGAAACGTTTTTATCAGAGATCCAGATGTCATGACCATGTTTGTGCCATAACGAGTCAGGAGAAAGGAACCAGATATGGAAGTGAAACCCAGTCCAGGACTCCTGACAGCAAAGCATGCATTGTCATTGAGCTGACCTTGCCCTTGATGAGAAACAAGATGGGGCACTGCTCTACTGATGCAAGGCAGTGTTGTCAGGAGGACATGACCTTCTCTTCACTGATGAATGGTTGTTGACCAGAAAATAGCAACCTTGCACAAAAACCACCCCACTTTCTAAAYAAAACAGAGAGGTGGAAGCAAGTAGATATTCCTTGACTGACCCATTACCTAGATCTAGGCTGATGAGAAAGCCATTGCCAGCACAGCCAAACCAAGATCTGGGCATGTGTTTCCAAGGGTTACACACCTGCCCAACCACGCTTTCCTTTCCCTCCTCGAGGTGAAGCCTGAGCAGGATATAAAGGTTGCTGCACTCTGTGCCATGACCAAAGAGGAATTAGGTTGATGATGCCTGGAGGAACAGTCTCTTTGCTTTCAGTCTAAGCTCTGAATTATTAGTGCGGTGTTAATAAAATCCATTAAGGTTATCTGAACACATCTTTCTTTAATTTCATAAACCACTTAACAAATATGTGATCTCAACTGTGCTATTCCTTAGTTAAAACACATAACAGCTGACTGATATGCAGGCAAATAACACTGCTGTAGTTTAAATTCAAAGGGCACATGAATAAAGAAGTTATCTAAGGACCAAAGTAAATATAACAAATGATGCCCATCAGCTGTCGTGAATTTACAAGGGTGTGGGAGTGGATTAAGAAAGGGATTTACCCCCTTCAGAACATCTTTCATTAGCAGAAACTAAAGCCTTTGTGAGAGGGCACCACAGCAGCATCTAAATTGCCTGATCTGAAAGCCCTGCTTCCTGTTAGCTGTCACTGTTTCCTCCAGCTTTTCCTAGGCAGCAAGCCAGCAACGAGCACATCCCGGCAGCCATCCCCAAGCTCAGCTGTCTGTGTGTGTGTGTGAGCATTTATCGTGTGTTGTCTTCAATTTGCTCCCTCTAAACTACCATTTTCAGACAGGGAGTAGAAGAGGAGGAACGTTTAACAACATTTAGGCCCCCAATATGTGGGACTATTGTTTTCCCTACTGGGTCACGGCGTATTGCTGTTTCTTTGCGGTCATTCCAGCTGCACCTCAAGAAGAGCTCTCCCAGCGTGAAACAACTGGACCTGTAGGCTGTGGCAGGTTCTGGGTTCGGTTCAGCAGAAAGGGATTTACAGGGAACCTCATCCCATAGGATTCACAAGAGGGAAGACAGAAGAGCAGTCAGAATACCTTCACTTGTCCCTTGACCCCTTTCCTCTGCACCCCTCCCCAGCTGATAGAAAGCTCCACACTGGGGTCATGGATCACAGAAGATAAAAGCATTGGATGGACAATGTCACAGTGAGACATTTCTCCTGCCTGATCTGGTCACCAGCCTCTCCTCACAGGTCAGAGCATTATCTCAGAGATGAACTTTGTTGTGGCAGCATGCAAAAGAGAGAACACTCTGTCCCCCGGATAAAAGGAAAAAAAACCCTTCCTTCTAAATTCTGTCATCCAGAACAGTGTCAAGTCAAGGAGAGGTGAGATGCCACTGTCCCCATGTATACACAGGAACTGTGGAACAGCAGATTCAATGACTTTCCAAATCCCACTCCAAGATGCTGTGAATGAGCCAAGGGAGCTCTGCCCAGGTACACAAGCATAACATGGTGTGCTCAGTGCACAGCCAGACAGCTGATTCCCTGAGGAAGGTCACGAAACTGGCTAGAATGGAGTGATAAGAAGAAAGATATTTTAGCAGCTGGCAAAGAGAGGAGAGGAAGGCAGATCCCATACAGCAATGCCTCAATGACAAGATGGGTCTTGGTTGGCATGAAAAAGAGCAATATGCTCCGAGACAGGCTCACATCTCTCCTACACCTTTCTACAGCCAAGAAACTGCCTCATAAAATTATTATTGTACACCTGCATAGAAATGATTTGGGATATTWTTAAGAGGCTGGCTTAATCATTAGGACTTAGGGCATGGCTAGGACTTCTGCAAGGTGATAAGTCAGAGTGTACCAGTTGGAAAGAATCAAGTGCAGCACCAGCTTGATTTAAAAGTCATCCTAAGTGAATCAGATAGCAGATRTGCCTTTAGTTGATAACAGGGAGGAAATGAAGTCTCCAAGATCTCAGTCTGGGAGGTGGGGTGGAGGAGAAATAGATTTAACTAGCAGCATCACCTTGTGGCAAATCTCTAGGGCAAAATATGTTTTTTCATAAGTACATTCAGTTGCCAGGGATTGAAAGCAAAGTCTGGGCYAAGCCCATGCGGGACCTGAGGAGAGGCTCAGAGAGCAGGGACTGTTCAGCTTGGAGAAGAGACGACCCAGGGAGATCTTGTCACCGTGTATAAGTACCTGATAGGAGGCAGTAAAGAAGATGGAGACAGGCTCTTAGTGGTGCCTAATAATAGTAAAAGAAGAATTGAGCACTAATTGAAATACAAAAAAATCAATTTAAACGTAAGAAATAAAAACATTTTTACTGTTAGKCTGGTCAAGCATTGGGATAAGTTTCCCAGAGACAGTGTGAAGTCTTTGTTCTTGGAGATATCCAAAATCTGACTGGAGACAGTCTTGAGCAGCCTGCTAACAGTTCTGATCCTGTGCAACCTGCTCCAGCAGATGCTGTATTGAGCATGGAGGGGTGGACTAAATGATCTCCAGGGGCTTCTTCCAACCTCAACCATGCTGCTCGTGTATCCTCAGGGCCCTGACAGTGGGAAAGCTGACACAGCCCTACAAAGGAGAGAGGCTTAAGGGCAAAAAAAGRTGCTTGTTTGCTACAGCATACTTCCAAGTGGCACTCCCAGCTGAGTTATTACACTGGTGGCCTAATTAAACCATATCCTTTCCATCTTGGGTTTTTTCCTCCATGGTTATCAAAGACGATGTTCTCATCTGAGTAGTACCATTCTAGTTMTAAATCTGCTGCTACATCCCTTCCTGTGCTACATACAATATTCCCTGTTGCCAGAGGCAGCTATATGAAAACAGGACTTTAATTAGCAGAGAACATTTCCTRGTGTCCTCACCTCCCTAGGGCCTGTCCTGCATCTCTAAGGGCATCTGTCTATCCATTATTTACCACCATGAAGGCACAGAGACCTCCAGCAAGGATCACGTTTTCGGTGAAGCAGGGTGTTCCCAAAAYCTTTGATGGTGGATTACAGGGCTCCAGAGAAAGAATCCCACTTCAGGTGAGAGCTTTGGGGCGGCCTGCCTTTCAAAACAGGGAAGCCAACATTGTGAAAACAAAATGTGTGCCTGGAAGAGCCCTGTTCCTATGAGTCTGGATCCTCACTCACTGTGTGTCAGTGCAACTGCCCTGAAGGGGATAGACCTGTGATGGCACAGAGGGAAGTGCTTGTTTGCCTGTATAATTTATGTTTCATTGTTAATGACTGTACCTGCTTTTACAGGTGTCAGTTCCACCAACAAGTTGAAGGATAAGAGGTAGCCCCTTTGTAAAATACAGTTTCGGACCTCACCAACTGCAAAACAAGTAATAGAAAATGCACAATCTAAGTGACAATTTCTCATCTGTGTGAAGGCAGGGATACTGTGTGTCAGGCCACAGCCTTGGCCCTGGAGAAGTTGTGCTGAACTTCCCTACAGAGTTTCATGAAGGATGTTTTTTATATTTTCTTGACATATTCTAGGTAGATGTGACAAGGTTTCCTGCTGCACAACATTTCCTCTGAATGCACGTAAGCAGTATCCTCTTCTTCTGCTGAGTAGGATACTTAAGGAGCGCTTGCCAGCCAACGCGAAAACTCCAGGAGCCTTTTGCTTTGCAGGCATTGTTTCTTCAGTTCATTATCTATTTATAGTTCTTTGATCGATGTTTGTATTTAACCTTGTATTTCTTAATTTGTAGGTCAGTCTGCGTTTACCATGGTTAATTTATTAGGGCAGATCCTTCTCAGTCAGCTTGTTGGGGGAGGAAAGTGTGTTTAGGAGCTGTAAATCATTCCAAACAGATCTCATCTAGTAACCTTAGTAACCGAGTTTTRTACTAGAACAAGTAATATTTTTGTGGTGATATTTTTTCAGTGTGAATATAGAAAAGTAATGATAAAACAACACATTTGAGGATGAACTTGCCAATAAAAATTGCTATAAAAGCAGCAGCATTGTTTCAGAGCAAAATTATAGCCAATCCTTTTCCAGAACCTCTGCAAATTGTCTCAGAGCAAGGCTTTTCTCCTGTGTACGCTATAAGCTAATTCCTCTATTACTGGATCTTGTAATGCAGCCTCTTAGCATATTTTATAGAACCTCGAGTCACAGGCTTCGTTAAACAGTCACGCATGCTGCTTTGATGGAAAGGATCATGTGGACAGTCACTCGCATCAAATATCACTTCCTATGACAAAGAAAAGGCAAATGCTTCAAAAGACACCAGAAAACTTCATATCAAGGTAATTCTGAAAGTCTGGGTAAGCATCAGTTTTMTGCATGGCACTGCATCTAAAAGGGCCATTTAAAAAATCCTCATCTGGGCAGGAGGCACCCAGATTGCTGACTCACAAGGTGTGATTTCTTGCTCACTTGGTTGCCCCAGATGCCTAGAGTTGGGATTTTACAAATAGTTCTTCCTTAAGCTTAACACTTGGTCTATTCCCAACTTTGATCATAGAATCATAGAATAGTTTGGATTGGAAGGAACCTAAAAAATCATCTAGTTCCAACACCTTGCCATGGGCAGGGACACCTTCCACTGGACCAGGTTGCTCAAAGCCCCATCCAGCCTGGCCTTGAACACTTCCAGGCATGGGACATCCACAGTGTCTCTGTTCCAGTGTCTCACCACCCTCACAGTAAAGAATTTTTTTTCTAATATCCAATCTAAACCTACTCTCTTTTAGTCTGAATGCTTTCCCCTTTGTCYTGTCACTAAATGCTCTTGTAAATAGTCTCTCTCCATCTTTCTTGGAGGCTCCCTTTAAGTAGTGAAAGAACACAATTAGGTCACCCTGAAGCCTTCTCTTTTCCAGGCTGAACAATTCCAATTCTCTCAGCGTTTCCTCATAGAGAGATGCTCCGACCCTTTARTAATTTTGGTGGCCTACTCTGGACCACCTCCAACAGGTCCATGTACTTCCTGTGCTGGGSACCCCAGAGCTGGATGCAGCACTGCAGGTGGGGTCTCACCAGAGCAGAGGGGCAGAATCCCTTCCCTCACCCCACTGGCCACTCTGCTTTGGATGCAGCCCAGGATTCCATTGGCTTTCTGGGCTGTAAGTGCACATTGCGGGCTCATGGAAAATGGACCTTTAGCTGTGATCCACAGCTGATCATGATCCAGAACACGCTTAACTCATGTCACATCCTCAGACATCACTCTCTCTTCAAATCAAGTCATAAGAGGAAGACGGGAACTTCTCTTACAATAGTAGGGGGCCAAAACCCATCTTCCCCTCATCACTGCCCTGGGAGACAGGAGACCTCAGCTGAGAGGGAGGCAGGCCCACACACACCACATCTCACCTTTAGTCTGCACCTCCTAATTTGTGTGGATTTGGTTCTTTCCAGACAAATGAGGGAATTAAATCTTGCCTTCTTGCCTCTTGGAGAAACAAGCTTTAGCCATCATCTCCAGGACCTCTGCTGGTCCAGAGGGAAGCAGCTTCTGGCCCAAGAACATTAACATTCCTGAGGGATGAAAGTACCTAGTACCTTCCTACTGCCCCACAAGCACATCCCTGGGCTAGGGTACTGTCCTGGGTTAGTCATATATTCTATTACCACCCACAAAAGCTGGATAAATTCATAGTTACACACTTAGTCCCTGAGGGATTCCTTATCTCAACTGAGATAAGCACTCCGGCTGACAGCAAGCACCACCCACCCTGGTTATCTCAGCTAATGGCCCGTTAGCACCACCCATCCTGGTTAATGGCCTGATCTTGGGGTTGGAATGTCAGAGGACCAGGATCATCCAAGCTCAGAGGGCCAGGAACATCCAAGCTCATTACCGAAGCAACCAATAGAACATCGGGAAAATCCTCGTCCATTGTGAAAGTCCCCGCCCCTGTGGGAGGTGCCAGCCAAGAAGCACAGCATAAAACAAGGGTTTTGGATGGGAGAAGCTACCCTTGACTCGACGGGACTCCGCTCTCGACAGGACTCTCTACTCGACTCGACTGGACTCYACTGCTCGGAATTGGATTCAGCTAGCTASTCCACTCCACTCCTCGGAATTGGACTCAGCTACCCCACTCCACTACCGGGACTGGACTACCAGRCCTTCCTGCAGGACCAGTGCCTGACTGGACTGCACAGCTACCACCCWGGTCAGCAGGGTGTCAAGTTGTACYGTGACTCTGTCGGTTTGTTTAAGCCCGTGCTTCTGTATTACTGCATTTATTTCAACCTTTTTATTAAAATTGTAATTTTGACCTAAAATCTCTCGAGGTATTTTGTGTGGGGTTAATTTCCCCTGCTGGTTTACAGTCAAACCAGCACAGGTACTCTTCTGGTTAGCRTGGGCCACATGCTCAGCATGCTGGCCTGAAAGCCCCTGTCAGAGGCATGGGACTTCCCATGCACACCTGCAGGGTTCCAGGTCCCGGATTTCTCCTCTCAGYATCGTGTGTTGCCACCTCTGACTTTTAGACATCCTGGTACCTTTTCAGGTCTAGCCCCATGGAGCTTTTCTCAGCATCCTGTGAGACTTTGAATACAAACCACAGCCACTGTGACTCCTCACAGACACAAGWACTTCGTTAAGCCAGTACCAAGTTAAGTTTTGCCACAAGTCGTCTTGTACCACTGTGTCTGTGCTGAAACAGTTTGTTATTCAGTATAAGTACTGAACAATTATTTGGGCCAAGAACAGCAAAATGCCATGGAAACTGAAGTGGGACTTTATGTGTTCACACAGGGCAAGAGTCCTTGGCTCTCTCTGTGCAGCAAGTGCCATCAGCTCTTGAATAAACACAGGTAGTCAGGACTTCATCTTCTGCTTTATCAGAAAAATAGACCCTCCAGCCACATCAGCCTGCTGGTACCATGCTCGTCCAGGCAGGCCGAAAGGTCATCAGGACAGCACAGGGAGAGGCTCTAATCTTCTTTTGATAGCATGGGTACTCTACGTAGACTTCAAGATTACTCCCTGTGTGAAGATTGAGTCACCTGTGACTCATGTAGCAAGATATCCACCTGTGCCTTCTCTGGGACATCTGCTTTTCCTTTTGAACCTATTTCTGGGCCACTTCCAGCAGCTGACCTGCTTCAGAAAGACACTCAACCCCACTTACCTTCTCTGAGAGGAGATAACATCCTCTATGAGTCACAACTACAGCACAAGGTCTTTTCCAGCTAGAGAGGTTCAGTGGCTTGGCTGGAGGATGGAGCAAAGCTGCCTCATACTCCTGTCCCTTTCTGGTTTGTACATCTGTCATCATCAGTGTGAGAGCATAATAATGCCCCAGGCACCATTTCCAGTGAAGGACATCATCAACCCCTGCCAGGACTTTTTTTTTTATGCCACTGCAGATTTACAGAATGGCATTTTAATCATTTTTTATTGCTAATTTCACTTTCTATCATTCTGCTCATCTACTCAGACCATCTTTTTGGCCTTCTCTGAGCATGAGATGAGCATCATATTTGAAACCTGAAGCTGCAGCAGGCTCTGTGTCCTGTCTCTGCAAACAGCAGGCTGAGACTGAGGAAGGCACTCAGCATGAGAGGCAAGGCAAGAAGGAAGCAAGAAGAGTAAGAGTAGCCTTAGAGCTGATACAGTTATTTTAGCTGGAATACTGTGACATACTTGGTGGCAGGAATACTCAGAAGCATGTCTACCATTTCTTAGGTGCTGTACAATGTCAGACAGAAACAGCAGGAGCTGAGGGCATTGAGCATCTGGAAATATTTGATCTTTTGAGATTCAGTCAACTACATATATATATCTTTCTTTGCACAAAAGGGGAATCCAAGAACCTTTCTCACAGACCCATAGGAAAAATGAGGGCGATTAGCGTAAGTTTTAAATTTTGGCCATCGGCCTTGAAGGTTTCCTAAGAGATTTTCTTGTTCTGACTACTTTTTTCTTCCCTTTAAATATGGGACTGAGTCGTATTTCACCATATAAAAGTCAGAAAAGCCTTACATCAGACCACTTGAAGTGTAGCTCTCCCATGATATCAAGACTGTGAATTAAAGTTCGCTTTTGGCTAGCTCACAGAGAGTCTTGGTCCCTATCTACTAAATATGTTAGTTTTCCAAATAATTTCACAAGCTGTTCCAGATAATCACACAGTAAGTCGATGAGGCAAATAGACTTATGACTTATGTTTTTTTCCCGGCCAAGTTTTTCATCTCAGAAATTACAGCACAAAATCGCTTGGACATTGCTGTTACCAGTGACTTTTAGACTGTGCTGGCACAGCAACAGATTACTGAAGCAGGACATGGCAGCACTGATATGGCCACAGTGCCACAGAAGCCAACATACCCTCACACTGAGAGGGCATGGCTTTTGTGAATGAGGCATTGGAGACATTTGTGGTTTTATTGTTGTTTTCAAAGCTCACAAAATCAGCCTGGAGTATTTGTGGTTCTTGAGTTTCTACAAGTGGGTAGTCAGAGTGGGGGGAGGAGGGAATCAAGGTGGGAGTCCTTTCTGCATTTGACCTGAGCACAGTTGCTGGTGCTTTTGTTCAGCCTCTACGGGAGAGTGCTAAAAACAGGGAAAGAGACTGCAGCTTGGAAATTTTAGTTCTTAAATTCACTCACTCGTGATCAGCCCTGAGAGCACAGAGGTTACATTTATATTAGTTTAATATTTATGAGCCATGAAACAAGATGTTTCTGGTGAATAAAAGGTGAACTTCTAYGTGAGCATGTAAAACTGAACTCTCTTTGGCCTTGATAGTTTGAAGATAAAGTGGTGAACTTGAACCTAGAAGAGGAATTTGTGTAGACCCTCCTGATCAGAAAGGTGACACACGCTTGCCCATGTGAATTAAATTGCTGTCTTTAACCTCTCGGTGTTACTACTGACACTGACATCACCACTTTGCTGCAAACAGTCCATCCCCTTTGTCAAGGAACTCCAGCTCCTGTCATCAAGGGGTTCATTAGTTTGAAATGAGGAGCTCTGGCACAGTTCGGACTTCTTCATAACCCTGACCTCATCGTTCACTGTGGAGCAATCACATCACTTTAAGTGCTTCTCTCTTGTCAGGTTGCCTCCCCCGTTACACTGATGTTCCTGTTTTCAAATGTGTCCTTTGTGTAAGGAGCCAAATCGTTTCTGTTAAATTAAACACATACTATCGTCTCCCCTTTTCTTTCATATCTCCCAGGAAAATCAAAACCAGAGGACAACAAAACTTGTTCTATCTGGCACACAGACCTGCCCCTCACTGCACATCGTGCCAACCCCAGTGAGAGAGACTGAGACTTTTCCTGCTGTTCGCAGGCAGAGGCAGGGAAGCACAATTCCTCCCACCTGAAATCTCGCAGCACCGGTGGAACTGAATGCTCCAGCCACGCTCTGCAGCCCAGCAGTTCCTGATGGAGGGCTGGCTGGTGCAGCTCAGGGAYATATTTGCAGTGTGTCTGCACTGAGTTTGCCTTCCCAAGAGGAACCAGTGACAAAATATAAAATATGCATGAGCCCAATCTTATTAAGAATGGCTTGCTGATTGTTGTTGGGTTCTCCTGGCATCTAATCCTAAGGCTACCATCCTCTATTCCCCATAAACACACACTCCAGTAGGTGTGGGTCTCCCACYAAGCACGTTGGCCCCAGCTGGCAGTGACTGCCTGTACCTCTGTGCCCACACACAGCAGCAATTGCACACAGCATTTGCACTCAGAGCTTCACACCTAATAATACTTCAGCACCTCTTTAACTGCTTTATCCATTTTTGCCCATTTGCAAGCCTCAGGCTCCCGATAAGTAGATGGTAAGTGGAGCTTGTAAATTAAAAACCTACATGCTTTAGGCTTTCAGCATTAAAAGACCCCAAAGTTCCCCTAGTTCATACCATTTGCCATTAACATCAACTCCACTGTCAGCAGATAAATCTGGTGGTAATATTTGCCTATTAAAAAGTCTATCATAGGCTTCAATTCACTGGCATTATCACTTTCCAGTGTTAGAGAGCAAGTTCAGAGGTATTGCAAATACCTGAAAGTGTTCTGCCCGAGGAAGATAAATGGCCATTTTTAAATCGATGTTTGGTGACAGAGAACTAGAAAGGACTTAAAAGAAAGAAGGAATTAAATCTGTTTGTCCTGGTATAAACGAGTTGCTCTTAATRGGCTTTTCTGATAACACAGAAGAGGCAGTTGTGTCCAACCACAGCCCCAGGAGGTAGGAACTATATTCTCATCTCCACTCAGATATTGATCTGCTGGGTAGCCTGGGGCTTGCTGACATCTCTTACTCCTACTTCTCTCARCTGATGGCAGGACCAGGAACCAGAATAAACCAAGGGTGTTTGAACAGGAAGGACAGTCATCCAAGTGGCCCACCTTTAAAACATAGATCAAAACCTTTTTTTTCTCTCAGCTTCCTTTTGGCCTATGTTCTTATCTGTTTTCACTGTAAATCTTAATAAAATAAGTTCATGACTGTGAACAAATTGGTGACACCATTCTCTTTCTGATCTCAGTCAAGCTTTTGAGAAAAATGGAGAGAACACATGCCACAGCTTTGAAACTGAAAAACTAGGGTCAGCTTGATTTCATGATRTGAAAACATTTTGAATCTTTGTGCTGTATATTTTATATTTTCTGACCTGCTCCATGGGAATATTACATATCCTACAGGAGGGTTGTGAAGAGTAGCTAGAGTATCACTGGGACAATCAATCATTTTTACAGGGGATGAAGTTGGTCCGTGTTCTGTTAGGGGAGTTTGGAGATCTCAATTACCATGTAAAAACAAAATGCTGTTGAAATGTCAGACGTGTATCAGGCCTGGCAGGGTGGGCTGAACACTTCTGGAGCACTGAAGTTATGTTTGGTGCTTTAGGACATATAAAAAGCATAGAATAAAATCCCGATCAGATAAATAAGATCATYTTTCTTATGAAAGAGGAAGTGATATTTAGTATTTCTCCCTCAAGGCTTATAAACAGCTGCCACTCAGGCAGAATAGATAATATGACTTTCRGAATAATCCATGAAATCCGGATTTGGAATACAAACCTCTCCAAGTGTAGTTTTTCCTTCTGGGTACCATGACTGCTCGGTGTGGTGGCTTCACTGGAAAAGGGGGCTGCTGGCCCTCTGCAAGAAGTGTTCACAAACTGCAGAGGAAGAGCCTGCCTGGGATGGAAAGGCAGAAGGATATGTTAGACAGATAGAGRTATGCCTGCACAAATCACTAAGGATCAGTTCATGAATATGTTCTGGTGTTATTAAAGTCTCCTCAGACGTTAATGGCATCCCACACCTGAACCAGGTAGATTTTATCTTTGTTGGCAGGGATAAAATTCAGATACTGAGCAAATTCAGAGGCTTGAAAAAACATTCAGGTCTTTGCTAACTACTGTTTTTTCACAGTAATTTCACAAATTCACTGGAACTCCAGCTGTGGTAAATATGTGTGCCTCATGCTTCTCCTAAGTAGAGTATGGAACCTGCACATCAGACCAGTAGTTGCTTCCTGCTCTTGCCTGCTCTCTGGTTATCCTGCTCCCTTAACTGCTGTAGCCTTCCTGTGCACACCCAGGCTGGCAGTGCAAGTGCCTCAGCACCGGGCAATGTCAGGGATGTGCACAGGGMGCTCTGCATTACCCCAAACCGTGGAGAACTGTTTTCCAGGGTCTTATGCAGCTTTTAGGGTTTGGGTGAGATCAAGGAGGCTAAGCTTGTGTTTCAGTGGCCAGCCTGTTTATGTGTGGAGAAGCRTCGTAGCAGGGATGGCTGGCAGCACTGTGATGCTCATGTTATCACTTAGGCATCCGAATTCTGACTGCAGATTTGTTCACTCTCTGTCACAGAGAAAGGCACAAGCACAGAAAAGCAGAAAACAGCTAATTAACTTTCTCAGTTGGCCGGGGAACCAAACTGATACGTTTCAGAGAGAATCACAGCCTTCAGGCGGAGACCGTGGGTGAGACGGATAAGAAGTGGTGAAGTAAGGTTTTCCATAAGAAAACTAACTTGCTAGTGTGCTGTGTAAAGTTGATAATGAGTATTGTCATGGCAGCATTCAGCTGAATCACTTCCTAACAAGTTCTAGAGTAAGGAARCAGAAAGAGACTGAGCCTCCATTTTCTCTCCTGGGTTTCTTCCTTGGTCAGAGGTGGAGAACGGGACTAGAGCATGATGGAGTGAATTCAGTGAATTCTTCAACTTCCTGCATCTTTCTGTCTACTCTACAGTAGCCCCTCATTGACTGAGCTTTGGCATATGGATGTTAAGAGAGGTTTGAGCTGCTTTTTGTGAGTCCTGCCTTTCTGTAGGAGCCAAAACACTTGTACAYGGGAAATACCATTCCTTACAGAGTTATCCTTTATCACACAATCGAAACCAGCCATCATCCATTCGGTGATCTGGGACCACACAGTGGAGCTCAGGTGACCAGTCGGGGCCTGCTCAGCATGAAGAGGGAATCAATGAAGTTGGCAGAAAATCTGCTGAGGAATATTTGGTTGGGCTTCCCAGCAAGGAGAGACTAAAGATTGCTGGAGTCTACAAAATACATATACTACATAAATACGGGTCTGTGAACAACTCACGAGCAAGAAGAGAAGTGAATAATTCATCATTATTTGCTGGGAAACATCCAATCTTTTTTTTGCAAGCTAAGCAAACTAAATCCAGGAATTATGGAGAGATTAGGAAATATATTTAAGATTAGAGTTGTACTTTACATATAAAATTCCAGAACCTGAGCATTTTTCTTTCATTTCATTTTTTATAGAAAGTTTGGCTAGGAAATTTTCCTTACCTGCAGCCTTGTATTGGCAGCCAGCAGAGAATCTCTGCATCAAATTTCCAAGACATTCCTCAGAATATGTTCCTGTAAATAAAATGAGAATTACTTATAAATGTGAATTACCAAGACCTGAGTCCCGTGGTGGTCTTGGAAAGGAAAGGAAAGGAAAGGAAAGGAAAGGAAAGGAAAGGAAAGGAAAGGAAAGGAAAGGAAAGGAAAGGAAAGGAAAGGAAAGGAAAGGA